>CM070715.1:54787930-55436245 GCA_036346275.1 Otatea glauca | reverse complement strand
TTCCTTTAAAACTGCAGTAGTATTTTCAGCGTGTATTGAAATATCTCCTTTGCAACTCAATAATTAGAAGAAAATATTCACGGATGTTACTACCACATAACAAAATTCCAAGAACTAGGCGCTCGCTATAGGAATTTCATCTTCTTCATGTCGGTGGATGAGAAGTAACAAGCACAAAGACAAACACATCACTTGTGGGCATTTCAGAACATGTGGTGGGCAATATGGAACAAGAGAGGGAGGGCGCAGCGTGCACACATATACCTCGGTCCTCTTGGGTGGGCGGTGGTGTGGCGACGCTTTGGTGGCGGAGTAGGCGTCGGTGGGGTGGCGAGAGAGAGCGCCACGCCGGGTGGAGTGGCGGCGGTGGCGAGGCGGCTAAGCGCCGCGCGGGTGGATTAGCGTCGGCGGTGGCGAGTAGGTGTCGGCGAGGTGGCGGAGAGGCCGACGGCCAGCGTCGGCAGGGCGCTGGGTGCGGACAGAGGCAACGGCGCGGCGGCCGGAGAGAGACAGGACAGCTGCAGCGGCTGGCGCGCGCGGGGTCTCAGCGGGACTTAGAAAATTTCGGGTGTGAGAAGAGGCGGGCGTTTCAAATTTATACAGGAGCACTTCTACAAGCGGTTCTAATAACCAACCGCTTGTAGAAAATATCTACAAGCGGTTTTAGAACCAACCGCTTGTAGGGGGAGGACTTCTACAAGCGGTTCGTAGAACCAACCGCTTGTAGAATATCTCTACAAGCGGATTTAGATCAACCCGCTTGTAGAGGGATAACTTCTACAAGCGGTTGGTGTTACTAACCGTTTCCGAATCTTCCACTCTATAAGCGGTTTTTTTTCTAAAACCGCTTCTGAATGTTGCGTTTTAGAAGTGGTTCTTATTACTAACCGTTTTTTAATGTTGCGCTCTAGAAGCGGTTCTTTTCTCAAACCGCTTCAGTTTAATTTCTTAATTTTTAAAAAGTGCTTTTAGCACTCTGAGTTTCATTCATAATTTTTAAAAATGCTTTTAGCACATCATTTCATTTGAATTTTTAAAAATGCTTTTAGCAATTTAGTTTCATTCTATATTTTTGAAAAACTTTTAGCACTTGATTTCATTTGAATTTTTAAAAAATGCTTTTAGCACTTCAGTTTCATTTCATAATTTTTTGAAAAAGCTTTTTGCACTTCAGTTTCATTTCATAATTTTTAAAAAATGATTTTAGCACTTCAGTTTCATTTCATAATTTTAAAAAATGCTTTTAGCAATTTAGTTTCATTCCATAATTTTTTGAAAAAGCTTTTTGCACTTCAGTTTCATTTCATAATTTTTAAAAAATGCTTTTAGCACTTTAGTTTCATTTCATAATTTTTAAAAAATGCTTTTAGCAATTTAGTTTCATTCTATATTTTTTGAAAAAGCTTTTAGCACTTCAGTTTCATTCCAGAATTTTAAAAAAATGCTTTTAGCACTTCAGTTTCATTTCTTAATTTTTAAAAAGCTTTTAGAACTTTACTTTCATTCCATAATTTTTACAAAATGCTTTGAGCACTTTAGTTTCATTCCAGAATTTTGGCACTTTACATTCATTCCAAATAAGCACTTCATCTTTGTAAAGACTTACATATACATAGTTCATACTGATGAGGGGTACATCTTAAGTAATGCGTACTTTGTCTTTACAAGTGTTCCTTCATTATGATCGCGACGTATGAAAGGAGTATCACGTCTGTGTCATTGAGGAGGCTTATGTCGACATCCAATGAAAGGAAGAGGATCTCGTTGAACCGATTATACTCTTCCCAAATGCATAACGTCCTCAACTCCAACAATCCTTCGTTTGCCTTGTAGAACCACGTGTCGCTTTGGCTTAGTACTACAATCTTTCTCGCTTATCCTTATGATTATTAGGTTTGCTTGACATGTCCATTACGTAGAAGACACATCTCACATCGTTCGCGAGGACGAGCGGTTCGCGCCTATAGCCGACTTGCGTGAGGTCCATGATTGTCATACCGTGTTTGTCTACCTTCACACCGCTTGAAGTCGGTTTGACCCATTGGCACTTAAATAGAGGGACCTTCAAAGGTCCATAGTCAAGCTCCATATATCTTCTATGAAACCATAATATGTATCCACCTTGCCTTTGTTGTCTTGGCGTCTATACGGACACCGCTATTTTAGTTGGTGCTCTTGTTATCCTGCGATCGGTGTAAAATGTGTAACCATTTATCTCGTACCTTGAATGTCACGATTTCACTAGATGGTCCCGAGCCAAAGCGTTACAACCTGTTCATTATCCGACCCATTCAAAAGGATGTACTTTTGTAACCAAAGCGAAAGAATCCATGTGCTTGGTGTTATCAATCCTCGGACCTCCCGGGAAATCGCGCGAGAATACCCTTGTGCTCAAGGACATCTGGGGCCACTATAGTTGATTGTTTCAAAACCGTGAAATGTGCTTGCTTAAATGTAAGAAGATCATTGCATGCAATTGCTCTCGGGCCCCGAACACTGCAGATCCGGACCCTCGTGTATTACTGTGCGATCCGAGGATCACGCTAGCACACAGTCATACGAGGTTGCACATCACGGACATTCACGAAGATATAAGAATAATTAGTGCCAACATGTATATAAACGAGTTATGCGACCTTATGGTCTCCTTACAGATAAATCGACCACACAGGCTTACATTATTCAAAGTAAAGAAATAGCAGCGGAACATAAGAAAAGGTCGTGGAAGCCTTTATCTGGCCATAGGCAACCGAGTGGGCTTGCCCCCTAGTTGTTCGAATCCTCGATGTACTCCTCCTTCCAAGCTGGTGTAGTCTCATCCACTGATGTTGGGGTTGATAAGCAAGGTGGGGTGAGTACACAAGGCACTCAACAAGTAATGCACGAGGATGCAACGCTATTACTATATGCAAAGCTTATTCAAAGGTTGGGCTTAAATGGTTCTTTTGCATCAATGACATTTTTAAACCAATATCTTAATTAGATTAAAGCATTGGAGCAGTTATAAGTAATACTAATTTCTTCAAATGGTTTTTCATCAAGATTCTCGGCACACTGACCTTAGCAGTTCATTTTTAACACTTGGCACACAGCCACCCTTCCCACATTTGTTTATGAAAATCTACCCCTTGATTTGTAATCCCGAGAAATGCTCAATACATGGCCTTGGCTATTCAATTGTTTTGACACTGCAGAGGTTGTACACTTTACCCACAAGATCGACCGCTCACCACACGGTGATTGTCCGCAACAAAGCTTTTCAGAACCTCTACCTTAACCAATAACCTCTCGGTATTGCCTTCACTATCACTTCCCTCACAGAGCGAAGTATAGGACCGGCCAATCACCGTTGGATGGGCACCAAGCCGTAGTACGTGCACGCTCCCCATACAAATACACCCTGTGTACCTGTCACCCGAGGTATCGGAGGAAAGATATCGAACCCTAGTCAACTAGGGTGCATCCCATATCGGACATGTGGTTGTGCGGGTGACTCGGATCAAAGGCTTGCAAGGTGAAGTCCTTAATCGACCAAAGCAAGACTTCCAACACTCAACAATGGCACATGGACTCACAACACTCATCAACCCAATACCACACAGCCCACCTGGCACCTGACCTCTTGCCACTTGCCCGGTCTAAATCATTTCCCACCAGGTTGATTATTGTGCAACACATGCCGCAATAACTCAACATCGATATGGAACCACACAGTCACCATACTTCCATATCATCATGTGGCATCATCACACCACTTCCAAAATATATTCAATATTCCATTAGTCAATTTTGTAGCATTTTCCTGAAAGATCATTCATGGCTCGTTGCAAGGCTAAGCATCTACTCACGGTCTAGCCTCCGTGTTGGCACAATATTAACATCCAACTAATATAATCAAACTTAGGGTGACAAAGATTTAGGGCATACAATTAATAATTCAAGGTGGCATAACAAAATGGGTTGATTAACTACATTATCCCAAATCCATTTAAATTCATTTTAAATAAATAAGCATGCATAGTTTCAAAGCATAAACTACATTTTAAAAACCTGGGATCAAAATGATCAAAGCATCACTTGCCTTCAAAGAGTTGCTGGTCGTGTTCCGAAGCTTGGTCTTGAGTGACGAATTCTTCCTCGAAACTTTCCGGCAAATTTGCGTCTACGCGGACAAACAAAATATACAATAAAAATCTAATACAGAGGACTAAATGGCCTCAAAAATTCAAATAAAATTCATTATTAAATAGATCATAATTTTATGAATTTTAGAAATTTGAATCACCCAAATCCGAGTTAAAATGCAAAAGTTATAGTCATTTGAAGTTTGAATAAAATCGAAAATACAGAAATTAAGTAATCCGATTTTCCCAATTATTTTTATACTGAAAATTCGCATTTATGACGTCAGCATTGCATCATGATGACGTCAGAACATAAAAGAATTTCGGTCAAAATATTTTATATATAACATATTTATGGCGTCGCGATGGCGTCGGCCACGACACGTGGCGACCTCTAGTGCCGCCACGTTGCTTGATTCATGGGTGGGTCCACGATTCGGCTCTACGGTCCACCGTGGATGGCAACCTTGTGCTCATGCACCGGTGGCGCGAGCCGTGGCGTCGGCGGCGATCGCAGCCAATCCCGACGCGACACGCGGCAAGATCGAGCCGCTTCGCTCATCCAGCGTCGGATCTCACCCCGCGGTTCGGCGGACGCGACTCCACGCCCCACGCGTCACGCATCCAGCGGTGCGCCCAAACTCAACGGTGCGATCTGGTCTCACCCTTAGTCAACGCGCTCACGCAGCGTCGCACGTGATTCGATGGAAGTGCGGCGTCATCTCCGCCAGACGTTCAAATTTGAGCGGCACGGATCCGCGCCACCGATCTACTCACACCGCCGTTCGAGATCTAAATCCAACGGCCCACGGTACCGAAGTAAGCATTATTTACTATTCACCCCGCTACGCGGCACAATCTCACGCGTTCACTAACGATCCAACGGCTAAGAAAAAACACATCGCGAAACTAGATCTAATCCAAGCCGTTCGCTCTAGATCTAACGATCAAGATCAACTAACGTGTAAACCTTAGGGTTAAACCGGACCGTCCATAACGAATCTAACGACGCGGATACAAACTAAATGTAACGAGAGAAGGCGGCGTGGCACGATCCTTACCCTCCTTGCGATCAAGCGGTCGCGATGCTCGAAGTCGGCGATGGCGTGCGGCGGTGCAAGCTTGTCGAGATGAGGAAGACGGCGTAGTCGACGGCGTTCGGTGGTTCCGGCGAGAAGATCTAGCGCATTTGGCGAGGCTTGACTCGGGCGAGCACTAGTGACCTCGGCGACGGCGGAAATGGACCGACGGCGAAGCAAGCGGCGGAGAACAGAGGCGGCGCAGAGGAACAACTACGGCGAGCTCTCCGTGGTCTCTAGAGCGTCTCGACGCCGCGAGGAGTCAAAAGACCAGCGAAGGAGCTCGTCGGGCGCGCTACTCGGTGCAATTTAAGGGGCCTCGGCGTGCGCTTCTGAGCGGCGAACGAGCGGAAGCGGTCGGCGGCATTAGCTCCGGTGATCTCGCGAAGACGGCCGACGTGGCCTCTCCCACCGTTCGGCGGCGATGATCCAAGGCGCGCGACGCGACGGCGTGGCTCACTCACGAGCATCCGATCGGGATCGAGCAGCTCGGACCGGCGGCGCTAGGGTTTTAGCGCGGTTGGGCGGCGACACGCACGAGAATGGACTCGGCCCATTCTTCGTTCAACTGATTTTAAAATCATTTCACATTTAAAATAATTCTAGAAATTCAATTAAATCATTTGGAGCTTTTAAAATAGCTGAAAAATTCTAGAAAAATTCCAGAAATTACTTTGAGATATTTGGAACTTAATTAAAATATTTGCAATAAAACTTTGCAAAAACTTTTCCATTATTCAATTGTTTTCAAGAAAAGCCCTATTTGAATAAATCCAATTAAATTTAAATAAATTCCCAAAAAAAATCACAAAAATAAAAATACTCCAAAATTTAAGTTAGAGCAAAAATTAGGGTAGTTACAAACCTCCCCCTTAATGTAATCTCGTCCCCGAGATTCAGTAATGCTCTACGAAATAGGTTAGGGAACTCCTTCTTCAGATCTTCTTCTCGTTCCTATGTTGCTTCATTTTCCGAATGGTTGCTCCATTGAATTCTGCAGAAACGTGTTGACTTGTTCCTTGTCTCTCGGTCCATTACGTCCAGAATCTTCATCGGATGTTCTTTGTAGGTCAGATCTTCTTGCAGCTCAATGGCCTCCAAAGGTGTTTGCTCTTCCGTACTTGAAGACACTTCTTGATTGTGATACATGGAATACATCATGCACTCTCGCCAAAGATGGTGGTAACTCAAGCGATAAGCAACTTCACCTCTGCGGCTCAAGATCTTGAATGGTCCGATATATCCGGTGCGAGCTTTCCTTTGCATGGAACCTTCTAACTCCTTTGAGAGGTGTGACTCTAAGGTACACAAAATCTTGTGTTCAAAGCTCGGTTCCTGCTGACGGTTGTCAGCATAACTCTTCTGCCTTGATTGTGCAATCTTCAATCTTTCCCTGATCAGGGTGATTTGTTCTTCCGCTTCCTGAAGAATGTCTAGTCCAAAAACATGTCGATCGCCTGTCTCATTCCAATTCAATGGTGTTCGACAGGACCGACCATACAAAGCTTCAAATGGAGACATCTGTAAACTCGCCTGATAACTGTTGTTGTAACTAAACTCAGCATAAGGCAAACACTTGTCCCATGAGGTTGAATATGCTAAAGCGCAGGCTCTCAACATATCTTCCAATATCTGGTTAACCCTCTCAGTTTGACCATCTGTCTGCGGATGGTAGGCTGTACTGAAGTTCAAACGAGTCCCCATTGCCTCATGTAGCTTACCCCAAAATCTGGAGGTAAATTGGGTACCTCTGTCCGACACTATCTTCTTCGGTACTCCGTGCAAGCAGACGATCCGTGCCATATAAAGTTCTGCTAACCGGTCTCCGGAATAAGTGGTCTTCACGGGTATGAAATGTGCCACTTTAGTTAAACGATCTATTATGACCCATATAGAATCATATCCACTTTGCGTTCTGGGCAATCCGGTTATGAAATCCATACCAATTTCTTCCCATTTCCATTCAGGTATCTTTAGGGGTTGTAATAGCCCTGCTGGTCTTTGGTGCATAGCTTTGACTCTTTGGCATATGTCACATAATGCAACATATTCGGCGACTTCTCGTTTCATGCTTGGCCACCAAAATCTTTCCTTTAAATCTTGATACATTTTCGCACTTCCTGGATGAATTGAGTACTTGGAGTCATGAGCCTCCTCCAGAATTAACTGCTTCAACTCCTTTTTGTTCAGCACACAAATGCGCTCTTTAAACCACATAGTACCTTGTTCATCCAGTTTGAAATCTTTTGCTTTGCCTTCATCCATTTTGCCCTTAATTCTATTGATCTTATCATCATCTTTCCGCCTTCCCCGATCGATCTTTCGGGTAGGTCTTACTTCAAAGTTGCTAGGAATCCTTCCAGTACCATTTCCGGTTCTAATTTCGAAATCCTTACACAATTCCTACCGACTGTTTCCAACAACATATTCACCTTTGTGGTTCTTTACGCTCAAGGCGTCGCCACTATGTTGGCTTTACCAGGATGGTAGTGAATTCCCACATTATAATCCTTGATTAACTCTATCCATCTTCTTTGCCTCATATTTAGGTCACTTGCGTGAAGATATACTTAAGACTCTTATGATCCGTATACACTTCACATCTATTTCGATGAGATGATGACGCCATATCTTTAGTGCATGCACTACACGGCCTAATTCCAAATCATGGGTCGGATAGTTCTCCTCATGTGGTCTCAATTGCCTCGATGCATAGGCAATTACCTTCCTATTTTGCATCAACACGCATCCCAATCCCTGACGCGATGCATCACAATAGATGTTGAAGCCTTGATGAACGTCGGGTAAAACTAATACAGGTGCCGATGTTAAACTCCTCTTCAACTCCTGAAAACTCTTCTCACACTCAGGCGTCCATAAGAATTTCTTTTCCTTTTTCAACAATTGCGTAAGAGGTCTCGCAATCGTAGAGAATCCTTCGATGAATCGACGGTAATACCCCGCCATTCCAAGGAAACTACGGATTTGGGTTACCGACATGGGTTGTTCCCAATGTAGAACCGTCTCCACTTTCTTTGGATCTACCGCAACTCCTTCTGCTGTCATTATGTGTCCAAGAAATTCCACCTTATTTTTCCAGAAGTCACATTTGCTAAATTTTGCAAACAACTGTTGCTCTCTCAACTTTTCAAGGACTAGCCTCAAATGCTCGGCGTGCTCTTCTCTCGTCTTGGAATAGATAAGGATATCATCTATGAATACGACGATGAACTTATCCAAATATTCCATAAAAACCTTATTCATTAAGTTCATGAAATATGCTGGTGCATTTGTCAAACCAAAAGACATCACTGTAAACTCGTGGTGTCCATATCTTGACGAAAACGCAGTCTTCGGGATATCCTCTGATCGGATCTTCAGTTGATGGTATCCTGATCGGAGATCAATTTTGGAGAATACTCCTGCTCCTCTCAGCTGGTCAAACAAATCATCGATCCTGGGTAGCGGATACTTATTCTTTATCGTCACATCATTGTGTGCACGATAGTCTATACACATCCTAAAACTCCCGTCCTTCTTCTTGACGAATAAGACAGGTGCTCCCCATGGCGATGAACTAGGTCTTATAAATCCTTTTTCCAGTAGTTCTTCAATTTGCTTCTTCATTTCCACCAATTCCTCTGTGGACATCCTGTAAGGTCTCTTAGCTATTGGAGCTGTCCCTGGAACCAGCTCTATCACGAACTCAATATCTCTATCTGGCGGCATTCCAGGTAAATCTTCCGGGAAAACATCCGGATATTCATTGACTATAGAAACTTTTTCTAAGCTGACAGTCTTCATGCTGTTGACCATCAATTGTCCATCTCGCATCGATTTTGCTTCAAATTCAATCTTCCTTCCATCAGGGCTCTCGACCGATATGACTCTTTTCCACAGTCCAAGATTGCCTTGTGATTGGTTAACTAATCCATTCTGTGATAACATCCAAGGTTTGGGTATTAAGGGCGATTAAGTTTGCTAGAACTCAACTCCATTAATTATTAGTCTTACCCCGAACATCCTACTTTAGATCGGAGTTCGATCCGAGGATTGGACTATAAGCACACATTTAAGATTCACTATATCCATATCATTTTGAACAGCAAAATCTCGGAAATAAATGAATGTGAAGCTCCCGAATCGAATAAAGCGATGGCTGTAATCGAGTTTACTAGAACTTACCCAAGACAACATCCGTGGCGTTCGCACTTCATCCGTCGTAATGTGGTTGACTCGGCCTCGTGCAGTTCCTTGGGATGGAGTTTCTGCCGTTGATGCCCCGCGTTCACGATTGGCGGGAGTCCTTGCGGTGTGTTCCCGTGTTAAAGCGGACCGGGTGACACCTCCTTCTTAGGGCAATTGTTGGCAAATGCCCCATTTCATTGCAATGATAGCAATGTCTTCCCACCGCTCGAGAGGTTCCTCGATTTGTGCCACAATTACGCCGAGTCTGAACATTCGACCCATCAGGCGATTTGCGGCGGTGGTGCCCTATCATTGCCTCTGGTGATGCACGGATGAAGCTGTTGGGGTGCCGTCCTCTGCTCTCTGCTTGCCCCGACGACCTCCTTGTTGTGCCATTCTGCGCTTCTGTTGTCATCCAACTCTGGCGCTTGTCCTCTAAGATAAGAGCTTTGTTAACTAGCTCTTGGAAGTCAGAGAATGTGTGGGTGATCACCCCACTGCAACCTCGCATTCAATCCCTTCATGAAGCGAGATTGTCTGGCCTTATCCGTAGCCACGTCCTCTGGTGCGTAGCGTGCCAGTTGGGTGAATTTGTTTAGGTAATCGGCCACTGACTGGCCCCCTTGCTTGAGGCTCCGGAATTCCTCCTTTTTGAGATCCATGATACCCTCGGGTACATGGTACTGGCGGAAAGCTGAGATGAATTCCTCCCACGTGATACTCTGTGGGTCCTCATGAGTCGTGAGGTTTTCCCACCATTCTGCGGCAGTCCTTTGAGTTGATGAGAGGCATAGAGTACCCTCTCATGTCCTACACACCGGGTAATGTGCGGCTTCCTTTCGATTGTCCTTAGCCAATCGTCCGCCTCCGATGGATTGGCGTTGCACGAGAAGGTAGGTGGGCGGGTTCTCATAAACTCCGACAACCTTGAGTAGGGGTGTGGTCCATGGTTACCCCAGCTTGAACATTCGCAGCAGCTTGGTTGGATATCTGCGCATGGTTTGAACCATCGTGTTCATAAGTTGAGTGCAGGCGATCAAGAAGGCTCCTGTGTTACGCATATCGACTGCGGCGGTTGAGAATCGGCTCTTCATTCGGAACCGCTGGTTAGCTCCACTTCCACTGGCTCCAACATTTCCACGTGTCCTCACCATCATTTGCAAGCTTCCAGGTTAAGAAAAGAAGAAAGCATGACGAGTAAAAGAACTTATGTGGGGAAGCAGGTGTAACTTAAATTATTTAGCCACTTTATTGATATAATATAAGGCGGTATGGTTGCTCACAAGTGCCTAAGGGCAATGCAACACATCTGAGACACTCACAACGAAAAACAAGTAAGCGGACATAGGACTCTATGACGACTCACACTTAATGGTGACTCACGAAGAAAAGACGCGACTCAATTATTCGAGTCTCAACACTACCCTCGGCTAGACTCGATCACTCGTCGAGCCAACCCGGCCGCGGCTCCCCGAGCATACATCGGTGGGTGCTCGCATCGGGCGAACGATCTCAAGACCCTCTGCGGTGGTGCAAAAGACCCCATCGACTCTGCTGGTCCCGGCTGCTCGCCCTGGTGCCTCTGCTCTGCTCCTCCGGATCTGGATCGTGTAACTCGGGGATCGCTCGGGCTCGGTCCGCATAAAGCCATCTCCAACTCCTGGATCTTCGCATGGAGTGGGCTAAGCCCTCCCGCACCTGGATCTCGCCCCGTGACCTCGTCGCGGGTCCTCTGCAGACTCTGGACTATCTCGCCCAAGGCGTCCTCGGGCGATGACGTACCTCGCCGGTGGGTGATAGTGGCGTCCTCCTCTCGCAAGCTCCATCCTCTCCAAACGATTGTCTCGACGTGGATGGTGACGAAGACGGTGCCCTCCAACTCTGCGGGTAAGTGCGGGCAATCCGCCGCATCGCTCGTCGTGTTGCTCTCGGATTCCGGCCTCAAAGAAGACCTCCGACCGTGATGTAGATAGGACGGCTCGCCCTCGTCCTTTCCCGAGCATACATCGTGATCTTGACATCCCAGCGACGCCAAGTCCTCGCCTGCACCACCAAGTCCTCGACACGTTGGTGTCAAAACCTCCGAGCAAGCTGCATCATACGCCATAACTCCGCGGCGTATCCTCCGGGCGCTCTCCATAGGTATGGATCATCCTCATCTCGCCAAAATAAACCTTGTTTAAATTAAGCAGAGAATAATAAAAATTCAGCATAGGTATGAAACAAGAGAGAAGAGATAAGTCAAGATTTCATTGATATTCTTGCTCAAGTTGATTAGGTCTTTAGAAAATAGTTTTACCCTCCTAGGCACAACCAAACTAGGGTCAAGTCCTCTGATCGACTGCTCGATACCACCTCTGCCGGGCCCCGAACTCGCAGATCCGGACCCTCTGTGTATTCTGTGCGATCCCAGATCACGCTAGCACACACAGTCATACTGAGGTTGCACATCACGACATTCACGAAGATATAAGAATAATTAGTGCCAACATGTATATAAACTGAGTTATGCGACCTTATGGTCTCCTTACAGATAAGTCACCACACAGGGCTTACATTATTCAAAGTAAAGAAATAGCGTGGAACATAAGAAAAGGTCGTGGAAGCCTTCATCCGCCACGAGCAACCGATCGGGCTTGCCCCTAGTTGTTCGAATCCTCGATGTACTCCTCCTCCCAAGTGGTGTAGTCTCATCCACGATGTTGGGGTTGATAAGCAAGGTGGGGTGAGTACACAAGGCACTCAACAAGTAATGCACAGGATGCAACGCTATTACTATATGCAAAGCTTATTCAAAGGTTGGGCTTAAATGGTTCTTTTGCATCAACGACATTTTTAAACCAGTATCTTAATTAGATTAAAGCATTGGAATAGTTATAAGTAATACTAATTTCTTCAAATGGTTTTTCATCGCAGATTCTCGGCACACAGCCTTAACAGTTCATTTTTAACACTTGGCACACAGCCACCCTTCCCACATTTTGTTTATGAAAATCTACCCTTGATTGTAATCCCGAGAAACGCTCAATACATGGAGCGGCTATTGAATAGTTTTGACACTCTGCAGAGGTTGTACACTTTACCCACAAGATCACCGCTCACCACACGGTGATTGTCCGCAACAAAGCTTTTCAGGAACCTCTACCTTAACCAAATAACCACTCCGGTATTGCCTTCACTATCACTTCCCTCACACAGAGCCGAAGTATAGGACCGGCCAATCACCGTTGGATGGGCACCAAGCCGTAGCACAGCACGCTCCCCTTACAAATACACCCCATGTCTGTCACCCGAGGTATCGGAGGAAAGATATCGAACCCTAGTCAACTAGGTCTCGTCCCATATCGGACATGTGGTTGTACGGTGACTCGGATCAAAGGCTTGCAAGGTGAAGTCCTTAACTGACCAAGGCAAGACTTCCAACACTCAACAGTGCCACACAGCCCATTGTGGCACACAGACTCACAACACTCATCAACCCAATGCCACATAGGCCCACCTGGCACACAGCCTCTTGCCACTTGCCCCAGTCTAAATCATTTCCCACCAGTTGATTATTGTGCAACACATGCCAGCAATAACTCAACATCAGTATGGAACCACACAGGTCACCATACTTCTATATCATCATGTGGCATCATCACACCACTTCCAAAATACATTCAATATTCCATTAGTCAATTTTGTAGCATTTTTCTGAAAGATCATTCATGGCTCGTTGCAAGGCTAAGCATCTACTCACGGTCTAGCCTCCCGTGTTGGCACAATATTAACATCCAACTAATATAATCAAACTTAGGGTGACAAAGATTTAGGGCATACAATTAATAATTCACGGTGGCATAACAAAATGGGTTGATTAACTACATTATCCCAAATCCATTTAAATTCATTTTAAATAAATAAGCATGCATAGTTTCAAAGCATAAACTACATTTTAAAAACCTGGGATCAAAATGATCAAAGCATCACTTGCCTTCAAAGAGTTGCTGGTCGTGTTCCGAAGCTTGGTCTTGAGTGACGAATTCTTCCTCGAAACTTTCCGGCAAATTTGCGTCTACGCGGACAAACAAAATATACAATAAAAATCTAATACAGAGGACTAAATGGCCTCAAAAATTCAAATAAAATTCATTATTAAATAGATCATAATTTTATGAATTTTTAGAAATTTGAATCACCCAAATCCGAGTTAAAATGCAAAAGTTATAGTCATTTGAAGTTTGAATAAAATCTGAAAATACAGAAATTAGGTAATCCGATTTTTCCCAATTATTTTTATACTGAAAATTCGCATTTATGACGTCAGCATTGCGTCATGATGACGTCAGAACATAAAAGAATTTCGGTCAAAATATTTTTATATATAACATATTTATGACGCCGATGACGTCGGACGACACGTGGCGACCTCTAGTGCCGCCACGTTGCTTGATTCATAAATTTGGGTCCACGATTGGCTCGGTCCACCGTGGATGGCGACCTTGTGCTCATGCACCGGGTGACGCAGCCGTGGCGTCGGCCGACGATGCGTAGCTAATCCCGACGCGACACGCGACAAGATCGCACCGCTCGCTCATCCAACGGTCGGATCTCACCCCGCTTGATTCGCGACGCCGCACTCCGCGCCCCCGCGTCACGCATCCAGCAGTGCGCCCGAACTCAACGGCGATCTGGTCTCACCCTCCAACGCCGCACGCAGCGTCGCACATGATTCGATGGGGTGCGGCGTCATCTCCGCCAGACGTTCAAATTTGAGCGCGCGGATCCGCGCGCCACCGATCTACTCACACCGCCGTTGGATCTAAATCCAACGGCCCACGGTACCGAGTCGCATGTTTACTATTGACCGCTACGCGGCACAATCTCACGCGTTCACTAACGATCCAACGGCTAAGAGAAAAACACATCGCAGAAACTAGATCTAATCCAAGCCGTTCGCTCTAGATCTAACGATCAAGATCAACTAATGTGTAAACCTTAGGGTTAAACCAGACCGTACATAACAGATCTAACGGCACAGATACAAACTAAATGTAACCAGAGAAGGGCGACGTGGCACGATCCTTACCCCTCCTTGCAGATTCGACGGTCAACGATGCTCGAAGTCCGGCGATGGCGTGCGGCGGTGCAAGCTTGCGAAGATGAGGAAGACGGACGAGTCGACGGCGTTCGGTGGTTCCCGGCGAGAAGATCTAGCGATTCGACGAGGCTTGACTCGGCAGAGCACTAGTGACCTCGGCGACGGCGAAATGGACCGACGGCGAAGCAAGCGGCGGAGAAACGAGGCGCGCGCAGAGGAACAACTACGGCGAGCTCTCCGTGGTCTCTAGGCGTCTCGACGCGCGCGAGGAGTCAAAAGACGCAGCGAAAGGAGCTCTGTCGACGCGCGTTACTCGGTGCACTTTAAGGGGCCTCGGCGTGCGGCGCTGGCAAGCGGCAACGAGCGAAGCGGTCGGCGGCATTAGCTCCGGTGATCTCGCGAAGACGACCGCGTGGCCCTCTCCCACCGTTCGTGCGGCGATGATCCGGCGCGCGACGCGACGACGTGGCTCACTCACGAGCATCCGATCAGATCGAACGGCTCGGACCGGCGACACTAGGGTTTTGGCGCGGTTGGGCGGCGACACGCATGAATGGGCTCGGCCCACATTATTCAACTGATTTTAAAATCATTTCACATTTAAAATAATTCTAGAAATTCAATTAAATCATTTGGAGCTTTTAAAATAGCAGAAAAATTCTAGAAAAATTCCAGAAATTACTTTGAGATATTTGGAACTCAATTAAAATATTTGCAATAAAACTTTGCAAAAACTTTTCCATTATTCAATTGTTTTCAAGAAAAGCCCTATTTGAATAAATCCAATTAAATTTAAATAAATTCCCAAAAAAAATCACAAAAATAAAAATACTCCAAAATTTAAGTTATAGCAAAAATTAGGGTGTTACTATTGCTTTCCTTCCTAGTGTCCCATTTCCCCGTAGCCTCCCCTCATGGCGTGATATAGGGACACCGATCGGGTTTAGATCATTAATGTAATCCACACAAAACTCAATCACCTCCTCTGTCCCATAACCCTCGGCAATGCATCCTTCCGGACGAGAACGGTTACGAACATACTTCTTTAGCACACTCATGTACCTCTCGAAAGGGAACATGTTGTGTAGATACACGGGTCCAAGGATACCTATCTCTTTGACAAGGTGAACAGTGAGATGAACCATTATATCAAAGAATGCAAGAGGAAAGATCATCTCAAGATCGACCAAACTTTGTACCACGTCATCCTGCAGCTTACTTAGTTTATCGGGTCGATGACCTTCTCGTGAAATCGCGTTGAAAAAGAACACGACTTTGTGATTGTCCCTCGTACCCACTCTGGCGGTATGCCTCTCACGACCATCGGGAGCAATCTGTGTCATTAACACAAGGCAGTCATGGGATTTGATGTGTACGATTTTATTCTCTTTCGTGTTTACGAGTCTCTTTACATTCGAGGAGTATCCGGAAGGGACCTTCACACTGTTCAGGAACTCTATCACGCTTTTTTTCTCTTCTTTGCTTAGAGTGTAGCTCGCAGGATGTAGGTAATGTTGTCCTTTCTCTCTCTTTTCGGGATGTAGGTTGTTCCTCAGTTCCAAGAGTTTAAGGTCCTTCCGAGCTTGCAGTGTATCTTTCGATTTTCCGTACATATCTATGTAGCCTAACAGGTTCAAGCAGACATTCTTCGTGATGTGCATGAAGTCAAGTGAGTGACGAACCTCCATAACTTCCCAATAAGGCAAGTCCCAAAATATTGACTTCTTCTTCCACATGGGTGCTTGACCATCCTCATTCTGCACATGTTTGCTTCCAGGACCCTTTCCAAATACTACTTTCAAATCCTTTACCATAGCAAACACACGTGGCCCACTACGTGCTGAGGCCTTGCACGAAGGTCTGGTTGCCCGTTAAATTTCCTACCTTCCTTCCGCAACGGGTGATTCGTAAGAAGAAACATACGGTGACCCATGTATACAACCTTCCGAGAGTTTTTCAGGTACATGCCATCCGTTTCATCTAAGCACTGGATGCAGGCTCTATATCCTTTGATAGTTAGGCGGACAGATTCTTGAGAGCGAGCCCGATCGTTGATTGTTACAAATAACAATGCACGTAGGGTGAAATACTCCCTTTTGTACTCATCCCATACCCTTGCACCATCATCCCACAACGTCACAAGATCTTCAACCAATGGTTTCAGGTAGACATCGATGTCATTTCCGGGTTGCTTTGGGCCTTGGATCAACAATGGCATCATGATGTACTTTCGCTTCATGCACAACCATGGAGGGATGTTATAGATACATAGTGTAACGGGCCAGGTGCTATGGCTGCTGCTCAATTCTCCGAAAGGATTCATCCCATCGGTACTCAACCCAAACCTTATGTTTCTCACCTCATATGCGAAGTCCGGATACGTCCGGTCGACTTTCCTCCACTGTGAGCCATCTGCAGGGTGTCTAAGCATCCCGTCGTCCTTACGCTCTTCTTTGTGCCAACGCATCATCTGGGCATGCGCTATGTTAGCAAACATACGCTTCAATCGGGGATCACGTGGAAATACCACAACACTTTAGCTGGAGGTCTCTTCTTCTTACGCTCCCCATCTATTTCACTGGATCGCCACGCTTCACCTTATACCGTGATCCTCTCGCACATCGGACAAACATCCAAATCGGCATACTCATTACGATACAGATACAATCATTAGGACATGCGTGTATCTTATGTACTTCCAATCCCAAAGGATGACGACTTGCTTGGCTTCATATGTAGATCAGGCAGTGTTATCTTACGAAGCAACTTCTTTACGAGTGATAACACCTCATCGAATCCCTTATCCGACACACCATTTCTAGCCTTCCATTGCATGAGTTCCAGGTGTACGCAGCTTTTTGTGACCACGCCTACGTTTGGGTACAAAGGAGTTACGTGGTCCTCTAACATGCGCTGGAACTTCTCAATATCTTTCATCTGTGTAGTCTCCCTCTCCGCCACGCAAAGATCTAGTCTAGCTCATCATCACCAAAGTCACCAAGTGTTTCTTCCACGGAACAGTATTGCGTGTCGTCCGGGATACTGTTAAATCCATCTTCCTCTTCCTCGTCTTCTTCATCGTCTTCCTGGCTAATCACCTCAACTTCGCTAAGGTTGGTCCAACAGGTATAGTTTGGCATGAAACCTCTCATGATCAAGTGGTTCATAACTTGCCATCGCTGGGAGTGCTCCTTCTCGTTCTTGCAATCTACACACGGACAACATATGAAGCTGCCTGGAGGCAAGAATGCAACGGCCGCATCGAGAAAAGCATGCACGCCATCAATGAACTCTCTCGAGCGACGGTCCGCATTGTACATCCATTGCCGATTCATCTATACCAAGTTATAATTTCATTAAAAATTGTAACAAATTCCGTTAGAAAAATTATAACCTAACTTAAATTTCGTAACATTTAAACCCAACAAAAAAAAACTCCACCTACACCGTCATCCAATTAAAGACCTACCTTTCTAATTATTTTGTATCCCTTCCTACCTTTGTAATTATTTTTTATCCTTCTACATGTTTTTCTATTTTATTTCATACACCAATAATTACTTCCTTGCAATGTTGTACCTAGATCTCTCCCAATATTGTGATATTTAAGATTCTAAAGCTAACAACCTCCTAGATCTAAAGCTTCCAATCACCTTTACCTTGTAATGTCATATTTTGAACTAGATCTCCACCCTACGTCTTCATACAAGAACAAAAACAAGGCACGGAAAACAAATTTTCGATAATGCTTAAAAAGTTCAAGATTTCTCCACATCCATTGAAAAAAATAGCAATATCTAGGTGAGAAGGATGTTCACATGATGTTACTAACTTTGAAACACTTAATTTAGAGCTAATCACCTCCAATTAAAAATTTGGACAGCACCTCCCCAAGAACAGCGCTTGGTCGGCCTTCTCTATTCGATCATATTCGTACCTCTGCTGGCGCATGGAGGAAGAAGGGTTTAAATCTTGCTGACGGAGGGCTTCTAGAGCGGTTGAGACACGAACCGCTCAAGGTTATGCTCGAAGCGGTTCTTTTCTCAAACCGCTTCGATTTTCGAAGCGGTTTGAGAAAAGAACCGCTTCTAGAACGCAACCTTGGCGTTCATGTCTCCAACCGCTGGAAGCCCTCTCCGGACCGTTGCCAACGAACCGCTTCTGGTACGAAGATCACAACGGGTTCGCACCAAACCGCTTCTAATAGGCCGATTGTGATGCCCAGTTCTGTAGTAGTGTTAGGCCAAATGCATGTTTATATGCACATGTTAGTAGGAATGCTTATTTACGTATATGTTAGGCCGCATGCAAATATATATATATATATACTAGAGGTTAGAACATATGTGTACATATATATTTTGGGTTGTATACATGTACGCATATATGTATTTTGGTGATGCTATCCTGATCGATTGGTCTCAGTGCGGCATTTTTTGTTCGACCGTTGCCACTAACCGATCCGCCAAGCTGCGTCGCCGCCTTTGTTGATCGTGATCGCCGATTTTCTTCTCTGTGTCTCTCGCGTAGCCAAGACAGCCAGCCGAAGAAGCGCATGAAGGAATACGCATATATATGATGAATAGTACCATGCATGCATTCAGCCGAATCGTTAGTTGTACATGAATGTTTCCACAATCGCGAAATTTGTTATTTTCATTACAAATTTGTTATAAGCCCAATCTGTGTGCGACAAATTTTGTAAATGAGTAAAAATCAACACCTAGCTATGTTAATTTTACTGAAATTTTAAAAATAAATTTGTACTGTTAAAATATTCACGGAAAGTACAAACTTACGATTTTTGTAGCTCCTAAACTATACATCTAAAAATGTAAAAATAAATTTTATAAAGCTTAGAAAATGCTAAATTAATTATCTGGAAGTTTTCATAACGTTATGAATTAGTTTGATTTGCGGTAGTTTCTGAATGTGTGTTTGTACGTTGTTTTGCGTGTTCATTTGGTTCTTTATCATTGCAGCGTGAGACGCCGAGTGTGTGAGGACGCGGATTTCAAGGATCAAGCTCCAGACCAAGGCTTAGACCAAGACTCGCTGCTTTACGAAGGCAAGTTATGCTTTGACCATCTTGCTCCTAATGTTTTTTTAAAATATTATGTTGATTTAAATTATGCATGCTAATTAAATTATAAAAGCTTTAAACTAATTTGGGTTTAGTTAAATCACCACTTGTTATCTATTCCTTGTTCCTAGTATTTGTATGCCATAAATTCATTGTCACCCTAAGATGGAAACTATTAAATTGGTCAATACTAGTCACCAACGGGAAATGGTTAGAACGAAGCAGGTATGCTTAGCCAAGCGGTACGCTTCATTGACACTGTTTCATGGGAATGGTGAAATATTGACTAATGAACTATGAAAGACATTTTGAGAATGTGACACGTGTGTTGATGTTATTGATGGCACACGGTGCATGGTAACCAACCAGGGTGGTAAAATAATTTAGACTTTGGCAAGTGGTAAGTGAGTAATGGAGGGCCAGATGTGGCACATGGGAGTGATGTTGTTGAATTTGGTTTTGTGAACTTTGGGTAGTCTTGCCACGGTCAACCTAAGGACTTAACCTTGCAAGCCTTTGAACTGGGCCTAACATACAACCACATGTCCGTATGGGATGGACCTAGTTGAGTATGATTCAAGTCTTAGCATGTGAGACCTCGGTGGTTTTTGTAGTGTGGATGTGGAAAGAAGGGTGTAGTGTTTACCGGATCGGTCTTACATCTCTTCAACGGTATACGTTAGCCCTGTACTTCCGCTCCACAAAAGGGAAGGGACAGTGGGGACTATACCGGGAGGTACGCATGCGAGGATAGAAGTTTCGGAAAGACTTTGGTATGGTTACTTGCCTGTGTGGTGTTTAACTATATCTTGTGGGTAAAGTGTATAACCTCTGCAGAGTGTACAAACTGTTCGAATAGCCGTGTCCACGGTATTGGACATTGCTCGGGGATTACAGTCAAGGGTTAGATTTTATTAAAAATGTGGTTGGGTTAAAAGATGAAGTTGATGGAAGTATGGATTAGGATGTGGAAATGCTTTTACGTAACTTCTAGAAAAGTCATTCTTAATTCTACTTGTTTTTTTACTTCTTTTGAATCTACCTATGTACTTGTTAAATGCTGTTTATCGCAAATTAACCTTTAAAGCCATTCCATTGGAATAAGCTTGGCTTGTAGCATATTAGGATGCATTCTGTGCATAGCTTGTTGAGTACCAATGTACTCACCCCTCCATAATCACAATATCAGAAGATAAAGAACCGCAAGCATATGAGGAGAAGAATGACGACCCGGCTAACTAAGGGAAAGGCCCAGTCAGTTGCCTGTGGCAAACTGAGGCGCCACGAGTAATTTTATAATTCCGCTGCTATTATTTATTTGCTCTGAATTCAGCCCTGCGTGGCTTAATATTGTAAGGCTGACCTTAAGGTCTTAACTGTTTAATTTCAATTTAATACATTATCGTTATTTTTCCGCTGTGTATGTGCGATGGTATTCATCTCTGTTGTATCTGTGAGCACCAGCGTGATCCTGGACTGGTGTATCACACAAGGTGTTCGGAATTCAAATTCCGGCGTTTTGAGAATGTGACACGTGTGTTGATGTTATTGATGGCACACGGTGCATGGTAACAAACTAGGGTGGTAAAATAATTTAGACTGTGGCAAGTGGCAAGTGATTAATGGAGGGCCAGATGTGGCACATGGGAGTGATGTTGTTGAATTTGGTTTTGTGAACTTTGGGTATTCTTGCCACGGTCAACCTAAGGACTTAACCTTGCAAGCCTTTGAACTGGGCCTAACATACAACCACATGTCTGGTATGGGACGCACCTAGTTGAGTATGATTCAAGTCTTAGCATGTGAGACCTCGTGGTTTTTGTAGCTGTGGACGTGGAAAGAAGGGTGTAGTGTTTACCGGATCGGTCTTACATCTCTTCAACGGTATACGTTAGCCCTGTACTTCCGCTCCGCAAAAGGGAAGGGACAGTGGGGACTATATCGAGAGGTACGCATGCGAGGATAGAAGTTTCAGAAAGACTTTGTTATGGTTACTCGCTTGTGTAGTGTTTAACTATATCGTGTGGGTAAAGTGTATAACCTCTGCAGAGTGTACAAACTATTCAAATAGCCGTGTCCACGGTATTGGACATTGCTCGGGGATTACAATCAAGGGTTAGACTTTATTAAAAATATGGTTGGGTTAAAAAATGAAGTTGATGGAAGTACAAATTAGGATGTGGAAATGCTTTTACGTAACTTCTGGAAAAGTTATTGTTAATTCTACTTTTTTTTACTGCTTTTGAATCTACCTATGTACTTGTTAAATGCTGTTTATCGCAAATTAACCTTTAAAGCCATTCCATTGGAATAAGCTTGGCATGTAGCATATTTGGATGCATTCTGTGCATAGCTTGTTGAGTACCAATGTACTCACCCCTTCATAATCACAATATCAGAAGATGAAGAACCGCAAGCATATGAGGAGAAGAATGACGACCCGACTAACTAAGGGAAAGGCCCAGTCAGTTGCCTGTGGCAAACTGAGGCGCCACGAATAATTTTATAATTTCGCTACTATTATTTATTTGCTCTGAATTCAGCCCTGCGTGGCTTAATATTGTAAGGCTGACCTTAAGGTCTTAACAGTTTAATTTGAATTTAATACATGATAGTTATTTTTCCGCTGTGTATGTGCGATGGTATTCATCTCTGTTGTATCTGTGAGCACCAGCGTGATCCTGGACTGGTGTATCACAAAAAGTGTTCGGAATTCAAATTCCGGGCGCGACACTCCCCTCACGTTATCCCAACCGTCAATTGAGCACGATCAGCCACCGTTCGCCACCGGTGAGCACCTCCCTGCTGGGTTCTATTTGGGCCACTGATAGGTGGACCCTACCTGTCAGTGCCCCCTCTCTCTTGACCTGAGTCTCTAACATTGTGGCCCCACATGTCAGTCTTTTAATTAAAACCCGCTATTAAGTATTGAGTCAATGACATGTGGGCCCCAGTAGGATTTAAATATAAATCAAAACGTTATTTAAGAGGTGAGTCACTAACAACTGGGCCCCACATGTAAGAATCTATAAAATACGGTTTCATTTCAATGGAAAGTACGCTTTCTCTATTGGAAGACGTGTATACGCCTTCAACATCATCACTTTTTCAATTTAGGTAGGCTTAGACATTATAGAAATATCAATTGTGTTGGAGATATGCCCCAAAGGCAATCATAGAGATGATTATATTCCCTTATGTTCATGATTAATTATTTTGTTCCTTGAATATTGTCATTATTATTTGTTAGCAAGTATGTGACTTGTTTGTGAAACTCTATATATGACTTTGTGATGATTATTCTAAAGTGATCCTTAGTCGATAAACATATGAGGACACATATGAATAGACTAGCATATGTATTGGTTGATGACCATGTTTCACGGGTCATAGATATGGAGATATCAAATCAATAATATGGACACATGTTAGAGAACATGGAGTTGTATCGACCTACCTTGAGACACTACGAGAACATTGTAATCTTCTTATCATCAGTTGGTCTCATGTACAATGTATATGATATATCCTTAGACTTGAGATTGGCACATGTACTCGAGATGTGTAATGACTTACTTAGGGGTTGCCAAATGCTACTCTGTAACTGGGTAGTTATAAAGGTGGCTTTTGGGTTTGTCATGAAGCATGCTGTGAAGCATGGTCGATTAAGATGGGATTTGCCCCTCCATTCAACGGGAGAGATATCTCTAGGCCTCTCGAGTGGTCAGATTCCGGAAATTCATGGCCATGCTACTCGCGGTTAAAGAGTTAACTGTAGTTAGGGATTCTGAGTAACGTGATAGAGAAAGAGTGGTCGAGCTAACTAAACAAGGATGACATGTACTCGCCTTGAGTTTGACCGATATCATGAGGCAAATGGAAATGTATATAACTAAGCATTGTTTAGGTTCGTCCGATGTGATCTTTACATATACCCGGGAGTCGGCACGTCTAGCTAGGGACTGCTACCGATTAATGGTCGAGTAAGAGTACTCGAGCCATGTCTAGGTATACGTGAACCTATAAGGTCGCACGCTTAAAGGGTTGGGACTTATTTCGGATGGTGATCCGAATTCTGATGGGTTTTAAGTTCCTAATGGGCCTCTAATGTAAAACCCATTATGGGGCAGCTATTTAAAGGGAGGGACTGCTGGCTTTAGGGTTAAGAGACACAGTAGGAATTCAAAATTCACGAAACCCTAGCTGCCACCCCTCCTATTGAAAGCACAGCAGTACTAGCACTCAGGCGCTTGGTGTTCCTGCCCCGTACGTGTGGATACCTTGGAGGCGATGCTACAAAGCTTCAACGCTAGGACGATACACAACCTGCGATGGTCACAAGAAGCTGTTGGAGGGGGCACGAGACTAGTACGACTACATCTGCACCACCACACTACATCGACTCTACTTCCTCTACGGGTCTGCACATCTAGTGGTAATTCTGTGATCTTTAACTTGTAGTGGTTCATTGGTTACACGGTAGAAAATTTTGATTTTACGCTAGAGTAGCCTACCCGTTAACCAACAAATTGAGTATACTAAAATATTATGCATTTTTCTTAGCCATGATTTAGACTTGGGTGAACCAATGAAAATTTGTTTGGTAATGAAAATTTTGGACATAATGGGAGTTATGGTTTCTGGTATTTTGGTATAAAAATCAAAATAAAAACTATGGTTTGATGTGGGTGAGATATGGCAATAGTCGAAAGTGCATGGGACTTGCACGAAGTGTAGGAGGAGTGTTCTCGCTCGAGTCAGATTGAGGACCGAACGTAGTATCTGTTAAACCCAAGATATTCAATGCAACCACAAGTCCTATTATGTGGTAGACTTAACCAATTAAGTTACTTGGGTCTAGCTTTACATGTTGGAAGGCTGAAGTAGTACGAGCTTTCAAAGATGGATTGCTCTTAGGGGTGCCCACACAGAGGTGTGGGTTCAATACATACAAATACAACAATGTACGCCTTGCTATGGGGGAAGTGAGGACACGATAGGGATGGACTTTCCTGAGTACTGATTGTACAAATATTTTTCATCGCCATAGCAAGGGTTTGTCATCACTAGGCTAGTGCAAAGTTAGGTGTAGGTGATATAACGGTTCATGTCTTGACCTCTTGGCCACACGCCAAGGGAAGCACAAAAATAGATGTAAAAAGAGTTGGTCATGTCTTGTGGGTAAAGATATATGCCTCTGCAAAGTGTAAAACTTTTCAAAAAGCCGTGCTCGCAGTCATGAGCGGCTCTGGTGCACCAACACTAGTTAGAAGTTTCTGGTATTTTCATAATGGCAAGGGATGATTCAATACTCGCAATCATGGAGGACTATGAGTTGATACATTTATGTTATTCATACTTGCTCTTACAAATTCCGTTTACAAGCTAGTACTTGATATTCATGTTTCAATTTCTCTTTATGCAAATAAACTTCGTGGCCCCTTCTTGACATAGCCTACATTTACTATACATTGTGATACACTACAAGTCTTGCTTAGTACAAAAGTACTCAACCTTGCTTAAATTGTTGGTTTATTGAGTGAAGAAAGCAACGTCCCCAAAGATGCGTACTTCACTGTAGGTTACGGGGATTATGATGATGAGCTTTTCTAGGGTTTACCCTTTGTTGGTTGCTTGTGGTATTTTTGCAAATACATACTTTTGGACTGAATGACCAAGATAGCGATCAAAGGGGGTCAATGATCCAATTAAAATTTCCCCAAAGAACCAACCAAGAACCTCCCTTCATCAAAGCAAAGTGGAGAAAACAAAATTCCAGAAATCTTCAGCAGGGGCGGCATTACCACTACTCAGGTCCGGTACTACCGGTGAACAGAACCCCACACTACCGGGCACTATAGCCCGGCACTACCGGATTACTGTAGCTACATTAAACACAGTGAATAGTAAAATCAGCACAAACTAAAAATGAAAATCGATGAATCTTTTGATCGGCTAATCCAAATCCTGTGAAACTTTGTAAACACCTTCTTATGGATGTTAGGAACCTATTCCAACCTTCAACCGCAGGGATTGATGTCAAAGTTCCGACCTTTTTCCAATTGAAGGAAGAGTGCACAAAAACGGGTTCAAAGACAAAAACTGAGCCCTAAGCTTGCTCGTGGGTTCTTGATGATCAAGATGATCCTAGATGATTTTCCACATGTCATAGCAAGCTAAAAAACTAGAGAAGAACACCAAAAACCTGATCTTTCAAGAATGATCCTCTAAAGAGCAAACAATCGGTTTCTTGCAAGGAAGACCACAATATTTGTTTAGATGATTGAGATATGGTCTGAAAAAGACTCATCCATCAATCATACATCATCGACACAAGATCCACAAGCATATAGAAGGAGGGGAGGCAAATCCAAATGTGCGGAAAGTAAATTACAAGAATGTAAACTATGGAATTTAAAGACTGAATTTAAAGCATAAGGTAAATGCGAAAAGTAAATTCAGAATTGAGAAAATTATATTTTCATTTCTGAAAGGGAGATTTACAAAGCCTCACAACAAAGTGGGCAAAGCTCAAAGGAGCACAAAAACCTCAAAAACTTCAAAGAGGGGAGATCTACCCTACCCCTCTATTTATACAACTATTGTGCATCCTCCACCCTTAGATGAGTTCCTTCAACCTTAGATGAGTTCCTTCAACCCTAAGGAACATCTCAATGGCTAGGATTGACTCACTCACACAGCCATACATGGGCTAACCCAAAACCCAACAACCATACCGGGTTTTTGCATGCTTTTCAAAGCATACTAACTAGACCCGCTACTTTATCACCTAGACCGCGATCCAACGGCCCTCCTTGATCCGAGTAGCTTCAAGTTAGCATGTCATCTATTCCTTGCCTTCTAAGTTAGTAGTGACTCCATCTCCGATCATCTTCCAGCGATCCTCTCGACCGTTTGGACCTCCGACGCACCTCGCCTAGTCCCTGTCGTCCTTCGCCTCATCATGACCTAGCACCATCATCCTGCAACCATAAAAAACAAGGAAACACATCACATAGCAATGTCCAAATTAATATGCAATAAACCTCACACAAATTCAAAATTCAAATCTAAAAAATGCTCATTAAACGGCACTACTGCCCCTTGGGACCGGTGTACCGTTCGGCTGGTACTACCGCTCCAGCATGGCCGGTAGTGCCACCAGCCTGAAATCCCAGTAAAGGCCCTCTCTGTAAAAAGACTACTGCTCCCCTGGGCTAGTACTACCGCCCTCCCAGGCCATAGTGCCGGCCTTGGCCTGATAGCCCTCAAATTGCTTCAAATTGAAATCCAATTCAAATCAAACTCAAAACAAACTCAAACTCAAGAACCTCATGCTAAAACACAGTCAATAACTCATCATCACAAAGGATAGACCTCCACATGGTCTTTCATGGACTTTTGCATCTTTCGCTGCATTTTAATTTGGCCTTTGTGGTCGTATTGTACGAACAATATTCCTTTAATGTATTCATAACCTTTATAGATGGATGTGATGACAATGTTGTGAATGTGTGTGCTAGCCACTGATCATGGGACTAGTACAGTGTGCACATGAGACCTTCTAAGTATTCCACACTAGAAGGAAGGGTCTTAACAGTGTTGGTATCAGAGCCATATTGACTGTAGGAAGACTCTAGATAGAATGGCGATTAGCATAAAAAACGTTAAAAGACATACATAAAATATAACATTAGTATTCGTCTCTCCTTCATAGGAATTCTTCCTCTCCTTACCCATACTCTTATTCAAATTTTCTAACAATTTCCTTTAAATACTTATAGATGGCAGACAATGCCAATTGGACTGACCTCATTTGGGAATTCACTAGGAGACTTGGACGGAGACACCTATCCTTTTTCGACGCCAAAAACTACTTGTTGCGCCACGTGGTCAACTACACAGTCCACACCTATGTTACCACCAAATTAGGTGGCCAAATTCTGCACCACTGTGTAAGGCATTAAAGCTTTACCAAGGTTGTTGCTGTCAAAGGAGCTTAGATGCAAACTACTACATTAGATGTGTGAGTTTCATGGAATCGATATGAATGCTTACATTCGCGCATATGATACTTGTGTAAGATGGCAGGCAAGATCTCAAGGCATCACACCAGCACTAGCAACTCCACCACCACTTCCACCACAAGAAACACATGAGCCATCATCGTAATGGCTATCGTCAGGAATACATATGCTGCTTTACCCCCATTGCAGCTAGCGATTCTCCACTCTCTCCATAGGCCCAGAGTCCAAAGATGTCTAAGCCTAGAGAGTCTTCACCATCTAGTCTAGAACCCTGGAGTAGTCTACACTAGGGAGTCTCCACCACCTTCACCACCAGTTCGTAACTCATGGGTTGTATATAGCGATTACGAGCTAGGGTCAGAGGAATCACATTTCTCTGGATCCAAGTGGGAACCCTAGATTAGAATTTATCTTCATGTTGTACGCTAGCCACCTAGCTTGTATCATCCATGTATCCTTGACTTAATGTAATGGCACAATTCAAGTTATGAGACAAACCTTTGGTTCCAAGAAATTTGCCCCATAAAAGAAGATTTAATACTTTCTCTAACATGTCATGATAATAACCTATGCCATCACAAAATCTTGTAGATGCCAACCCGCTGGCAACCATGTTACAGGACAAGTGCCTATGAGGAAGGCACCTTGCCTCACACCCTATGGATCATGATGAGGCACTTGAACTTCACGCAAAGCACCTGTCCACACCGCCTACTCCACCCCTGGGAGAAGCATCGGTGGAGTACATGGCCGAGGTGACTATCCATGGCAAGCACGCCATCGAGCCGTCCCTCAAATTCTACGGACAAGGGTCCTACATTCAAATGTCGCTTTATGACACGGTATACATGACCATCGCCTACACCATGATCTCCCTGAAATGGCAGGGATGTTCTACTTTTACACGTCACATCCTATGGGAGAAAGGAACAACACCTACCGGGCCATCCATTTGGAGCCCCGTGCCCCTTTCCTGCACCTAGCTATCTTGGTGAGGTTGCTAGATAGCTATCTCTGCTATCTGTTCAAAGAGTGTAAGATCAAGGATGCCGACTACAGGGGGTGAATAGGCGGCTTTAAAAATTCTTCTCACTAAATGCACCCTCTATTGATCCCTATGTCAAAACCTAAACAATAATCAATGCGGAAGCGATAAACTAGGGTTTTGACAATTAAAGCCTAAGTCAACTAGGCTCAATAAGTGCACTAGCTAATTATGTCTCTAACAATAAATTACAATCCTAAAGATGAGCAAGCAATTTAATTTTAGGAATGTAAATTGCAACAATGTAAATAAGGAATTGCAAGTATACACAAGGAGACACAATACTTTTTACCGTGGTGTTCGGAGACTTGCCGGTCTCTCCTAATCCATGTTGAGGCAAGCTCAAACCACTTTGGACTGGCTCCATGAATTGAGCACCCGCCTCGATTCCACTAGTGGTAGCTCTTTCCCCTCCGACCTTCACAACTTTGCTGGGCCTTCTCATAATCACCTTGAGAAGGTCACTGCGCACGACGCCTTCACACGCTATCTAGATGTCAACATACACCAAGAGTAACAAGTCCTAGTTTGAGCTCCACAAAGTACAACACATGTACAATGGTGATCACCGAGTGCAACACATGCACAAGGCTCCCCTCAAGTGCAACACATGCACAAGAGGCTGTCAATCTTTTCCAAATTGCAACACATGCAATTAGAGCTCACTCTTAGCTCAAGAACCAAATGTGGAAGTGCAACACATGCACAATGCCACCCAAATGCTCAACAAGTCCAACAACAGTCAAATGCTAGCCCCCAAGGCTCCTTTTATAGCCTCCCCAAAGAAAACTAGCCGTTGGAGGTCAAAACGGGCAAAAAATCACAGCAAACCGAGCGCTACCGCCCATCTAGGATCGGTAGAACTGGCCCCAGGCCGAACGGTTAGTTTCGTGCATTAAATACACCAAAACTAGCCATTGCTAGAGTACCCCGGCGCTACTGCCCATCTAGGACCGGTAGCACAGGCCATTTCAACTCAAAAACACTTCTTTGGAAAATAAATACTGCTTTTGGAGCAGTAGCATCGCTCCCGGCTGTGCTACCGCCCATCTAGGGGCAGTGCTATCACTGTTTTAGCCACTAAAACGGTCCTAACTTTTTACTCCGAACTCTGATTTAGGTGATCTTGGACTCTATAAGAAGCTTACCAAGAGGGCTACAATTTCCACACTTTTTCAAGATTTAAGCAACCATAGATATTTTTAAATATCACAAAAACTAAAAATCCAATGTAGTCACTAAACTCTAAAATCTGATTTACTCGAAATCACTCACATAGACTTGATTAAGAGCGTGACTACAAGCTAGCAAGAGTCAATAAGATCAAATCTTGAGCCATGTGATGATCAATTCATGATCAAAACAATTTTGCAAAATACATTTGAAATTCTAATCGCATGCTTTAAAATCAAATGCATGGACATCAATATTTTTCAAAACACATTTGCAAATATAAATCTTGCAAACAAGAGCAATCAAGATCATATCTTTAAGCCATTTAATGAAATCAAAGACAAGGTAAAGCTCGGTACTGAGTCAAATTTCACTGAGGGTTTCGATGGGATGATTATGCATGGACAACAAATCTATGTCCCAAATAATCAGAGAATCAAAGAGGTTATTATCAAGGAAGCCCATGATTCCCAACTCACTATTCACCCTAGGAGTACAAAGATGTATCGAGATCTCCGGGAAGGATATTGGTGGCCCGGTATGAAAAAGAATATTGCTACATATATCGCCATTTGCGACGTATGTCAATGAGTATAAGCTGAACATCAGCGACCAGTTGGACTTCTTCAACCCATAAAAATCCCTGAGTGGAAATGGATGCCATCGGTATGGTCTTCATTATCGGTCTTCCCAAAACTCGCTAAATTCTAGTACGACATACCATCGCAAGACTAGAGGTTAGACGGAAAGAACCAACCAAATTCTTGAAGTCATGTTGAGAGCATATGCGCTGACCTAGGCACAAATTGGGAGAAAAGCTTGGCATTCACCCAGTTTTCTTACAACAATAGCTTCTAGTCAAGTATTCAAATGTCCTCATTTAAAGCACATTATGGAAGAAAGTGTTGAACTCCACTATTCTAGTCTAAGGTGAGTGAAAGACAATCCTTTGGCCCAAATCTCATGTAAGAAGCCAAGAGCATGTCGATGTGATAAGGAGCTAATTGAAAGAATCTCAGTCATGTTAAAAGAGTTATGCCGACCACCGCCGGTGTGAGCTAAGCTTTGAGATCAATGAATATGTCTATCTTACGGTCTCATCGCTGCGCGGTCTTCGTCGGTTCCATGTTCGAGGAAAGTTGATGTCATGGTACATTAGCCCATACTGTATCATTGCCAAGAAAGGTGAGATGGCATACCAGTTAGAGTTGCCACCTCAGTTATCAGATGTCCATGACGTCTTCCATGTCTCAGCTCAAAAAGTGTCTCTGAGTCCCAATAGAGCAAGCTCATTTGGAGAATATCGATCTGCAACCTAATCTTTCTTATCGGCAGCATCCTATCCGAATCTTAGAAGAGGCCGAATCAAAGACTCGTAGCCACACCATCAAGATATTAAAAATTCAGTAGAGTAACCATATGGAAGATGAAGCCACATGGGAACGAGAAGACTAACTCTGAAAAGAATTTCCCTACTTCTTCCTAGAGCTTAGTAAATCTTGGGGGTGAGATTTTGTTTAAGGGCAGTAGGTTTGTAACACCCAAAAATTAATCAAAATGAAATGCACATACCTAAATGGAATTTGGTCTAAATTTGAGGTTTCAGTATTTATTTGGAATTTCTGGAATTTTTTGCAAATAAGAAAAATGCTTTTAAATAACCTAGAAAGGCTTTTGAATTTCAAACTTCAGTTTTGAAACATCACAAAGACTAGAAAAATTTATATAAATCGTAAATAACCTCCAGGTCACCTGCAAAAAAGTTTTAGAAATTGTTGAATTTATTTGATGCTTCTGGAAAATCAAAAACCACATCCCTTAAAAAGAACAAAAGCACTGTTTGATTTTTATAAAAATCCATATTATTGAACATGCTCTGAAATTTTTATCGTAGCTCCAGCATTACCTTTGAATCACTCACAAAAATGTTAATAAAATTTAAGTCCATTTGATAGCATAATTAAATTCAAGAATCCTTAGCTACAAAAAGAAATTTTAAAATAAAAAACAGAAAGTCTAGAAAAGGAAAGCGTCTTCTCTCAAGCCCGTGTTCACTCGGTAAAAGTGTAAAGCCTATGAATTCAACTTCCCTATTTGATCCCACTTTTCTCTCTTTCTCTCTCTGCCATGTGGGCCTTGTGCCCATTCATCATACGCCTACCGCGCTAGTGCGCAGTTCGCCTCGCCCTGCCGTGTGCCAGAGTGCACCCTTATGCCCAGGTCCTTCATGCCACATCGCAGCCATTGTCTGCTATGGCAGCCACCATGCCTTGCCATGGCAGCTCTCTGCCCCACCTAGACCTACCATGGCAAGGGAAGCCATCGCCCGTGGAACTTGTGCCCAGCCGAGTTGTCTCATTCCTTTGGCATTTCACCTGACCTCTGCACCTCGCTAATCCCTCTAACATCATCTCTGGCTCCTGCTGGGGAATGGGTAGGCTACTCTAATGAAAAATCAAAATTTTCTACCACGTAACCAAGGAACCACTGCAAGTAATAGATCATAGAATTACCACTAGACACGCAGACCCGTAGCGAAAGTAGATTCGATGTAGCATGGTAGTGCAGATCTAGTCGTACTAGCCTCGCTCCTCCTCGAACAGCTTCTTGTGAGCGACGCAGGTTGCAGATCGTCCTAGCGTTGAAGCTTCACAGCAACGCCTCCAAGGTATCCACATGTACGGGGTAGGAACACCACGCGCCGTAGTGCTAGCGCCGATTGCGTGGTTCTAGGCGAATGAGGGGTGGCAGCTAGGATTTCAGGAATTTTGAATTCCTATTGTGTTTCTTCGTGTCTATTCTATATGTAATGCCACAACCTCCTCCCTTTATATAGATGTCCCATAATGGGTTTCAACCTTTGAAACCTATTATGAACTCTAAGCCCATTACAACTCGGATCCCTATCTGAATTGGTTACAACCCCTTAAGTGTGCGACCCTATAGGTTCACGTGCACTTGGACATGGCCCGAGTACTCCTACTCGACTAGACATGGTTCGAGTACTCCTACTCGACCAGTCATAGCTCAAGTACCCTTATTCGACTAGTCATGGCTCGAGTACTCCTACTCGACCAGACATAGCTCGAATACTCTTACTCGACCAATAATCGGCAGTGGCACCTAGCAGGACGTGCCGATTCCCATGTACATGTAAAGATTAGACGAACCTCAACAATGTCCTATATGCAATTCCTTTTTCCTCACGATATTGGTCAAACCCAAGGCGAGTAGTTGTCATCCTTGTTTGGATGGCTCGACCTCTCTTTCTCGATGCCGTGACTCAGATCCCCAAATACATCGAGTTAACTTTTTAACTCGATGACTCGAATAACTTTCTACTTGAGTAGCATGGCCATGCATTTTCTGGAATCCAACCACTCGAGAGGCCTAGAGATATCTCTTCCGATACATGGAGGGGCAAATCCTATCTTGATCGACCATGCCTCGCAGCATGTTTCATGACAAACCCGTATGCCATCTTTATAACTACCCAGTTACAGAGTAGCATTTGACAACCCCTAAGTAAGCCATTACGCATCTTGAGAACATGCGACAATCTCAAGTCGAAGGATATATCATACACATCGTATATGAGACCAACTGATGACATGAAAGAATACAACGTTCTCGCAGTGTCTCAAGGTGGGTCGATCCAACTCTATGTTCTCCAACATGTGTTCATATTATTGGTTTGATATCTCCATATCTATGACCTGTGAAACATGGTCATCAACCAATATATATATGCTAGTCTATTCATATGTGTCCTCATATGTTTATTGACTAGGGATGACTTTTATAATGAACATTATAAAGATGAATATAGAGTTTCTGTAACACCCTAATTTTTGCTCTAATTTGAATTTTGAAGTATTTTTGATTTTTCTTGTGAATTTTTGGGAATTTATTTAAGTTAATTTGGATTTATTCAAATAGAAATTTTCTTGAAAACAATTAAATAATGGAAAAGTTTTTGCAAAGTTTTATTGCAAATATTTTAATGGAGTTCCAAACATCTCAAAGTAATTTCTGGAATTTTTCTGCTATTTTAAAAGATCCAAATGATTTAATTGAATTTCTAGAATTATTTTAAATGTGAAATGTTTTAAAAATCACATGAACAAGAATGGGCCGAGCCCATTATCAGGCGTGTCGTCGCCCAACCGCGCCGAAACCCTAGCGCCGCCACCAAGCCGTCCGATCCGGATCGAACGCCTGTGAGTGTGCCACGTCGCCCGCACGCGTGAGCCTTCGGATCGTCGCCGCACGGACGCGCGGGATTGCGCCACGTCGGTCATCTTCGCGAGATCACCGGAGCTAATGCCGCCGACCGCTTCGCTCGTTCGCCGCCAGCGCGCACGCCGAGGCCCTTTAAGTGCACCGAGTAGCGCGTCCGGCAGCTCCTTCGCGCGTCTTTTGACTCATCGCACGCACGCCGAGACCCTCTCTAGCGCTCGAGCGAGCTCGCCCGAAGTTGCGCTTTGGTGCCGCCGTTGTTTTGCTTCCTCTCGCCGCCGTCCGCCGCTTCGCCGTGTTCACCCCGCCCGAAGTTCACCAAAGCAAGACGATCGAGTGGACCACTTCTTCTCGCCGAGAAGCCCGCAGCATTGCCGCCGAGGTCATCTTCCCAGCCCGCAACCTTCGCTTCTTCGCCGCCGTCAACCTCGTCTATTCGCGTCGACCGTCCGATTTGCATCGCTCGGTTCGTGAGTCCGCGTAGCCTCCATCTCTGTAGATGTTTAGATTGAATCGTGGCCGCTGGATCTTGATGTGTACGGCTTGGATTAGATCTAGTTTCGCGATATGTTTTTGTCTTAGCCGCTGGATCGTTAGTGGATGCGTAGGATTGAGCCACGTCGCGCCATGAGCGAAGAAACCGCCGGTACCGTGAGGCCATTAGATTAGATCTAAACGGTAGAGATTGGATCTGGTTTTGCCCTAATGATCCGCGCTGCTCAGATTTGAACGCGGGCGGAGATGGCACCGCACCCTCGCCAAATCACGTGTTGACGCGCGGGCATTTTGACGGCGGAGACCGATCCACCGCCGATTTTGGGTGTACCGTCGCGATTGCGCCGCGTGTCGCCGCATGAACCGAGACGTCGCAGATGGCGGCGCGGTGCTGGCCGTTGATCTCGAGCGCCGTTGGATGTGCGACGCGGAGGCGTGGAGGCGGCGCCGCCAACCCCGCGGGGTGAGATCCGACCGCTGGATGAGCGAAGCGGTTCGATCTTGCCGCGTGTCGCGTCGGGATTGGTCGCAAGATCGTCGCCGACGCCACGGCTTGCGTCACCCGGTGCATGAGCGCAGTCTTCGCCATCCACGGTGGACGAGCGAACCGTGGACCCAAACCCATGAATCAAGCAACGTGGCGGTACTAGAGGTCGCCACGTGTCGTGGCCGTCAAGAATGACGCGTCATAAATATTTTGATATATAAAATATTTCGACCGAAATTCATTTCTGTGCTGACGTCATCATGACGCGATGTCGACGTCATTTATGCGAATTTCAAGATAAAAATAATTCAGAAAAATCGTATTTTCTTAATTTCGTATTTTGATTTTATTCAAACTTCAAATGACTATAACTTTTGCATTTTAACTCGGATTTGGGTGATTCAAATTTCTAAAAATTCATAAAATTATGAGCTATTTAATGGTGAATTTTATTTGAATTTTGAGGTCATCTAGTCTTCTGTATTAGCTATTTATTGTATCTTTTTGTTTGTACGCAGCGAGACGCAAATTTGTCGGAAAGTTTCGAGGAAGGATTCGACGCTCAAGACCAAGCTTCGGAACATGACCAGCAACTCTTTGAAGGCAAGTGATGCTTTGATCATTTTGATCCCAGATTTTAAAATGTAATTTATGCTTTGAAACTATGCATGCTAATTATTTAAAATGAATTTAAATTAATTTGGGATAATGTAGTTAATCAACCCATTTTGTTATGCCACCTTGAATTATTACTTGTATGCCCTAAATCATTCACCCTAAGTTTGATTATATTAGTTGGATGTTAATATTGTGCCAACACGGGAGGCTAGACCGTGAGTAGATGCTTAGCCTTGCAGCGAGTCATGAATGATCTTTCAGAGAAATGCTACAAAATTGACTAATGGAATATTGAATGTATTTTGAAAGTGGTGTGATGATGCCACATGATGATATGGAAGTATGGTGACCTGTGTGGTTCCATATTGATGTTGAGTTATTGCTGGCATGTGTTGCACAATAATCAATGGGGTGGGAAATGTTTTAGACTGGGGCAAGTGGCAAGAGGCTGTGTGCCTGGTGGGCCTGTGTGGCAGTGGGTTGATGAGTGATGTGAGTCTGTGTGCCACTGTTGAGTGTTGGAAGCCTTGCCTTGGTCAGTTAAGGACTTCACCTTGCAAGCCTTTGATCTGAGTCACCCGCACAACCACATGTCTCGATATGGGATGACCTAGTTGACTAGGGTTCGATATCTTTCCTCCGATACCTGGGTGACAAGACACAGGGGTGTATCTGTATGGGGAGCGCACTGTGCTACGGCTTGGTGCCCATCCAACGGTGATTGGCCGGTCCTATACTTCGGCTCTGTGTGAGGGAATTGATAGTGAAGGCAATACCGGAGAGGTTCTTTGGTTAAGGTAGAGGTTCCTGAAAAGCTTTGTTGCGGACAATCACCGTGTGGTGAGCGGTCAGATCTTGTGGGTAAAGTGTACAACCTCCGCAGAGTGTCAAAAGTATTCGAATAGCCGTGCTCACGGAATTGAGCATTGCTCGGGATTACAAATCAAGGGGTAGATTTTCATAAACAAAACATGGAAGGGTGGTGTGTGCCAAGTGTTAAAAATGAATCATAAGGCGTGTGTCGGAAACCTCATGGAAAAACCATTTGAAATTATTATTACGTATAATTGTTCTATCGCTTTAATCTAACTAAGATATTGGTTAAAAATGTCGCTTGATGCAAAAGAACCATTTAAGCCAATCCTTTGGAACAAGATCTGCATATAGTAATAGTGCTTGCATTCATGCATTACTTGTTGAGTGCCTTGTGTACTCACCCCACCTTGCTTTCAACCCCAACATCGGTGGAGGAGACTACACCGCTTGGGAGGAGGAGTACATCGAGGACACGATGAACTAGGGGCAAGCCAGTCGGTTGTTCTGTGGCAAGATGAAGGCTTCCACGACTTTTTTTTTTTATGTTCGCCGCTATTTCTTTACTTTGAATAATGTAAGCCTGTGTGGTGACCTATCTGTAAGGAGACCATAAGGTCGCATAACTCGGTTTATATACATGTTTGCACTATTTATTCTTATATCTTCGTGAATGTGCGTGATGTGCAACCTCGTATGATGTGTGTGCTAGCGTGATCTCGGATCGCATGAATACACGAGGGTCCGGATTTGCGGGTTCGGGTCCCGGCAGAGGTGGTATCGAGCAGGTGATCGTAGGCCTTGACCCTAGTTTGGTTGTGCCTAGGAGGGTGAAAACTATTTTCTAAAGACCTAATCAACTTGAGCAAGAATGTCAAAGAAATCTCGACTTATCTCTTCTCCCTTATTCATACCTATGCTGAATTTTTATTATTCTCTATTTAATTTAAACAAGATTTGTTTTGGCAGATGAGGATGATCCATACCTATGGAGAGCGCACCGGAGGATACGCCGCAGAGTTATGGCGTATGATGCAGTTGCTCGGAGGTTTTGATGCACCAGCATGACGAGGGACTTGGTGGTACAGGCAGACTTGACGTCACTGGGATGTCAAGATCACAGTGTATGCTCGGGAAAGGACGAGGGCGAGCCGTCCTATCTACATTACGGTCAGGAGGTCTTCTTTTGAGGCTGGAATCCAGGAGACGGCGCGACAGGCGATGCGGCAGATTGCCCGCACCTACTCCGCAGAGTTGGAGGGCACCGTCTTTCGTCACCATCCGCGTCGGGACAACCATTTTGACAGGATGGAGCTCGTGGAGGAGGACGCCACTATCACCCACCTGGCGAGGTACGTCATCGCCCAAGAGGACGCCTTGGACGAGACAGTCCAGGAGCTCCAGAGGACCCGCGCCGAGGTCATGGAGGCAAGGATCCAGTGCTGGGAGGGCTTAGCTCACTCCATGCGTAAGATCCAGAGTTGGAGATGGCTCAGATGGACCCGAGCCCGAGCGATCCCCGGAGTTACACGATCCGATTCGGAGGAGCAGAGCAGAGGCACCAAGGTCTTGAGCAGCAGCCCAGGACCAGCGGAGTCGATGGGGTCTTTTGCACCAGCTGCAGTAGGTCACCAGGACCAGTTCTCGATGCGAGCACCCACGCAGTATGCTCGGGAGCCGCGATCGGGTTGGCTCGATGAGTGATTGAGTCTAGTAGAGTATAGTGTCGAGACTCAAGGTTGAGTCGCGTCTTTTCTTGAGTCACCATTAGGTGTGAGTCGTCATGGGTTCCTATGTTTGCTTACTTGTTTTGGTTGTGAGTGTCTCAGATGCGTTGCATTGCCCTTAGGCACTTGTGAGCAACCATACGACTTTATATTATATTAATAAAGTGGCTAAATAATTTAAGTTACACCTGCTTCCCCACATAAGTTATTTTACTGTCATGCTTTCTTCTTTTCTTAACCTTGGAAGCTTGCAAATGATGGTGAGGACACGTGGAAATGTTGGAGCAGTGAAGTGGAGCTAACAGCATGATAACTGTAATGAAGAGCCGATTCCTCAACCGCCGCAGTCGATATGCAACCTGGGAGCCTTCTTGACCGCCCAGACTCAACTTATGAGCACAATGGTTCAAACCATGCAGCAGATATCCAACCAAGCTGCTGCGAATGTTCAACCTGGGGTAACCATGGACCACACCCCTACTCAAGGTTGTCGGAGTTTATGAGAACCCGCCCACCTACCTTCTCAGCAACGCCAATCCACCGGAGGCGGACGATTGGCTAAGGACAATTGAAAGGAAGCCGCACATTACCCGTGTGTAGGACATGAGAGGGTACTCTATGCCTCTCATCAACTCGAAGGAACCGCCGCAGAATGGTGGGAAAACCTCGCAGCTCATGAGGACCCACAGAGTATCACGTGGAGGAATTCACCTCGACTTTCGCGAGCACCATGTACCCGAGGGTATCATGGATCTCAAAAGGAGGAATTCAAGCTCAAGCGGTGGTGGCGATCGGTGGCGATTACGAACAAGTTCACCTAACTGCACGCTACGCACCGGAGGACGTGGCTACGGATAAGGCCGCATAATCCCGCTTCATGAAGGGATTGAATGCGAGGTTGCAGTGGACCGATCACCACACATTCTCGACTTCCAAGAGCTAGTTAACAAAGCTCTTATATTAGAGGACAAGCGCCGAGAGCTGGATGACAACAGGAAGCGCAGAATGGCACAACAAGGAGGTCGTCAGGGCCAGCAGAGGCAGAGGACGGCACCTCAACAGTTCATCCGTACATCGGCCTGCAGGAAATGATAGGGTACCACCGCCGCAAATCGCCAATGGGTCGAATGTTTAGACTCGGCGAATCGTGGCATGATGGAGGAACCTCTCAGGCAATGGGAAGACGTTGCTATCATTGCAATGAAATGGGGCATTTTGCCAATAATTGCCCCAAGAAGGGAGGTGTCACCCCGGTCCGCTTTAACCTGGGGAACACACCGGCAAGAACTCCCGCGCCAATCGTGAACCGCGGGGCATCAACAGCAGCAACTCCATCCCAAGGAACTGCACGAGGACGAGTCAACCACATTACGACGGATGAAGTGCGTAACGCCACGGATGTTGTATCTTGGGTAAGTTCTAGTAAACTCAAGACTAGCTCATCGCTTTATTTGATTCCGGAGCTTCGCATTCTTTTATTTCCCGAGATTTTGCTGTTCAAAATGATATGGAAATAGTGAATCTTAATTGTGTGCTCATAGTCCAATCCCCTGGATCAGAACTCCGATCTAAAGTAGGATGTTCTGGGGTAAGGCTAATAATTAATGGGGTTGAGTTCCTAGCGAACTTAATCATCCTTAATACCCAAACCTTGGATGTTATCACGGGAATGGATTGGTTAACCAAACACAAGGCATCTTTGGATGCGGAAAAGAGTCATATCTACGAGAGCCCGGATGGAAAGAAGATTGAGTTTGAAGCAAAATCGGTGCGGGATGGACAATTGATGGTCAACAAAGATGAAGACTATCGACTTAGAGGAAGTGCCCATAGTCAATGAATATCCGGACGTTTTCCTAAGATTTACCGAATGCCGCCAGATAGAGATATCGAGTTCGTGATAGAGTGGTTCGAGGACAGCTCCATAGCTAAGAGACCTTACAGGATGTCCACAGAGGAATTGGTGGAAATGAAGAAACAAATTGAAGAGTCTGCTGAAAAGGGATTTATAAGACCTAGTTCATCGCCATGGGGAGTACTGCCTTATTCGTCAAGAAGAAGGACGGAGTTTTAGGATGTGTATAGACTATCGTGCACTCAATGATGTGACGATAAAGAATAAGTATCCTCTACCCAGAATCGATGATTTGTTTGACCAGTTAAGAGGAGCAGGAGTCTTCTCCAAAATTGATCTCCGATCAGGATACCATCAATTGAAGATCCGATCAGAGGATATTCCGAAGACTGCATTTTCGTCAAGATATGGACACTACGAGTTTACAGTGATGTCCTTTGGTTTGACAAATGCACCAAAGATATTTTATGAACTTAATGAATAAGGTTTTATGGAATACTTGGACAAGTTCGTCGTCAGATTCATAGATGATATCCTTATCTATTCCAAGACGAGAGAAGAGCACGCCGAGCATTTGAGGCTAGTCCTTGAAAAGTTGAGAGAGCAACAGCTTGTTTGCAAAATTTAGCAAATGTGATTTACGGAAGAATAAGGTTGAATTTCTTGGTCACATAATGACCGCAGCAGGAGTTGCGGTAGATCCAAAGAAAGTGGAGACGGTTCGCATTGGGAGCAACCCAAGTCGGTAACCCAAACCGTAGTTTCCTTGGAATGGCGGGTATTACCGTCGATTCATCGAAGGATTCTCACGATTGTAGACCTCTTACGCAATTGTTGAAAAAGGAAAGGAAATTCCTATGGACACCGAGTGTGGGAAGAGTTTTCAGTGTTGAAGAAAAGATTAACATCGACACTGTATTTAGTTTTACCCGACGCTCATCAAGACTTTGACATCTTTTGTGATGCATCGCGTCGAGGATTGGGATGCGTGTTGATGCAAAATAGGAAGGTAATTGCCTATGCATCGAGGCAATTGAGACCACATGAGGAGAACTATCCGACTCATGATTTGGAATTAGTCTGTGAGTGCATGCACTAAAGATATGGCGCCATCATCTCATCGGAAATAGATGTGAAGTGTATACAGATCATAAAAGTCTTAAGTATATCTTCACAAAGTGACCAAAATATGAGGCAAAGAAGATGGTTAGAGTTAATCAAGGATTATAATATAGGAATTCACTACCATCCTGGTAAAGCCAACGTAGTGGCAGACGCCTTGAGCAGAAAGAACCACAGTGTTAATATGCTGATGGAAACAAGTCAAACGGAATTGTGTAAGGATTTCCAGAAATTAGAACTAGAAATGGTACCAGAAGGATTCCTAGCAACTTTGGAAGTAAGGCCTACCCTGGAAGATCAGATCAAGGAAGGGCAGAAAGATGATGATAAGATCAAAAGGATTAAGGGCAAAATGGATGAAGGCAAAGCAAAAGATTTCAAACTGGATGAACAAGGTACTATGTGGTTTAAAGGGCGCATTTGTGTACCGAACAAAAAGGAGTTGAAGCAGTTAATTCTAGAGGAGGCTCATGACTCCAGATACTCAATTCATCCAGGAAGTGCGAAAATGTATCAAGATTTAAAGGAAAGATTTTGGTGGCCAAGCATGAAACGAGAAGTCATGAATATGTTGCATTATGTGACATATGCCAAAGAGTCAAAGCTATGCACCAAAGACCAGCAGGGCTATTACAACCCTTAAAGATACCTGAATGGAAATGGGAAGAAATTGGTATGGATTTCATAACCGGATTACCCAGAACGCAAAGTGGATATGATTCCATATGGGTCATAGTGGATCGCCTAACCAAAGTGGCACATTTCATACCGGTGAAGACCACTTATTCCGAGACCGCTAGCGTAACTTTATATGGCACGGATCGTGCGCTTGCACGAGTAATCAAGAAGATAGTATCGGACAGAGGTACCCAATTTACCTCCGCATTTTGGGGTAAGCTACATGAGGTAATGGGGACTCGCTTGAACTTCAAGATCTGACCGCCATCCGCATGATGATGGTCAAACCGAGAGGGTTAACCAGATATTAGAGGATATGTTGAGGGCATGTGCCTTAGCATATTTCAACTCATGGGACAAGTGTTTGCCTTATGCCGAGTTTAGTTACAACAACGATTATCAAGCAAGTTTACGGATGTCTCCATTTGAAGCTTTGTATGGTCGGTCTGTCGAACACCATTGAATTGGAATGAGACAGTGAACGACACGTCTTTGGACCGGACATTCTTCAGAAGCGGAAGAACAGATCGCTCGATCGGGGAAAGATTGAAGATTGCACAATCAAGGCGTAAGAGTTATGCCGACAACCGTCCGCAGGAACCGAGCTTTGAACCCAAGATTTTGTGTACCTTAGAGTCACACCTCTCAAAGGAGTCGAGGTTCCATGCAAAGGGAAACTCGCACCCAGATACGCTTGACCATTCAAGATCTTGAGCCGCAGAGGTGAAGTTGCTTATCGCTTGAGTTACCACGTCTTTGGCAGGAGTGCATGATGTATTTCATGTATCACAACTGAAGAAGTGTCTTCGAGTACCGGAGGAGTAAACACCTTTGGAGGCAATTGATCTGCAGGAAGATCTGACTTACAAAGAACATCCGATGAAGATTACGGACGAATGGACAGAGAGACAAGGAACAAGTCAACACGCTTCGCAGAATTCAATGGAGTAACCATTCGGAAAGTGAAGCCACGTGGGAACGCGAAGAAGACTCAAGAAGGAGTTTCTAACCTATTTCGAGATGTACTACGAATCTCGGGATGAGATTCATTAGGGGGAGGTTTGTAACACCCTAATTTTTGCTCTAATTTGAATTTTGAAGTATTTTTGATTTTTCTTGTGAATTTTTGGGAATTTATTTAAGTTAATTTGGATTTATTCAAATAGAACTTTTCTTGAAAACAAATAAATAATGGAAAAGTTTTTGCAAAGTTTTATTGCAAATATTTTAATGGAGTTCCAAACATCTCAAAGTAATTTCTGGAATTTTTCTGCTATTTTAAAAGCTCCAAATGATTTAATTGAATTTCTAGAATTATTTTAAATGTGAAATGTTTTAAAATCACATGAACAAGAATGGGCCGAGCCCATTATCGCGGCGTGTCGTCGGCCCAACCGCGCCGAAACCCTAGCGCCGCCACCAAGCCGTCCGAACCGGATCGAGCGCTGTGAGTGTGCCACGTCGCCGACGCGTGAGCCTTGGATCGTCGCCCGACGGACGCTGCGGATTGCGCCACGTCGGTCATCTTCGCGAGATCACCGGAGCTAATGCCGCCGACCGCTTTCGCTGCGTTCGCCGCTCAGAAGCGCGCGCGTCGAGGCCCCTTTAGTGCACCGAGTAAGCGTCCGCAGAGCTCCTTTCATTGTGTCTTTTGACTCCTCGCACGCACGCCGAGACCCTCTCTAGCGCTCGAGCGAAGCTCGCCGAATTGCGTCTTTGTGCCGCCGTTGTTTTTGCTTCCTCTCGCCGCCGTCCGCCGCTTTCGCGTGTTCGACCCGTTACGAAGTTCACCAAGCAAGACGATCGAGTGGACCACTTCTTCTCGCCGAGAAGCCCAGCGGCCGCCGCCGAGGTCATCTTCCCAGCCCGGCAACCTTCGCCGCCGCCGCCAACCTCGCCGAACCGCGCCGACCGTCCGATCCGCATCGTTCGGTTCGTGAGTCCGCGTAGCCTCCATCTCTGTAGATGTTTAGATTGAATCGTGGCCGTTGGATCTTGATGTGTACGGCTTGGATTAGATCTAGTTTCGCGATATGTTTTTGTCTTAGCCGCTGGATCGTTAGTGGATGCGTAGGATTGAGCCACGTCGCGCCATGAGCAAGAAACCGCCGGTACCGTGAGGCCGTTAGATTAGATCTAAACGGTAGAGATTGGATCTAGTTTTGCCCTAAGGATCCGCGCCGCTCAGATTTGAACGCGCGGCGGAGATGGCACCGCACCCTCGCCAAATCACGGTTGACGCGTGGGCATTTTGATCGGGCGAGACCGATCCACCGCCGATTTGGGCGCATCGTCGCGATTGCGCCGCGTGTCGTCGCATGAACCGAGACGTCGCGATGGCGCCGCGGTCTTGGCCGTTGATCTGAAAGCGCCGTTGGATGTGCGACGCGCGGAGGCGTGGAGTGCAAAGCGCCGCCGAATCGCGCGGGTGAGATCCGACCGTTGGATGAGCGGCGATGCGGATCTTGCCGCGTGTCGCGTCGGGATTGGTGCGCAAGATCGTCGCCGACGCCACGGCTTGCGCCACCCGGCATGAACACGAGTCTTGCCATCCACGGTGGACCGAGCCGAACCGTGGACCCGACCCATGAATCAAGCAACGTGGCGGCACTAGAGGTCGCCACGTGTCGTCGGCCGACGACAAGAATGACGTCATAAATATTTTTATATATAAAAATATTTCGACCGAAATTTATTTCTGTGCTGACGTCATCATGACGCGATGCTGACGTCATTTATGCGAATTTCCAGTATAAAAATAATTCAGAAAAATCGTATTTTCTTAATTTCTGTATTTTCAGATTTTATTCAAACTTCAAATGACTATAACTTTTGCATTTTAACTCGGATTTGGGTGATTCAAATTTCTAAAAATTCATAAAATTATGAGCTAATTAATGGTGAATTTTATTTGAATTTTTGAGGTCATCTAGTCTTCTGTATTAGCTATTTATTGTATCTTTTTGTTTGTACGCGTAGACGCAAATTTGTCGGAAAGTTTCGAGGAAGGATTCGTCGCTCAAGACCAAGCTTCGGAACATGACCAGCAACTCTTTGAAGGCAAGTGATGCTTGATCATTTTGATCCCAGATTTTAAAATGTAATTTATGCTTTGAAACTATGCATGCTAATTATTTAAAATGAATTTAAATTAATTTGGGATAATGTAGTTAATCAACCCATTTTGTTATGCCACCTTGAATTATTACTTGTATGCCCTAAATCATTGTCACCCTAAGTTTGATTATATTAGTTGGATGTTAATATTGTGCCAACACGGGAGGCTAGACCGTGAGTACATGCTTAGCCTTGCAGCGAGTCATGAATGATCTTTCAGAGAAATGCTACAAAATTGACTAATGGAATATTGAATGTATTTTGAAAGTGGTGTGATGATGCCACATGATGATATGGAAGTATGGTGACCTGTGTGGTTCCATATTGATGTTGAGTTATTGCTGGCATGTGTTGCACAATAATCAATGGGGTGGGAAATGTTTTAGACTGGGGCAAGTGGCAAGAGGCTGTGTGCCTGGTGGGCCTGTGTGGCAGTGGGTTGATGAGTGATGTGAGTCTGTGTGCCACATTGGGCTGTGTGCCACTGTTGAGTGTTGGAAGCCTTGCCTTGGTCAGTTAAGGACTTCACCTTGCAAGCCTTTGATCTGAGTCACCCGTACAACCACATGTCTGATATGGGATGCACCTAGTTGACTAGGGTTCGATATCTTTCCTCCGATACTCGGGGTGACAAGACACGTGGGTGTATCTGTATGGGGAGCGACTGCTACGGCTTGGTGCCCATCCAACGGTGATTGGCCGGTCCTATACTTCGGCTCTGTGTGAGGGAAGTGATAGTGAAGGCAATACCGGAGAGGTTCTTTGGTTAAGGTAGAGGTTCCTGAAAAGCTTTGTTGCGGACAATCACCTGTGTGGTGAGCGTCAGATCTTGTGGGTAAAGTGTACAACCTCCGCAGAGTGTCAAAACTATTCGAATAGCCGTGCTCACGGAATTGAGCATTGCTCGGGATTACAAATCAAGGGGTAGATTTTCATAAACAAAACATGGAAGGGGTGGTGTGGTGCCAAGTGTTAAAATGAACTCATAAGGTGTGTGTCGGAAACCTCATGGAAAAACCATTTGAAATTATTATTACGTATAACTGTTCTACTTCTTTAATCTAACTAAGATATTGGTTAAAAATGCTGCTTGATGCAAAAGAACCATTTAAGCCAATCCTTTGGAACAAGATCTGCATATAGTAATAGTGCTGCATTCTGTGCATTACTTGTTGAGTGCCTTGTGTACTCACCCCACCTTGCTTTCAATCCCAACATCAGTGGAGGAGACTACACCAGTTTGGGAGGAGTACATCGAGGACACGATGAACTAGGGGGCAAGCCCAGTCGGTTGCCTGTGGCAAGATGAAGGCTTCCACGACCTTTTTTTTTATGTTCCGCTGCTATTTCTTTACTTTGAATAATGTAAGCCCTGTGTGGTGACCTATCCGTAAGGAGACCATAAGGTCGCATAACTCGGTTTATATACATGTTTGCACTATTTATTCTTATATCTTCGTGAATGTCCGTGATGTGCAACCTCGTATGATCTGTGTGCTAGCGTGATCTCGGATCGCATGTAATACACAGAGGGTCCGGATTTGCGGGTTCGGGTCCCGACAGTTTCACAAACAAGTCACGTACTTATTAATCAATATCCATGATGTTATTCAAAGAACAATATCATTGTTTATGAACATTTATGGAAATATAATCATCTCTATGATTACCTCTAGGGCATATTTACAGCAGCTCCCATGTGCATTATCATCACCGATTCACTACTACAGAAAAGGCCAGCACAGATGGTTCAAAAACGTCATCATAGACAGTTTTCTGAACTGTTTGTAAGCATGTGTCTGTGATAATATCTCGCATCACAGACGGTTTCTATACCATCCATGAAATTCCTATCACAGACGGTTCTTGATATCAAGAACCGTTTGTGATAGTCTATTATCACAGACGGTTCATAGCCCCAGCCATCTGTGATATGAGATGTATCATTAATGATTTTTCTAAGGAACCATCTGTGATATTATTTTGTGTTGCTGAAGCATTTTCTGTTTATTGGCTAGCTTCAGGAAATGCTAGCCATGCCATCTGAAACATGCAAATTACATATTACACATCCACAAGTACACATATACTATCACAAATCAACTCAGATTACAACACAGCATAAGCATATTACAAATTACACCACAACATATCCATTTTAGAAATCAACTCAGATATATTAACCAATTGAATGCACAAGTACACATATGCCACTAAAATTCACAAATTCACAGCACAAGTTTCACAAATTAACCCAAGTGCTAACTCACAAATTCATAACATGTACATCACTATCAATAAGCAATCAATAGGAGCATTAGAGCCTCCACAGAGTGAGAAATAAACTAGTAAGGAATTAATGATATGACAAGAAAAAAAGACAAGCATCAATTCATTCTCATCGAACTTGAATAATATACTATAGAGGAGGTCCAAAACAAGGTTGCATAACTCTCATCAAACATAAACTATGTAATAAAAGTTCTAGATAAGTTCAAAAAACTTGGTTGTACAGTGTACCCACAAGGATAATGGAACTGTAGTGGTGAAAGAGACTAGATTTTGAAATTATGTTCAAGATCATATAATTTTCCATGTCTACCATCATATATGCCATAGCTTCTGCAACAGAGGCTTTTCGGTTCTCCTTGAAGTTTCACAGCTCTGACAAAGGATAGTTCCCATATAGATTGTACTCCTGGCACTCAAGGAGGGTCTATGTGACGACATTGTACACCGTATTCCCCCATCCTTCCTTCAAAGCTTGGAGTTTCTCATCATCCTCCATAATAATTTCTTGCATCATCGTGTGTGTATAAGTACATTGTACATTGTAAACATTTTACGTGAAAAAAGGTTGCATGTATTACCAATGGGGTCAGCTATATTTCAGAGACATTTAGTTCAAACAACTATTCATTGATACAAGAACATAAGTTCGTGAAGTAACAATGACAAGTGAAAATTCAAATAATTGAAGGCTTTAGACTACATGCACCACATACAAAGATTTAATGGACAGAAAGGATGCTAACAACTACGAAGGAAAATTATCCAGAAACAATATCAATCAACATGATTAAAATAGTTTCCTTTGCCTTTCCATCAAAAGTGGTAAGTTTGAAAGGATTCCATTCTAATTTCCTAACTCATTTTGCCATTTCACGCACATAAGTGCTACTTCTTTTCTCATGTCACCTCTTGTACCTTTCAGTTGGCAAGCCTTGACAAACACCTCTTGATCAAGTTGGCTCATTTATTTGACACCAATAACTGGTTGACTTTCAGTCATTTATCTTAATCCATACAAAAGCGATCATGTTGTTGTGAAAAAGGTGTCTTGGTATATTATCAGTAACCACATCGAATTAAATACTAGAAACCTTTATATTACCTCTATAAGCTCAGCTTTGGCTTCTTCCAGTTTTGTATTCTCCCTACGTTCCTTAATGATGAGTACCTTTTAAGAGATTTAATATCTTGCGATTTGTCATCTATGTCTTTCAGTTTTTGTTTCTTCTTATAATTCTTTTTTATTAACTCAAAATCTGTTCACTTCTGTTCTGCTCCATTAAATCAGACTTTCCCTTCATTTGTTCTATCTCCACCTCAAGTTTTTGTTTAGCATCCAACAGCTTTTCCATGTCGCATATCTTGTTTGTAGGCTTTATTTTATCTATGCAATTTGCAGTCACTGGGATAAAGCTTTTCACTAAGCAAACAAAATAAAATGCAAAAAAGAAGTATCTTATATATCTCAACAAATCTAATGAGGTTAATGGCCCAGAGAGTTTTTTAGAAATATATGGCGCATGGGTCTACAAGCATCCAACGTTTGTCTTCATTGCTCAATAATATTAGGGTTTCTTCAATACTACCATACACGTACCAGTATATGCGAGAGACGACACAAAACAAACTCAAAGGTACATGCAACAACATTAGTCTCACTACAAAAAAGTGATTAAGCACACATCACAACATCTTATTGCTCCAAGAACCACAAGTCATAATCATACCTCAATTAAGCATAAATGGTTACCATAATTGGGACTTGACAACTGATGACAATGTACATCTGAAAGATTGAGATGGCGAACAGAGGGGGGTGAATGATCGCAACTTAAAATTTTTCCCCAAAAATAATCCAAACAAGCCTGCGAGGGAAACACACAAGAGAAGCCGACCAAAGGGAGCCTTTTGTGCTGTTTGGCCGGTGCTACCGCACCAGGTCCGGTAGCACCGGAGACCCATACTACCGTAGGAAGGGCGGTAGCACCGGGCTCAAGAACAGCTCAAGAACAGTCTTAAAAACCAGCACGACCTAAAAGCAAATTTCAAGGAATCTTTTGATCGACTGGACAAAAACTCCCGAAACTTGGTAGATATGATCCTGGGTATGCCAGGAACTCATTCCAACCATCAATCGCGAGGATTGACATCAAAGTTCCGATCATTTTGCCCGGGAAGGAAGAACACACCAAGTTTACGCAAGAACTCAAGAAATAGACTCAAGGCTTGCTCGTGGGATTTTAATGATCAAGATGATCTTGGATAGCTTCCCACAAGTCACAGCAAGAAAAAGCACAAGTCTCAACTTCCACAAATGTGATTTACAAGATCATTCATTTAAGAACACAAAAACTGGTTTCTTGCAAGAAGAACGCATGGATTGCCTAGATGATTGGGATATGATCTAAAGCTCTTCATCCATCCATCAACATCCTCGGCATAAGAATCGTAAGCATTTTAGAAGGAGAGGAGGCAAATCCGAAAGCATGTAGAAGGAGGGGAGATAAATCCAAATTACATGAATGTAAATTGCAAGAATGTAAGTGCGGAATTTAAATGCTGAATTTATATACGTAAAGTAAATTCAAGCATAAGAAAATGATTTGCATTTCTGGAAGGGAGGTTTACAAAGCCTCACAACAAAGTGGGCAAAGCTCAAAGGAGGACAAAACCTCAAAAACCTTCAAGAGGAGGAAGACCACCCCTCCCCCTCTATTTATACTACTCTTGGGCCACCTACCACCCTTAGATGAGTCCCTCAACCCTAGGGCACTCCATCAAGGGCTAAGATTGACCCACTCACACAGCCATGTAAGGGCTAACCCAAAACCCTCCACACAAACCGGGTTCTCTTGCACGGTTTTGAAAACACACTAACTAGACCCGCTATACAATCAACTTGACCGTGATCCGACGGCCCTCATTGATCCAAGCAGGTTCTAGCTAGCATTTCACTCGTTCCTTGCCTTCTTTGGCTTGCACCAACTCCGTCTCCGATCATCTTCTGGCGATCTTCGACCGTCTGGACCTCCGACGCTCCTCGCCTAGTCCCGATCATCCTCTGCCTCACCATGACCTAGCACCGTCGTCCTGCAACCATCAAAAATAAGGAAACACATCACATAGCAATGTCCCAAAAGATATGCGATGAAATCCGTCAAAATCCCAAGATAAAAATTCATCTTCGCTCATACTTGCCGGTGCTACTTCGCCCAGCCAGTAGCACCGCCATATATGGACCGTGCTACGCCTAGGGCGTAGCACCGCCTCACGCCAAAGACCGTAAAATGCCTTCTCTAGAATTTTTACATCGCTCCAAAACGGCCGGTGCTACCGCTCGCCCAGTAGCACCAGGCTACCATGGCCGGTAGCACCGCCCAGCCAGAACCCCTAAAAACACCCTCTCAGAAATTTTTGACACCAGCCATTTGGGCTGGTGCTACCACACTACCATGGCCGGTAGCACCGAGAAAACAGAGAAATGCTCAAATTGCTTCAAGTTTCAAATCCAATTCAAATCAAACTCAAACCAAAGCATACCAAGCTCAAGCTTAGTAAAAATACTCATCACAAACTTGGGTAAACCTCCACATGGTCTTTCAATCTCCCTCTTGATGAGTATGTTGACAAACACACGAAAAGGCATAAGTTTTGAGTTTGAAGAATGAAGAAATAAAACAATTGTGTTGCATATCCAAACTTGGTCCAAAAAAGAGAAATTGAGATCATGACCAAGTTGATGAAAGAGATTTTGGAGCTAAATTCAATAGAAAGAGCAAGTTTTCAACAAAAGCTCTATAATCCAATAAGAGTTCACAAATGCTTATGATTTTTAAGATTAGCAATTTTTAACCAAAATCATAATAACAAACATGCAATTCAATTTTTTAATGATGCCTTTTCTACATTTTCTCCCCCTTTTGGCATATATGCATCAAGATGACATTTTCTCCCCTTTGACTAGCATGAATGTATAAAATGCATCTAAAAAGCTATGAGGATTATCCAATTGATCATAATGACAAGATATGACACCAAGCTTGTCAATTTCAGATTATGAATAAACTAAGACATGTCCAAAAGCAAACACATTTTGCTAACAAGCTTAGTTTAGACTATTTCATTTTTATCAAGATTTGACAAGTGCAAAACTTAGCAAAAATTTCAAAACTAGAAGCAAAGCAAGTCATAGGATCAAATGGAAATCCTAGAGTTCAACCTACTCAAAACTTTGGGGAATCTTGAAGTGCATACAAGGTCCTTCGAGTTCATTTTTCAATTAATGCAAACTTTTCTTTAAGACTTTGAAAGACATAGCGGGGTGCAAATGTTTGACGTTATTTATATTCTTTACCCACTTGTGTTTTTGTTATTTGCATTGTTTTTTAAAGCAATTGACTCAAGCCACATTCGACCATCTCAAGAAGAACTCTTAAGAGGATAGTCTTGATCATACACGATGCATTACAAATTCATCCCAAGTGCAATGGGAAGCTATCTTGTGAATGTAAGATGTTAAGTCTAATGCACACAAAAAGAGTCATTTATGCTTAATGTTCATTTTTAGCACATTGATTCACGAGCAAATGAAGGACTCTATTATGAATCAAGCAAGTTTCACCCAAGTTGCTATAGGTATTCTAGAGATATCCAAAACTTCACGAATCATGGCAAATACATCTAGAGAAGAAACTTAGCAAGTAACAACAACATGTTTCATCAAGTTTTCATTCAAAGCTTTCAATTTTCAAATTTTAACAAGCTTAGCAGAACAAATGAACTTGGACATATCTAAGCTAGTGATTTTCTTCAAATGATGTAGCATGGTGAATTGCATGAAGATTAAATCATTTGCATAATAGACAAAGCTCATAAAACAGAAAATGCAATCTATATGCAATGCATGAACAGATTCTCAAACTCCCCCTCAACAAGTGAATCAATTTTAGGCACAAATCTGGTTAAAATGAGTTATTAGCAAAATTAGATGCAAAAAGCCAAATGAACTCAATAGAAACCAGAAAATACATAATGAGGAGAAGAAGTTGAGAAAATTGCAAACTGGATGGCTATAGAGCATAGAAAAGATAGAAGAGATTCACTACGGCTCAGACTCGCTCTCATCTTCCCCAATGACTGACATAGGGAAGCTGACTCTAAATCCCAAACTAGGGAGTGAACATAGACCCTGTCTACCTACAGGGCCCAACACCTGCTAGACTGTAAGACTGTGAGGGAACTCAACCTAAAGAGAAGAGAGAACAACTAATTGTTCATGATAGCAACCTATAGCATAAGATGAGAGGTCCACGCAAAGCATGCCAGAAGTCTAAGTGAAGTGAACTAAACTTAGAAAAATAAGCCCATAATCACCCGGAAAAAGCAAAAGAAAGGAAATGCTGGAAGAAAACATATAATACATAGTATACAAACCAACTCCCCCTCACAATAGGCTGTAAGGGCACACGACTCCAAGCTCACTCCTCAGAGCAACAAACCTGGAGCTATCCAAAGGCTTGGTAAAGATATCGGCTATCTGGAGGTCACTCTCTATAAACTGAAGCGCGATATCATCCTTCTCCACATGGTCTCTAAGGAAGTGATATCTAATATCAATGTGCTTGGTATGGGAATGCTGCACTGGATTCTTAGCAATGCAAATAGCAGAAGTCTTGTCAAAGAAAAGTGGCACACTCTCTATCTCTAACCCAAAGTCCCGCAAGTTCGATCTCATCTAGAGAACCTGACTACAGTAACTGGCTGTAGCAACATACTCGGCCTCAGTGATGGATTGTGCAATTCTGGATTGGTTCCTAGATGACCAAGAAACAAGAGAAGTGCCAATGAATTGGCAAGTGCGAGAAGTGCTCTTCCTATCTATCCTACAGCCAGCAAAATCAAGGGACAGACAAGAGAAAGCACAGTAACAAATACTATAATCAGAGGTAGCACGAAGGTACCTGAAGGTGCGCTTCACCGCTTGACGGTGAGAGGCGCGAGGAGAAGTCTGAAATCGAGCGCACAGACACACAGCGAAATGTATGTCTGGCCTCGAAGAGGTGAGGTACAGGAGGGAGCCAATCATACTCTGGAACTCCTTCTGATCAGCAGGCTCACCATCCTCGTCAGGCTCGAGGACAGCAGTGGTGGCCATAGGGTCATCACTGGCTTCCCGTAAGACATGTCAAAGCGCCTCAGGAGGTCTCGGGTGTACTTGCCTTGATGCAAGAAGGTCCTCTCCCGAGTTTGCTTGATTTGGAAGCCAAGAAAGTAGCTCAATTTGCCCATCATACTCATCTCAAACTCTGTGCTCATCACTTCAGAAAACTGAGACACAAGAGAATGAGATGAACCATCAAAAATGATATCGTCCACATAAATTTGGACAAGAAGAAAATGACACTCCTAGTGTCTGATGAATAGTCTTGTCTACTATGCCTATTTTGAAGCCATTACTGAGAAGATAAAACTTGAGCCTCTCATACCATGATATGGGGGCCTGCTTGAGTCCATACAAAGCTTTGGAAAGCTTGTATACATGACTCGGAAACATGGGGTTCTCGAATCTTGGAGGTTGTTTGACATAAACCTCTTCCTCAATATAACCATTGAGGAATGCACTCTTGACATCTATTTGATAGAGCTTGAAGCTCCGGGATGCAGAAAATGCAAGCAGTATCCTAATAGCCTCTAGTCTAGCTACAGGGGTAAAGGTCTTCTCAAAGTCAAGACTCTCAACCTGAGAAAAGCCTTGTGCAACTAGCCTAGCCTTGTTGCAAATGATAACCCCATCCTCACTCTGCTTGTTTTTGAACACCCACTTGGTCCCAATGATATTATGACCAGATGGGGGCTCTACAAGCTGCCAAACTTTGTTTCTCTCGAAGTTTTCAAGTTCCTCATGCATAGTATTAATCCAAGACTCGTCGGATAATGCATGAATCACATCCTTCGGCTCAAACGAGGCAACAAAGGCAGAGTGAAAGCAGAAAGAAGATAAGCCTAATTTTGAGCGCGTCACTCGCTCAAATAGATCACCAATGATCTGATCAGGTGGATGAGAATGCTGAATATGATGAGGAGGTCGAGAAACAGAAGTGGCCTCTACCTCATGCACAGAAGAGGTAGAAGTAGATCCACTAGCTGCATGAGAGTCATAAGGCAAGGGCTGGTCTCCCTGAGGTGTAGAAATGGAAACTAGTGGCACCTTAGGTGTAGAGGGGACAGGATTAGGTGGAACAACATCATCTCCCTCATCCTCATCCTCTACGAAAATGGTTTCAAAGATGGAAGAAGAGCCTGAAATGTCAGGTCTAGCTCCTGGGCTAGCCTCATCAAAGGTCACCTCGTAGGTCTCTATGATCCTACGCGCATTGCAACTCCAGACCCTATAGCTACGAGAAGAAGCCGAATAACCTAGAAAGATACCATCAGAAGAATGAGACTCAAACTTATCTAGGTTACCAGACTTCAAAATGAAACACTTGCAACCAAACACACGAAAATGAGAAACACTAGGCTTTCGCCTATACCTCAACTCGTAAGAAGTGCGGTGCAAATGTGCTCTCAAGAATACGCGATTTGAATCATGGCAAGCAGTAGCTATAGCCTCAACCCAAAACTTCACAGGAGTATTGTACTCGTCTAGCATCATCCTGGTCATCTCTACCAGGGTCCTATTCTTCTTTTCCACTACGCCATTTTGCTCAGGGACGTAGGGAGAGGAGAACTAATGCTCTAAACCAGACTCCACACACAAACTCTCAAAGTAGGAGTTCTTGAACTCCATGCCATTATCACTGCGTATGACTCGTAAGGCATATGGGAGCTCAACAGACAACCTACTGACCAAACCCCTGAAATGAGAAAAAGTCTCATCCTTCGTGGCCATGAAAAACACCCAAGAATGCCTCGAAAAATCATCAACAAGGACAAGAACATACCACTTCCCACCCGTTGACTACACTCTAGCTGGACCAACAATTTCTATATATAAAAGCTATCTTGGTGCATCAGTCATCACAACAGTGACTGGGGGATGAGAAGCAGCAATCATCTTGCCATGTTGGCAAAGAGAGCAAACTAAGTCTTTGACTATCTTGAGTTTAGGCAAACCACGAATGAGGTCGTGGCTGCTAACTCGGGTCAAATGATCAAACCCAATGTGACCAAGTCTCCTATGCCAGAAGGAGATATCACGAGACTCTGAAGCAATCAAACAGTGGAGGGAGTCTCCAGAAGAAGCAGAAAAATCAGCATGAAAGACTCTCCCATATCTATAAATCCCGCAAACTAACCCTTCTGAAGAATCGAGTATTCTACAAGCACTACTCTTGAAGCTTACCTCAAAAGAGTCATCGATAAGTTGAGAAACAAAAAGCAAATTATACTGCAGCTTACTTACTAAGGCAACATCCTTAAGTATGAAATTCTGAATAATGCCAATGGTACCATTAGCAATGACTCTACCTGATGAAGCATCCCCGAAAGTGATCAACTCATCACCAGGGGCTCGGACTAGGGAAGAGAACCAACGAGAGTCTCTGGTCATAAGACGAGAACAACCGGAGTCGACAATCCTAACCTCTCCCTTCCCCATCCGACGAACCTGATCAAGTCATAGAAGAGAGAGATGACTCAGTACTGGGATAAAGTGAAAACCTGGGAAGCCAATACTGAACCACACGACGCCTCAAGGTGCCAGCCAAAGAAGAAGACTAGACTCTAGCGTCTCTCTTACGCTCTACCCTTATGACATCAGAACTAACAATAGTAGAAGATTTAGGAGCTGAAACTGGGTTGGCCCGCCGTGGTGCAAAGGCCGGACCATCCTAGTTTGGCTGCTTGAATGTAAGGACCCGAATCCACTGATTCGAACCCACTGTGTTTACCGCACTATTCCCAGGATCAACGCTAGTGCACACAGCTCAACATTGGTACATATCACATCATACTCAACGATAATAGAATAATAGTTCATTCATTGATATAACTAAAGGTATGAGCTTATGACCAACTTACATTATTAAGCCACGCAGGCAAGACCGAAAATATAACTAATGATTAAGCAAATGAAAAATAGAAAACGAGATAGCTCATCGGTTCACCACAGCAACCGACAAGGCTCGGACCCTAATGACTCGTGGTCTTCTGGGACGCCCTCTTCCAACACAGTGTAGATTCTTCAACTGTTGATTATTGTTGTTTGGCAAGGGTGAGTACTTAAAGCACTCAACAAGTTGTGCATGAATGCGATTCTATGTATCTATATGTAAGGCTTATTCCAATGGATAGGCTATCATGGCTATTTTGCAATAAGCAAGATTTATGAACAGATCTGATAAATAGATTGTAAAGAATGTAAAACAAATAGCAATAATAAATAACTTCAGATTTCTCAAGTAAACCAAGTTTCTAATCCTAAGTCAAATTCCATCTTCCATATGGCCTTCCGCCATCCCAACCAAGTTGTTCAATTAATTAAACTAACCCTTAATCTGTAATTCCGAGCATTGCTCAATACCATGAAAGCACGGCTATCCGAATAGTTTCACACTCTGCAGAGGTTATGCACTTTACCCACGTGATACAACCAAACACCACCAAGGCGAGTGATTATAACAAAGCCTTTACAATGCTCGCTTAACCCGATACTACCCGCTAAGGATTCAACATCGGTGGACTGGTTACCACATCCGTGGCCCCCTCTTGCGCCATGTGAATTACACCATAACTCGGGAACTCACACCGACCACGATAGTACCAAAATCAAGACATTGCAAATTACTCACTAGGTGGCCCATACCGTACATGTGGTTGCATGATTGACTCAGTCAAAGGCTTGCAAGGTTAAGTCCTTAGTGTGATCAAGGCAAGACATCCACATACCATCGCCCATCGGCCCACCTTGGCCTCCTCGCCCTTGCCACTTGCCCCATTCCAAATTATCATCACCCGCTTGATTACAAGCACCACGTGCCATCAACAATTCAACATCGCTATGCGTGACATGACTCGCCACAACAACTCAATCTCATCGTGTGATCCCACATGACACACAAGTTCATAATATCGCTCCATATCCCATTAATCAAGATTAATTATCAATGATTACGATACATGTGATGACGTGGCAAAGTTAAGCAACTAATACGGTCTAAACCTCCAATGTTGATTATAATTATTAACCAACTATATTTAACCAATCTAGGGTGACAATGGATCAAGGCATACAATGACAAGGTAGGGTATAGATCAACTGTATATTAGCTAATCCCAATCTAATTTGAAACAATTGTATATTTGAAACATATGCAATAGGGTAAAACAAATATAGCAATTTTATAAACATGGGTTCAACATGATCAAAGCACAACTTGCCTTGGAATAGGTCCTGATCTTGATCTGAAGCTTGCTCTTGAGTTGCTTGATCTTCCTCCGAAACATCGCACAATTCAACGTCTACGCGTACCGAAGAAGAAAAGCAAATAAATGCCAAAACAGAGAGCAATTGAACTCCAAAAATCAAATAAAATTCACCATTAAATAGATCTCAATTTTACAAATTTTTAGAAACTGGAATCACTCAAATCCGAGTTACGATGTAAAAGATATAGCCTTTTGAAATTTGAAATAAATACTGAAATCAGAAAATCAGAATTTCGAAATTAACCGATTTACTTTTATTCTTAAAAACCGATTTATGACGTCACCATGACATCACGCTGACATCAGCCCTGGCGCCAGCCAATCAAATGACGACGCGTGTCTCGACGCATAGACTGGGTCTACAACGCAGCGCGAGTCCACGGTGAACGCGGTCCATGACCCATCGGTACCCGCGCCCGACACGCGGCGGTGCTTGATTGGCTGTGGCGACGGCACGATCCACAGCGCAGGAACCCGATCAAACGGATGCGGGTGAAAGGCCACGTGGCACGATCTCAACCAGAGGAGCTAGATCGGACGGCCCGAAGCTTCTGAACCTGGCGATGAAGACGCGGCGGCGAATTCTTACCGGACCCGAAGACGACGACCAAGGCAACGACGTTTTGGTGGGCTTCCGGCGAGATGACGCTGCAGATCTGGTTCGGCGCGATGAGCTGAGTTCGAAACTGGTTCCGTCGCAGCGAAGAACTCCCTACTCCGTCGGGATCTCGCGAAAACTCTGCTGCACTTGAGTCACTTCCGCGAGCTCTGGCGACTGCATACCAGCGATTCCAGCGACGAGGAGCGGGCAAACGGCGGCTCGGATGGTTCAACATCGGGCGGGTCCGCGGCTTAAATAGCCCCTCGGCGATCGTGTCGAGGCGGAGTTCGCTCCGCACGCGGCGGCGCTTATCCGAGTCCGCGGTGGCGACGAGTCCCGAGACGACGGAGTCTTAACCGCCCACGCGTCGTGAATCGGACGGACTCGCGGCGCGCGTGGCGTGGCGTAAATCCCGGTCCTCCATGCGCCCCGATCCAACGGCTAAGAATCGCTAGGGTTTCAACGGGTGGGACAAACGCCCACCCTCCGATTAAGATCCGACGGATGCAAATGATTCCATCTAGAAAACGGGCGAAACAGCCGTGCGGCGCTGAAGAGTCGGGTCTGCGTAGAAATGGGCCCAAGCAAGACGATGATTTGGGCTCGGCCGATCATTAGGTTGATTTTAAAAGATTTCTTATTTAAAATAATTACAGAATTCGCTTAATTTGTTTTAGGCAATAAAATAATCAGAAAATCCAAGAAAAATCTCAAAAATACTTTGAGATATTCGGACTCAAATAAAATATTTTTACCAAAACTTTATTTTAACTTTGCACTGATTTGAATAAATTTGAATAAAGGCAATAAACTTGAAATAAGAATTAATTCAAATAAATCCAGAAAAATCCAAATAAATTCCAGAAAATCACAAATGCACATTTAAGCAATAAAAACTTAATTAAGCCAAATTTTTGGGATGTTACATTGAATCTCCTACCAGAAAACACCTCACGCCGCTGATATCTACCTTGATGGGAAAATGAGGAATATCAAGAGAACGGTGGAAAGACTGATCATGAATAGCTCTAGGACTAAAACTCGACTAAACAGCCTGAAAACCGAGTCCTGAATGCTGCCCAAAAACAGACGACTCTCTAATCTTTCTAGAAGCAGTGCGTGCCTTAGAAGCACTCATAGTCTGGGGATAACCCTGAATACCCCTAAGAGAAGCAACACGCTCACACCTTGTGATCTTAGCGTGCCTGAAGCAGAAATCTGCCAAATATCCATCCTTCTAACAGAAGGTGCAAGTATACTTCGCCTTGCTAGAGGCAGAAGTAGAAGGAGGAGCAACCTTCTGATAAGAGACCCCATGGACAAGCCCGGCAGATCTAAACACAGTGGTACTCACCCTGGGAGCTACCACGATCTCACCACTCTTGGAGCCATGAACAATAGTGGGAGGATGTGCCCTAGTGTGTTCCAAGTAATCAAATCCTAGACCCTGATTGAATCGGCTAATCTTGGATTGGTCTAGAATAAGATTGAGCTTTTTCTTGCCTCCTACAAACTTCTAGAGAGTGCTCATGAGATACTCCCACTCTCGGAAGAAAGAGGCATACAAAGAATAGGGGGAAGAAGAGGAAGAAGAACCAGGAAGAGAAGATCTATCAGCACATGCATTTTTCTCCCTTAGCACGGCTGCCTCAATTTTGAGGGCCTGACACAAAACACAATTGGTATTTCTAAACCTAAGAGTCTGGGCCTCAAGTTTCTTCCTAAGTTTGACATGGATTTTATCCAAGTCCCCCTCAATCTCAGCACACCGCAAGCAACTTTCTTGTGACTTAACTAGTAAGTCCTTAGCAAGATTAGCACACTTGACATTCAAAGATTTATTGTCAAGTTTTAGTTGCCTACAGTCCTCACATGAGCTGACTGAGTCCTTAGAAGCATGCATTTCAAGTTCATCATTTCTAGAGGAAAACTTCCTAAGGTGATCGCTCATGGCATTAATTTCAGCAAGCAATTTAGGGCAATTTTCACATGAGGGAGTAGAATGAGCATGAAGAAAACTAGCCTCAATAAGAATAGCATCAATAGAACTAGTGCTAACATTCTTCAACCTAAGACCATCAAATTCAGTAAGCACACTATCATGTATGGTCCTTAGGTTCTCTAACTCCTCAAGCAAGGCATCACACCAAGAACAGTCATCAATGACTCGGGAGGGAGAAGATCTAAGGGAAGCTAACTCCCGAGTCAAGGTACCTACTTTCTTTTCTAGCTCCATACACCTAGCTCTAGCTCTACCATAAAATTTTCCTAATTTGTAGAAAGCTTTATTGAGCTGGTCATACAAGGGTACCTTGTCCGAGTTGCTATAGAGCTCGGAGTCGCTGATGCTGTTGGCGTCTGCCATGAAGCACATGCCAGTGAAGTCGTCATCGCCTTTCTTCTCTTGCGATTCATCCTCGCCCTCGTCGCTCTAAGTCTCCGTGTCAGAGAGGTTGATGTCGTCAAGCGCGGCGGGGACGCGGTGGAAGAGCTTCTTATTCTTGGAGAAGTTGTGGTACTTCTTCTCACGCGCTAGCTCACGAACTGGAGGCTTCTTGTTGTGGTTCTTGTCGATGTAGTTGTTCTTTGCCGAACTGCCAGTGTTGTTCTTTGCCTTCTCCAGTTTGGGGCAATTAGCCCGAATGTGGTTGGGGCCACCACACTCGAAGCAAGTGATCATGCCACCTCTCTTCCTCTCTCTCACCCTCTTGTATGCATGTGAAAATTTTTGAGCCAAAAGAGTAAGCTCATTTTCTGGAAATTTTTCCAGTTGGTCATTGCTTAGCTCGCAAAGGGTGGAGAGGGAAAAACCAACAGAAGAATCAGAGGAAGAAGATCCAATGGGATCGGTGACCAAAGCCATCTACTGAGATTTCGTTTTCCGAGAGACAACATTGATCTCATGAGTTTTGAGGCGGGAATAAAGACCATCAAGAGTCAGAGTCGACAAGTCGGTGGTATCCTTGATGGTGGTCACCTTCATCTCCCAAACTCTAAGATCGAGTGCGGTCAAGAAATGACGAGCATTATCCGAGTCAGAGTATATGCAACCAATTGCTTGGATATCACTCAAAATCTTAGTAAAGCTACTGAAACACTCATCAAGACTCTCACCAGCGTGTTGTTCAAACTTGTTGTACTCACACTTGTACTGGTCTTGCCTCACAGTCTTGATTTGAGTAGTGCCAATCTGTTCTGTTATAGGGTTTCTAACTAACTCAAATCGAGTGAGTAACTACTAATGTCATCTTTCCTTATGATCTGGTGGTTCACACGCGCGCAAACGAGCGCCGAGTTAAGAACTTTGACAACAGACAACAGAAAATGCGACGTAGAACTGCAACTCATTTAGACAAGAGCTACCAACACTGAGAGTTTTGTGTAGTTGCGGAATGGAAAAATACTTTCCCCAAAACCCGCGACACAAAACGTCCCTCAAGGTAAGCATCGAGGGTCATCCAAATCTCGTGAGCGGAACGGAGGTGAGAAATCCTATCATACTCACTGTGGCTAAGACCTTGTATGAGAATGTTCCTTGCCTTAGCGTTCACCTCAATGTCAGCCATATTGCCGGCCGTGGTGTTTTCATCAGCAGGAACCTCATACGGGAGTTTCACCTTCTGCCATATCAGGAAGCCCTAGGCAGTGATGTATGACTCCATCCACGATTTCCAAAATGGAAAATCAACTCCAGAAAAAATAGGAGGCATGGTGGAATACTTGTCCATCGCCATGGCTCTTGAGACCGGTTAAGATCTATGAAAGAGCAAAACCGGCTCTAATACCAATTGAATGACCGAAATTGCGATCATGGGGGGGTGAATGATCTCAAAATAAATTTTATCCCCCAAAGAAACCAAGCCAAAAACCTTAGAAAACAAATAGAAGCGAAAGAATCAGTTTTTCAGAACTTTCAGCCTGAGGTCGGCACCACCACAAACTCGGCACTACGGGGGTACTGTAGCGGCAGTGCCGGGTTAATGTAGCTACAGGAAAAATAGGTGAATGAATAGTGATTTCAACACAAGTTCAAAAAGAGAAATCGCGAAATCTTTTGATCGGATGATCCAAACTCAATGAAAATTTGTGGACACCTTCGTAGGGATGTCAGGAACCTATTCCAACCATCGATTGCAAGAATCGACATCAAAGTTCTGACCCTTTTTAAAATTACGGAACGATGCACAAAAACGGGCTCAAGAACAAAAAATTAGCTCTCAGCTAGCTCGTTGGTTCTTGACGATCAAGATGATCCTAGATGGCTTTCCAAATGTCATAGCAAGTTAGAACACAAGACAAGAATACCCAAAACTCATTCTTCCAATATTGATCCTCTCAAGAACAAAAATCGGTTTCTTTTGAGAAAGAACTCAAGACTTGCCTAGATGATTGGGATATGGTCTAAAGAGGACTCATCCATCAATCATACATTTTCAGCAAAAGATCCAAAAGAATTTAGAAGGAGGTGAGGCAAATCCAACTTGCATGAAAGTAAATTGCAAGAATGTAAATTACTGAATTTAAAGACGTAATGTAAATGCGGAAAGTAAATTCAGAATTGAGAGGAATGATTTTTCATATCCGGAAGGAAGGTTTACAAAGCCTCACAAACAAGTCAGCAAAGCTCAAAGGAGCACAAAAACCTCTAAAACCTTCAAGAAGGGGAAGGCACCCCTATCCCTCTTGGATGAGTCCTAACCCTAAGGCACATCATCAAGGGCTAGGATTGACCCACTTATACAGCCATGCAAGGGCTAACCCAAAACCCAACAAGCAAATGGGTTTTCTTGCACAGTTTTCAAAGCATACTAACTAGACCCGCTAACCTATCAACAAGACCAAGATCCAATGGCCCTCATTGATCCATGTAGTGCCTAGCTAGCATCTCGTCCGTTCCTTGTCTTCATGGCTTGCCACGACTCCGTCTCCGATCATCTTCCGGCGATTCCCGATCGTCTGAACCTCCAGCGCACCTCGCCTAGTCCCGACCATCCTTCGCCTCACCATGATCTATCATCGTCGACCTGCAACCATCAAAAACAAGGAAACACCTAACAAAGCATTGCCCACAAATCTCAATATTGAATTCCCAAAAATTCACTTGAAGACTGGCACTACCGCTTCCTACGGCCGGTAGTGCTGAGTTTGCCGGCACTACCGCTCCCTAGAGGCTGGTAGTGCCGCTCCCCTGAAATCCCGAAAAATCCTCTCTCTCTAAAATAACTACCGCCTATTGGAGCCCGGTAGTGCCACTTTTGCCGGCACTACCGCTCCCAGAGGCCGGTAGTGCCGCTTCAACAGACTCAACTCAAATTGCTTCAAATTTGAAAACCTAATTCAAATCAAACTCAAACCAGAGCAACCCAAGCTCAAATTTAGTCAAATACTCATCACAAACATGGGTAGACCACCACATGGTCTTTCACATTCTTTTAAAAATAAACCAAAATCCCCAAAAATAAAAAAGGCGCTTTTGGTTCAATGGAAAATACGCTTTCTTTGTTGGAAGACATAGTCTTGAGAAAGTACGCCATCACTTTTTCAATTTAGGTAATTTTCAGTACATACGAAATTCAAATGCTTATAACTTTTACAAATGAGCTCCAAATTTAGTCAAACTATTTTATAATTTTTTTCTAAAATCACAAACTTTTTGTTTCTATGAAAATATTTAGAAATGGACCTCTGTCCAAATTTAAATTCAATTTAGAGTAGTTCCTAGCACATACAAATTTAAAATGTTTATAACTTTTCCAAATAAAATCCAAATTAGATCAAATCAACTTTTAAATTCTCCTAAAATCATAAACTGATCATTTATGCAATTATATTTAAGATTGGATGTCTAGATTTAATTTCCATTTAGGGTACTATGTTGGCACATTTAAATTCAATTGTCTATAACTCCTACAAATAGACTTTAAATTTAATTAAATCAATTTCTAAAAACTTGGAAACTCATGAGCCCTTTGTTCTGCACCAAGATTTAAATTTGGGCTCTATTTAAGTTAAACTTCTATAAAATGATGAAGAGTAATACATTGGGAACTCACATATCCATTTGAATGTAAACTCTAAATTTGACAAAACCAACTCCTAATTCATCCTAAAAATATGAACTTTCTGTTTCTACAATAATGTTCAGATTTTGGCTTCTTTGAGTTATTTTGCTTCTTGTTATTGCTCATTGACGTATTGCGTGTAAACACCAATGCTTCAAATGCCTTCACTAACAACCCCGACTCTGCCCCAAAAATCAACAAGCAAGGCAAGCACTCCCTTTGATCATATTTGTAACACCCCTACATCACACATGCCTTGAATCCACTTCATCATGACTTTTCACTAGATTTTTAACCATTTTCAACATTAATTTCAGCAACATCATACATACATTCCTAGACACTAAACAACAATTACAATGTTTTTTCAACAAGTAATGACAACGAGGATAAGAACAACAACAACATCAATAACACTATACTTGGAACCATGTGCCCAAGACTCTGCGCTTGGAAGCACCCATAACACATGTGTGTAAGAAACATTCTTACCTTATACTTACCTTTGTCAAAGCCACCAAACGAAGCACATTCACAAGATATAACAACAAGCCACAAATAACTTAACCAAACAAAGTAAATCTTTACAAGTCTGCATCTGCTAAATTATTTAATGACTGAGTACATCTATTTGTTCCTTAGCTAAGTATGTTCCAAAATACTAAATAATATCATGATAGTAAAGGTAGTGATGTGTAACGTGTGTATGCTACTCCCCTTCCCGGCATGATGGCCCCACAATACCTAAAATATTAAATAAACAAGCGTGAGTCCAAAACTTAGCAAAGTATGTACATCATATAACCATAACAACACATTACAATAACCATTGAGTAGAATTCATAATGTCATGTTAAGCATATGTATAAGAAAACTCATTTATTTAAACCACATCTTTTTAAATTAATTAATCTAACCTTTCGAATTCAGCCCCGAAGACCCTTCTATCGTCTCACTGGATAGTAGGCTTTACAATTTCGTAACTATTTTTATACTACTCCAAATATATAAAACCATGACATACATACATACATACATACATACATACATACATACATACATACATACATACATACATACATACATACATACATATGTATATATACCTATGAATGTTAGGTATACACGTCCAAACCATTCGGTTACGTTTGTAGTTTGTATGCCCGTGTGTTCACTAAACCAATAACTTACATGGCCAACCACTAGTAAATGCATTCCCTAATTTGTACATGAGTCTTTCTTTCTTTGATTTTGGAACAGCCCAAAAAGTGTGAAAACAATGTAAAGTGACTTAGCATGCTTTTAAATGCATTTTTTGATTTTCTACTGGATTTATTTGTTTTGGAATTTATTTGCTACATTTAAAATTTCCTTTTTCTCTGATTTAGGGCATTCCAAAGAAACTTATAAAAAAATTCAAGTAACCTAACCTAAGAAATAATTTTATAAAATATAATAAAACTTTAGATGAATAAATATAATTTTTTTAAAATTTTTGCTCAAAATCTAGATGCCTTAAAAATTCAATTACATTCCGAAAATATCAAAATTTCAGGAATTATAGTTTAAAAACTACAATTGAAAAATGTGAAAAACTAAGGAAAATGGAAACCTCAATCATTGATCTATTTGTATAAATTTTCCCAAAATTTTCTTAATCACTTAAAGCCTTGAAAAGTAGTCACAAATAGCTAGCCGAAATGAATGAATTCTGGAAAAATTTGCACTACTATGGTACGCCCGCGACTTGTTAGATGATTTGCCTCCATGCCGCAGTCGCTGTCGGTGGGCCGCACTGGCCGGGGACCCTACCAGCCAGCCTCTCTCCGTCACCTCCCCTCTCTCTGCCCAAGCCACAGCGGGAAATCGACCAAGCCATGTGCGAGCGCACAGAATTCGCTCGTCACGTGGCTCACCTTGCCGACTCCACCGTGTGCCCATCCCGCACCTCGTATTTAAGCCGACCCAGAGCTCTCCTAATGCCTTAGCTCACCCGCACCTCGCCCCCATCGCCTGTGAGAACGCCATGCGCTTAGGATGCCAAGCTCAGGGACGAGGTCGATGAGCACGCCCTCGTGCAAATCATCACTGGGTGAGCTCGCCATCCAAGTTCCATTTGCGGCAAGTTGTTTCTCAATTCCCTAAGTTCTTTTCCCACTTTGGTTTCAACTATTTTCGACTGCACCGCCGCCACCATGGACTTCTTTTTCCTCTGCTCTGATCGCATGGTGGCAAGCTACGCCTCTCTTCACCACACCGAGGTAGCAAAATTGGCTCAACTTCACCCCTTGACGCTTCGCCCCCACTTGGCCAAGCTCGGGCCACCCTCTTCTTCACACCCGGCCATGGACACCACTGAGCTCCGCCTCTCACCGCCGCCAGCCCGCCTCACCATCGATCAGCCAAAGCCGGCCGATACCTTGGGACCCCCTTGGCTCCCATGCGCTCATCGAGCCGCCGACCGGGCCACGTCGCCCCTGCCTCGCTGCCGGCGAGCTCCTCTGGTTCCTCCCCTGTCTCAGGTCGCTGAGCAGCGGGCCCGGGCGGTCAATGTCTCGCACCCACGTGGTAACTGACCCGTGGGATCGCCTTGTCAGCCGGCGCATTTAATTCAAATTCTGTGAAAATGTAAAAGGCATTTTCCAAGTTATAAAGCGTATTTATCATTTTCAGACATTTTCCAAAGCCGACCGAATTCAAATGCTCATATCTTTTGCAATATAACTCCAAATCCAGTGAAACAAGTTTATAAATTTCTGTAAATTCATGTAGATTATGAATATAAAAAATATTTTAGATTTTATCATTTTCAATAAATGAGCTCAAATTTAATCTATAGGCCTAGAATTGGTACTATACAAAATTTTCACAATCCAAATCCAAAAATGATGAAACAAATTTTATCATGTTACTGAGGTCATAATCTCCCTAAATATGTAAAAACATTTATATTTGGACTTAGTTTGTATCAAATGCATAAATAGGCTAATTTTAATGCATTCAAAATCTAAACGTTCATAACTTGTGCAAATAAGTTCCAAATTCTGTGAAATCAATTCCTATGTTTTGTAAAAATGATGATCTTTCTGTGTATACAAAAATATTTAGATGTTATGCTCTGTTTATTTATGTTTATGACTTAGGAAGGGTCAAAGCAATATTAGAAATGTGAAATAATAATAATATTGCAAGTAGTCTCTAAAACTTTAGAAACAGAACCCAAATCACTGAAAGATCATGAACTTGTGCTCCGTGACAGTAGCTTAAGCCTAGGTTTTATGTGCCTTAGTAAAGCTCTTTTATACCTAAGCCCCTTGAGAAATGCCTTTGCCCACACTATCCACACACCACTTCGTGCTAACTTGGTAACTTACTTTTATAAATCCAAATAATTTTAGCTTCTTGAATTTGAAAAATAAGAATAATATATCTATAAGGATTAAGGAGTCATGCCTTAGAGTGAACCCAAAGATTGTCTCTTGACCGAACATTATAAAAGAACCAAACTACGAACAAAGGACTAATGGAACCATTATGCATAAAACGATAATTCCAGAATCCTAAAAGTTCCCTTAACTCTTTTAGTAGATTTCAATTTGGTTTTATATTTTATTTCTTTTTGCCCTTAATAAAAACTTATTATTTGTTATTTGCCGTACTTCCTATTGAACGACGAGTAGACACTGACGATTCAGGATTCATTGACGACAACCTCACCTACGATCCAGATTACGTGCCGAACAACAATCAGCAAGGCAAGCACCCTCCTTTGATCATGTTGATCCCACTATTTTACAGAGTTTATGTTGTTTTATCAAATGATATATGCATGCGTGTATGTTTATATTAAATTTGCTATGTTGCGGGTATCGATAGATACTACCTATTTCTATGCATTATCTTTACCTTGACACTTGTTTACCTGCTATTGTAACCTTAGTTTTATGGTTTAGACATTAGTTAATGTCACTATGAGTGATGATTGCAAGATACTCGACGTCCACGTGTATGCTTAGCTATGCTTACTTAGAACGTCATTTAAATGTTGAGCTACACTCTTATTCAGACTTGAGCAAATTTTAAAGGTACGGGACCGAGTTATGGTCTCCAGATATTTTGATAAAAACCCAACCTGAAAACTTAAGGTTTAGACGCTGATGAGGTACTATTTAAACTTGAGGCGTGAGGAGGGACCTTGCGCGTAGACAGGTGAGATCCTCGCCCGGATCGATTAAGGACCACAGGTCCTAGGATGGGATAGCCTTAGCTTACTAAATTAGTTAGGGTTGAGCCTTGCATTTTGGAAGGCTGAAGTAGTAAGGGTGAATCGGGGTACGGTCTCGCTCGTAGGTGCTCCCTTCACCGAGGTGTTTGGGTTAAAGCATTTCAATACAACGGTGTATGCCTTACTATGGGAGAAAGGACACGATGGCGCGTAAACCATCTTTAGTACTGTGTGTGTGGGTCTGGATTTTCAACGCCATAGCAAGGGTTTGTCATCACCGGGCTGGTGCAAGGTTAGGCTCTAGCTAGTCGAACGGTTTCGTCACAATCTAGCAAATTGGGTACCATAGGTATCGCGAGACATGGTTGTCATGATTGCTAGAATGTATCATGTGGGTAAACTGTACCCTCTGTGTAGAGATTTAATCTAATTAATTATCCGTGCTCATGGTCATGAGCAACTCAGGGAAGTAATGTCAAGTATAGTGTTGTATTCGTGAAAATCTTGGAAAATTGTGGTTTGACGGGTTGGGGTACTCGAAAACCAAGGTTGATTGAGGTTTACTCACTGTTCATGTCCATGGAGGGTCATGAAAGGATGGAAATAAACCATAGCATAGCGGCTTTATTCCTTGGACTAATCTTGCATGTAATTTATTTTCATACACTAAAGTCTTGTGAGTACATACGTGTACTCACCTTTTCTTAATTTATAATATTTAGATGAAGGTACAAAAGATGTCCCCGATGACTCTCACTTCGCACCGGGGTTCGACACTACGTGGACGGATGAACTAGGGCTCTTCCTAGTCTGTTGCCTCTGGGTTTTAGATGGGCATACCATTGTCCTAACTTTGGTTTAAAAGCTCTTACCACTGCAATTTACTTCTGTGTGTAATATTTGGCCGGTCGGCCATGTACTTGTAATATTAAGTAGTTGTAATAGCACTCTAGTTTTACTACTATACTATGTTGATGCTTAGATGTGTGTATGTGTGATGACACTTCTCGCGTACGGGATATGTGGGCGGTAGGCATTGATCTTGGGAACTAGCGCCGGCCACATATTCAGGTACCCGGAATTATCCTCAACTGTCCGACATGTGGACACGTGCGACCATCGTTCCTTGTTTATTGCGATACCAAGGTTCTGAGGTGGCGACGTGCGTTACGCCCGGAAGGGTTAGTTTCAATCTCGGTATGGTTATTTGGAAAAGAATAGGAAATCTCTTGGACGCGTAAGTGTGTACGGTGCGACTGGGTGGCTCTTATTTTGTTGAGTGAGGGCCATCCAGTTAATACTTTGTGCACAGGACTATTGGTGGCAGTGAGCATACACTTAAATGGAGTATGTGTGTCACCTCTAGTCCAACAAACGAGTGATGTTCGATTCATATTTCCGGGTGCGCACAGATTTAGCCATAACATTCAAATGAGATTGATTTTGGTCTTCAAATTTTACAGGGTTGTAGAACATCACCTCTTCTACGTTTGGTAATTTTTTTAGAAGTTTTGAAAACTTGTACATGTGGTTTTCATGGATTTGCAAGATAAGGATTGTTTACAAAGGATATGATTCCTTTTACTATCCAGAAAATAAATTTCAGCTTTTTCATATCTTTTTCATATCTTTCAGCTGATATAGATTTTGATCTTCAAATTTTACTAGACTGTAGAGCCTTACCTCCCCTACGTATGGTAATGTTTTGAGAATTTTTAAAAACTTTTACATATGGTTTTCATGAATAAGAATTTAGTTCTGTTTGTAAGCCCTGTAGTAAAATGTTTTAACAATTCTTCAAAAATTACCATATGTAGGAGAGGTGAGCTTATACAACTCTGTAAAATTTTAAGACCAAATTCAATCGCATTTGAAAGATATGAAATTGACAAAGCACTAAACACTGAAAAATCACTATTCAACCGAATTTGTCTTTTTCATATCTTTCAGCTGAAATTGATTTTGGTCTTCAAATTATACAGGATTGTATAATCCCACCTCTCCTATGTATGGTAATTTTTTGATAATTTTCTAAAACTTATAAATGTGGTTTTCATTAATTTTACACGGTAGAAGTGGTTTACACAGGATATATTGCCTTTTACTATCCAGGAAATAACATGTTACTCGCTATTACATAAGACGTTACTATATTGAAATGAAGTGAACTATCAGAACAGGAATTTAGTTCTGTATGTACATTTCAGTATAGTAACATCTTGTGTAATAGCTAGTAACATGTTATTTGTTTCAATAGTAAAAGGCAATATATCGAGTGTTTTAAAAAATCCATGAAAAACAAATGTACATATTTTCAAAAATTCTAAAAAAAATTACCATATGTAGAGGATGTGAGATTCTACAACCATATAAAATTTGAAGACCAAAATCAATCTCATTTGGAAGTTATGGCTAAATCAAAAAAAGAAATATTCATGTACAAATAAGAAGAAGCATTTGTTAGTCATTTACTAGTTGGGAGACCATTTCGTTGTGCGGAGTATTGAATGGCTCGGTCAGTCTATGTTAATTGGGCTCGACAGTTCTGCGTTAACTGGCTGGCGCGTAGACTACACGTTGCTATATATACCTTCTACTCCCGAGTATAGTTATATAGGAAAATGGTTCCATACTCCTAGGAGTACGTACTCCCACCTCCAATATACTGCTTAAATGATATTATTATGCATCTTTATCCTTTTGAGTATACTCTAATTCTAATTATAAGATACTCCAAGTGAGTTCCACGAAAAATTTCATCAAAGTTCACCCTTTATAGCATAATTTGTTTATATATTCCGATGAATTTTTTTTCAACCATGTTGCATTGGAGTATCTTACTATTATTATTGGAGTATACTGAAAATGATAAAGAAATATAACATTTTCGTTTAAGTGGTATATTGGAGGTGGGAGTATGTACTCTCGAGAGTAAGGAAAATGCTTCCTATATATATATATATATAATATAATTAACTAGGACAGGACAATATGGGATCTAAAACATATAATCCCCCAATATATCTCATGAGAAAAAAGTTCCAAAAATTTTGAATGTCGACTTTGACTAGTGTACTAATTAGTTCAAACAAGTTTGAACTGAAATTCGAACTAGAGTTACCTTTTTTATGGTAGTTTGATTGTAGGTATGTGTTGATTATATATATAAATCAGCAAAACATGTGATCTAAATTCGTTTAAAATCTATAAATTTGAGTATATATTTTCAAATGTATGCATTTCATTTGAATTATAATAGATGGATATATACTCTAAAACTGAAATTTTCAAAACTATACCTAAATTTAGCTTGAACTCATGCATTTAAAATCACGGTGCTTTGACACTGTGGTGTCCCATTTCGTTGTCGCACAGACAAGTTTTCAATTGAATGACTGCCTGGAAGAGGTTGCAACTAGGGGTGAAAACGGATCGGATACGGACGGATATTGCTCTTTCCGTATCCTAACCCATATTTTTTCCCCGGATTTGGAACCGGATACGGGCTAGCCGGATCCGGATACGAATTCGGATAATTCGAGTTACGGGTACGGGTCGGATATGTGACGGATTCGGATTGGGAACGGATAGAAATATACGGATAACACACGCATACATTGTGTAATTTTAAGCGAATCAAATCACATAAATATATGACAATAATAGCAAGTTATATATCAAGTTATATGACATAAATATATGACAATAATAGGAAGTTACGACCCACATGAATGATATAATCATTTGTCCACAACCGATGTAATGAAATGAACAAAGCATGGCCATAATACAAACTAGTCGATCAACTAATAACGCAAAACATTTCATGAGCATTATACATTAATAGATAATTATGTCTTTATGCCATTCAAACATTGAACAATACATAAAGTGAAAGACAAGAACCATCATCCAGGAAGGCGATCTTCATGTAGCCGAACAGATTCCAACCGCACATAGTCGCAAGTGAAAAGAAAGTCATGAGTGACATTAAAAGGACTACAAAATTGTGCAAGAATAAAACAAGAAGTACTACTTCCACCGCTTAATTGGACTGGGACGTGTTGCTTATTCATTTCGATCCATTGACTATAATTTAATTTGGCTCGACTCACACGCATATAAAACACACGAATTAATTGATTGATTCATCCGTAGGCTTAACCGCATCGACCAAATGATCCAACTCATCAAGAAATGCTAGCTAGCTAACATCCACAAGTAAAAAGGAAAAGAAGACAGAACAATATCAATGTAAGGCAAGATTTTAAAATAAGATCCACATGATCACCGCAAGTCAAAATTTGAACCAGTTCTTTTAGGACTCCTCCTCAATCCTCATCATCAGCCTATTTCTTCTTCATCCTACAATTTTGTTATGGCAAACTATAAATAAACATATAATTAAAAGCAAATGCTAACTAAAGAAATAAAGAGTGCCATACCACAATCACCGTATTCGCAATAAGGGTTTCTACAACCTCAAGATCATTGATTATAGATGCAACCTTGTTACCGAATCAAAATTTTAAAGAAATATACATCAAGAAGTAATAGACTTTCTTACACAATTATATTATAGACAGAGAAACAATATAATCTATCACCTTTTCTAGATGCTTTTACCCAATCCTTGGTACATATCAATGCCTCTACAATCTCAGGGTCTAGACGACTGCGAAATGGATCAATGACACGACCACCAAAGATCGAACGCAGATTCAGAAGCAACAGTTGACACTTGCATGGCCAACACATCACGAGCAATTTGTGATAGAATAGGATATACATCTTGCTGATTTTTCCACCATGACAAAATATCAAATTTGTGATTGGATTTAGCAAGCCTTAGTGGTGGTTACGCCATGTATTTATCCAAGTCATTTGCATCACCTCGATCCGTCCCATGTGTATCATATAAGAAGCTCTCAAGTTCATCATTTTCTTCTTCCATAGAGTCCTCTTTTGGTTCAGAAGTCATATTAGGTGCACTAGTACTCTTTGAGTAAGAAGAAGCATATGCATCATACAACTGCTTGACAACTTTAGTAAATTCTTCAAGTTCAAGTTCATACAACACTTGACCGTAAAACTTTTTCATGTAAAATTCTATGCACTTCCTCTTTCTCCTAGGGTCAAGAAAGCAAGCCACAGCAAGAGCAATATTCGACTTCTTCCAATACTTTTCAAACTTAGCGTGCATAGAAAATGCCATCTTACTCTGCTAGCACACCACTCAGAAATCAAAAGTTTAATGTCACAAAAACATGGATAAAACATATTTGCCGTTGGATATAAAGTACCAGAGAATAGCTCAGTGACATCATGGAATTTCTTTAAGCACTTACAAAGTGTCAATGCCTTTTCCCATTCAGCAACTGATGGAGCTATATTCTCATACCTACGGCGTTCCATGCACACAAGCCGCTCAAAAGCTTTCCTATAATATAGAGCATCCCATAACATAAGATAAGTGGAATTCCACCTTGTTGCAACATCTAATGAGACACCCTCTTTGTATCCAATCGACATTGAGATGCACATTTCGAACTCCTCCCATCGCAATGGAGAGCCCTTTACAAACTGCTACAAATGATCGAATATGATGAACTGCAGATGCAATTTCTTGCAAACCATCTCTAGCAACAAGATTTAATATGTGATTACCACATCTTGCATGGAAGAACATCCCATCACATATCAGGGGACTTTGTGTTTTCAGTTCAGCAATTACATCTTTAACACACACTTCATTTGATGATGCATTGTCCAAAGTTAGAGAAAATAGTTTCTTCTCAATATACCATCTCATAATGCTAGCGGTAAATGCTTCAGACAACTTAGCACCCGTGTGCCGACCTCCTACATGCATGAAATTGATAATTCTTTTCTGAATGCACCAATTGTCATCAATCCAATGAACAGTGACACACATATATCCTTTGTTCTGATTTGATGTCCACATATCCATAGTTGTGCTAAAGCGGCATTGAACAGATTTAAAACATTCAAGCAATTTATTCTTTTCTTCTACAAAGATATCCATTAGTTCCTTTCTAACAGTGACACGACTCTTGATTGGAAAGCTGGGACGCAGAGATTTGATGAACTCAACAAAATATTCATGCTCAACAATATTGAAAGGATACTCATGCATGATTATGGCCAAATAAAATTTCCTCAAGCTGATTTCTTGGTCATACCTGTAAGGCTCAACCACACTTGAACCATCCTCATGATTCTTTTCTAGTTTGAGCTGCTGTTGGCCTGGCTTCAAGTTATGTTTGTTCTTTAAATGGTTCCAGAAGACCTTTGTACCATTAGCACTCTCGCGCCTAGCCTTGTAAACACAATGGTTGCATTTTGCCCACTCTTGGACAATATTTTTGCCTTCCTGCGTAGTTGTTACAGAATACTTGGTGTAGTGATCCCAGACACGTGATGTACTCTTCTTTTGTCTCTTTACTTGAGGCTCATCATCTGCCCCTTCCACTTCCACAATAGCAGCAGAGTTTGTATCTCTTGTGCCACTAGGCCCACTACCTATGCTTGGAACAGCTTGACTTGGTGCTGTCGATGATACACTTACACTTATACTTGCAGTAGCACTTGATGTAGATGCCATGCTCTTCCTAATATAGAAAAAAATCATTGAAATAAATAAGCAATTCTAAAGAGCCTAAGAATAAGCAATTCCCAACATTTGATATCACATGAGATAAACTTAGCAAGCTGACATGGTTAAATCACCTTCTGTTATTCTTCTCTTCTTGCTCTCACCCTTTTCCTTTCCTTCTGTCCTTACCAATCACCACCAAATCAGAACCAAGAGGCACCTAGTGACAAGGCCACTAAAAACTATTAATCCCAACACACCAGGTTGAAGACACTGCAACCAGCATGTGAATACTTACTCCAAAGTCCAAGGGCAAGATCAACTATTAGTGTAATGATCTAGGCCTTGGTGTTCCCTTGCACAAGTTGGATCGCAAGCAAAGACACGCAAAGCACAAGGGCAGAATCTGTTGGAACACCCAGTAAATAAGATTTCGTTTTTTGATGTGAAAACTGCACATGTCCTTTTCTTGTGTTCAGATTACAATCCAGCAGACCAAAACGGAAATAGCAACTACCTAAAGCAGAACAACAAACCGACTCAAACACTATTCTACATCCGAAACCAAAGCAACAACGCTTCATACTCTGACAAATAAACAATGAAATTCACTGACTTCTAAAACTGAAACTCATACTACTCGGACGTCTGCACTTTCCAAAACTAAAACCTTCCTAATTACAAGATTAATTCTATCAGAATCTTGGGGTGAGGGGACAGTGGGACTAATTGCTAAGGCAATGGGGAGCGGTTGTAGGGAGACCATGGGAACAAGCACTAGTGAGACTGGAATCTTATCAGGTTGCACCGTTGCAGTGGAGAAAACCACATGAATGGCAAATAAAATTTAAAGCAAGGACATTTTGCAATTGACAAGAAACAATAGTGCTACGAATATAATCCCAGCTATCAACAATGTTTCAACCTACAACTTCAGGAACTCGTACATATAAACAGTCCATCGGCTTATCATCTCCAGCATCCAAGATTTTGTTACAAGGATACAACATTATGCCAATCTTTCTCTAGCTGTTACTATGAAAATTCTTTAGCGTCTCAGTAAGACCACGGGACAATAGCTCAACAATCTTAGATCAGTACAGCTGAGGCGGTAGGCAAAAACTTCAGACACAATGGTATTCACTAGGCCTTCCCGTATGGCTTGGCTTAGCTTTTGCTGGGATTCAAGATGTCACCAAGATTCACATGCAAGTAAACCTACTGCTTGAGGAAATGTACAGGCCTCATGGGAAGAGGAAGAGCCAAACCAGTGGAGCGCCGGCAGGGGAGACGCCGCTGAGGGAGTCGAAGTGCCTGCCGGGGGAAGACGCCACCGGTGGAGTCGAAGCGCGGACGAAGGGAGGTGATGCCGCCAGGAAGTCTGAGCGGAGTTTGAGCGCCGGCCGCACGGTGGGGAGAAGCAGTGGGATCTTGAGTGGGACCGAATGGGGCGGCCCGGTGGGGGATCTTCAGAGTTCAGAGTGGGATCGATTCTCGAATGGGGGCGGCCCGGCAGGGGGTTCTTCAGAGTGGGATCTTGGATCTTCAAAGCTTGGGGTGGCTTACTGGCATGGGCGGCCCGGCAATGAGGACCGAATGGGGCATGGGGGCGGCGGGCAGCTTGAGGAGAGAGGACACGGGACGGGAGTTGGATCTTGGAGAGAATGAGTCCGTGACCAAGACCAACAGCACGAGAGGCAAGAGGTGCGGACTGCGGAGTTTAGGTTCCAAGAAAAACGGATATCCGAATAACCCAAATATCCGATATCCGGTTCCCGACCCATATTTTTCGGATAATACACGCTCCGAATCCGATCCGATATCCGTTTTCAAATATCCGGATCCGGATCCGGATCCGACCCGATATCCGATTTTCTTCCCGGATCTGGTTCTAACCGGATCTGGATCCGGATCGGACGGGAAATATCCGTCCCGTTTTCACCCCTAGTTGCAACTTCGCAAGGAATTGAGGACGACAAAAATGCTAAAATAACCGCGCGTGTTGACGTGAGACTGAGAGGTAGTGTGTACGCATCAGTTAGCGGCGACGACGACGGTGCACGCTTATTTGTCGCTAGCATAATTATTGACCAAATGGTAAGCAAGCCGGAATCGTAGGCCGCCACCTTATCTCTTCTCTCCTTGCCCGGCCTCAGTACAGTGGGGTACTGTGACTGTGACGTCTTGACTCAAATAAATCTCGCCAGATCCCGTTGGGAATTGCAAGCGGCAAGCCAAACAACCCATCTGAATTCTGGACATCCCCGGCTGTCCATGCACCCGGCCGTGCCTTCACCCGGCATGGCAGCTGCGGCCGCGGTGGGCGCTGGAGACGCCAAGGATTACCCGGGCAAGCTCACCCTCTACGTCTCCCTCACCTGCGCTGTCGCCGCCACCGGGGGCCTCATCGTCGGCTACGATATCGGCGTCTCTGGTAACTGCTAATTCAACCGCCTTCGATTCCGTGCGATCTTAGTTTACTTTAGTGTTGCATGATGCGCGTGGTTTGCTAGCTAGTTAGAGCAACAATGCGGTAGAGTAAGTGTGTAACTGACTAATAAAGCACTCCGCTACAATGAGCATGATGTCAATAAGGCGTCAAGAAAGGAGAACCAAGCACAACTTGCACGAAGTCTTATCTAGTTAAGGTCTCACATGAGAAGATATTGAATCTTTACATTCTATTTCAACCTAGCGTCCTTGTCAGTTAACTATTTATAGGCAATACATTAGTTTACTTTTCGAATCACATCTGCTGCAATACATACTGTACTGCTGCCCTGCTAGGCTTTGGCATATTCCTGTGACAGTTTTTTTGGTAGTAAATTATAAGTTGCCAATTCTGTTTAAGCTTGTGCATACCAAGCAGGTTCAGGTGTGACCTGAAAAAACCCGAAAAGAATAATAAAGTTGCTCCCACAATTTTGACAACTCTTACTCCGTCCCTCCAAAAATATAAGATGCATTTTGACTTTGCATAAGGATTAAGGTTGCGTTGAAATTGAGAAATGTACGAGAGAAAATAACTTAGATGTCCCCACTTAATCATCCTAGAAGATAAGAGATATATTCTGTGTGAGTTGTAATGAATAAATGCATATGGTTGAGAGAGAATAAATAGGGGTATAAAAGGAAAAGCCTCATTAAATCTACATTCAGTCTTATATTTATGAACAAGACCATTAAAAAAATAAGCCTTATAAATTTGGACGAAGGGAGTATGTAAGAAGATGCTTTCACAACAAATTGTTTCCTTAAACATTACCTAAACCAAGCAGATTCCAATGCCTTTTGTAAGCTAAGATAGTTGATATATACTTTTTGAGAGGTGCTTCCATGATTTTTCTTTTGACTGTTGCACAAATATTAAAACATGAATGAATGATAGATGGTAATTACTTATCCCTTCTCTTACTTCAAAATTTGTACAACTTATATTGAGAGGGAAAGCGTTGAAACACTGCTCATACTTTTTTTTTTTCAAACCAAGATAGTTGCTCCTTAATAAATCTATTAGACGTACCTCTGTTTGCAGGAATGAATAGCTACATACAACAAATATAACTCTTCATCAAGTAAGATCACTTTGCCTCGCAAAGAAAAAAAAAGATATAATCACTTTGTGCGTACACATGATACAGGTGGCGTGACATCGATGGATACGTTCCTTGAGAAATTCTTCCCGTCGGTGTACCACAAATTGCAAATGGCGCAGGGCAGCAGCCAGTACTGCAAATTCGACAGCCAGTTGCTGACCGCTTTCACGTCGTCGCTGTACCTGGCCGCGCTGGTGGCCTCCTTCTTCGTCGCGTCCGTCGCGCGCTCGCTCGGTCGGAAATGGTCCATGTTCGGCGGTGGGGCTTCGTTCCTCGTGGGCGCCACCCTCAACGGCGCCGCGCAGAATGTCGCCATGCTCATCGTTGGCCGCATTCTTTTGGGGATCGGTGTGGGCTTCGCTGGTCTGGTAAGTTGAGAACTTTCTTCAAAACTTCTTATACAAATGAAATTGACAGAGGGAGTAATACATTCTCTGTTCCATTCCCAATGCAGTCCATTCCAATTTACCTGTCAGAGATGGCGCCTCCTCGCCTCCGCGGCACGCTGAACATCGGCCTCCAGCTAATGATCACCGTCGGCATCTTCTCGGCCAATCTCATCAACTACGGCGCAGCCAAGATCAGAGGCGGCTGGGGCTGGCGTGTCAGCCTCGGCCTCGCCGCCGTCCCGGCTGGCATCATCACCGTCCCGGCTGGCATCATCACCGTAGGCTCACTCTTCCTACCCGACACGCCAAACTCTCTCATCAACCGTGGCCACCACGAGCAGGCGCGACGAGTCCTCCGCCGCATCCGCGGAATAGATGACATCGCCGATGAGTACAGCGACCTTGCAGCTGCTAGCGAGGTATCCTGCACCGTCAAACAGCCGTGGCGCGACATCCTCGAGCGCAGGTACCGCCCTCAGCTAATCATGGCCGTCGTCGTCCCCTTCTTCCAGCAGCTCACCGGCATCAACGTCATCATGTTCTACGCACCCGTGCTGTTCAAGACGATCGGGCTTGGAGGGGACGCCTCGCTCATGTCGGCAGTGATCACTGGGCTGGTGAACATCGTCGCGACGTTCGTGTCCATCGCCACGGTGGATAGGCTCGGCCGACGCAAGCTCTTCTTTCAGGGAGGTGCCCAAATGCTTGTTTGCCAGGTACTTACAGTCTTACATAACGTACACCAATGTATACATTACCTCACGCACTCCCTTCCCATTTTGCACAACATGTGAGACGATTTTACGGCACAGGTTATCATTGGAACGCTGATCGGTATGAAGTATGGGACGAGCGGAGATGCGACCATTCCGAGGACATTTGCTGCCTACATTCTTGTGTTCATCTGCGTCTACGTTGCCGGCTTCGCGTGGTCGTGGGGGCCGCTCGGCATCCTTGTGCCGAGCGAGATCTTCCCACTGGAGATCCGGCCGGCGGGGCAGAGCATCAACGTTGCCGTGAACCTGCTGTGCACCTTCGCTGTCGCGCAGGCCTTCCTCCCGATGCTCTGCCACATGCGGTTCGGGCTCTTCTATTTCTTCGGAGGATGGGTGCTTGTGATGACGTTGTTCGTCGCAGTTTTCCTGCCGGAGACCAACAATGTGCCGATTGAGAAGATGTGCGTGGTGTGGAGAGCGCATTGGTTTTGGGACAGGTTCATCACTAACCAGGATGCCCATTCTGAACACTGCAAAGTCGAAAAGGCCAATGGGAAGGCCAACGTCAGTGTTGTGTGATAACTGTTGAACAGGATGAGATAATAAGAGCAAGCTTATAATGCTAATTCCAAATAACAACATGATGAAATTTACATAATCCAAAGATAGCATAATCAAAGAGATAAAGCATATCATAACTTTTATGTCATATATGAAATGAATCATGTCTTCTAATCAAATTAATGAACTAAAGAGTTTTAGTTTGAAGATTAATTAATCTTCAGTCTCCTCACCACTCAGTATAGGGCTGCTAGAGAATAGCTCCTATCTCGACTACACCTGGGTAGAATTATCACAATTGAACTAAACAATTAAGTAAGTAAATGCAGCCTTGAATTCGTACCTTCCTAATTATGCTCTACAAAGTATTTATAATCAATTTTACTGTCAAGAGATCAAGTTTCAGATTGTATGCAGTTCGGCCTGGAGCTAAACTAGCAACAGAACCACTGAACTATAGGCAAAGTTGTAAGAACAACAGAAACAACATTTTATCGATGTTCAAAAGAAGGTAAATGACATATTGACAGCAGAAAATTTGCTCAAGAACAGTAAATAATACTCTCTAGCAATAACAGGATGTATAACTATCAATTCAAGGCCAAAGTTACTCCTACAATTGTTTAGTTCATCAATCGACCAAATTGTATCAAGGAGCATCAAATAGGCAGCAATATTGTGAGAACAGATATGAGAAATACTCACAAATGAACAAGTACTCAAAACTTGTTTAGAAGTTATGGCAAGACATGACGAATAGCTGCTGTCCTAAAAATCCAATTGCCGCCGTATTTGTCACGGTCAAGATGGCCTGGACGTCGGAGATACAATGCCTTCTCCACACAAGGGACACTCAATTGCAGAGGTGAGCCTCAAATGCAGCAGCACAAGCCAAATCCTCAAACCTACTTCCTCTTCCTGGTACAAGCACAAATCACAGAGACTAGATCCAAGTGCCAAACTTGGCACAGAAAGATCAGGAACACATCACCAAGCCTCTCGGCGCAAGAAGCTCCAGATCAAACCTCTCGGCACAAGAGGCTCCAGATCAAGCCTCGCGGTACAGGAACCTCACCGGCAAGACTCACTGACCGGCCACAGCACTAGAAGAAAAGAGGAAAACAAAGATGAGGCTCAGGTGAAATCAGTGAATAATCTCTTTCAAGAGGACCTGAGGCGTGTAGAAATAGGGGAAGCAATAGCTCATGGCCGCATGGCACCATGACCCAACGGCCTCACCGGCCGTCAAGAATCTCACGCCCCCGATGCACCGACGTTGCAGCAACCGAACGGGAGAGGTGAGGACCTGGTCCTCATCTCCTCAACTCCCCATTTTCTTCATGCCCTAATGGGCCGGTCAACAAAAGCCCAAGACAGCAACAGGCTGGCCCAAAAAACTAACTCCAAATTTCAGATAAACACCAAAAAAATCTCAACAATCCCCACCAAATTTGACGTTGGAGGATTAACCTTGTTTAATATACAGATATTTGACAATGAGTACCTTTCGGGTTTGAACTCATTGTCTAGTTATGTCCGTTTCTGCACAAACGAAGGAGGACTAAAGCTTTGATCGTACACCTTAGCATGAGAGACTTTACACTAGCAGCACTCTGTACGAGGCAACTTAATTTTAGCTCTCAGGTTAGGACTTTCTGGTCATGTCCTAGTATCTTTATTCATGGGATATCTTCTAAAAGTATGCCCATTACTTCAATTAAACGCGACCTAACGATCATACTCATATAGGTGAGTTTTCCTAGGAGTCCTGTAGGATGACTCCAATAGCCACACGGCATTGAACTCATTAAGAGTTTACAGATCAACCTACCATACAGTAGAGCACTGTAGCTAGTCACCACTACAGAAAAGGACATCACTGCCGGATCAACATCAGCATCACTGCCGGATGTTGACCCGGCACTCCCTAACTGGCAGTGATAGTCGGGACTATCACTGCCGGTTCTTCAACCGACAGTGATAATAATATCACTGCCGGTTTATATTATACAACCGGCAGTGATAAGGCTTATCACTGCCGGATTTTTATCCATAACCGGCAATGATAAGAACTTATCACTGCCGGTTGTTATTTTTCAACCGGCAGTGATAACACATTATCACTGCCGGTTGTTATTTTTCAACCGACAGTGATAATCCATATCACTGCCACTTAATATTTTCCAACCGGCAGTGATAAGGTGTTATCACTGCCAGTTATTTCTCTAAAACCGGCAGTGATAAGTACAGTGCCATATTATCCTCCAAAATCGGTTACATAATTTTTTTTTGTATTATATGTATGATGTAACGCTGTACTATATATATATTGTACAGTACATTTATTCTCTACGGTATATGTTATGCGCAATATTAATGAAGTATTGGTAAAGAATAATTCAAATATATTAAATCATCATAATATTTAACATTGAATACCGAATACTCATTTAATCATGACAATATTAATGAAGTATTTGTAAAGCATAATTGAAATACAGTAAATCATCGTAATATTTAATTATTACATTGTTCATTGACAATCATTCACATTTCGATTAATAGTAGCGTGTGGCTCAGAAACTCGCCCTTCGGGTTGATCACTTCTCGAACGATGAACCCGACCATCCGCTCTCGAAGGGCTTCAACCCACATCAAGTAAATTTGTTGGTGCCGAGCTTCACGACCGTCATTGAAGAAAATGATGCATTAATTAGTGTCGTAGTTTTTATAAAGAAAAGTAGGCGTCAACATGTAATGATATACCATCTCGCCGTTGTAGTCAGATTGTCGGATTTAACGTGTGTATGTGTGTCATTACGTAGTATGCACATAAATTGTTCCCTTGCGGGTTTATCTTAGGCACGGAAAATCGGTTTTATTCGAACTTCTTCGTGAATGGGCGCATGCGCGTGCTCTTCTTGAGGTATTTTGTGTACGCCTGTATGGTTATGAATACTCATTAAACTTAATTAGGTGCAATTAAGTGCAATGGAATGAAACATTACGGGACAATAACGCAACGACCGAAGTTTACATCTAGCAATTCTATTACTTCTTTGTAATCGCTTGTCGGTTTCCTCATTGAGTCCAATACGTTGATCGTGCTATCGTCTAACGTAATGACGAGAAGGATCCAATGAAAGTCGCGAAGCCCATTAGTCATGATATGGTGTTGCACATGATAAACCGACTAGTAGGTAGGGAAACACGATCTTGAAAGTTGTAGGGTTAAAGTACGTAGGTCTTGTCTTGTAACTTTAGCAGCGCCTTTAGTACGTACTCCTCGATCTCTCTCTCCGTCAATGGATCTTTAATAAGTTTGTAGTTGAAAAGGCCGGGATCGAGGAATCCTACCCTTTCATTTAAGTCCGCTCTGAGTGTCATTGTCTCCATTCTACATAAGAAAGAAGTTAGACACTAAGTTTAAGGGTACGTGAATGTACAGTACAAATTAAACAAGAGACTTACAGAGCCCAAATTCTTAATATAGACACGTCCAGAGCATCTCGTTGGTACAACTGGTATAACTCGGAGGTTTCTACCCAGAAAACTCCGTCCATATTATGAAAATCCGTTTCTTTGTATTTGACGGAACGCGCTTTTTTGTCTCTTGGACAAACCGCCGATACCATTGATGTAGACGCAGAATCGTGTGTCGTCTACGCTCCTCGTTTGGATCCACCAATGCTTCCCCGTTAACGAACTTCCACCTTAGAGGGGGCCCCTGCCCTTTAGCACCCTTCTGGTCTGCAGCAGTAGATCTTTTACCAACCTGTATTTTAGATTTCTGCCTAGAGATGCGCTCGTAGTCTGATTGTTGGCTAGGTTGAAGAGATTCGGTTGCCCGTCCAGTCTGTTTAACCGTCGCTATGTCTAGGAAGAAATCTCTTTTGGTAGCTTCGATTTCAACTTTATCAGGTGCTGGCGTCTTTTTGAAGTGAGCTGTCACGTCACGTTGGCGTTTACTTCCTTTCTAGTTTCTTCTTCGGTCATGTCATGCTCGTTTCTTACCAAATTGTGCTGGCTTCACAGATGTGGCACTTTTCCCCGCTGACCGTGATGAATTTTGAGATCGTGGTGCTCTTTCATTATTTTTTCGTGGCGCTGGAGCAGGAGGCGGACATTTTTCGATGACGGAGGAGGACTTTTACTACCTGGATAGGCCGCGTCGTCATCATTAGTATCATCATCGCCATTGTCGTCATCGGATAAAAACATTATGTAGCGCTTGCGCCACGCGATGAATGTGCCCAGGCTTTGTCCAAGAGTATTTCTACCTTCCTCGCTGGGGATCTGTACCTCAACTTCACGGTAATTGTCAACCACATCGTCTCATCGATACTCGGCGTATCCCTCAGGAATTGGGCGGTTATGCAACATCTGCCCCTCGCCGCATGGCCAAGCCATCCCTACAGCCACCTTAATGGTTATGTTCGCTAGGGGTAGGTGCAGACTACAACGTGTCGGCTCTACGATTTTGGAATTTTTTACCTTTCTGGCCTCTTTATCTGTCATTTTTTCAGAATTAGCCCCATGCATGAATGAATTGCAAAAATAGCCCCCTAACAGTATTTTCCAGCGGTGAGCGAGCGCATGAATTTTTTTTGAATATTTTACTTACCTTTCCAAATAATGAGCGATCACGATTTATTTTTAATTTTTTCTCGCTTTCGGTGATCGATCACTGGATTTTTTTTGCTTTGCAGGCGGCGGGAAAAATTATTTTTAATCGGCATAGAGAGCGGAATCCAGTGATCGGCGCCATTGGATTCCGTGCATGCGTATGAGCTCGGGAGGCGGGCGGGGCATTTGCTTCGAGCGCTGACGCTGCGTGGGGAGGCGTGAAGAAAAACGGCGGCGGCAGTTTTTTTTTTTCATGCGGCATGCTAATATTTTATTTGTATGTATTTATGATGAAAAAAATTATGTTGGAATATAAAGTTTTGGGATTTTTCAGAGCATGCGATACCTATATTTTTTTTCACGAGTAGCCGTTCTTGGATAAAATAATGTAACTAATCGGAAAAAATAAACGGGGTTCGGACCATTGAAATTGCAAAAAAAATCCAGCGATCCGCGTCCGCTAGATTGTAATGTTTAGAGGCAATTTCTATTTTTTTTTATCCGATGGACAGCTAATTGCGGGAAAAATTATACGTGCCGGGCTCGAACAATAAAAAATTAGCCATAATCGGAAATATGGTCGCAATGAAATGTTGGAAATTAACCGAACTTAATGCACAATATTTTTGTGGGAGGATACATTCATATTTCAACGGCCTCTTCCGATAGTGTTTGAACGCCAAGGTGGAGGTGATACGAAATCATCATCATCATTTAGCCCCTCTCTGGTGTTGTTTGAACGTCCTCTTACATTGTTTTTTGAAGGGCCTGCTGTAGTAGTGCTTGAACGGCCTCTTCCGATAGTGCTTGAACGCCAAGGCGGAGGTGAAACGAAATCGTCATCATCATCATCATCGTCAGTTGCATAGTTAGGAGCATCCCCCCTCCGGTGGTGCTTGAACAGCCTCTTCCGATAGTTCTTGAACGCCAAGGTGAAGGTGAAACGAAATCGTCATCATCATCGTCGTCGTCATTTACATAGTTACTAGCATGCCCCCCTCCGGTGGTGGTTGCATGTCCTCTTGAAATTGATGATGCAGTACTACTGTGTCGATCTCTACCCCTCCCGTTAGATCCGCTTTTGCGTCTTCTGCCAACCGTGCATCACACCCCTACCAAGAGCATGTACATCGCTAAGAATTCAGGATTGTTTTGTTTAGCAACTCTTCATCCTCCGGGAATGACTAACATAGAAGACGAACATACGGAAGTAGTCAACTTATGTATAATGGTAAAAGATTAGTAGGTGAAAAACATGAAATAACTAACCTTAATATGCTCTGCATACCGATCGGGTAGCATCAGTACCTTGTAATATCTTGTAGAGAAACCTGTAGAAGAAGGGTGGTCGGCTAATTCGCACACCCTGAAATACCTTTGACGCCACCATTGCAAGTGCGCCTTCAGGTCGTCGGCGGTCAGAAGGATTAGGCCAGATGTTGTCAAGGCTTGCCTCCGCAATGTCGGGCGCCACTCTTGTAATTTGGACACTACTTTACTTAGGTTCTCCTCCTTGAATGGATCATCTTTCCCACCACGCGTAACCTTCAACGTGTGATGAAGAGCTACGCTGCTCATATCAGGTGTCCACGAAAATGTTGTGCTAGAGGATCCAGCTATGGTGAATAAGTGTGAGTGGGAGCTGTGGTTGTGTGCCTACGGTTTTGCCCTTTATAGACTCGGAGGAGTGGTGTATGGACTAAGTGTTGGAAAGTAAGATTGAAGCATATAGACGGGTTGCAAAACAACGCCGCAGTGTGTAGTCTAGTCGGGTTGAAAAGGCAGTCATGCATGCAAATTGTCAGCACTGACAAAAGTAGGCAGTGAGTGGTCACTTCGGGTTGTGCCAGCATGTATGACAAAGCCTTTATGAGAACGAGTAGAAAAAAGATTAGAAGTCCACCAGCGTGTGGTCAAATCGACGTGAGGAAGCTACAGGTGGAGTGTTGTGTAATTGACCTAAAAAAGTTGGAAGCATTGGGCACGTCAGTTTGCTAATTTGGAAAAGCCATTGCACTATCGTCGTCTCCATGAAAGGTTTTAGAGTTTTGGAATCTGCGCTTGTAGTGATTGTTTAGGGTGTTTGGGGCTATTACTCTATAATTTGTCATCTAAAAATTTTATTTTCTCGAGTATCTTTTGTGGTTAAAATTTTAATCGTTAACAATTTGATGAAGATAATATCCATTAATGATGAGTGATCGTCAACCGGTGATGTTTTTGAAGTGCTTGATGGTTTGATGTTCAAAGATGGTTTCATGCATAAAAGGGTTGCTTCTCCTCGTGAGTTGTGTAATCGTGATGGACCATGGTCTTCATCAGGCTGATGTGAGTAAACAAAAAATCATATGTGATGAAAGCAACATTCCATATGGATATAGTAATAAGGATTATCATAATTAGACCAATACAAATGGGCTGAAAGCATACGTCAATTACACGTACGCACTGCAGTTATCATTATAACCGATCACTGCCTCGTAGCGTCGACTCTGATCTTATCGCCGCTTCCGCTGACCGCGGATTTGGTCCTCCGGGAATGTGAACCGGTCGGGCTCGTGGGTCGTGCTACGCAGCTCGTAACGTGTGTCCTTCGTCTCGCGAGGTGCGTCGTGCAGCTGGCTGGGAAGCACGTTTTGCGTAGTCAACATGTCTCCCACCCACCCGGGAGGCTGCATTGTAATGCAGTGTTAATGTCATGCCTAAAAATGAGTGCATTTAAATTACACGAGACACTTACCGATGAGGGTTGCGGGGCCGTAGACTGCGTTGCCTATTGGGAGAACTCGTCCCGTGAAACCTGCGCAAACGTATTGTTAGCACGACATCGTGTTGGGAATAACTTGAACTGCACAAACTTACCGGCCCCGGCGCCCACCAAGTCTGTTGAGGTGGGTGCTGCGGTAAGTGTGGGGTCATAAACGCACCCGACCATAGCTTCTTTGGTGGTGGCATCGCTCGGGGTGTCCACGTGAGTGGGTGTATCTACCTCAGCAGCCTCGGCGGTGGCGGGAGAGTTTGATCCTCACGCACGCCCCGCAATAGAACGTGATCTGACAGGAATGTTAGGTACCTCAGAAAGTAATGTTCAATAGCGGTATTAACTTCAAACAAAGGTAGCATTACCTCATGTGGCGCCTGTGTAGATGACGTGCCAGCACCGAAACTATGAAAGGCGTGGGGGGTATAAGCCTGACCGAAACCGAAATCCTGCGGTAAATGTGCATGCGAGGACTCAGGCAAGTCTCGATCGGGCCTAGACGACGAAGGCATGAGAGTTTGATCTCTACGCTCGCGCTGCAAAAGGACGTGGCATTACCAATTAAGATAATTTGGGTGAGTAGTTCATAGTACGAGAGTTCAATGTATGTGTCGTACCTGCGAATCCTGATGGCCATACTGAGAGGAAGACGACCGTGAAAAGATCGATCGTCTTCCGCCCATGCTCGGGCGTGACGGCCTGGGAGATGAAGGACGAGCGCCTCGCTCACCAACCTGTACGCCAACGTCACTGTGATGGCCGGATGTCAATACCCTTATGGTGCCCGTAGACTCCCTCATGACTCGACGTAGAACCCCTACTAGGCTAGACTTAGGGCGTTCGGCCTCATGTTGTACTACATCGGAACTATCTTCGAACATACGGCTATTACGGGCGTACTGCAAGAAAATATGATAAGTACAAGAAATATGAATTGAAATATAATGTATGTCCGTACCGCGTCATCTAGACGTGCTGCGCTATGTACAGGGTGGTGGAGGGTCAACCGCTCGACGTCCGTGACCTCCTCGGGCCTTTCAGGAGGTGTGGAAGTAAGGCGTGAAGTGGTACGAGGCACGTACCACTCCAAGTACGTGATGTACGACTCAAGGTCGTATTGTCGACCCTTCGCTACTACCTGCTGCGTGGTGGACTGCTCCCATGCGGTCGTCCATGGTAATTGCGTGTCGCGCCATTCATCGCTCCTCTGGCCCCTCTGAGTTTGCCTGTGGGAATGAAAATTGTAAGTTATACTATGTAAATACAAATTACAATTCATACTTATGAATCGAACGTACATATGCACTTTCTGGGGTAATGGCCAGCCAGCTTGAGGCGGGATTTGCTGGTAAAGTCCAAATTGGCGCATCACTCGAGCTGGACGGTACGCCTCCACCATATGACAAAACACGAGGTGGCACCTCGTCAACCAATAAGCATCATCCTGCCAACACAGATGCGCCAATCCGTGCGGCGCCATAACGGCCAACAAAACAGGAGTCCAGGGGTTCCATATTATATCATCCTCGTGCAGGGTCTCAAAATTGTTATGAAACTCAGTGTAGACTCTGCGAGGTCTATCCCTTGCCCATCCCAAGTAAGAAGCCGTCCACCGAAACCCCATAGTGGGAGCATCAACCGGGTGTCCACCATAGTACTCAGCGTCTAGCCGGTACGGGTGAACGGCCTCTCGAAAGTAAGGACGCCCAACAGGAAAAATGCTCCCAAGACCATATCTGTAGCAATGTGTAGTACACTGCAAGAACGGGCTCCTCCCCCGTTGTCTTCACGCAAGCCTCACACAGTCCCCTGTATGTGGAGCAAAGCACCGCTGATCCAAAACTAAACTGAGGGACCTCGTCGTCGTGGGCATCAGCTAAAGCCTCCGCGATGTGGATGTAGCCCGGGTAGACAACATCTCCCTGCGCTATAGGGAACAGCACCCAGCCAAATAGGTAGAGCAGGTAGGCAACAAGGTGAGTTCTCACCGTGGCCTGAGGCGCATTATCAGGGCATCGGATAAAGCGACGAAGCCATGAGTGTGGAACTCCGGGACTCCGCTCAGGGACTGCATGGCCAAATCTGTCTTGCAACCTTACTTTCCAGTCATGCCTCCTCGGAGGCGGAACTATCGGCCTGCCCCTGATAGGTAAGCCGGTGATGTAGGCAACGTCCTGGAGGGTGACGGTCATCTCCCCCCAGCGAAAGTGGAATGTGTGGGTCTCCGGCCTCCAACGATCCACTAGCGCAGATAAGAGAGGAGCGTCGAAACTGAAGGCTTGCCCGGTGTCCATCATCTGGGCTAGCGGCAGTAGCCCTGAATCCCGTAGAATGGGCACGTACCGCTCGTCCAAGGGCCAATGCTCCCTTGGGGCCCTAAGAACGAAACAAAGTGGCACAACACCTGAAAGCCACAGCCTGCTACGATGCTTGGCATCGTAGTATGGGTCAAGCAAAGTCTGCGGTGTGTGACCATATCCTCGCAAGTACAAAAAAGAAACACAAGTTAATACGGGTAAGTTAACATGACGTGACATATCCACAAATATTATGTGACGTGACATATCAGCAAAAATAAAATTATGCACGGGACGTTAAATGATATAACAATAAGTAAACATGACATAGGTGGTACGGTACATGGTACTACATAACAAAAAAAGAAAATTACACGAAGGTACTACACGCACAGAAAACAATTATACGAAGGAACATTGACATGGTTTCTACGGATGGGTCGATGAGCCAGCCCTATTAGGGCAGTTCTTCATTGTATGCCCCACCGTCCTGCATATACGGCACTTCCGTGCAGCACGTCCGTCTCCCCGCTGACTTGCATCCATATCATTACGGATTCGCCGTGACTGCCACCATCCACGCCCGCTCCGCTTCAAAGCGTCATTCTGACACCAAGTCACTTGGGTTGGCCACAGCTCCCTATAATGCATGTCCAAGCCGTACGAGTTGAATTCCGAACTCCATGTTCCGAACAGATGGTCGGCGCTGAAGTACTCAGATATGTACGCCACGGAAGACTGACGGAGAACCGCGCACGCCGCATATACATGCGAGCATGGCTTGTGCAACAGCTGTGGTTTGTTGCATGTGCATGTGGCCACATCACGTACAGTGCACACTTGCTTACGGTATCCTCTGCAATGGCTATCGACGAACTTCTCCCGTAGACGCACTTCAAACTTACACCTGACTCCATCCATGGTACGGGCGTCGTGTGAACGAGCCTTCTCTATTTTCTTCTCTATGTATGCGTGCATACGTTCGGAGAACTACTTTCCCTCGTCTAGATGCCTCCTTGCATTCATCCCCCTATTCACAAAGTATCCAACGGTCCTGTTCCAGGTCTCCTCCACGATGGCACTGATTGGGAGGGACCGAACACCCTTCAGAACACCGTTGTAAACCTCTGACATGTTAGTTGTCATTATGCCGTACCTTGCGCCGTCAGTGTCATGCAACAAGGACCACTTCTCTAGCTCTGGAGCGTGCAATCGCGCACCATTGAGAGAAGTTGTTCACACGGCCCTCTGTGGATCTGCGTCGTATGTTCATGATCTCCTCATCGAGCACTCTCCATATGGCTTCGAACTTCCGCCTCTGGTTTTGCATGCATAGCCTCTTGAATGTCTTCATAACTTCCTTGCTGCGGAACCTCTTGTGCAGGTTCGCGGCAAGATGCCTCATGCACCAGCGATTGACGGCATCATTCCATTGGTAGGGTGGTTGTATCCCTCCTTGCATGGTGCTGATGGCGGACAATAACCCAGCATGCCTGTCCGTTATGAGGCATACGTTCGGGCGGTCCTTCACAATAGCTTGCTTCACATTTGCTAGGAACCATAACCAACTCTCCGTGTTCTCGCTTTCTACGAGTGCGTAGGCCACCGGGAGTAGCTGGTCATTGGCGTCCGCCGTGACCGCCATAAGTATGGTGCCCCTGTACTTGCCGGATAGGAAAGTGCCATCCATGGTTAGCACAGCCAGCGATTTGAAGCCACGAATGGTTGGTCCGAATGCCCAAAACACACGGTCGAGGATGGCTGTTGGGACCCTTCGTGGGGTGTGGCCTATCCACCTTGTTGATGTAGGTCCGAGATTGGCTTCAAACAATCGGTGAAGCATGCGAGAACAAGGTTGTAGCCCTCTTCGTGACGTCGCCGTACATCATCTCTATAACTTTACGCTTTGCTCGCCACACCTTACCGTAGCTAACGGGGCATCCCACCATGTTAACCACGTCGGCCAATAGTATCTTGGTAAAGTCACGTCCGTCATTGTGACCAAGTGAGAAATCAAACTTGCCACATATGAGGACGTGACATTTCTGTGCTTCCGCAGTGGCTCGGCAAGCAGACAAGTATGGTCCGTCAGCACAGTTACCCTGAAACCCGAACTCTCGCCCTTGAACTTCTGGGCACGGATCTTGCCTGGACACTCAGCATCCGTGCACTTCACAATGTAGGTCTCTTGGTTCGACCTGTACACCCGGTACGTGCGGCTGATGTTAACCGCATATCTAGCTATTGCTTGCTGGGCGGCACTCTTCGTAGGGAAGAGTTGCCCTACCAGCAGAGTGTCCTGATCAAAGGCCCACCCAGTGTCGCCTTCGTCTGGCAGCACAAGCGACGTCATCGCCAGATCGTCCAACCGAGAAGAGACATACTCCACATCGGTCGACACAATACCACCGACTGGAGCTGCATCGTCGTCTCCGCTGCTATCCATGTCCACTTCCTATCTTCATCGGATATTGCTTCGTCCGTCATGCCTTCTAGGTCCTCGTGGCAGTCAATGCGAGCGGACCACCACCGCCCGATGTCTTCATTCGCCTGGAATTCATCAGCACCAACGTCCTCACCGATGGCCCCAGAGGATGCTTCAACGATGACGTCACCGCCACCGCCCAAGAGGGGATTAGAGGTTTGGCCTCCGTCCAGGAAGCGCACATACACCATCGGCCGACGGTGTATCAACGCTTCAGGGTTCATCACAATTTGCATGTACTCCTTCCACATTGTGCTTCCCACGATCTTGCATAGGACCCACACGTAGTTGGTGGATCCTTCCACGACTCTGGCATGCACCGCCTCGATGACGAGCTTCTTTCGGGCAATCTCCCGATCGAATGCGCTTCTCACGCATGTACGGAGGTCTGTCAGACTCATCTTCGTTAGACCCGGAGCCCTGATCACCTTCCTTTCGCAGTTCGAAAGGTCCGCCCCATATGGACCCTCTCGAACAACGCCGTCACCGTAAAACACGGACAAATCTAGAATTTCTGCCATTTAGTACCTACCATAGCGAAAGGCACAAGCACGCGCATTAGGTACCAACGTAATACTACAGAAATTTCGTTCAAACAAACAAATATTCCATTAATATCATACAAATGCTACACTAAATATTAAACTGTTCGGACCGCAATTTTATTAATTGTCCAACAAATTTTACGCCCGACAGTGGTGTCATTGTACTACTCACTATTGCTGTCATTTCAAGCACGGCTCATTGCACTGAATTTACCATTTCTTCGGCTACTCTAACTTCTAATGTCGTCATTTTGTGTACTACCAGTTATTCTAATATTGTACTGCTGCCACAAATGTTGTAATAACATTACACTAACATTGCCCCAGTGTTCCACATATCGCCGTAATACTACACCAATTTTCAACTAATAAAAGGACCACATTATTGTCATTCTAAAAAATTCGTAATTGTATGACAGAAATATTCCATTAATATCATACAAATGCTACACTAATTATTAAACTGTTCGGACCGCAATTTTATTATTTGTCCAACAAATTTTACGCCCGACAGTGGTGTCATTGTACTACTCACTACTGCTGTCATTTCAAGCACGGCTCATTGCACTGAATTTACCATTTGTTCGGCTACTCTAACTACTAATGTCGTCATTTTGTGTACTACTAGTTATTCTAATATTGTACTACTGCCACAAATGTTGTCATAATATTACACTAACATTGCCCCAGTGTTCCACATATCGCCGTAATATTACACCAATTTTCAACTAATAAAAGGACCACATTATTGCCATTCTAAAAAAATCCGTAATTGTATGACAGAAATATTCCATTAATATCATACAAATGCTACACTAAATGTTGTCATAATATTATACTAACATTGCCCAAGTTATACACAAATCGCAATAAATGTAATAATCCCACAAATATTGCCGTAATATTACACTAACATTACTGCAGTGTTCCACATATCGCCGTAATATTACACCAATTTTCAACTAATAAAAGGACCACATTATTGTCATTCTAAAAAATCCGTAATTGTATGACGGACATACTAATCTATATGACAATTTCAAACTAACCTTCCTGAAGTTCTTCTCGGGATTAAATGTTCCAAGGGATGTATGATGAACCAACGTTCTGGACTATCTGTAACAAAAAGATCACTCGTCAAATAATCGAAAATAAAAACTCCAACAAAACTAATACAAAGTATGAATATCATAAAAATTTCTCCATAAATACGCTTCCGATTTTTTTTCCACCTCGCTTTCCTCTCTATTTTCCCCTGCTCTCCGCTCCTCTCCTCTGCCTCTCAGTTAGCAGCGCTCGCACAACCTCGCTACCTCTGTTTTCTTCCTCGAATGCGCAAGGCAGATCATCGCAATAGAGCTGCAACTTATAGCACCTCCTCCAAGACATACATCAAGAAACGAGAATTGGTCGTTGCTTTCGGCGTATGATAAGACATAACGATTCCAATTAACCAGTTTTTTTGGGCAGAGTGCTGGCAAATTTGTACTGCGCGTTCAGTGCAATTGCCGAATTTTTTTTTGCTCCATGCGTCGCGCCCTCCACCGCTGCACCATCCGGCCGACGCCCAGTGCCTCCCCCGCCACGCGTCGCGCCTCGAGCGGCCGGCCCGCCCCGCCTCCGCGCCACGCGCGTGTGCAGAATCCAGTGATCGGCGCATCACCGGATTCACCGTCATGCATACCGATTAAAAATAGTTTTTCCCGTCGCCTGCAAAGCAAAAAAAAAAAAGCGGTGATCGTTGACCTGAAAGCGAGAAAAGAAATTAAAAATAAATCGTGATCGCTCGGCCTTCGAAAGGTAAGTAAAATATTCAAAAAAATTCATGCGCTCGCTCACCGCTGGAAAATACTGTTAGGGGGCTATTTTTGCAATTCATTCATGCATGGGGCTAATTCTGAAAAAATGACAGATAAAGAGGCCAAAAAGGTAAAAAATTCACGATTTTGTCCACGGGAAAACTACAGGCCGAGTCCTCTTCGGGAGGATCCGCGGACGCTTGGCTGCTTTTACCAGCAACGGCGGGACTCTGGAGGTCATGTGCCTGACGTTCGCTGAGGACGCTCGCTAGCATTTCTTGCATCTTTTGTATCTATTCTTGAAATTGAATTTCCTTTACCTGCATCCTTTCTTCTATTACTCGTACACGTGCATCCAACTGTTCTTGTCTAGTTAGCTTCGGACGCTTATAGATAGAAGCGTCCTCCGAACACCGCTTTCGGGGCACCAAGCCTAACCCTCTAATACGACCGGGTGCTCTTTGTTACCAGTATGCGTGTTAGCTCGTTGTTCTCTCTTCTTGGTTGGAAGCGATACAGGTAGCTTGGGCATGGGCATCTGCGATCTTCTTTGAAATTTCCTCTTCTTTCTCGCCACGAAGCTTAAGTTGCCATCATCAAATGACTAGCTCCTCGCAAGCATCCGATGCTTTGATCTTGGGGCCATCTCGGACGTCGCAGAACAACTCCACTAAGAATTAGCTCTTCTTCCCTTGCATCCCACTTGGGTACTTTTTTCACGTAGCCACCGGTGCCTAGCGTATGGGGGTAAATGTTCTTGTCTGAGTTTGCCTTGTTTTGCTGGCTGATAGCCTGGGCTTCATCAGACTTCTTATATTGCACGAATTCATCCCAAAATTGCCTCAACCTTGGGTACTTATCAAAGTTCGGCGTTTCATCCTTCTTCACATACTCCTTATTCAGCTTTGTCTTCCAATTCTTCCAAGAGATTCCCATGATGGCTAGTGCACGTTTCTTCGCATGCTCCAACTGATCTTCGGGAAACTGAAACTTAGATGTCAAATCTGTTCACAATGCTTCCTTGATTTCATCGGGAACATACGACGGGCAAACGCCACGACGTGTCCATGATTTGCAGGTGATGGGCACGTTATCTCTAGCTAGGACCCCACATGCTGTTCGGTATGGCCCAAGCAGTGATGCTGGTATAACCGGTTCGCCGACTGCATTAAGCTCCACGATCACCTTTCGTTCACCCGTCCTCAACTTGTTAGGACCTCGTTGACGATGCTGCCTTTGTTCACGTGATGTCTGGCCCTGCATTTTGACTATTTCATTACTCGTCTAATCGGTATACATGAAGATTTGCTCTGAAATAATTACCTCGCACGCGTTTGTTGCCTCTGTTTGTTGCAGGTTGAGGAAGCTTGTCGGGCTTTGTTCCGGGCTTTGGTTCAAATGCTCAGCGCCATCCGGCACTTGTTCCTGGTTAGCGGCCATGTGCAGCTAATTTATCTAAAATTTAAAATTAACAAAGGCATGAGATGAATGTGATGATATACGTATAAATTGGTCACGCACGAAGTTGTGGACCGAAATGGACTAATTATACGTACAATATTACACACATTTGGCCATTAGTTTCTTAAAGCTAGTGATATTATTTCCATGCGAAACTACACTACTCGGTACATAATTAAACATAGGAATGGTGATATTACGCCTAGTTTCACGTTTAACTCATTTCACGCATGCATTGCACTAGTATAGAGAACAAAACTGACACATACAATATATAAGGTATTTACTATATGAATATAATAAATACAATGTATTGTTAAAACTACAAAAATCTCATTACATGAATATAACAAATACAATATAAGGTATTTATTACATGAATATAATAAATACAACATAATAAAATCTCATGATGCTCCTAGAAACAAGCTGCCAAATTGTCTTTAGCATCTGCTGCCTCCGTGTATCTCCGTGTAGCCTTGCCATATCATAGCAGTAGTAAAATAAAGTAGACATTAAAAATGCAATATAAAAGCTAATCATCAATTTTAACATTTCCATGAGAACAAGAGTCGAGATATCTTTGAATCATGATATTAAGCAGTATAACATATTCATAAAAAATGATCCCATTCCAACATATTCTTGACATAGCAAAAAGATGATTCGTTACATATCTTGCATTGAAAAAGTTGTGAAAGTCTAGGAACTATCACCAAGAAAGTAAAGCCAATACATGTCACTAGGAAAAAAAACATAATCACTAAGGCATTAAAAGCAGAAGTCGATAACAAAAAAGAACTGCATCGAGCTTGTATAGTAGCTTTAATTATTTTCTAATCAGGAAACCTTGCAATTCAATTGTGATGGAATGAAATGATTTAGAGTGACATAGACATCATCAACTCAGTCAAATCATGATGCGCCTTATAGTCAATTGTATGGATTGTAATATGTATATATTTTAGAGTACTTATCTGTATATTTTTTTGCTTTATATGTTTGACCTCTCATGAATCAAATAGCCATGAACAATATGTTTGACCTCTCATGAATCAAACAGCCATGAACAATACAGTTTTGTTCAACCATCATGAATCACGAGAAAAATTAACTAGCATCCATCACGAAAAATAACTTCAAGTGTGTCTTGGAAGGAGTTCACATATAAATTAACTATCATCCATCACATAGAAATTAACTATCATCCATCACATGAAGAGAAACCCTAAAGCATCACAAGATCACATGAAGAGGAACCTAAAGCATCACATGGAGGGCTACGACATGGGGAGACGGAAGAGGAGGGGGTGCAAGGGAGGACTCACCGGGTGGGGAGTTGGCGTGGGCAACACGGAGGGGCCGGCGCCACGGAGGAGGAGGGCAGCGGGGGAGGACGGCCCGGCGGGAGGAGGAGGGCCAGCACGGTGGAGGCGCGGTGCGGAGGCTAGGGCACAGAGTGTGGGAAGATATGACAATCACTGTCGGTTCACCAAAGAAATCCGGCAGTGATATAACTATCACTTGCGGTTGAAAATAGAACCGCGATAATACCTCCACATCACCGCGGTTCAATTAGAACCGGCGGTGATGTGTAGGTATTATCGCGGTTCTATTTTCAACCGAGTGATATCTAAACATCCTTCGCGGATTTTCTCTAGAACCGCAGTGATGTGGAGGTATTCTTGCGAGTCTAATTCAGCGGCAGGCGGTGATACCACAACATCATCGCCGGTTTTTCTCTAGAACCAGCGGTGATGCGTGGGCCCTAAAAGTCGATGGCTAAAGCCAAGCTCAAATTCAAACTAGCATAACTTTTCATATATAGCTCCAAAAGGATGAAATAAATTTATAAATTTGTATAAAATCATGAAGTTTTAGAATATATGTAACATTGATTTTTTTAATCACAGAAAAATTAAGTGAATTACAAAATTGATAACTGAAGATAAAGCATATCCGTATATTACAAATGGAAGCATGTTCTCCATACAAAATAAAGTACATCCGTATATTACAACTGGAAGCATGTTCTCCATACAAAATAAAGTATATCCATATATTACAAATTGAAGCATATCATTCATCCAACATAAGATATATCCGTATATTATTACAACTAAGCAACGATTCGACCTTCGTTATGATCACGGCGTATGTTTGTAGCTTCCTCACTGTCTTCCATGAGACCTAGGTCGATGTTCTCACTAAAAGGAGGAAGCTCATTGAATTGGTTGTAGTCTTCCTCGTCGACTACATTGTCAACCCCGATAATTCTTCTTTTTCCTTGAAGAACCACGTGGCGTTCTTTGTCAGCCGGGTCCCAAACAAAAAAGATTTGTGTAACGACATTAGCAAGTACGAATGGTTCTTCTCTGTATCCGATGTGCTTGAAGTCCACGGTAGTGATATCGTACTTGTCGATGTTCACGCCCCTAGGGAGCCTGACCCACTGGCACCGAAAAAGAGGAACCTTCAAAGGCCCATAATCAAGCTCCCAAATCTCTTCTATGAATCCGTAGTAGGTCTGCATATTACCATTGGTATCGTAGGCATCTATACAGACTCGTTATTCGGTTGGTGCTCTTGTTATCTTGTGCTCTCGTATAAAATGTATATCCATTTATGTCGTATCCTTCAAATGTCAGGATTGTACATGACGGTCCCTGAGACAGCGCTCTCAACTGAACACACTCTGTCTGCGTATGCATCATGTGTCTAAGCAACCAATCTCTGAAGTTATCTCTGTGGTATCTCGCGATCCAAACCTCAAATTTAAATGGGTTTTTTCTTCTTAGCATATTCTTGTGCATATCAACATACGGTGCCGCTACAACTGATTGGTCCAGAACTGTAAAATGTGCTTGAATGAATTAAGCACGATCGTTAGTATGCTTCGATTTCTGACCTAATGTCCCTTTGCCCTGTAGCCCCCCCTTATGGCGAGATATGGGCACACAAATCGGTTTGAGATCCATGTAATCGACGCAGAATTCAATGACCTCCTCGGTTCCCCAACCTTCGGCAATGCACCCTTCTGGCCGATGTCGATTACGAACATATTTCTTTACAACCCCCATGAACCTCTCGAAAGGGTACATCTGATGTAGAAACACTGGGCCAAGAAACTGTATCTCTTTCACAATATGAACAATGAGATGGACCATAATATCAAAAAAGGATGGAGGGAAGCACATCTCAAGCCGACATAGAGTGTGGATCATGTCTTGCTGCAGCTTACCCAGTTTCATTGGATCAATGACCTTTTGTGAAATCGCATTAAAGAATGAACACAACTTTATAATTGGGTCTCGCACTTTCTCCGCGTAACACCCTAATTGCAACAGGAAGCATCTGTGTCATCATCACGTGGCAATCGTGAGAATTCATGCCAATTAATTTCAAGTCTTTCATTGAGACTAGCCTCTTCATGTTGGCAGAATAACCGGACGGTACTTTGACTCCGTGCAAGCATTCACACACGCTAATTTTCTCTTTCTTGCTAAGAGTGTAGCAAGCTGCCGGAAGGTACTTTTTGCCTTTACCCAAATCTTCATGATGTAGCTCCTTCCTGAGGTTCATATCTTCCAGGTCCATCCGTGCTTTGAGTGTATCTTTTGTTTTGCCAGGTATGTCTAGTAAAATACCGAGCAAGCTGTCACACACATTCTTCTCTATGTGCATAACGTCGATTGCATGTCGAACATCCAGGTGCGACCAATAAGGTAGGTCCATAAATACTGATCTCTTTTTCCACAAAGGAGCTGTATCACAGGAACACGGGTGATGTCTTGGCTCCCTTTCCATGGATAATTTTAATATCCTTTACGCCGCAAATATCTCATTGCCGTTGCGATGTTTTAGAGTCAAGTTGTCTCCTTTGTACCATCGAAACCTCTCTTGTTGTTGCGATACGGATGGTTCTTACGAAGGAACCTACGATGTCGCATGTAACACATTTTTCTGCAGATATTTGACCACGGCCACTGTATCACCCAAGCAATGGGCGATCCGTTGAATCCTTTAATAGTCCGGCACGAAAGATTACCGAGAGCGGGGTAATCATTGATGGTTCTGAACAACAACGCGTGTAGCATGAAGTACTCTCTTTTATACTCATCCCATAGCCACACACCGTCGTTCCACAATAATGAAGATCTTCAACCGGTGGTTTGGTATCGTCGATATCGTTGCGGTTGCCTTGGCCCTTGGATCGCAGCGGCATCATAATGTACTTTCGCTTCATACAAAGCCAAGGAGGAAGGTTGTAGATACATAAAGTCACCGGCCAAGTGCTATGACGATCGCTCATGTTGCGAAAGGATTCATCCCATCCGCATCGAGCCCGAACCTTATATTCCTCACGTCACATGTAAAGTGTTTCTTGTATTTTGTATCAATGTTCCTCCACTTGCGCGAGTCGCAGGTGTCCGAGCATTCCATCCTTCTTACGCTCCTCGTGCGTGCTATCGTAACAATTGAGCATGCCTTTTGTTCGCATAAGCAGGCGCTTGAGACGTGGGATTATAGGGAAATACCACAACACCTTGGTTGTGGGTCTTTTTTCTTACGATGCACTTCAATGTCGGCATCACCGCGCTTATAACGAGATGCCTTGCAAACAGGACACGCATCCAATTTTACAAGCTCATTGCGATACAATAAGCAATCGTTCGTACATGCGTGTATTTTCTGTACTTCCAGTCCCAATGGGCAGACAATCTACTTGGCCTGGTACGTGGTTGCTGGCAACACGTTTCCCTACGGGAGAACGTCTCGCAGGAAAACTAACAACTCTGTGAAGCTCTTATCGGACCAACCATTGCTTGCCTTCAACTGCAGCAGCGTTAGCACAACATGCAGCTTTTTGAGGTCCTTCTTGCAGCCCAGGTACAAAGGTGTTGTAGAGTCCTCTACCATACGCTGGAACTTCTGAAAATCCCTTTCACTCGTGTGGTCCTCCCCATCATGCAACATCTGTTCTAGATCATCTTCATGGTTATCGACGAACGTATCATCTTGGATGTCCACGAACGTATCCTCGACCGCCGTGGAGTCGTTGTCTTCGTCATCATCATCAATCGGATGATCTTCACGTAAAATCTCATTTTCACCGTGCTCAGTCCAACAGGTATAGGCAGGCTTGAAACCCCTTCGAAGCAAGTGTGCACGGATCGCCTCAAGATTAGAAAAGCGCTTCTCATTCTTGCAATCGGCCTTACGGGCACCAAATGTAGTCCGTCAGCTTAGTTGACTTGTACGCCGCAGCCACGCTCATAAAACTAGTCACACCGTTAAAGTACTCTCTATCGCGTCTTCGATCCATCTGCAAATATTTATAACAAATAAAATCTCAGTAAATCAATAAGTGGTCACAAATTATTTTATTCATTTAATTTGTTACGTACTGCTAATTAATCAAGAAATCCATTTCCAAATCTCACTATTAAAATCAATTAAATAATTGCTATTACTTATAATGGTGCGTCAAACAAATTTGCATTACTTACAAAAAGTATTAAATTAATATACACCAAGTAAAGAAACAATAATAAGTAATTAGATACAACAACAAATAATTATGTAGTCTTTGTCATACTTAACATATTAAGCGCAATCACTAATTTGGTCCTCATAAAAACTTAAATTCAAGCTATATCGGATGCCTCTTTATGTCGGATCGGATATTTGTCGGATAGTATCGGATCGGATAGGGATACGGATTTTTATAATATCTGGATTGGATTGGTACCTCACTATCCGTCGGATACTGATTCGGATAATCCGGATATTGATGGGTCGGATATCTGGATATACGTGTGGGCTGGGCCAAAACTACAATTTTGGCCCAAAAGGTTTCTTAATTTTATAATTGTTTTTTAATTTAATTAATCCATAAAGCAAGTTTCAATTATTAAAATTAGCAGACCAACTTCAAAAATTATGAAAATTTTTTGAGAATTTTTTTTGAGAAAGTTCCACAAATAATATAACATTTAAAAATTTATTTTCAAGGTTTTATCACATTTTAAATTTTCTCAAAAATTTAAAACTTCCTCTTAATAGGAAAATATTTTAAATAATTAGCTAAAAAACATAAAAACTCATAAATACATAATTTATTATTTAAAACATAATTCAACAAAGAATATAAATACTTTTTCTACACACATGACATCTAAATAGTTACATACAACGACAATTAATTATGTAGTGCTGTTGTACTTAATTAACATATTGAACGCAATCACTAATTTGGTCCTCTTAAAAACTTAAATTTAAGCTACATCTTAATCTCACTAATCACTTCACACATAAAAAGGTGGTGAATTCAAATCTAGTCTCTAATTAGAGCTCTAATTGTGCTCATTATGCAATCGATAATTCTCACAGCCAACAACCATATAGAACGTAATATCCAACAAAAACCAACTACAAATAAAATGTACATCAAGATACGAACCGTAGATCACGAATTAGAAGTGAATTCCACCAAATTTGAGAGAAAAAATTCGCCCCCTCTCTTCCCCAACCGAAGGGTATTTATAGTGTCGGATTATCACTGCCGGTTCTTTTTCAAAACCCGGCAGTAAGATATCAGTGCCAGTTGAATAATATAATTCGGCAGTGATACTCTCTGCCCTTCCCGCGTGAAAATTTAGGGTAAGCCTTATCACTACGGTTATTATTTACAAGCTGGCGTAATATATCTTCGCTCGTTTTATAATACGAACCGGCGGTGATCTCGCTCTCTGATCGCGGGAGAATTTAGGTAATCTTATCACTGCGGCTTTTGTTTACAAACCGGCAGTGATATATTACTGCCGGTTGGAGAAAATGAACCGGCAGTGATATTTCTTCACTTCGCGTGGGAAAAACTATTGTGCCGGTTTTACTTGGAACCGGCAGTGATAATACAATCACTGCCGGGTGGGCCTCAACCGGCACTGATGGGGCGTCGCGGATATATCCCTCTGTAGTGGTGAGTGAGACCCTTAGATGTGCTCTTTATACCACACACTTTGTTTTCCTATAGCCTAAGTTCACGGGATCTCCGATCTTCTAGGATAGGTTACTACCGGTGTGATCCACTCAGATGGGTATGAGCCCCATTCCCCTGGACGCTGCAAGGATGGCCTTCCGCACCATTCCTTTGGTGAAAGGATCGGTCAAGTTCCTTTTAGACTAGATGTATTCTACAGCAATGACACCTATCTCTCTAGCATGCCGAAGCAATTTCAGTGGCCTCTTTATATGTCTTGACGACTTCATATTATCTTTCCTACTCTTCACCTTCACCAAAACGGTTTAGTTATCGTAGTAGGTAAGAATGACTGGAATTGGTTTTTCCAGCACTGGTAGGTCAAAAATGATGTGAGGTTGTGTCCCGATCTTTCGATGAGAGCGATAACTATCGATTTGGTGGAACCGACTTTGACGATCCGACTACAACGTACGATGACGATGCGCCTTAGCAATCGCTAAACCAACTCCGGAGTGTTATTGATCTTGTCGTGGGCACGATCAATCTGAACACGAGGTTCAATTCCTGCAAGCAACCGAAAAACAAGCAAGAACAATAGTAAAAGCAATCTAAAATTGCAAATAAGAATTGAAGGAAAAATCAAGGTGGGGTTCTATTGAGGATCTTGACAAGGTGGCTGTCCAGCACAACTTGAAGAAACAAAGTTTGCCCTTGGCTAAACTAATCAAACAAAACCCAATTGTCTAAAGCGGCAGCTACTAAGTCTATAAGAGGGATGGACATGAGAGGGACATCCTAGGGTTGTGTGCAGCTAAAGGGGGGCGCACACAACTTGGGCTTGGGCCCCCACATGCTTACAAGGCCCGAAACAGCCCAAAACAGTATTATAGTTTATTGTTTTGATGATTTCGACTGATCTAGAATGAATATGGATCTAGGATTAGATCCATTCGAAATATCTCGTTGTAAGCTTTCAATCAAGTCCAAGATCACCCAAATCGGAGTCCGTATGCAAAAGTTATTCATATTTGAAGTCGGTGCTGTCCCAAGAAGGCCGAATTGGATTCCAGAACGTGATGGATTTGATCTCTCTCTCTTCTTGGTCCGTGGATGATGTGTTGGAGTTGGCACAACCAAATGTGGTCATATCCGTAGTAGTGATGTCCTCATCATCCTCCCTTTCTTGAATTTGAGTCGTCCTCGACTCATGCTCATCTTTTAGCTCGTCCTGATAATTATCCACACTACTCAACACTTCTTTCCAGCATATAAAGGCTTGATGAATGCTAGCACTCTTAGATGCTTCCTCCTCTTCATAAAGGAAAGCCATCCTAGTAGATGTAGACGATGCAGAGGATACCGTGAAGTGTCGCCAAACTGATATCGCGTTGGTCATTTCCAAGACGAGCATGGTCTCATCATTCTCCCTTTCTTGAATTGGAGTCGTCCTCGACTCCATCACATTCTCCTACAAAATGTTAGTAGGGCAAAGAGCAAAGCAACATGTATATCTTTTGTGATCAAATCAATGGCTTGTGAATCACAATCACCCAAACACTCCCTTTCTTGAAAACTATCATATAGGTTATAACCGACAGTAGGGGTACTTGATATGATATTATAATTATCAAATTGATCACAATATTGTGTAGGACGTAGAGGTTTCATATCTGAATAAATGTATACTCTATGCACTTTGTACTCTCCTTTATCATTATATTTGCCAACAACATAAAAAATATTTCGCGATAACCATGGCAAATCAGAATGTACAAAAAACTTCTCCTTGAAACTATCTAGATCACACAGAATATCAAATTCAATGTAACCTAAAGTATTTAAAGAAGTCATCAATTTAAGCTCATCTTCTTCACTGGCAATGTGAATAACATGTTTATGTTCAGCGCAAGTTTTTAGTTCAAATATAAATATTTCATGTTCATTCACTAGTTGTGGCGTGGATATAAGTGAAGCATTATCACACAACTCTTCTTTATCACCAGGAATAGCAAGCAAATCAGCAATGAGTTCCATTAATAGTTGCTCTAAGATAGCATGATTCATGGACAGTTTTATCTCTTCAAAATGATTTTCACCATGTATACAGTCCATACCTTTTACATTACCTTCTAAATCATTCTCCGTGGTTGTAGGTGCAACTTCAATTTCCAACTCTTCACATACGTATGGAGCAGCAAAGATCTCCTCTTTCTGCACATTTTCTTCTTCATCCTTCTCCCGATGGTGCTACTTTTCTGCAAAATGTTAGCTACAACAAAAGGTGCAACAATGGGCACCTCAAATGAAGCTAAAGGCTCTTTCAAAGATTCAACAAGCATGTTTTCAGCTCTACAGGCACATTTAATTAAGTCTGAAAGAGAAGTATATGTTTCATTAACAAGAACACCCTGAATTTAATGATTAAGTCCACGTATGAACCTAAACTCAGTAGCTTCTTCACATTCTTGTAAACCACAACGCAACAAATAATTTTGCAATTCATGATAGTATTCTATAACAGTTTTAGAACCTTGTTTTAAGCATTGAAGTTTAGTAAGCAAATATTCAGCAACATATTCAGGAACATAATCATTTCTCATAAGTCTTTTCATGACATTCCAAGTTCTTTATCATGTCTAGATATATGCTTCCAACAATATATTGCATCTGACGTTAACACTTTCACTGCGACACTAATCTTTTGGTTTTCAGATAAGTCATAGTTTGCAAATTCTTTGTCTACCGCTATCTCCTAATTAATATATGCATTAGGATCGAACTTTCCACCAAAAGGAGGCAATTCAAACTTGATTTTACCTTGTTCATCATCGGTTGATGAACCCGTGGCGATGTGTGGGGCGGCCGAGGCGTGGTCCATCTTTGAAGCCGGGCAGCAATGGGAACCCGTTTTGTACGTAGTACACCATTGTTGTTGCTTAGGAGACGAGGCGGAGGACTGGAAGTTCCAGGAGTAGCAGCTACAAGTATATCAAGTCTAGACAAAATAGAAGCAAGGGTAGTGTTAGCAACTCCCTGAGCAGTCTCGATGGACCGGAGACGGTTTTCTTGCAGCGACATTCGCTCATTAGTGTGTCGTACATTGCCCTTCATGCGTGGAGAATGACGCAGTGAACTCTTGTCACCTGACATGGTTAGTAGCAAAAAGGGAAACAAAGGTTTATGTAATTCCCTATCAACTACTAGGAAGTGGAGAAAAGTCGCTCAACTCTCAAGCCTTAACCAAAGCCCTTACATGTTCTTACTGTGCTGCAGGAGTTGTCGGCCGTTGGCAGTGTCAAAATTTCTCCCAAGCTTGGATAAAGCGATTGCCAAGGGACCGAACAAACGTACGAGTGTAGAATATGTGGAGCTGGGTAGGCTATACTTTTTCCAATACAATCTGATAATTCTAGTTATTGTAAAGTTAAGTAATGACCTAAATTAGAATTCACAAGTCCTAGTTGCCGATCTCAAAGATATAAGCGAATTTCAAGGCAACTCACGTGCAAAGATGATGTAACTTAATGCAACCAATGGAATGAGCTAAATAAGAAAAAAATTCAGCACCAAAGCTCGTGTTGCATAAGTTATGGAGAGACACTAGATAATTGCTTCAGCAAAGGTAAAAGGGCACAAGATTGCTCACTAATTAATACAATTGCACAATCTGAAAAATAATGAACACAAATTAGGGTTTCGCTCAATGTAGTGCTACTGGCCACTATTCTGTTTTCTTTCTTTTTTTTCTTCTTTTTTTTGGCCTTTTGGCTCTTTCTTTCTCTTTTCTTTCTTTTGGTGACTTTCGGCCAACACTAGTATAAGCAAAGTTTTGGAATCCCTAACATGTTGTCACAAGATTATGCAATGTATCAAATAGAGCAGCCCCAAGTAATATGAAATAGCTAGTCTCAATTGTGATCAAAGTGTTCGCAAAGGATGAATTGGTTCCCAAAGGTATGTGTACTGATATTTTTTTGGGTTTTATGGATTGTGGATGCTACTGGACTCAACCAACTCAAAGGAACAAAGCTAGAACAAGAATTGAAGCAAGATACCCAAATTTAATGTTTCTAGGGCAGCAGATTTGTCGCCTAGATTAAAGCTTCAAAACGACCGAATTTAGGAGGTTCACTATGGAAAGAATTGAAGATTATGTCCTCAGCTTTCAAAAGAGTACAAAAAGATGCAATTTCGAGCTCGGGTGTGAAAGTTATGGCTCAAAAACCGAACACCACAGAATACCCCCAATTTCAGCATGCGAGACCGATTCTGAATCCGAATCAAATTCGTTTTGAAGGAGTCCGAATCACAAAGGACACCCAAAAACGTTTTTGTAGAGGACTCTTCAAGGATTCAGGAAAGTACAAGAAATTCCCAAACGGAGTTCGGATGTGAGAAATATGATCAAAATACCGAACCGATCTAGATTGGAAGTACAACTTGCTTCACCAACTTTGACATCCAGATTAAACAGATTTAGCTCCAGAATTAGAGTCCATGCCCAACTAGTTTTTTGTAGAAATCATTCCCAGGTTTTAGGAAAGTGCAAAAACACTAGAATCCGAGCTCGTATGCGAAAGTTATGAACAAAACAAAGTACTAGACAGATTGAAAGAAAAGCTACGCGAAGGAAAAACGATCAGCAACTAAAACAAGGACTCTAATGGATCAAAACCTAACAAAACTCAATAAAATACCAGATTGAAACTAAAGGTTGAATTTTTGTGGAATAATTTTCAATTTAGGACAGAAAACAAAAACTAATCTAAGGTACTGAATCTCTCACCGAGAAACTTGGCGCTCTGATACCACCTGATGTGAGGTTGTGTCCCGATCTTTCGATGAGAGCGATAACTATCGATTTGGTGGAACCGACTTTGACGATCCGACTACAACGTATGACGACGATACGCCTTAGCAATCGCTAAACCAACTCCGGAGTGTTATTGATCTTACCGTGGGCACGATCAACCTGAACAGGAGGTTCAATTCCTGCAAATAGCCGAAGAACAAGCAAGAACAATAGTAAAAGCAATCTGAAATTGCAAATAAGAATTGAAGGAAAAATCAATGTGGGGTTCTATTGAGGATCTTGACAAGGTGGCTGTCCAGCACAACTTGAAGAAACAAAGTTTGCCCTTGGCTAAACTAATCAAACAAAACCCAAGTGTCTAAAGCGGCGGCTACTAAGTTTATAAGAGGGATGGACGTGAGAGGGACATCCTAGGGTTGTGTGTATCCAAAGGGGGTGCACACAACTTGGGCTTGGGCCCCCACACACTTACAAGGCCCGAAACAGCCCAAAACAGTATTGTAGTGTATTATTTTGATGATTTCGACTGATCTACCATGAATCTGGAGCTGGGATTAGATCCATTGGAAATATCTCGTTGTAAGATTTCAATTAAGTTCAAGATCTCCCAAATCGGAGTCCGTATGGAAAAGTTATTCATATTTGAAGTCGGTGCTGTCCTAGGAGGCCGAATTGGATTCCAGAACGTGATGGATTTGATCTCTCTCTCTTCTTGGTCCGTGGATGACGTGTTGGAGTTGGCACAACCAAATGTGGTCATATCCTTAGTAGTGATGTCCACATCAAGAAAGGAGCTCTCTAATCCATTATGCCTCTACAGTCGCTGAGCCTAGCACTACTAACTCATTCTCTTTGGTGGATTGTGTAATAATAGTCTGTTTGGAAGACCTCCACGATACAGCCCACCTGCTAGAGTGAAAACATAGCCACTCGTAGCCTTCATGTCATTTGATTCACTGATCTAGTTAGAATCACTTAATCCTTCCAGGACTGTAAGATGACCAGAATAGTGTATTCCCAAATTCATTGTTCCCTTTAAATATTTGATAACTCTCTCTAGTGTTATCCAATGATCATCTCCTGGGTTGGACGTATAACGACTCAACTGCATACAACATAGCCTCGTTGCACTAGCTAAGTACATCTGGGAACCTATAATTTGTGAATACCTGAGTTGGTCTTTACCTTGACATAAGTTCTTTTTAAGTTTAATATTTGGATCATAGTGTATAGCAACTGACTTGTAGTCTATAAAGCCAAAACGACTCAAGACCTTGTCCACATAATGGGATCGAGGCAGTGTAGTCCTAAGAGTCGACGAACTGCACTTCTTCAACCTATAGCCTTAGCTTAGCTTAGAGCAACCCACATTATAACCAAAGCTATACAATTCTTCTCTGTACTTCATGTGCAGTATACGAAGATCTCCCATACAGGACATAGGGTATTACCCCTTTAGGGGGCCCGAACCTATCTACGTCTGTTGTCCCTGATTTCATGTTTGACTCTGCTCACCCGAAGGTACCCAAAGTACAAATTTTATTGTCGATCTCTAACCTTCGACAATTGGGGCGCCAGGTAGGGGCCTTCAGCTATCTTTTTTGCAGGACAAGCATGTCTTCAGTGCGATCCCACAACTGGTGTTCTGGTGACCGTTCGGTCGCCGCCATCAACCTGGCACCTCCAATTGGATCTGAGATTGCTTTTGGAGCGATGCTTTATCGATGGGGGCCGAGTGAAAATCTGATATTCGTCGGCTTCATCAAATCTCGCTTCCGGGATCCATGCCGAGAAGTAGGTTTCATCGACTTTGACCCGAGAGAGCCTAGCATCTTGATGTGCTTCGACATAGAGAGCGAGACCGAAAATGACTCTTGTAGCAGTCAGGGCAGCAGTCGAATGGATCGATGTGTGTTCGTGACAAGAGCCAACCACGGGGTTACTGCTGAATGTTCTCAAGACAAGAACTCAGGAGTAGACACCGCGGGAGGTGAGGGACCCCAAAATCCTCTGCACACGCTTTGAGCTCCTGTAGCAATAAAGACTACAATCCTGGAGGCTGCAAACACTGTGGCACCAAACACCACAGATCACCAACGTGACCTGACCGCTGTAACCGAAATTGCGATCAATCTATCGAGACGCTTGACCTCGATGATCCGACTGCGCCCCACCCGCGGGCACCGGAGCACCGGAGTTTCAAGGACCGCAAGTCCCATGACCGCACGGTCACAACAGAAGGTGCGGTTTCGCTCTGGTGGCAGCGTCCCACTAGAGCCACAACAGCGACGTCTCCAGTACCCCTGAAACCAACATCCAGTGCGCTCACATGCTATTGAAATCTCTTCCATCATTGGATCCGGGTAACTCGATGACTTCGGTGTTCGACCAGATGAAGACGCTACTCGATGCCGCACAAGCACGAACCACCCGAGCCTCTAACTCGAGGCTAACGTGTCCTAGCCAGCAGGGACCCAAAAGCCAATGGTCAGGACCATCCCGCCATCATCGAGTAACCGGATCGATGGTGGCTAGCTCTAACCAGAGAGTTTCTAGAACAGTGCACTCCAACTTCCATCGGGGGCGTCCCGAAGATCTCCGAAATTGAATCCCTCACGATCGACGAGACTTGCGTGACGTTCTCCGCGATTGACGGGAGGAGCGTGGATGAGAAGACCACGAGTGGTGGGGGAACGAGTCTCCTTCGTCCAGGGGCCGATCTCCTACGTGTTGGGCCCGGCGAGGAGACTCTTTGCTCTCGAAGGGTCATTCCCCCACGTGTCGAAGGCGCTCTCCTCACCGAGGTCCATGGCATGTGACCCCCGAAGACGACGTCGAAGCATGTAAGGCCTTCTCCACCGAGCTTTGTACGGTTAGGTGGCTTGACAAGTTCAAACTAGGCCCCATTGAGAAGTACTCGGGTAAGATCAACCCAGTCGAATGGCTACAGATTTATACCACAGTCATGAGGGCGGCTGGTCGTGATGATAGGGTGATGGCCAACTACCTACTTACCACCCTCGATTGTGCAGCTAGGTCTTGGTTGCTCAACCTCCCGCCTAATTCCATATCCTCACAGGCAGAGTTACAGGTCCAGTTCATCGACAATTTCTAGGGCACCTATGAATGCCCCGGAACTCGCAGCGACTTGCATGGGGTGGTTTAGAAGCCGAGCAAGTCGTCGCACGACTTCATTTGACGCTTCAGTGACAAGCGTAACTCAATTTTGAACGTCTTAGACGAAGCCGTAATCGTTGCCTTCATGAACGGAGTCATGGATAAGGAATTGAAGGGGAAGCTGGCTACTCAAAAAATCCGAACTCCCATGGAACTCTTCGAGTTGGTAGACAAATACGCCATACGTGCTGAAGCCCGTGACCACATCGAGGATCCCGAGTCAAGCGACAACAAACCTGAGTCGTCCAAGCAAGGGGCAAGAAGAAACAAGAACCACGGGGAGAAGCACAAAGGTGACTCCACTGTGGCCGTGGCCGAGTGTGGCAAGGCACATAATATGGGCGACAACAAGGGACAGAATCGTGGAGGGGGCAAGTACTGCCCGGTCCATCGAATGGACAAGCACGATTTCAATGAGTGCCAGGTGATCAGCAAGAAGATCCAGGAAAAGCTCAAGGCTGCACTCACCGAGCGTAGAGTTCAGCAGGCCAAAGAGAAGTTCCAGGATGACAAACCCGAATACCGTGGGGCCGTTCACAAGCTGGCGCAAATCTTCGGAGGATCCGCCACGTATGAGTCCAAGAGACAATACAAGACTATCGAAAGGGAGGTCAACCTGGCTACGCTAGCCCTCCCTAGATTCCTCAAGTGGTCATAAGTACCGATTACCTTCGACCAATTGGATCACCCGGCTGTGGTCCTACATCTTGGTCGATACCCTGTAGTAGTCGAGCCTACCATTATCAATATTAAGGTCAGACGAACCATGATTGATGAGGGTAACTCATTGAACCTTATCTTCGCCAAGACCCTAGATAACATGCGGATATCTCGGGCAGAAATCAGGGATGGAGCAGAGTCGTTACACGGCATAACCCCGCGATCATCTTCTATACCACTTGGCCAGATCGAGTTGCCAGTCACGTTCGACAAGCCAGACAATTTGCCCACTGAGAGAATCCTCTTCGATGTGGCAAATTTTGAGACTGCCTACAACGTGATCTTAGGTCGCCCCATGCTTGCTAAGTTCATGGTCGTGGTACACTATGTGTACCAGGTCGTCAAGATCCATACGCCAAAAGGAATCCTTACAATCAAGGGAGACCAGCGCGCTGCAGTAAGGTGCGACAAGAAGAGTCTGGAGATGGCTGAGCATCTCTATGGGTTAGCAGCCAACGTCGGTGATGAGAAAGCTAAGTGCCAGAAATCAAAGGGCGTCAACGAGGCTTCTAAGTCCAAAAGTGCCGCAAAAGACTTAGTTAACGATGGCAAAAAGGGCAAGCAGACTGAAGGAGGTTTTAAGACGATGCCCATCGACCCGTTAGAGCCCTCCAAAATGATCAAGGTAGGCGCCAACCTTGACCCCAAATAGGAACTCGAGCTCATCACCTTTCTTCGGGCAAACCGCGATGTGTTTGTATGGCAACCATCCGACATGCCCGGAGTCCCCAAAGAGGTGATCGACCATCGACTAGCTGTGGAGCATAGCGCCAAACCCGTGGTGCAGAAGCAGCGAACATTTGTAGAAGACAGGAAGCAAGCCATACAAGAGGAGGTCGGCAAACTCCTGAAGGCTAGCTTTATTCGAGAGGTCTGCCACCCGATGTGGCTGGCGAAACCGGTCCTCGTCAAAAAACCCAATGGCATGTGGAGAATGTGCGTCGACTACGCCGACCTCAACAAGGGTTGTCCTAAAGACACTTTTCCTCTCCCCTACATTGACCAAATTGTGGATTCAACTGCGGACTGTGAACTGCTAAGTTTTGTAGATGCCTACTCGGGGTATCACTAAATTAGCATGGCCACAGTGGATGAGGACAAAACAGCTTTTACTACTCCTATTGGTGTGTTCTGTTACATGAAAATGCCTTTCGGTTTAAAATGTGCTGGTGCCACGTATCAACACTGCATACAAAATTGTTTGAAGTTCCAAATTGGGCGCAATGTTGAAGTATATATCGATGATATCGTAGTCAAGTCAAAAAACAGGAAGCACCTTGATCAGCGACCTCGAGGAGACGTTCGACAACCTCAGGAAGTATCGAATGATGCTTAACCCTGAAAAGTGCACGTTCGGCGTCCCATCCGGCAATCTTCTCGGGTTCCTGGTGTCCAGTCGAGGCGTCGAGGCTAACCTGCACAAAATTGAGGTCGTCGATTAGATGTGTTCTCCGTGGACTTTAAGGGAGGTGCAAAAGCTTACGGGTTGTATCGCTACCCTCAGCCGATTCATCTCTCGGATGGGTGAACGAGGACTGCCTTTCTTCAAATTGCTCAAGATGCAGTACAACTTCGAGTGGACCAAGGAGGCAGAAGAGGCTTTTTGAGATCTAAAAAGGTACTTATCGTCTCCATCAGTCTTAACCTCACCTAATAAAAAAGAGAGCTCTTTTTGTACATTGCAGCTATCCCTCAAGTAGTAAGCATGGTTCTGATGGTCGAACGGGATTGCCCCGATAAAAACACTAAAGTCCAGAAGCCTGTCTACTACATAAGCGAAGTCTTGCACGACGCCAAGTTGTGATACCTACAGATATAGAAGATACTGTACGCCATCTTAATGACTTCCCGAAGGTTGCAACATTACTTCCAAGTGCACAAAATTACGGTGATGACAACATATCCACTCAAGGAGGTGCTACGTAACCGAGAAGCAACAGGTCGAATTGTGCAATGGGCGGTCGAACTCAACGAGTTCGAGGTCGACTTCGCACCGCGTACCAACATCAAGTCAGGCATCTTGGCAGACTTCATCGCAGAATGGACACACATCGAAGAAAAGGAGCGTGGGGCGGTCGATGACCATTGGGCTATGTTCTTCGATGGGTTGCTCACATTTCAAGGCTTGGGGCCTGGTATCGTGCTCAAATCCTCGACAGGTGAGGATTTAAAATACATTATCCAACTCAATTTTTAAGCTTCAAACAATGTTGAAGAATACGAGGGACTGGTCAATGGACTCCACATAGCCACGTCACTAGGCATCAGACGACTACTCGTGAAAGGGGACTCACAACTAGTTGTAAACCAAGTGCAGAAGGAGTACCAGTGCTCGGACGACAACATGGCGGCATATCTGTATGAGGTTCGCAAGTTGGAGCACAAGTTCGAAGGGCTCGAGGTAAGGCATGTAAGGCGATATGATAATTCCGCAGCCGACGAACTTGCCAGGCTCGCTTCGTCTCGTTCACTCACACCAATAGGATTCTTCATCGAGAAACTCCTTAACCGTATGTTTCCCTCGTACGGGAAGTAGATACTGCCCAACTCAATTAGCAGCCTGGTTGAGTCAGCGAAGCAAAAACCGCAGACACGGAAGCTGCACTGCTCGAATGCGAGCTGACTTGGATGACTCCATTCCAAGCCTATATCGAAGGTCGAGAGCTCCCTGACAATGATTCCGTAGTAGAGAAAATTATATGTAATTCCAAGCTATACGCATTGATAGACAGCAAGCTCTACCGAAAGGGGAGTAACGGAATCTTGATGAAGTGCATCACTCAAGAAGATGGCAATAAAATATTGCTCGATGTCTATGGAGGCATCTACGGCAACCATGCGTCCTATTGCACCTTGGTTAAGAAAGTTTTTCGATAAGGGTTCTATTGGCCAACGGCCCTCCAGGACGCTTGCGAGCTGGTGAAAAGTGCGAGAGCTGCCAATTCTACAGCAAGCAAACCACCCGACCAGCCTAAGCACTGCAAACCATTCCTCTATCTTGGCCCTTCTCCGTTTGGGGATTGGACATCTTGGGACCATTCCCATGAGCCCAAGGAGGTTACAAGTTCTTATTCGTGGCCATCGACACATTCACGAAGTGGATCGAATCTGAACCTGTAAGGAACATCACCTCAGAAGCGGCTAAGAAGTTCATGAGAAGCATCATTACTCGATTTGGCATCCCTAATCGGGTAATCACTGACAATGGCAGCCAATTCAAGAGTAATGATTCCATAGCCTTTTGCGAAGAATTGGGTATTAAACTTTGTTTCGCCTTAGTAGCTCATCCTCAGAGTAATGGTCAGGTCGAACGTGCCAATGGCATGATTCTGCAGGGGATCAAGACCCCTGCGTGTTCAATAGGCTCAAAGCCTACTCAACCCGGTGGGTCAAAGAGCTTCCCTCGGTGCTCTAGGCCATTCGTATATCGACTAGTCGATCCACTGGTGTAATAACGTTTTTCTTTGTTTTACGGAGCAGAAGCCGTGCTTTCGACTGAGTTAACGTTCAAGTCACCTCGAGTGGATAACTACTTAGAAGAGGAACAAGAGAAAGCGTGAGTAGATGAGGTAAATCTACTCGAAGAGTATCAGGATCGAGCGTCCATTTGAGCAGCTAAGTATCAGCAGGCCTTGCGCAGATATCATGGCCAAAGAATCCAGGAATGAGCACTAGCCGCGGGGACTTAGGGTGTGTTTGGTAGAGCTCCAACTCCACTAGATCCGTGGATCTGGTGGAGCTGGGTATTCCTAGCTCTACCAAATCTGTGGAGCTGGAGCTGTGAGTACATTAAGAGTGTTTAGATGGATCATCTTGTCTACATTTTAGACCAAAAATATAAACTTAATTCACTTTATTTTAGCTTACAAGTTTTAGATCTCACGTGAAGCTGGGATCTGGAGCTCTACCAAACAGGCCCTTAGTACTAAGAAAGGTACAGAAGTAAGACAATCGCAATAAGCTATCGCCTAAGTGGGAAGGTCCCTACATGGTGGTCGAAGTGACTCGACCAGGATCTGTGCAGCTATCGACATCAGAAGGCGCTATACTTGAAAACTCATGGTATATCGACCAACTGAAGAAATTTCATACATAAAGTAGCAAAGACATTGCATTGTGACAGGTATTTAGGTAAGTATAAGCTCCATTATATTATACTAACAAAAGTTTACATTATCACAGGGTAAGATAGGTAGACTACTATTGGTCATCCTTGGACGCGTCTCGCTGCCTTTCCAGTGCCCTGAGTGCGGGCCGAAAGAGGCGGTAAAAACCCCACTGCTTATCGACGGAGAAGGCAATTTCTCCGCCGACGAGGGCCTCCGAGCGCCGTGGTGGCTTGGAGGGCGAGCAAGGGCAAGTCTCCCACTGGATAGACCGGTTGATGGGAAAGGCGTAGTTGGGAGGCGGTCTTGAGCATAACCTTTGCCGACGACGCCGACGGCATCACCTTCTTCCCCTCATGCGCTGGTGGCTGCAGCGGTGCCGACCCTTGCGAGAGAAGCCGAGGCTGCACCATCCTCTTTAGTGGTGGCCTTTGGCCTGCTAGTGATTTCCTCCTCCTCTTCGGGCCAAACCTCCTCGATGCCCTCCCAGTCGATGTCGTGCTCCTCATTGGAGGAGATGATGACCCGTCCTTGGGAAACAATGGCTAGTGGAGTGGGAAGAGAAGACTCTCCGAGGATGATCACCGAAGGTGGCGACAGTAGAGGCGAATCCATGGATGCGTTCAAGAGTCTATAGTGTTGAAAGCAGAAGACAAGAGAAGACATGAGTTACGTCAGGCGACTATGAGTCCCGTCTATTTATAGCTCAGGGAACGAGTCGCGCTGAGAGTAGTAGTTTGTACAAAATCGCATCAATACCAACCCACGAGGAGTCGGTTGCGTTTCCGCATAAGCGCAGAAGCCAAAGGGACACTAAATTATGACTCACCGCAAAGGGCGTGAAAACCATAGAAAAAGTTCAAATCGTCGCAATGGAAAAATCTTATCCGTCCACTTTACTTTGTTTCATGCCCGAGGGCTCACGCTTCTATGTGAAAGAGTAATAAATGATGCAAATGACCTATTTTTTACTTGACATGGCTGTTGAGTGGAAAACCTACGTCATGCCTTTATCGATGCATACGCTCTACCATCTACTCGATACATTCGTCGAGCAAAAGTTCGAGGGCTACATCGTTCGACCTATTTTCTTTGCCTGACTACACTCTCAGGTCGATATGTCTATCGACTGAGTGGCTTGGAACCATAGTGGGTATTTGTGACGCTGGTGCCTCATCTTTTGCTCGATTCAGCTATCGAGTAGAAGGTCGGGGGCAACATTATGATGTGGTGCTTACGTTGCTCCACTCCCTACCCGATGACATCTCATCAAGTAAGGAGTTGGGGCTATAGGTGACTCCGTACCTAAATTTTATTTGGTCAATAAAGCTATTGAGTAAGCTCAATCTTTGTTTTGATCTCATTTGTGAGCTTTTTTGTATGCATTTACTCGATTGCATACTTAGCATGTCGGCAAGCAAAACTAGAGCGCGGTCATGCCTGAATCTGACGACGAGTATTTCTATCCTACGCGCATACGAACACCAGATTATCAGACATCTAAAGTTCAGCGGCCGGTGGGAGATGAGATCTCTAGTCAATCCTGCATGTGTTTCCCGACAAGTTCTTGTTAGCCACAAAGTCTAAGTCACATGGTTGATGAAGGCTTGCAAAATGCCATGTAGTTTCATTACAACATGTTTGGCGTTTATGTTTTAAATGCCCTCCTCGAGTTCAAGCTCGGGGGCTACGTGAAAGTGCATCTAGGCACTTATGTTATTTTGGTGATTAATGACAAACGCACATAATGACAATCTATGTAATTAAGTAAATGCTTAACTTAGTGCTTAACAAATGACAAACCTCTAATATGATTATATTGCTATGAGACTAACATGTTATTGCCTAGTTGAGTATCAGTCTCATCTTTTAGTGGAAAATCAAGTGGGATGGTTAAGCAAAGATAAGGTATGCAATTTTGGTATCTCTTATATATTTGTTATTGCATTCCTTTTGTGCAAATGCATAGTGAACTCCAAATAGCATGTTGATTATATATATGAACATTGGTTCATGTCATATTTATTTGTGCATATATATTCATTTGAGTTCATTATGTGCTTTGTTTTTTAGTATGCATGTATTAACTAGAGTTAAACTTCGTATTGCTATAGATTGACTTGGTGCATGCATGTTTTAGTTGTATATCTTCTCATGCAATTCTCTTAGTGAAGTTTAATCTAGTGTTGGATCACATATTTACTCTTATTCCAAATATTATTTGCACATGTACAATTCGTGTATATTCTATCATGTGCTTCATTTAAGTAAAGACTGTGATCCTTGCCATGATTTATTGATTCATCATATTGGCAATTTTCTCTCTAGTGTATATAGATCAATTACATATTCATCATGATGTACTTAGGCCCTGTTTGTTTCGGCTTTTTCACTGGCTTAAAAGCAGAAAAGCCAAAGCCGAAACAAACGACTGACTTTTAAGTCAGGCTTAAAAAAAGCCAAAAGCCTTCATATAACTATAAGCCAAAAGCCAGATGAGAGGTGCTTTTTTGGGCTTTTTTAGGATGAAATAACCCTTTGCCATTGGAAGTCTCCAAAATTACCCACCAAATGCCGTCATATATAAACTCAAGAATCCTTCTCTCATCTCCTCATTTCTCCTCGTCTTCTCTCACTCCCCTGTGCGACATGCCTTCTCCATCCGCTCCTCCAGTCTCTACCATCCTCGACCTCCGCCGTCCTTAGCCTCCTTTCTCCTCCACTGATCCGGATCAAGTTGATAAATAATTATGCTCAGAATGAAGTTTGATCTCAAGATTAATCTATATTTTTCAATACGACATTCGGTGAAAAAAGTATAAAACATTTGTATTAGATAAATCAGTACATAAGAAAAGTCCTTACAACCCTAAATGGTATTTCAAACTTTCTAGCAAAAAGCTACACCCAGGGTTCACAAAACCGAATTTCAAAAAATCGTTCGAAATTCGAAAACCGCAAAAACCACTCGAAAAATCGCTCGAAAACCGTCAGAAATCGAAGGGTTAAGAAATAAAAAAAATTTGAAAACAATTCAAAAAATCGAAAACCATTCGGTTTTTTGCGAGAAACCGCTCGGTTTTTAAGAAACGATTTTCGAGAGAAAACCGCGGTTTTTCAACGGTTTTCAACGCATAAATTTTTTCAAATTTTTTGATTTTTTTTAAATTCAAAATAAAACAGTTTACCAAGCGGTTTTGGATATCGAACCGCAGTGGTACGCTCGAAAACTGCAGTTTTCGACGGTTTTGTGAACCCTGGCTACACCATCGAACCCATCAAAAAGCCAGATACCAAACAACATGTCTTAGCTTAAAAGCAGACGGCTTAAAAGCTCGTTAAGCCAAGAAGCTAGCTTTAAGCCAAAAGCCAAAAAGCCTAAGCTGAAACAAAAAGGGCCTTAGTAGAGAACATTTCTTATGTCAAGTGTTTCCATTTATGTTGTGCTTCTTTATATAAAACACTTGTTGTAATCAATTGTTCACAAATATCAACTTGTTTATATCTATTGAGCTTTTGGGACTAATGTCTATCATAAGTGGATTGGAAAGACTTAGGTCCCGTATGTGTATGATGACCAAGGTATCTTGGAGGATGATCGTTAAGTTGAGGTCAACAAGACGGCGATGTCACCAAGAGTTGAGGACTAAGTCAAGATCGACTTGGCGTGGAGATCGTCAGAGAGGATGATCAAGTCAAGGTCGATAGGACAAGAGTCTCATAAGGTGAATCGAATCGAGTTGGACAAGGCGAAGATGTCATCGATTATTTGGTAAAAGTCTTCATGCATCGACATTAAGAAAGAAGACGGCAAGTGACTATTTCTAGACTTATATTATCTTTGATTTAATTTGAGTCTAAGGATTGCCGTACTATTAAGAAGGATGCGATGTTGAATGACTTTTAGATGTGTTAAGTGCTCAGTGGTGTTGGTGGTGCCGGAAAGTGAGAGTTGTAGGTCTCCCTTGGATTCTTTGTGAAATCTGTATTTATCATTTAATATTTGGGTAGTGAGACCTTGTTAGTTGTGTAGCCCTCGTTCTTAGCTTTCAGTAGAGTCCAAAATCACTGAAATCGGAGTCCGGAGTCAAAAGTTATGCTCGTTTTCGTCGGGCTGCTCAGTGCTGTCCGGACAATCCGGACTATCCAGTGTTAAGTCCGGACACTGCGGGTTGAATTAGTCCGAAGTGTTCGGGGTTTTTGTCCGGAGTCTCCGGGTTAGCTCTCTCGTTATGATCTAATCCTTTCCAATTCGATGTCTCCGGGGTATTGGTCCAGAGTCTCCGGGTTGTGCGCAGCTGTCTCCAACGGCTAGTTTTTGGGACCTCTATTTAAAGCCCCCTCCTCTACAAACTCAAAGGGGCTGTGGGGAAAGGTGAGAACTGAGTTTTCCTCTCATTCTTGAGTCCAAATCTCTCTCCTCTCTTAGATCTAAATGATCCCCTTAGTGAGAAGGGTTGAGAAGAGTTGGAAGAGGTGTGTGTTGAGCAAGATTCGATCTTTGAGCACTTGAGTTCATCTCCAAGCCTGTTCTTCGTGAGCATTTGTTACTCTTGGAGGTTGAGGACTCCTAGACGGCTAGGAGGTCGCCTACGAGCAATCGAAGCTTTGTGTGGTTGGTCGTGGGAAGTTTGTGAAGGCCGGTTCCGCCTCCGTAAGGGAAGGAATCAAAGGAGTGAAGACCGGCGAGTGCATTTGTACAACACCGGGAGGAAGAGGGTTGAAAGAGACTCCCGCTCAAGTGTGACCGAGCGGCCTCAACGGAGACGTAGGATCCCCTCAAGGATCCGAACTTCGGGTAAAAATTATTGTCTTCGTGTTCTTCATTTGCCTTTTGCTAGGGTTTGTGATCTTGGACTTTGGGAGCCCCGATCTACTCTATTGTTGTGTTTGGCTCTAGATCTACATCATCCCAGTGCACATTAGTATTTAGATCTTTTGTATTCATTTAGGTTGTTGAAAAATTGTAGGGATTTAAAATCTCATTTCGAGGTCTCCAATCCGGAGTATCCGGACTCCTGAACCCGGACAGTCCGGACATCTCGGAGTATCCGGATAAAAGTCCCGGACACTCCGAACTTAGACCCTCGGGAGATTTTATTTTGCTACAAAATTTTTTAATTCACCTATTCACCCCCTCTAGGCGACATCCCCTTTCCTTTCAATTGGTATCAGAGCCTGGTCTCTCATTTTATTAGACTTAACCGTCTAGAGAGTAAAGGATGTCGATTAGAGGATTAGAGCACTCACACGATCCGCTTGTGCTAGATGGCACAAATTATGCTTTATGGAAATTAATTATGACTTCTCATTTTAAATCCATGAACCCCCAAATATGGTGGATCGTAGATGTCGGATTTTCCTCTCCATTGAATGAAGTTAATCCAACTGAAGGAGAGAGGAAATGCCTACATCTTGACGCTCAAGCTACTAATGTTCTATTTTGTGTTGTGAGAGATGAAATTTCTGATAGAATATGCAATCTCAAGAGCGCTCATGAAATGTGGATAAAGCTTCAAGAACTATTTGAATCATCCACTTCGATTGAGGATTGCATTAAGGAAGAAATGTCGGGAGATGAAACCTCAAGCTCCATCTCAAATGAAGAAGAACCGATATCTCCATCAACCTTAACCTCCGCCTCAAGTGACGATGAAGATACTCTTCCATTACAAATCCGTTGCTTCATGGCGAAAGGTAAGAATGAGGTAAGTGAGGATGATGATGATGAGCTCACTTATAATGAACTTATGAATTTGCTTGAGGAGCTCAATAAATGTTTTGGAAAGGAGAAAAAGAAATATAAAATTTTGAAGCTTGAACATGAATCACTTCAAAATGATTATAATATGCTTCAAGAAAATCATGAATCCCTCCTTCTCAAAGAAATTCATAAGCCTAAGGTGGACATAGGAATCTCATGTGATTTAATTGATGAAATGACTTGCTTAAATGTTAATCCTAATATTTCATCAAAATTTGACATATTCACCTCTTGCAATGATTTACCTTGTTGCTCAAATTCAAATGTTTTCACTTCCTCTATGCATATTGAGACTAATCTTGTAGAGGAAAACAATGAGCTCAAGGCCAAAGTCATTAGATTAGAAAATGACTTGAGGAAGTGCGTAAAGGGAAAAGCCATCCTCGATGAGATCTTGAGCAAGCCAAGGGCGCCTCAAGATAAGCGAGGACTCGGCTACATCTCCAAGAGGGAGACTAGCAAGACAAGGCACAACGAAAGACATTCGAAGATCATCAAGTGCTTTTCTTGCAACAAGAAGGGACACATCGCCTCCGTGTACCCTAATAAAGTGGAGATCAAGCCACAACCATCAACAATGGGGCAAACCGGCAAAGAGCAAGTCAAAAAGAAGAAGAGACGCTCAAAGCCTACTTGCTACAATTGTCGGGAAAAGGGGCACATCGGTAAGGATTGTCCCAAAGGTATAACCCCTAAGCCTACTCATCATTTTAATGATTATTTGCTTAGGAAGGACAAGAATGGCAATGTATTTGCCAAGCTTGTTAAGTCCCATATGCCTGCTCAAAATGATAATGCTCATTTGCATAGGAAGAGTGAATCTAGAAATGGATTTGCTAAATTTGTTAGGACTCCTAAGCCTATACAAAGCAATTCAAATAAATTGCTTAGGAGAAATAACGATAGCAAAGCATTTGCTAGATATACTAGATCCTCTAAGCCAATGCATAATTTCAATTATCATATGCTTAGAAGAGATCAAACTAGAAATGGTTTTGCAAAATATCATTGCCCTCCTAAGCCTTTTCATAAAAATGCCAATCATTTGCCTAGGAGGAATAATTATTGCAAACCTATTTCTAATTATGTTAGTCAATTCAATAATATCCAAATTAGGTCCATTTGGGTTCCAAAATCTATTGTGCCTAACATTGTTGGACCCAACACGGATTGGGTACCAAAAACCGCCTAAAAGATTTTTAGCCAATATGAGATGGATTGGACGTTTGGCTTCTTCAAAAGGGAAAATGACTTAGTCATTTGCAAAATGGAGCCAAGCATGAGGATGATCACTTCAATCTTGAGCCAATGTCATCTCGGGTAACAAGTATTTAATTTGATTACTATTTAGCTTATAGCCTTGTGTAGGTTATATTGCATTATTCATGAAAATCAATTTAGATTGCTTGTTATATGCTTGCTCATGCTTATTAGTTGTTTTGATTGCAATCTTGAGTATGTTTGGGATTGTGGCACATTAAGGAGGAGTGTTAATTCATATCCATGTATATTACATCCCTACATGTGCCCATATTTATATAAGTGCTAATATATATTTTCAAAATCAAGCCATTTAGCCAAGAGTCAAAATTTTGTATACTATTAGTATCCTTGTGAAAAACTAATTGCAAAATGTTTTCAAATGTATTTGAAACGTTTTTCAAAGTTTTTGGCTTCACAAAATCTGTTTTGAAAAGAAAATGAGTTTCATGATCAAAATCTAGTTACTAGTATCTTGTTTTGGATTTAAACTTATAATTTTCATAGGATTATATGTAAAATAATTTTGAAAGTAATTCCAAAATGAAAAACCTAGAGTTGGTCATTCTTAACAATTCTTGTGTTCAAAAGATTTTCAAAAGACCAACCTAGCAAAAGTTATTTGATTTTGAAACTCACCGAAAAACTATAATTGACCCATAATGGTCATATTATTGCACTTAGTGAGTTTCTCCCCTTGAACCGGATGCTTAGCAATATCTTTGTTCAAAATGGTATTTCAAACTCATACATACCATTTCCAATCAAATATCTACTCATTTGCTTCATTTGATACTTTTTGGATTAATGTTGAAAGCATATGCATGCATATCCCTCATATGAGCCTTTTTGGTCAAAAGTCAAAAATATTGTTTAAAAGGTCTATATTATTGAAAATCTTTATAAAAGTTCTCAAATATGTATTTCAAATGTTTTACAATGCTTCCAGAGTAAAAATTCCTATTTTAGAAACAAAATAGCAAATTTGGCCTCAAATGGATCTTATATGATCTTGTTTTTGAATTAAATGAAATATTTTTATAAGTTAAAATTTATTGAGCTTTTGAAAAAGTGGTCAATACAAAACTCATAGGGTTGGTCATTTTAAGCATTTCTTTAGTTCAAAGTTTTTCCAAACGACCAACCGTTCAAAAGTTATAGCCATTTGAATTTGGCCAAAATCATCCATTTGACCCAAAATGATCCGTTGTTGCATTTTGTGGATTTCTCTATTTGAATTGGATTTATTTGTATATCTTAGATTGAAATAGTATTTCTAACTCATACAAAGCTATGAAAGTTCAAATCTCCATAAATTTCTATCCGGAATGCATTTTGAGCATTTGGTGAAAATTCAATTTCTTTTCAAACCTACAAAGCGCATTTTGCGATATCTTTTGAACGAAAATTCCTTTTAATGAAATTATTTTTGGGAAGCCTTCTAAATAGTCCAATGTTTATTTCTGGAAAGTTTCAAACCATTTGGAGTCAATTTGAAAAAGTTTTGACTTTTCTTCTCTTTGAGTAAAAATCATGCCTACAAAGCAAAATTTGGCATATCTTTTGATTGGAGACTCCTTTTTGGAAAATTCATTTTGGAAAAGTTTCTTGGGAGTCTAAAGAATGTTTTTGCACAATTTCAGATAATTTCAACTTAGTTTGAAATAGTTATGGCTGTTTCTCTCTTTTATCTTATTTGGCATACTCTCGCATTAAGTTGGATTTTACGATTTGAATGGAATTGATTATGCAAATAGGCTTATAAACATCTCTCTAACTCATATGAAGCCACATAAGTGCACATTTCCTTTCAAAACTCATTTGGTTGCCCTTTTGAGGAATTGATAAAGATTTTTATCCTTTGTGTGTTTCAAATGCAAATTTCACCATATTTCTCAAAGTAAAATTGATTTATTGAAAATTTTTGTTGGAAAACTATCTCTTGAATATGGAGTTCATATCTGAAAATTTTCAAATTTATTTGAACTCATTTGCAAGAATGTTGACTTCTTTTGACTTAGTGTCAAAATCAAACCTCCAATGCCCATTTTGATCTAATTTTTGATTGGAGGGTGATATTTGAGAAATTCTTTTTGGAGAAGTCTCTTGGATGTCCATGGAACATTTATGCAAAATATCATGGCTATTGGACTTCATTTGATCAAGATTTGATCCAAATTCAAAATGTTCAGTTTGCTGAAATTTCCGGTTTAGGCTGATTGTGGGGCTGATTTGTGATTTTTGTATCTCCAAATGGGTTCATAATCAGAGGAGAGTCTTATGACATGTTTTGATCCTTTGTAGTTGGACTTCATCGTCTAATGTTTTTTTTGAATTTATGAACCTTGTTTGAACCTTCTTTCAGCCTTGTCAAAAAGCTTAAATGGAATGTTAAAAGTGAATTTTTTTCAGCACTTGGCACTTTTGAAATCCTGCATATCTTTGTGATGATTTGAATATTCCTTTGGATGAAATCTGAGTTGAGCTTGGGTATAGCTCCATGATCCATTTAATATTATTTGAGAGCTCATTTACTCAAGTTTTCATCCTAGTAGTTAATTGAAGATAAGATTTCGTTTCCCGAAACCTTCGATTCAACATTCACTATTTTCAAGTTTTCGGGGATTTTCCTTTGCTCAAATGAATGTTCGATCTTCATAGCCCTCAAAGAGAATTTTGAGACGGATCTTTTCCGCGTTGATGATGTTTGCATTTAAGCAATGGTTTAAAAGCTATAATCAATTTTGTGCTGCTATTTGCGTCTGTTGAGACTTTGAGAGTTTTAAATTGGAATCTTGGTGAGCCTTTCAAGATCAAAACTAAGTGAACTTATTCATTGCTCCAAGCTTCAAAGTGGAGCATATCTATTTAAGTTTTCATTCCAATGAAAGTGCATCTTTTGGCTAAGTTCTTTTGGAAATTGGATTTAATTGTATCTTAGCCTCAAAATGTTTCCTCTCTTGCATAACTCGGAGTTTATTATGGAAAAGAGAAAATTTCCCTTGTAAGCTCAAGAGTGAGTTTGAATGTATTTTACCCATTGTCTCTCTTACAAGTGGATGTCAAGATTAAATTTGAATGAGTTTCAAATATTTTCATTGTAAAGTGGTGTAATAAAATCTTTAATTGATATCTTGATTTTTTTTTAAAAAAAATTGCATGCAAAGAGTATTGTCTTGTATATCATCTATATCGTGCATGTTGTACTTAGACATTATCAAACTAACTTAGGTCAAATTAAAAGATATTTGTTCCCGGAAATTGTGTGCTTGTCTATTGATGTTTAAGGTATTGGAAAAGGGGTCATCTTCGATGGTGGGATGAAGGAAATAGAGAGAAGCTCCATAGTACAAGGGATCTAAGGCCAGGCGCGGTGATCATGACCGATTCGAACATGCGGTGGACTAGAATTGACAAAGGGCCGTGTTTATTTTTTGACCATATTCAATAATGTCTTTGCACACCATTATGTTAAATTGTGTCATTCTAAATGGTCTTGTATCTTTCAATTGGTATCATTAATTAGTATCTTTCGAGAGGTATCCTCTAATCCTAAATTGTTTTGAAGTGTCATCTAACTTGCATTTGGCATTATCAAGAATTTAAAGGTACATATGGGTGACACATTGCAAAGAGGTATACCCTTGATAAGTTTATGAAATTCTTGATCATGAAATGCATCTTACTTATACAATTTTGATTCATGATCTTGTATACATCTTGTGATCATATAAGCAATTCCTTCTTGTGTAATCTTCTTTATATGATCTTGATTGTTAGAATTTAATTTGATCATGAGCATGTGCTTCAATTATGTAAATTTGCTATATGATCTTGATGTTTAAAGAATAAATCTTCTCCATGTGAAATCATATTCGTGTGTCATGTTTAAGCATCACTTATATCCTGTGAATCATGACTTCTTTAAATGGGTATAATTAGAAAAATATATTACCTAAATCTTGGAAATAATTGGTATCATATCTTGCCAAGATTTAGGGGGAGCTTAATATTATTGTCCTATTACTAGCTCCTTATTTTTATTTTTTTCCTAATCTTTTTATTGAGTGTGCAATCAAAGGGGAGAATAGATTTTATTGAATAAACAATAAGAATCTTTTAAGCACCTTTTTGGGATTAATGACAAAAGGGGGAGAATTTATGGATTTATCAATTGTCCCCTAATCGATTGACAAAAAGGGATGATTTGTAAGTATGATCTCTTATTGTTTCTTCATGCTTGTTTCAATGCTAAATATCTTAATATTGTCATTTGGTGCAATTGATAATAGGTTTTTCATAAATCACCAAAAAGGGGGAGATTGAAAGTGCATCTAGGCACTTATGTTATTTTGGTGATTAATGACAAACGCACATAATGACAATCTATGTAATTAAGTAAATGCTTAACTTAGTGCTTAACAAATGACAAACCTCTAATATGATTATATTGCTATGAGACTAACATGTTATTGCCTAGTTGAGTATCAGTCTCATCTTTTAGTGGAAAATCAAGTGGGATGGTTAAGCAAAGATAAGGTATGCAATTTTGGTATCTCTTCTATATTTGTTATTGCATTCCTTTTGTGCAAATGCATAGTGAACTCCAAGTAGCATGTTGATTATATATATGAACATTGGTTCATGTCATATTTATTTGTGCATATATATTCATTTGAGTTCATTATGTGCTTTGTTTTTTGGTATGCGTGTATTAACTAGAGTTAAACTTCATATTGCTATAGATTGACTTGGTGCATGCATGTTTTAGTTGTATATCTTCTCATGCAATTCTCTTAGTGAAGTTTAATCTAGTGTTGGATCACATATTTACTCTTATTCCAAATATTATTTGCACATGTACAATTCGTGTATATTCTATCATGTGCTTCATTTAAGTAAAAACTGTGATCCTTGCCATGATTTAATTGATTCATCATATTGGCAATTATCTCTCTAGTGCATATAGATCAATTACATATTCATCATGATGTACTTAGTAGAGAACATTTCTTATGTCAAGTGTTTCCATTTATGTTGTGCTTTTTTATATGAAACACTTGTTGTAATCAATTGTTCACAAATATCAACTTGTTTATATCTATTGAGCTTTTGGGACTAATGTCTATCATAAGTGGATTGGAAAGACTTAGGTCCCGTATGTGTATGATGACCAAGGTATCTTGGAGGATGATCGTTAAGCCGAGGTCAACAAGACGGCGGTGTCACCAAGAGTTGAGGACTAAGTCAAGATCGACTTGGCGTGGAGATCGTCAGAGAGGATGATCAAGTCAAGGTTGATAGGACAAGAGTCTCATGAGGTGAATCGAGTCGAGTTGAACAAGGCGAAGATGTCATCAATTATATGGTGAAAGTTTTCATGCATCGACATTAACAAAGAAGACGGCAAGTGACTATTTCTAGACTTATATTATCTTTGATTTAATTTGAGTCTAAGGATTGCCGTACTATTAAGAGGGATGCGATGTTGAATGACTTTTAGATGTGTCAAGTGCTCAAGTGATCCATCCTTGTGAAACTTAGAAAGAGAGTGGTGTTGGTGGTGCTGGAAAGTGAGAGTTGTAGGTCTCCCTTGGATTCTTTGTGAAATCTATATTTATCCTTTGAGATTTTGGTAGTGAGACCTTTTTAGTTGTGTAGCCCTCGTTCTTAGCTTTCGGTAGAGTCCAAAATCACTGAAATCGGAGTCCGGAGTCAAAAGTTATGCTCGTTTTCGTCGGGCTGCTCAGTGCTGTTCGGACAATCCGGAGTATCCGGTGTTAAGTCCGGACACTCCGGGTTGAATTAGTCCGGAGTGTCCGGAGTCTCCGGGTTAGCTCTCTCGGTATGTTCTAATCCTTTCCAATCCGAAGTCTCCGGGGTATTGGTCCGGAGTCTCCGGGTTGTGCGCAGCTGTCTCCAACGGCTAGTTTTTGGGACCTCTATTTAAAGCCCCCTCCTCTACAAACTCAAAGGGGCTGTGGGGAAAGGTGAGAACTGAGTTTTCCTCTCATTGTTGAGCCCAAATCTCTCTCCTCTCTTAGATCTAAGTGATCCCCTTAGTGAGAAGGGTTGAGAAGAGTTGGAAGAGGTGTGTGTTGAGCAACATTCAATCTTTGAGCACTTGAGTTCATCTCCAAGCGTGTTCTTCGTGAGCATTTGTTACTCTTGGAGGTTGAGGACTCCTAGACAGCTAGGAGGTCGCCCACGAGCCACCGGAGCTTTGTGTGGTTGGCCGTGGGAAGTTTGTGAAGGCCGGTTCCGCCTCCGTAAGGGAAGGAATCAAAGGAGTGAAGACCAGCGAGTGCATTTGTGCAACACCGGGAGGAAGAGGGTTGAAAGAGACCCCGCTCAAGTGTGACCGAGCAGCCTCAACGGAGACGTAGGATCCCCTCAAGGATCCGAACTTCGGGTAAAAATTATTGTCTTCGTGTTCTTCATTTGCCTTTTGCTAGGGTTTGTGATCTTAGACTTTGGGAGCCCCGATCTACTCTATTGTTGTGTTTGGCTCTAGATCTACATCATCCCCATGTACCTGTTAGTATTTAGATCTTTTGTATTCATTTAGGTTGTTGAAAAATTGTAGGGATTTAAAGTCTCATTTCGAGGTCTCCAATCCGGAGTATTCGGACTCCTGAACCCGGACAGTCCGGACATATCGGAGTATCCGGATAAAAGTCCCGGACACTCCGGACTTAGACCCTCGGGAGATTTTATTTTGCTACAAAATTTTTTAATTTGCCTATTCACCCCCCCTTTAGGCGAGATCCCTGTCCTTTCACTAAGTCATTTAATGAAGTTTTTCTAGCCTTGTGCACAGTTACGAGCCGGCACGTGTTCAACTACGGCGCAGTTCACTAAAGGGTTTATGTGTGCTAAATCAAATTTGCACCTACTTGTGCTACTTCATTTCATCAACAAGGGAATCGCAGACAAAGCACAATCGGAGGTAGATTGGTGAAGTATAGTCATTTAAGACCATAGTTGCAAATACATGGTAAGCCTGTACATGGGTAAGGCTAGTCCGAAGGGCCTCGACCGGCGCTGTCAGGGCCAAGTGATAACTCCAATCCGTCCACGAACGTCTCGGCAAAACTAGAAAAGGACTTGATGTGGTCGGCGGCTGTGCCCACATCACCCGCAAATCCTTCATTCAGTACTGAGAAGTATAGGTCCAGATATTGGTTCTTCATCATGGCAAGCATGCATGAGGTGGAGAAATGAGCCGAGGTTGTCATATGCTTGAGTGTCTTCGACTACAAAGTGGTAAACGTCGCGTCTGCTTAGCTTTTTCGACCTCGAGTGCTTTGCGACACACCTCTGCCTTATCCCGACCGGCCTTAGCCTCGATCAAAGTAGCCTCTACGATTGCTTTCTCAGCTGACAGCTTCTACATTTTGTTTCTCAGCCTCAGTCCCGACAGCCCTTAATTTAGCTCTGAGTGCTTCCAGCTCGGCGCCCTTCGATTTGATTATTTGACCTTGGGAAGCTATGAGCCATTCAACCCGCTGGTGTATATGACTACAAAAGGTCTCAGCCTTGCGTAGGGTGCTAGCCGCGCACTGTGATATGAAACCACGCGGCATCAGAAAACCAAGCAAGGCGAATAATCAAAGGTAGAACAAGACGATTTGCGTTTGCATACCTGAAGTTGAGGCCGAAGAACGGACCAGAACACCTGAGGCTCTGAGGAAGCTGGAGGATCTTGGACAGTCATCACTGCGGATATGCCCACATCTGCGGTGGGACCCTCTGGGCAGAGAGCTATGGTTGCCTTGGTCATGGCCGAGGTGGGCGATGCGGCCATGGCAGCCGTGTCAGCAGCTCTAGGTGCACCCGATCTGCAAGGAAGGCAGTTTGTATAAGCATCTCTGCCTAGCAAAAATAAGAAGCTTACAAGAAGAGAGGGAGACTCACCCAACCAGATGAGTTCTCGTGAAGACGTCTTGTGACGCGACCATCTTACATTGGTAGTCGTCTTCTCGAGCGGTGCGATTGGCGGGGAGCACAACGCCGGCGGGTCAGCAGCTGGCAGCGGATCCTACAGGAGAGTGGTTTAAAACTATAGCTCAAGAGTTGACATCGGCTGGAAGTCTGATCGATCCAATGCAAACCCTACTGAATTACCCAGTCTATTTGGTAGCGCTAAGCACACATAACCTGGTGTTAGTGGTCGATCCTAAGCCATCAACTACAACTCCTACCATGATGCCAACCCAGCCATGCACAATATTGCCACGAGATTCTCGTGCAAGTGGGGTTGTGCATTATCAAGTATATACCAATGCTGCTAAGGTGGATGCACTAGCCAACTTACGACCATCGGCTCCATTTTACACCTTCCCCCAATCTGTTCCACAGTCGGTTGAAACCCCTATGCGCGCACAATATACCAAGCCAATTCCGGAGAGGAATATGGCCCTATACAAGGTTGTAACATACTCAGAGCCCTTTGTTCCAATATCAGAGCCAACTATTAGGGGAACCAACGTAGGCTACGAACAGCCTCATCGGCTTCCATCGGCTCAAGCAACCTATCAACCCGAGCTTACACTTGGGGGGCAGAATGCCAGTTACAACGTAATTGTCAAACTTCTAACACTTTATTTGCCAAAACAGTGAATTGGACCGATCAAATTGCTGTGGTACTATGACACCAATTCGGCATACAGCCTAAAGGGAAGGCTACTGACTATCGAAAGCCGTACCCTGATTATATTGATCAGATTCCTTACCCTAATAACTTCAAAGTTCCTGATTTTGCAAAATTTTTAGGAGATGACTCCATCACCACTTTGGAGCACGTCAGACAAACTCATCACGCAATGCGGTGAAGCTACTCAGTCCGATGGATTAAAGATTAGGTTGTTCCCACTATCTTTCTCAGGAGCTGCCTTTACATGGTTCACAAGTTTACCCCCGAATTTAGTCAATTTCTAGACCGATTTGGAAAGCCGGTTCCACAAGTACTTTTTCTCTGGAATCTTAGAGCTTAGGATTTCAGATTTAAGTTCTGTACACCAGAAATTTGGGGAATCGGTTACAGATTATGTTAAGTGATTTAGGGAAATAAGAAATCAGCGTTTTAGTGTCACTTTGTCTGACAATCAGTTAACCGATTTAGGTTTAAAGGGTTAGTTCCCTAGCTGAAGGAAAAATTCGATGGCAAGAATTTACTAATTTGAGTCACATGTTGCATAGGGTATCGGCTCAAGAAAGCCGTTTTACGGATAATAGATGATTTAGGGATAAATTTAAAATTAATAAAAATAATAAGGATAAGGAAAAAGCAAAGGTTAACCTCGTCGAATACGACTCAAGCGATTCATCGAAAGACGATGAAGCTGAAATAAATATAACGGAATGGGTTAAAGGGTCCAAAAAATCATTAGTCTGTTCATGGCTTAAGCTGATGAAAAATAAGTCAAAAATAAAATATACTTTTGATGTCTCTAAATATGACCGTATTTTTTATTTACTGTTGCAAGAAAAAGTGATATTGTTGCCTGAAAGACATACTATACCATCGGTTGAAGAAATTAAGAAGTGAAGGTATTGCAAATGGCATAATTCTTTTTCTCATAATAATAATGATTGCAGCATTTTTCGACAACAGATACAATCGGCTATAGAAGATGGCTGACTCAAATTCGCAGAAGAGCCGACGATGCAGTTGGATGCTAATCCCTTCCTAATCAACATGGTCCAATGTTCTGGAAAAGAGAAAGAGCCAATACAAGACATAGGGTCATGGGTTCCATGTTGTGCTGATGTTGAGTCAAGTTCTAGTGGCAGAAAGACCCTGAAAATTAGGGTAGGCTCACTTCAAATACAAACGGACCGTGAAGAGAAGAATTCAAGGACCATCAGGCCAAAGGGAGACATGCAGATCGGCAAGTGGTACAAGGCTGAGAGAGCGTCGCCATCACGAAAGCCGACTTACAAGCCAACGCCAACTTTCTCCCAGCTATTAGAGAAGTATGAAAGAAGAAACAATAGGTCACGTTATCCTGCACGTCGTCTAGATAATATGTATTGGCCCAACAACCTTGAAAAGGCTCACAACGGTGCCCTTTTTGGCAGTTCTGTTGGGAGAGCGGGTCAGCGCAGTGACGGTCAGTTAAAGACAGAATATCTGAGCCGATACAGGACCATCATGATGAACAAGTCAATAAGGGATTGGTTCATGAAAGGATTTCTAGGCCGATCCAAGAGCAAACACGACCGGATGAAAGGTTGAGTTCTACGGCTAAAGTTTATCTAGCAGGTAAAATACGTGAGCCAATCGAACCAAAGCCCAAGTAGTGTCCTCTAGGGCTTAGCCGATCACAATGCAGATGACTTTAGAGGCTAAGAACCCAAGAGATGAGGGAAGCTGATGTAACATCCCAAATTTTGAGTTTTGGAAAGTTTGAATTGAAAAATGAACCATTTGCATTTTTCTCAATTTAATCAAAGCTTAATTTGAATTTTCTATTAATGAAAGGATTTCATTTGACTAAAACATATATCTAGCAAAAGATTTCTATTTATTTGAATTTATTTGCTTTTATTTGAAATTCTAGAATTTTCTTAATTGGAAAATGTTTTTATTTTTTCTAAAACCCACCTCGAGCCGTTTCTTCCGCCGACCCGCTTTTGTTTCCTTGTGGCCCACTCCGCAGTCTCGGTTCGGTCCGCTTTGCTCCGGTCCAAGCTCCCGTGCATCTGCCTCGGCCTGCTTCGCCTAGCCTACCAGCCCAGCCACGTGGACTGTCGGATCCATGCCACATGTGCGGTCCAGATTTCGCACGCGCCCATCGCTGCGAATCCTAGCGCCACCCTTGTCCGCTGACGCCACCTTGGTGTCCAGGTCGAACACGCCTCCCCAGAGCTATTTAAAACCCCGAGGACCCCGTGCGAGATTTCTCGTCACGCGTTGCCTCTTTTTCCCTTGTTCTTGTTGCCCGGGACACCGATGTTTTCGCGTACAAGCTCGCCCGGGTAGCGTCACCGCCGAAGCCATTTCTTCCCCACGGATCTCCGCCGTTGGTTGATCTCCCTTGCAGCCGCATGCCCCTCCAAGCTCGCCGGTGCCTCCTCGTTCGGATCCAAGCCAAAATCAAGCAATTCAGTGCCGCAGTGCCAAACCTCGTGCCTTCTTCCTCGCGTCTGGCAGGCTCAAGTCACTGCGCTGCCGTGCGAATCCGAGTAGTCGCCCGTGATGTCATCGCCGATGTCATCGTCCGCGTGTGCGCCTCGTCAGCGCCATGCAGTAGATCGGGCCCACGTGTCAGCCAAGCAGAGTCGAACCGAGTCGCCACGCCATTGCTGGCGCCAGCCCTAGCTTTGTGCCGTAGACCCGGTCCACCGTGGACCAGGGTGAGTCGGTGGGTTTGGTCCCTGGACCGAGGGTCCCACCAGTTAGCCTCTCTTAGGCTTTTTTGATTTTTATTTCTGAAAATCCCTGCTGATTTCAGCGTTGTGCAGAAAATCAGTTTTCTTTTAGAAAAATAATTTCAAAAAAACGTCTTTTTCTATTTTCTTTGAATTTAATCTTTCGATGGCTCGTTCTCTCTCGTACGAACTCCGATTGAGGCGATTCAAATCTCTAATTTTTTCTAAAATCTAGCTCTTCATTCCAGATCTATTTATTTTCAATTTTGTCCAAGTTTGAGTCTCTGTTTGGTATTTATTTTGTTTTGTTGCTTTCTTTTTCGGTAGATGCTAATCCCGAGTGAGCGAGCGGAGAATTCGAAGACCAAGACATAACAATTGATCAGCAAGGCAAGTTATATCCTTTGGTGATGTTGTGCCTATGTTTGGAAAAGTACTTTGTTTTATACAATTGCATGCTATTTGTGTATCAATGATTTCTTGTTGGGAATAGCTAAATACCAAGTTGACATTATGCCACCTTGATTATTAGAATACCATGTTTCAATTCTTAACACTAGGTTGGGTCATTATTAGTTGGACATGATGATATTATCAACACTGGGTTATCGTAGCTATGCTTAGACCTGCTTAGTTGTATGATGGGATTCATATCACTTGTTGAATAATGTAAATCTTGACATAATGAGATATTGAATTATGGCTGATAGCCACTATTGTAAAATTTGTTGTACCATGGCAGGGTTTGCCATTGGTCTTGGTTGAACAAAATGTTTTCCCTCGGCCAAGTGATCGTGCAGTAAAGGGGGTGCTTATAGCACATTGGGATGTGGATGTCTTGCCTGAGATAACTTAAGGACTTAATCTTGTGCGCCATTGAACTGGGCCTAACCATACTACCACATATCTTGTATGAGATAAACCTAGCTGATTAATTTGCAATGTCCAGCCTCGAGTACTGCCAATTGGTGGTGTGGGTTCCGGGATGGACGGGAAGATTCACATGGCTAAAGAGGGGGCCCTACAGGATGAAACATTAGTGGGCAATACCGAGTTTAGACTAGGCATTGTGAAGGCTTTGTCATGATTTCTTTATTGGCACACCAAAAGATGTGTGCTAATGGCTAGGCACAAGGAGAGTATCATTTCTTGTGGGTAAAGAAGTACAACCTCTGCAGAGTGTAAAACTATTCAAATAGTCATGTCCGCGGTCATGGACATGCCCGGGAATTTCACATGAGGTATAGAGTATTTCTTGAAATGTTGGATGGTAGAATTGTTGGGATGTGAACCGGGAGTTCACTATTGTTTTGTTGTCTAAAGTTATACTGTTGAATTTAGTTGCTTGATAATTGTTTTAGATGGTGTAGGGTGATGCCTCGCCATTCTATTCATATTATCTATCATTGATTTACCAGTTATCGTAAATATGCTTTCAATCTATTTACTGTACTTCAATTCAAGTTATTGCTTTCTGCAAAAGAACCATATGTGTATCCTTTGTCAAGCCTTGCATGAATATATTGCGTCATTTCCCTATGGCATGCTGAGTAATTTTTGTACTCACGGCTATACGCCTTTGTTGATCAGTTGCTGAGGAAGGATCAGGAAATACTGAGTTCTATGAGGAGGAATATTATGAAGACTACATGGATTAGGAAGGCATTCTCCAAACGATTGCCTGTGGCATGTCGAATGGCCTAAGTTATTTTGTTTCCTCTTCAACAGTTTATTTGTTTCATAAGCCCTTAAGTTATAGTGGTGTAAACTTTGACCATAAGGTCTGATGTTTTATTTAATAATATTTTTCTTTTTTCTTAGTTAATTCATTGAATGATATGGTATTTCATCTATGTTTCCACTCTGTGCACTAGCGTGATCCTGGACTAGTGCAATATATACACAGAGGGTATCGGATTTGCAAATCTGGGTCCCGACAGCTGAGCAGGAAAAACAAATGGACGAGACCTTTAGTGAGCTCCAGCCAATGAAAATCGCTAAGAAAGGGTGGAGGGAAAAGGAACCGGTCAAGGATGAATTACAGTTGATGATTTAGATTCACCTGTGATTCAAGATGACTCTCCACCTCTGATGGACATCAAAATGATGTTCACTCTACTAACCGAGCTCAAAATAAGTACTGTATCGGCTAAGGAAACTTTTGCTTAGTTGTTCTTGGGGGCTCAAGATGTAGTTTTTGAGCAGCCTCAAGAAGATCATCGACATCTGAAGCCATTATATTTAAAAGGTCATATCAATGGCAAGCCGATATCAAGGATTTTTGTTGATGGAGGAGCAACTGTCAACTTGATGCCCTACACTACATGCAAAAAGCTGGGTAAGTCTGATGAAGATCTGATTAAAACCAATATGGTTTTGAATGACTTCACAGGTGATGCCATAGAAGCAAAGGGGGTCATGGTGACCGAACTAATAGTTGGTAGTAAAATATTGCCGACCGCCTTTTTTGTGGTCGATGCTAAAGGGAATTATTGTGTTCTGTTGGGGCGAGATTGGATTCATGTCAACTGTTGCATCCTGTTGACCATGCATTATATGCTCGTCCAATGGAATAGGGACGAAGTGGTAGTGATTCAAGCCAACACATCGGCTCATATATCTATTGCCAGGTTAGATGCAAATTGGCAACATGATGAGGCCGAGTGCATATCGGGTAAAGTCATGGATGATTGTGATTTTATTTGCATCAACAAAACTAGGCTCATTCCGATAAATGTAAGGCTAGCATTCTTGATCAGACAGACAAAATTTTACGCCGATGGAGCTCAAATCGGCAGTAAAGGCTTTACACGATAAAATACGAAGCTATCGGTAAACAATGGATAGCTATGAGGCCATTGAAGATTTTCAACAAATCGAGAAATTTGGCCAAGGTTTCACGTTGACTGATTTATTGGATGAAGTCGACATAGGTGATGGTGATAGAAAATGACCAACTTTTATTAGTTCAAAATTAGCCACAAATTATAAAGAGAAGTTGGTCAAGATGTTAAAGAATTGTAAAGATTGCTTTGCTTGGGAGTATCACGAGATGCCTGGTTTAAACCGACAACTTGTTGAACATCGGCTGCCAATAAAATTGGGTTATTGGCCATTCAAACAATATCCTAGACGATTTAATCCGGCCATGCATAATATAATAAAAGAGGAAATTGAACGATCATTGGAGGCTAAGTTTAGCAGGCCATGCCGATATGCTGAGTTGGTTTCCAATATCGTTCCTGTTATGAAGAAAAATGGTACACTCCGGGTGCATTATTTCAAAAGGAAGATTTCAATCAGAAGGTTGAATGATTGGTGCTGAAATCAAAGCTTTCTGAGGTTTCAAAGGCTTCCATGCAGCTTTCATCAAAATCAAATTTGTGAAAAGCTTTGTTATCGTCGAGAAGTTTTTGATAAATCTCTTGTAAAAATCAGCATTGCCAAGAAAACACCACTCATTTGTAGGTGGCGACTACTTCTCCACAGTCTCAATCTTGGCTTTATCAACTTCAATTCCTCTCTCTGATAAACTTGACCGAGAACAATTCCTTCCCTTAACATGAAGTGACATTTCTCCCAGTTAAGCACCAAATCAACCTAGCTGCATCTCTGCAAAACTTTCTCCAAGTTCTCCAAGCAAGAATCGAAGCTCATACCATAGATACAAGTCATCCATGAATACCTCCATTATCTTTTCAATAAAATCAGAAAATATAGCCATCATATGTCGCAAAAAGAAACAGGTGCATTGCCAAGAATAAAGGGCATCCTTCTATGCAAAAGTACCAGATGGACAAATGAATGTGGTCTGATGCTGGTCTTTGTGGTGAATTGGAATTTGAATGAAACCCGAATACCCAACATGGTAACAAAAGTACGAATGCTTGGCCAATCTCTCTAGCGTCTCATCAATGAAAGGCAATGGAAAATTATCTTTTTGACTATCCTATGAGGGATGAACTTATTTCTCTCATTTTTCACCATTGTAATGAAACCTTTTCTGGTACACAATGAGCAAGACTAACACACTCATTATAAGAGATAGGATATATTATGACTGCATTCAGCACTTTCAGAACTTCTTTCTTGAACACTTCCCTCATAGCATTGTTCAATCTATGATGCTCAACAGATGGCTTATACTGAGGCTCCATATGAATTCTATGTGTGAAAAAATCTGGACTGATTCCCTTCAAATCATCAATAGTATATTCTATTACCTTCTTATATTTCCTCAACAGATTAAGCAATCTGTGTGCCTCTACCTCAGACAGCTCATCATTCACAATCACATGAAATGTTTTGTTTGGTCCCAAGTATTCATAGTGTAACCCCAGTGGAAGTGGTTTCAGTTCTACCTCAGGTGCCTTCTTTTCTACATCGTTGAGAAATGTCTCTCTCGGTGGTTCGGTGACCAACTCCGGTCAAATGCTTTAACAGCTTCATCTTCAGCAGCACTACAATCCTACATAGTAACTTTGCCCTCTACAAGTCCTTGCAATTTGTCCCTGAAAGCATCAACAAAGAAAACTTCTTCCTCCTCCACAACAGGAGGCTCATCGGGCCGATTAATAAATCGTACAAAATTATATTCTATCTTCTACCCTTCTATTTGTACCAAAATCAACCCATCTCCAGTATCAAGAACAACTTTTAAGAGTTTCAGAAATGGGTGTCCTAGAATAATATTCTCATGAAAATTATGTTCAATATCTAGGACAAAGAAATCAATATGTAAAGTGTTCCCCTAATCAATATTTCCAATTCCATAAGAACTTCCATAGATTGCATAATCGACCCATCATCCAAAACTGACAGTTTAGATGAAGCTTCCAATGAAGGTAAAGTATGCAGAAATAATTCCTTGAAAGTTGTGTAGGGTACAACACTTGCGTCTACTCCCTTGTTTCACAGGACGTGATCAAACTTATTTCCTTCAATTATGAAAGGTATATATGGAGTAGGCTCGATTTGATCTTAAGAAGTTTCAACTACAACCATACATATGCAAACGTCACTACTACAGAACAGCACATCACTGCCATTTCCAAAATGCCATCACTGCCGGTTACCGGGGATGGTAGTGATTCGTCGGCAGTGGTACTATGGATTATCACTGCTGGCTCAGGAATCGGCAGTGATGAGGACTATCACTGCCGGTTCTATCTACAACCGGCAGTGATATCGAACTATCACTACCAGTTCAAACCACAATCCGGCAGTGATAGTTACATATCACTGCCGGTTCTATCCAAGAACCGACAGTGATAAGCTGCGCACCAAATATTTGTACTGCATATTTTTTCTGCAATATATATATTTATATACAATTTTTTATACAGTGTCAATATATAGTATTTAAAGCATCGTTAAAATCATAATTCAAATATATTAAAGCATCACAATATTTGGTCTTTACAATGGTTTGTTTACAAATATAGTTTGACTACATCTCATTCACTGTGATTTTGCACCGACTATAGTATAAGGTGTCGAAGTAGGCATGTCACGAGTCGAGATCGAAGGAATGAGGGCCATGAGGCTACTCGTGGAACTCGCCGTTTGGATTGATGATCTCATCATGAATGAATCCGGCGATCTGTTCTTGAATTGCTATAGTTTCTGTCAGTAATAACTTATTGGTTCTCAGCTTGGAGCAGTGTTATTAGAGAAAAGAGAAAGTTAATTAATGATGATATATGTTAAATGAAAGAAAAGTAGGCATCAATGTGTAATTATGTACCATGGCTTCGTTATAGCCGACAGTCTCCGTGACAATTGAATATATATTTGTACATACATAGTATGCGCATAAATTGTTTCCCGGGTCCTACCTCATGCATGGAAAGTCGGTTATTATTTCAAAATATTTCCTGTAGAGATGATATCGAACACTTTTTTTGCAGTATCGTGCGAATGCCCTATGAATGATTTTGAATAGTAATTAAACTTAAATGCAATAGAATGGAATATTGCTAGAGCAGTAATGCAATGATCGAGTTTACCTATTCAGTATGTCCCAAAAGTCTTGATATAGATTAGTAGGTTTTCTCCTAGAGTCCAAGACAAAAATCCAGTTAGCATCTAACTGGATGAGGAGGAGGACCCAGTGAAACCTGCACATATATGTCAACGTAGTCAATTACTCCCACATCGTACGTGTTATGCAAAAATAGTAAAATGATATTAGAAGTAGGGAAATACATACTTAAAGTTATAGGGTAAAAGTATGGAGGTTTTGTATTGCAGCTTCAAGAAAGTATTAAATAAAAAGTCTTAATTATACTGTGATATTCCTTCACAAGCTTCTCGTTGATAAGCCCCGGATCTAGAAATGCTAGATTGTCATTGCCATTTCTTCTACATGTCTGTATCTCCATTCTACATAAGAAAGAAGTTAGACATGCAATTAAACAGTACAAGAATGCATAATAATAAACGTAGAGACTTACAAAGTCCACAGTCTAAGTATATTCACGTCCAGGGCATCTTACTGGTACAACATATACTACTCCTCGAAACCCACCTAGAAGATGTTATCCCCATTGTAAAAATCCCTCTCTTTGTATCTGACTGTGAACGCCTCCATACCATCATTGGACTACTGCATGTACTACTGATGGACGCACCGCAGTTGTGTTGTTAGGTGGTCAAAATGAGCTGGTTCAACCAGTGGTTTTCCCATAAAGAACTTCCACCTTAGACCTTGACCGTGAGCATCTCGTTGAGCAGCATCTGGTTGAGCTTTCGACCTCAACGCGTTGGCACTAACGCCTTCAAGTATTGCTTTCTGGATATGCGCTCGTAGTCTGAAATTTGCAAGGTTCAGAAGCCTGCCCCGTCTTTTGCACTTTTCCTATACTCAAGAAAAACTTTTGCGAATTAGCATCAACTTTAGTCTTCTCAGGTGATGGCACCTTTTTAAAGTGAGATGTTACGCTGGTGCTTACATGCTTTTTCCGTTCTTCTTCAGTCATCTCAGCTGGTAATTTTTTCCATGGGGTATCTTCTATTGGCTCTAGGAATTTCGTAAGTACAAAGTCTTGTGATAACTCTAGCTTTTCCACTACTACAGAAAAGGCCAATCACAAACAGTTCAAAAATGTCATCACAAACGGTTTTCTGAATCGTCTGTAAGTATGTGTCAATGATAATACAGTGCATCACAGATAGTTTCTGAACTATCAGTGAAACACCTGTCACAGATGGTTATTGATACAAACCATCTATGTATCAAGAACCATCTATGATAGTCTATTCTACTTTATGAAAGTGTTATTATAAGAAAGACATGCCTAGGGTTCAGTTTGTTTTGACAATCGACTACAATATTCTAAAGAAAAGTGTATCATATCAGTGGAATAATTTATAGGCATAGCAGAAAGTTAAGTACCTCACGCATTTGTGAGAAAAAATGTTGATGGATTCCAAGGCAGAATCCAATTCAATCTACAATTCATCCTAAAAGTTGTCATGCTTTGATTTATCTTTCACTTCGTCCTCATCCCTGAATGAGAATATCATAGACAACCTACTTTCACTCTGGTCTTGTGCATGAACAAGTCATTTTGATGGTCCTCTATTTCATCAAATATGGAGGTGATTAAGTCAACGCATATACGATTACTTAATCAACTCCATATTTGATGAAATAGAGAACTATCGAAATGATCATGTTCCTGCACAAGATGAGTGAAAATAAGTTGCTCATGGTATTCTCATTTGGGGATGAGGATGAAGTGGAAGATAAATCAGAGCATCACAACCTTCAGGACGAACTATGGATGGAATTGGATTTTTCCTTGGAATCCATCAACATCTGTTCTCATAGATGCAACAGGTACTTAACTTTCTGCTATGCCTGTAAATCATTCCACTGATATGATACACTTTTCTTTGGAACAGTTTAGTAGGTTGTCAAAACAAGTTGAATCTTATGCATGTCTTTCTTATGTTAAAACTTTCATAAAGTAGAGTAGTCTATCCATCTCTTACGCAGCAGAATATTTCTATAACAATATTTTGGTTCAAACAAGCAAGACACTATTCAGTAATTGGATTAAAGATGAACAATTATTAAGGAAAATTTAGCACGCCAATGAAATGTTTATGACTTATGAAGTTTACCTCAGGCATATGCATATCCATAAACAATAGATATTTTCTGGTGACAATACATTGAGAAGATACGATAGCATAGAGATCAACAAGCATATATTGAGAAACAACATTATTTGATAGATCAAGACAAGGAGACATTTGGGCTCAGAAAGGAGGTGGAAGGCAGTGAAAGAGACTAGATTTTGAAATTATGTTCAAGTGCTCATATCATTTTCCATGTCTGCCATCATATGTGTCATAGCTTCTGCAACAGAAGCTTTTCGGTTCTTGCTAAAGTTCCATAGCTCCAGCACAGGGTACTTCCCACACGGATTGTACTCCTTGCACTAAGGAGGTCCTATGTGACGGTGTTGTAAGATGCATTCCCCTATTCTTCCTTCAAAGTTTGGAGTTTCTCATCATCCCCTATAATAATTTCCTGATCATATGTGTATATAAGTACACTGTAGATTGTAAACATTTTCTATGAAAAAAGGTTGCATGTATTACCAATGGGGTCAGCTATATTTTAGAGATATCTACTTCAAATAACTATTCATTGGTACAAAAACAAAAGTTCACAAAGTAACAATGACAAGTGAAAATTCAAATAATTGAAGGTTTCAGACTACATGCACCACATACAAAGATTTAATGGGTAGAAAGGATGCTAACAACTATGAAGGAAAAGTATCCAGAAACAATATCAATCAACATGATTAAAATAGTTAACTTTGCCTTTCCATCAATAGTGGCAAGTTTGAAATGATGCGATTTTGATTTCCTAATCTCATTTTGCCATTTTATGCACATAAGTCACTACTACAGAAAATGCTATCACAGATGGTTCAAAATTGTCATCATAGATGGTTTTTTGAATTGTCTGTAAGCATATGCCAGTGATAATGCAACGCATCACAGATGGTTCAGAAACTATCCGTGAAACACCTATCACAACGGTTTGTATACAGAACTGTCTGTGATATGTGACTATCACAGATAGTTTTCATCTAGAACCGTCTGTGATATCAGACTATCATAGACTGTTTTTATTAAGAACCATCTATGATATGCATCTATCATAGACGGTTTTTATCTAGAACTATATGTGGCAGCCTTTTTTTCCTTACCTCTCTTGGCAGAACTTCCATGAGTAGTATCTATTATTCAAAATTTTCTTCTCCTTAGATATTTCTACAATGACATTTATAAGGCACAACCAGTTATAAATTTTCTAATTGAATATCTAAACATCTTAGATGCTTCAAGATACAACTTGTCCGGCCGGGATCATCTTAAAGTATGAACATTTGTAGCACTTTTGTCTACTTTCTTATTCTAATGTTGACAGATTCCAAGGCAAAATCCAATCCCATCTACAGTTCATCCTGAAAGTTGCCATGCTCTGATTTATCTTCCACTTCATCATCATACCTGAATGAGAATACCATAGACAACCTATTTTCACTCTAGTCTTGGCTATGAACAGGACCAGAGTGATCCTATTCCTACACAATACCAGAGTGAAAATAGATTGCTTATGGTATTCTCATTCTGGGATGAGGTTGAAGTGGAAGTGATAAATTAGAGAATAAAAACTTTCGGGACAAACTGTTGAAGGAATTGGATTTTGCCTTGGAATCCATCAACATTACAATAGGAAAGTAGATGAAAGTCTACAAATGTTCATACTTTTTAATGATCATGGCCAAACAAGCCGTGCCACGATGCATCTATGATGTTTAGATATTTAATTACAAAATTTATAATTGGTTGTGCCTTGTAAATATCATTACAAAAATATCTAAAGAGAAGAACATTTCGAACAACAGATACTTTTTATGAAAGTTCTACCAAGAGAGGAAGAAAAACTTATGGTTCCAACAAGCAATCAGCCACTTTTCAATCATTGGATTCGAGATGAGAAAATATTAAGGATAATTTTAGGTGACAATACAAGATATGATACCACAAATATCAACAAGCATATATACATTGAGAAACACCATTAATTAGTTCATAGATCAAGACAAGGTGACCTTAGGGCTTTTCCATTTCTACCATCATATGTGCCAAGCTTCCATAATAGAGGCTTTTCGGTTCTTCCTAAAGTTCCATAGCTCCGGCATAGTGCCCACTTGTTTGGCACCAATAACTAATTGACTTCCAGTCATATCTCTTAATCCCAACAAAAGCGATCATGTTGCTATGAAAAGGGTGTCTTGGTATATTATCAGTAACCATGTCAAATTAAATACTAGAAACCTTTATATTACCTCTATAAGCTCAGCTTTGGCTTCTTCTAGCTCTGCATTCGCTCTGTGCTCCTTAATGATGAGTGCCTTGTTAAGAGAATCTGTATCTTGCGATTTGTCATCTATGTCTTTCAATTTTTATTTGATCTCATAAATCTTTTATGTTAACTTAGACTTTCCATTCAGTTGTTCTTGTCGAATATCTAAACATGGGACATGTGTCCACAGAGGATACGTGGAGAATATGTCCTAACGACATGCAGAGATTTCGGATATCACGGGCCCGATTATGAGGGATACGATATATGCGGGAAAGATAACTCCATATCAGGAAGGACTCGATCGCTTTCCCCTTGCTAGGAAACCAACTCGAGTACACATGATATCTAGGGAAGTTTGGATACGCTGCGAAGATCACGCGATGATGGACTCCACATCGGCTACGATCTGATACTTCAAACTGACTACAACTCGACTTGAAGCCGAGCTACCCTGACTATAAAAGGCTGGGGGTAGGGATCCTCAAGGGAGAGAGCTTTCGAGGTGAGAGACAGGAAGAGAGAGCTTTCGATATTAGAGACAGAGGAAAAGCAATTCTGAGAAGATTAGCCATTTAGAGCTTTTAAGCAAGTAGTCCTTTTTGCGCATAGAGCTCAGGAGCCGACGAAGCCTATTTTGTCATCCTCTAGCCATAGCATAGCCTTAGCTTAGGTGCAATCCACATTGTAACTAGAGCTAAACACATTGCTTTGTACTTTTGTTCATCGACTCCATATATCATCCATACAAGAGTAGGGTATTACTCCACCAGGCGGCCTGAACCTGTCTAAATCGTGTCCCTTCGATTTTATGCTTGAATGCTAACCCGAAGGTACCTGAAGGTATAAATTTATTATCGATATTCTAACCTTCGACAGTTGGCACGCCGGGTAGGGGCCTTCAACTGATTTTTGCAGATCAAGTATGTCTTCGTTGCACGCTCATAATGGATTTTTCGATGACTACCCATGCGACAATTTTTGCTTCGTCACCGCCATCAAGCAAGCACCTGCGATCGGATCTGAGATCGCCTTCGGAACGATGCTCTATTGATATGGGTCGAGCGGAGATCTAGTGCACATCGGGTTCACTGAGTCCCGTTCTTTGGACCCATGCCGAGAGGTGGGCTTCATCGACTTTGACCTAACGGAGCCCAATGTCCTCATGTGTGTTGACATAGAAAGCGAAAGCGAAAATGATGGCCATAGCAGCCAGGGTAGCAGCACAATAGATTGATGAGTGTTCATGGTCGGAGCCAACAACGGTGCTACTACCGATAGTTCCCAAGAAAGGAACACAAGGGCAGACGTCGCAGAAGGTGAGGAACACCAGATCCCCCTGATCACGCCTGAAGAGCTTGCAAACGCTATTTCTCCATACACCGCATATCATCGGTGTGATCTAGCAGCTGCGGCCATAGCTGGGATCACGGTCAATCTGTCGAGGCAACTTGATCTTGATGATCTAATGACAGCCCACTTGCGGGTGCGAGATCTTCAGGGACAATAAATTCCTCTACAGCTCGACGACAATGACAGGCCCGCTCGCACTCCTAGAGTAGCATCCCATCAGAGCCACAATAGTGACATTTTCAGCACTCCTGAGGCAAATGTCCAGTGTGCTCACATGCTGCTTAAATCCCATCCATCACTGGATTCGGGTAACCCGATGACTCCAGTGTTCGACTAAATGAAAACGCTGCTCCATGCAGCGCAAGCGTAGACTACTTGAGTTGCCAACTCGAGGCTAGGGTGTCCCAGTCAACAGGGCACCAGAAGCCAACGGACAAGACCATCCCACCGCCATCGAGCAGTAGGATCGGCGGTGGCCAGTTCCAAATAGAGAGTTTCCAGGCCAATTCGCTCCAACCTCCATCGGGGACATCCCAAAGATCTTCGAGATCAAATTCCTCACGATCGACGAGACTTGCGCAACGTTTTGCATGGTCGGAGGGAGGAACGTGACCCGAGAGACCGCGAGCGGCAGTAAAATGAGTCCCCACCTTCGAGGGCCCAATCTCCCACGCGTCGAGCTTGAAGGGGCGAATCTCCGCCCTTGAGGGGCCACTCGCATGCACAGTGTAGGCTCCGTCCTCGGCAAGGTCCGTGATAGGTGACCCCCTGAGGATGTCGATGAAGGATGCAAGGCTTTCACCCCCGAGCTACGTGTAGTAAGGTGGCTTGATAAATTCAAAACGGGCCCCGTCAAAAAGTACTCGAGAAAAATCAACCTCGTCGAGTAGCTGCAATCTACACTACAGTCATGAGGGCTGCTGGGGGAAGTGAGAAGGTGATGGCTAATTAACTGCTCACCACCCTGGATGGTGCCGCGAGGTCCTGGTTGCTAAACCTCTCGCCTCAGTCAATATCCTCATGGGCGGAGTTGCGGGCCCAGTTCATCACCAAATTCCAAGGCTAATATGAACGCCCCAGAACATGCAGTGACTTGCATAAGGTGATTCAAAATCTAGGTGAGTCATTGCGTGGCTTCATTCGACGCTTCAGCGACAAGCATAAATCGATCCCATGACATCACGGATGATGCTGTTAGTCGCCTTCAAAAACCGTGTCAAGGATAAGGAGTTGAAAAGAAAGTTGGCCAATCGAAAGATCTGAACCCCCAAAGAGCTCTTCGAGTTGGCAAATAAATGCTCCATACATGTAGAGGCCCGATACGATCTCGATGACCCCAAGTCTAGCGACGACAAGCTCGAGTCATCCAAGCAGGGGGCGAAGAGGAATAAGAACCGCGGGGAAAAGTGCAAGGGTGATTCTACCGTAGCCACAGTTGGAAGAGGCAAGGTGCGTAATATTGGTTGCAACAAAGGTCGAGGCCGTGGGGGAGGCAAATACTGCATGTGGTGCAGAAGCAATGCAGACTTGCAGAAGTCAGGAAGCAAGCCATACAAGAGGAGGCCAGCAAACTCATAAAGGATGGCTTCATCCGAGTGGCGCGTCACCCGACGTGGCTGGCGAACCCTGTCCTCATCAAGAAACCCAACGGCAAGTGGAGGATTTGCATCGACTACTGTAACATCCCAAAAATTTGGCTTATAATTTCGCTCATATGCTTTTTGGTGATTTTCTGAATTTATTGGATTTTTTTTCCAGAAATTAATTGAATTGAATTTAATTAAGTATACTGAACCTTTTGTGAAAACTAAATATATATAGATAAAGTTAATATAAAGTTTTACCAAAAATATTTTATTTGTGCTCGTAATGTCTCAAAGTATTTATGAGAATTTTAGGATTTTTCCTGATATTTTAATTGCTTAAAGTAGATTAATCTAATTTGGGAATTATTTTAAATCAAAAGCTTTTGAAAATCGAGTGAAAGCGATCGGGCGAAGCCGATCTTGTCGCGTGCGCCCATCGACGTGCGGCCCGATCGGCTGTCATTGCCGCCTCGCGCGTGGCCGTTGGATGAAGATCGGACGGTTGTCTCCTTCGCGAAACCCTAGCGCCTTGGCCGTTGGATTGAGATCGAGCGGTCGGGATCGTTCGCGTTGTTTTGTAAGTTTAGATCTCGCCGTTGATTTTGGAAAGAGCGGATCGGATCGTATCACCGGATCTAATCTCGGCGCTCGTTACCGTCGGACGGCCGTCACCTTCGTCTCCGATTCGGTTTTCGAATCCGTCGCCGCTGCCGCCGCCGCGTGATTTAGGGTTGCCGTTTTAGCGCGCATGCCGAGGCTATAAAAGCCGCAGCAAGACACCGAGGTTCCTCATCCCGAGCGCATCCGCCGATGCTAGCCTTCGCCGTTGAGTCACCGCCGTTTAGCCCCAGAGCTCGCCGTAGTTTTCTAGCGCCGCCGCTCGTTTTCGCCCGTTCGCCGTCGTCAAGCCGCCGTTCGGCGTGTGGGTTCGATTCGGGTTCGCCACGTCGAGCCGCACCGAGCGACTACCTCTTCGTCGCCGGCAGGAGCGAGCGCCGTCTCGGTCGTCGTCGTCCTCGTCTCCGGAACTTCAGCGCCGCCGCGACATCGCCGTGCCGAGAGCCGACGGCCGTCGGATCTCGGCGGACCATCCGGATCGAGCCACGTCGCCGTCTGCGATAAAACGGCTCGGGTAAGCGTGACCGTTGGATCGGGGTTGTTCGGGTGAGATCGCGCGCGTGTGCGATGAGAGCGTTAGCCGTCGGATCGTCGCGCAGATCGCGCGCCGCGTGTCGAGCATCGGCACGGCGGCGTCGCGACCAATCGATCTTGCGCGCCGCGTGTCGGGCGCGTGGTGCGAGGCGCCGTGGGCGCGCCCACGGTGGACGAGGCGGTTCCGTGGACCGAGTCCATGGATCGAGCGACGTGTCGGCGCTGATTGGTCCGAGTCGGCTGACGTCGCGTTGCGCAATAAAATCTTTTCAATAGAAAATAATTGGAAAAATCGAAATTCTATTTTCTGTATTTTGATGTTATTCAAACTTCAAAAGGCTATATCTTTTGCATTTTAACTCGGATTTGAGTGTTTCAAATTTCTAAAAATTTGTAAAATCAAGATCTATTTATTGGTGAATTTTATTTTATTTTTGGAGTTTGGTTACTCTCTGGTTTGGTGTTTATTTGCTATTTTGGCATCGTTTAGCGTAGACGTTGAGCGCTCGGTGATCCGGAAGAAGATTCGTCGCCCAAGACCCAAGCTCAGATCAAGACCAGCACCTACTCCAAGGCAAGTTGTGCTTTGATCATGTTGCACCTAATTTTCACCAAATTACTATTTTGTCTTTTAAACTTTATGCATGATATTTTATGTGTATAAATGATTTCAATTAATCTGGGAATTAGATAATATGCCTATTTGAATTAAACCATACCTTGTCAATTATATGCCATGATCTATTTGTCACCCTAGGATGTGGAATTATAGTTGATAATCAACATGGGCTAGTTAGATCGTCATAGATTGCTTAGCCATGCCACGTCATCACATGTGTCAGAATGTCGATACTTAATCTTGACTAATGGAATATGGAACAATGTTTATGAATTGGTGTGTCATGTGTTGTCACACAATGATATCAAGTTGTCGTGGCGAGGAGGTCACACATCGGGATTGAAATGTTGATGGCATGTGGTGCTTGGTAATCAAGCTGGGGTGGTAATGATTTTAGATTGAGGCAAGTGGCAAGGGCGGTGTGCCAAGGTGGGCGAGTTTGGCGGGGTATGTGGAAGTCTTGCCTTAATCACCTTAAGGACTTAACCTTGCAAGCCTTTGACTGAGTCTCTCTTGCAACCACATGTCGGAATGGGACACTTAGTGAATAATTTGTGAAACCTAGATTTGATCTTGTCGTGGTGAATAGTGAGTCCGGGTTACGGTTTAACTCACATGGCGCAAGAGGGGGCCTGTTGTGGTGGTTTAACCCTTGATGTTGAAACCTTAGCGAGCGAGATTGGGTCTAGGTGTAGCATTGTAAAGGCTTTGTTATGATCACTCGCCTTGGTGGTGTTTGGTTGTATCGTGTGGGTAAAGTGCATAACCTCTGCAGAGTGTACAATCTATTGAATAGCCGTGCTCACGGTATTGGGCAATGCTCGGAATTACTGAGTTAAGGGTTAGACTTTTGTTAAACAAAAACTTGTTGGGATGGCAAGGTGCCATGGAAAGTGGAAAATTAATTTAGGATTGGAAACTTGGTGTATTTGAAATCTTGAATTTATTAATTCTTGTATTTGTTTCTTCGCTTTCCAATCTATTTATTGTATTCTTGTTAAATGTCGCTTTATTGCAAAAATACCCTTACTAGCCATTCCTTTGGATTAAGCCAAACATATAGAATATTAGACTTGCATTATTTTGCACAACTTGTTGAGTGCTTTATGTACTCACCCCATCAACAACAACTTCGTAAGAGGAAGAATCTCGCGATCATGGATGAGGATTATTTGGATGCGAATGCTTAGGTCCGAGCCTCGTCGGTTGCTCGTGGCGAATCGAGCGCCACTGCGTTTATTCTATTTCATTGCTTCTCATTGATACTCTTTTTAAGCCCCTGTGAGGCATTATTCATGTAAGACAACAGTTATTATTAATTAATGAAGTTTATGCTATATTTCATTTGTGTGTGACTATGATAGCATCTATGTTGAGCTGTGTGCACTAGCGTGATCTGGACTAGTGCGGTATACACAGAGGGTCGGATTTGCAAATTCGGGTCCCGACAGAGGTGGTATCGAGCCATCGACTATAGGTCTTGGCCCTAGGTAGTTGGTATCTCTTAGGAGTGTCCAAAATTATTTTCTAAAGAAAACATAAAATTGACTAATATGAAACTCTTGGCTTATCTCATCCTCCTACTCTCATCCTTGCTAAATTACCTTCTTTTCGTTGCCGTTTGAGTGGAGATCTTATTCAAAATTTTGTTTTGAATAGATGCCGATCTTTCAGTCCTTCGAGTCAAGACAGGGTGGCTATGCCATGGAGCTGTGGAGAGTTCTTCAAGTGATTGGAGGCTTTGATCGTCCGCTCTACCGAGGAAGCAAGCTGGGCGTCAACGGTGTGCATCGGGGTTCTTACGCAGTCGATCATCTTCGCTCGAGAGTGCGGCGAGACCACCTGACCGATCCACATCACCGCCCGAGGTTCACTTACGAGGTGGAGTTGGGAGGTCGCTAGACTTGCTCTCACGACGGATCTGCCACGACTACGCCTACGAGCTTCGCAACACCGTATTTCGACTTCACCCGACAGTGCGAGCGTGCCAGCGTCGACGGATCGTGGAAGGAGAGTGTGCTACTGCAGTACACCTTGCTGAGTTCGCCACCGCCGGGAGGATCACTTGAGGACACTGCGCAGAGCCGGAGACGGCGTGTGAGGCGTTGAGAGTGGAAGAGCGGGAGCTTCAAAAGACCGCGACGCAGCAGCCGAGTCATCGGCGAGTGGAGGAGGCCTTGCGGTAGCCGAGGAAATAGCGGACCAAGTCGCCCAGAGCCGGATGAGGTCGCCAAGAAGAAGAAGAAGAAGACCGGAAGAGCGTGAGTGGGAGCCCGAGGAGCCAGCAGAGGGTCACAGGATAGGTTCGCACCCATGCCACCCACCCACCGATGTATGCCGGATCGCCTCTCGGCCGGGGTGGTGGATGAGTGAGAGTCGATCTTAGAGTTGTGTTGAGACTCGAGTGTTGAGTCGCGTTTTAAGTTAGCCTTTACCCTTTTAGTAGGCGTGAAAGTTGCATGTTTAGTTGGTTCTTAATTGTTTGTCGAGTGTGCGTTATGTGTTGCAAAGCCCTTAGGCATTGTAAGCAACCATACCAAGTAATAATAATAAAGATTATTTAAGTTGGGTTTAACCTGTTTCCCCCGCCTTAGAAATTCTTGCATCTTATCTATGCTACATCTATCTTTCCTAACCCAAGAAGCAATCAAGCAGATGGTGAACACTCGCAGCAACAATGGGGCTTCGGGAAGTGGTCTACGCTCAGGCAACAATCCCAATGAAGGAGTACCACCGCAGCAAGCACCGCCAGTGGATATGCAGAACTTGGGAGCTTTTCTCGCTGCGCAAACTCAGTTGATGCAAACTTATGATGCAGCAGATGACCAATATGGCTGCAGTCAACAACCCCGCTGAGCAGAACAACAATGGCGGGCCTCGTCCTTACTCCAAGTTGTCAGACTTCATGAGGACCCGACCGCCAACATTCTCGGGCAACGTCAACCCCTTGGAAGCAGATGATTGGCTGAGAACCATTGAGAGGAAGTTGTACATCACACAATGTGAAGGGCATGAGAGGGTTCTTTACGCATCCCATCAGCTAGAGGGAACAGCTGCAGAATGGTGGGAGAACTACTGTGCTACTCATGAGGCACCCATGGAAATCACGTGGGAAGAGTTCGCAACGGCCTTTCGCCAGTACCACGTACCAGAGGGAATGATGGACCTGAAAAAGGAAGAATTCAGGGCGCTTAAGCAAGGAGGCCAACCGGTGGCTGATTACTTGAACAAATTCACACAGTTAGCACGCTATGCTCCTGAAGATGTAGCGACGGACAAGGCTAGACAGTCCCGCTTCATGAAAGGACTAAACTCAGGGCTGCAAGTGGGGCTGATTACCCACACTTTTCCAGATTTCCAAGAATTGGTAAACAAGGCTTTGATTCTGGAGGATAAGCGCAAGGAGCTTGGGGAAAATCGCAAACGCTTGATGACTAACCCAGGTGGACGCCCTAACCACCTACGAATGAGGATGACCCATAGCAGTTTGCTAGGTTCCAACCACAAGTCGTTAACAAGCCAAGACAACACCGCACCGCGACCATCGTGACAAGGTTATCGGGCCGCCCAAGGTAACAATGCTCAAGGGGAGTCGTGATCCACCGCCGAAGGTGCTACGATTGCAATGAGTGGGGCATTATGCTAATAGATGTCCCGAAAGGAGGAATCACGCCGGCGTTTCAACCTTGGAGCGACACCGCTAAGGCACCGGCGACGGAGCGAATCGAGGAGCTGGACAGCAGGAGTGGCGCCTCAAGCTACTATTCGAGGCGAGTCAACCACATCACCGCCGATGGAGCCAGGGAAGCATCGGGACGTCAGATTGGGTAAGTTTTTGGTAAACTCGATTACACTGCAATAAAGATTATTTGATTCAGAGCTTCACATTCATTTGTCTCTCGAGCTTTTGCATCTAAAAATGGTTTAAGCATGAAAAATCTCAAGTGTGTGATGCTAGTTCAAGCCCCGGATCGAGTTAAGATCTAATATTGGATGTTTGGGGTAAAGTCGATAATTAACGGGTAGAGTTCCTAGCGAACTTAATTATTCTAGATGCCCAAGTTTTAGATGTTATCCTTGGTATGGATTGGTTAACCAAGCATAAGACGGTATTGGATTGTGGTGAAGGGTTGTATCCATTGAGAGCCCTACAGGAGAAAAGGTGGAATTCGAGCGACATCGGTTCGCAAGGGTCAATTAATGGTTAATAGCATGAAAGCCGTCGGATTGAGGACGTGCGGTGGTCAAAGAATATCGGATGTATTTCGGAGGATCTACCAGAATGCCGCGGACCGTGACATCGAGTTTGTCATTGAGTTAGTACCGACAAAGCACCAATAGCAAAAGACCTTACCGGATGCCTACCGATGAGTTAGTAGAGATGAAGAAATAGATCGGCGAGTTATTAGAAAGGTTTTATAAGACCAAGTTCGCCGCCATGGGGAGCGCCGATTTTGTTTGTCGGGAAAAGGATGGAAGCCTTAGAATGTGTATTGATTACCGTGCACTTAATGAAGTGACGATTAAGAATAAGTATCCGTTGCCAAGGATTGATGATCATTCGACCGGTTGAGAGGAGCTGGAGTTTTCTCCAAGATAGACCTTCGTTCGGATATCATCAACTAAAGATTCGGACGGAAGATGTTCCAAAACCGCATTTTCTTCAAGATACGGACATTATGAGTTCACGGTCATGTCTTTTGGATTGACCAATGCATGACCTATTTCATGAACTTGATGAATAAGATTTTCATGGAATACTTGGACAAGTTTGTTGTTGTGTTCATAGATGATATTTTGGTATATTCGAAGACCGAGCAGAGCACGCAAATCATCCGAGGCTAGTGTTGGAAAAGCTGCGTGAGCAACAAAGTTTGTATGCTAAATTGATAAATGCGACTTTTGGAAGGAAAAGGTGGAATTTCTCGGTCATGTCATGACTACGAAGGAGTTCTTTGTCGACCCAAGCAAAGTGGAGGCGATGTTGCATTGGGAGCAACCAAAGTCCATCACTCAAGTCCAAGTTTTCGGGAATGGCGAGGATATTATCGCCGGTTCATAGAAGGATTTTCGACGATTGCTAGACCTCTTACTCGATTATTGAAAAAGGAAAAGAAATTTTCATGGACTTGATTGTGATAAGAGTTTTGAGGAATTAAAGCGTTTAACAACAGCCCAGTGTTGGTTTTGCCTAATGTTGTAAACGACTTGATATATCTTGTGATGCGTCAAGACAGGTCTTGGATGCGTATTGATGCAAGAGGGTAAAGTGGTCGCATATCGTCAAGGCGATTAAGACCGCATGAAGGAAATTATCCTCACATGACTTGGAATTGGCGCCGTGGTGCATGCCTTGAAATTGTGGCGTCATTATCTCATTGGAAATAGATGTGAGATATATACGGACCATAAGAGTTTGAAATATATTTTCACTCAATCAGATCTCAATATGAGGCAAAGGAGATGGTTGGAATTAATCAAGGATTATAACATGGGAATTCATTACCATCCAGGAAAAGCAAATGTGGTAGCTGATGCCTTAAGTCGCAAGAGCTACGTGGCGAATATGATGGTGCAGGAAGGACGATCGAATATGCGAGAATTGCAAAATTTAAAATTGGAAGTAGTTTTAGAAGGATTCCTAGCTGCTTTGGAAGTGAAGCCAATGCTCGAAGATCAAATTCGGGAAGGACAAAAAGATGATGAGAAAGTCAACCGAATCAAGGCTAAAAAGGATGAAGGATTAGCAAAGGACTTTACCGTGGACGACCAAGGTACCATGTGGTTCAAGGGTCGCATTTGTGTGCCAAACAGACTAGAACTTAAGCAATTGATTTTGGAAGAGGCTCATGATTCCAAGTATTCAATTCATCCAGGAAGCGCTAAGATGTACGGGACTTAAAGGAGAGGTTTTGGTGGCCGAATATGAAGCGCGAAGTCGCCGAGCACGTTGCCTTGTGCGATGTATGCCAGAGAGTTAAGGCAATACATCAGAGACCAGCAGGTTTGCTACAACCGCTAAAAGTCCCAGAATGGAAGTGGGAAGAAATCGGTATGGATTTCGTCCTTTGGATTGCCAAGAACTCAAAATGGGTATGATTCTATATGGGTTATCGTGGATCGATTGACCAAAGTTGCTCACTTCATTCCAGTCAAGACCACTTACTCAGGAGACCGGTTAGCAGAACTATACATAGCCAGAGTCGTGTGTTTGCATGGTGTACCAAAGAAAATAGTGTCAGATAGAGGTACCCAGTTCACCTCGAGATTTTGGGATAAATTGCATGAAGCTATGGGAGCAGCGTTTGAACTTGAGACTGACATATCATCCATGATCGATGGTCAAGCAGAAAGGGTAAATCAAATTACGGAGGATATGCTAAGGGCTTGTGCATTAGCCTATACTACATCATGGGATAAGTGTTTGCCATATGCGAGTTCGATTATAACAACGATTACGAGCTAGTTTGCGATGTCGCCATTGAAGCTTTATATGGTCGTGCACTGTCGTACCCATTGAATTGGAATGAGGCAGAGGCGTATGATATTTGGCCCTAATATTCTCAAGGAAGTGAAGAGCAAGTTGCCATGATAAGAGACAGAGTTGAAAATCGCGCAATCAAGACAAAAAGTTATGCGAGATAATCGACGCCGTGATTTGAGCTTGAACTCGATGATTTCGTATATCTTAGGGTTACCCTCCGAAAGGAGTTAAAGGTTCCACGTTAAAGGAAGCTTGCCCCAAGATATGTTGGACCGTTCAAAATTTTGAGCCGTCGAGGAGGTTGCTTATCGATTAGAATTGCCGATCACTAGCGGCGTGCATGATGTGTTCCATGTGTCACACTCAAGAAGTGTCTTGGTGCAGTGAGCGACGCCTTTGGGAGAGATTGAATTGCGAAAGATCGACCTACAAGGAGCAACCAATCGAGAATCACGGATGTTATGGACCGCAAGACCGGGACCAAGTCGATTCGCTTTGCGAGTTGATGGAGCAACCATTACGAGAATGAAGCAACTGGGAGCGTGAAGAGGATCTGAAGTCGAATTTCCAAACCTATTTCCTAGTCGACCTTGAATCTCGGGTCGAGATTACATTAAGGGGAGGTTTGTAACATCCCAAAAATTTGGCTTATAATTTCGCTCATATGCTTTTTGGTGATTTTACGAATTTATTGGATTTTTTCCGAAATTAATTGAATTGAATTTAATTAAGTATATTGAACCTTTTGTGAAAACTAAATATATATAGATAAAGTTAATATAAAGTTTTACCAAAAATATTTTATTTGTGCTCGAGAATGTCTCAAAGTATTTATGAGAATTTTAAGGATTTTTCCGATATTTTAATTGCTTAAAGTAGATTAATCTAATTTCGGAATTATTTTAAATCAAAAGCTTTTGAAAATCGAGTGAAGCGATCTTGGGCGAAGCCCGATCTTGGCGCGTAGCGCCCATCGGCGTGCGGCCCGATCACCGCTTCTGCCGCCTCGCGTGGCCGTTGGATGAAGATCGGACGGTGTCTCCTTCGCGAAACCCTAGCGCCTTGGCCGTTGGATTGAGATCGGCGGTCGGGATCGTTTCGCGTTGTTTTGGTAAGTTTAGATCTCGCCGTTGATTTTGGAAAGAGCGGATCGGATCGTATCACCGGATCTAATCTCGGCGCTCGTTACCGTCGGACGGTATCGTATAAATCTCGATTCGGTTTTCGAATCCGCCGCCGCTGCCGCCGCCGCGCGTGATTTAGGGTTGCCGTTTTAGCGCGCATGCCGAGGCTATAAAAGCCGCAGCCCGCACACCGAGGTTCCTCATCCCGAGCGCATCCGCGATGCTAGCCTTCGCCGTTGAGTCACCGCCGTTTAGCCCCGAGAGCTCGCCGTAGTTTTCTAGCGCCGCGCTTCGTTTTCGCCGTTCGCCGTCGTCAAGCCGCCGTTCGGCGTGTGGGTTCGAGCGGGTTCGCCACGTCGAGCCGCACCGGGCAACTACCTCTTCGTCGCCGGCAGGAGCGAACGCCGTCTGGTCGTCGTCGTCCTCGTCTCCGGAACTTCAGCGCCGCCGCGACATCGCGTGCTGAAGCCGCGACGGCCGTCGGATCTCCGGCGGACCATCAGATCGAGCCACGTCGCCGTCTGCGATAAAGCGGCTTCGGGTAAGCGTGACCGTTGGATCGGGGTTGTTCGGGTGAGATCGCGCGCGTGTGCGATGAGCGTTAGCCGTCGGATCGTCGCGCAGATGCGCGCCGCGTGTCGAGCATCGGCGCGGGCGGCGTCGCAGACCAATCGATCTTGCGCCGCGTGTCGGGCGCGTGGTGCGAGGCGCCGTGGGCGCGCCCACGGTGGACGAGGCGGTTCCGTGGACCGAGTCCATGGATCGAGCGACGATGTCGGCGCTGATTGGTCCGAGTCGGGCTGACGTCCGTTGCGCAATAAAATCTTTTCCAATAGAAAAATAATTGAGAAAAATCGAAATTCTATTTTCTGTATTTTGATGTTATTCAAACTTCAAAAGGCTATATCTTTTGCATTTTAACTCGGATTTGAGTGTTTCAAATTTCTAAAAATTTGTAAAATCAAGATCTATTTATTGGTGAATTTTATTTTATTTTTGGAGTTTGGTTGCTCTCTGGTTTGGTGTTTATTTGCTATTTTGGCATCGTTTAGCGTGAGGCGTTGAACCGCTTTCGGTGATCCGGAAGAAGATTCGTCGCTCCAAGACCCAAGCTCAGATCAAGACCAGCACCTACTCCAAGGCAAGTTGTGCTTTGATCATGTTGCACCTAATTTTCACCAAATTACTATTTTGTCTTTTAAACTTTATGCATGATATTTTATGTGTATAAATGATTTCAATTAATCTGGGAATTAGATAATATGCCTATTTGAATTAAACCATACCTTGTCAATTATATGCCATGATCTATTTGTCACCCTAGGATGTGGAATTATAGTTGATAATCAACATGGGCTAGTTAGATCGTCATAGATTGCTTAGCCATGCCACGTCATCACATGTGTCCGAATGTCGATACTTAATCTTGACTAATGGAATATGGAACAATGTTTATGAATTGGTGTGTCATGTGTTGTCACACAATGATATCAAGTTGTCGTGGCGAGGAGGTCACACATCGGGATTGAAATGTTGATGGCATGTGGTGCTTGGTAATCAACTGGGTGGTAATGATTTTAGATTGAGGCAAGTGGCAAGGCGGTGTGCCAAGGTGGGCCAGAGTTTGGCAGGGTATGTGGAAGTCTTGCCTTAATCACCTTAAGGACTTAACCTTGCAAGCCTTTGACTGAGTCTCTCTTGCAACCACATGTGCGGAATGGGACTGACTTAGTGAATAATTTGTGAAACCTAGATTTGATCTTGTCGTGGTGAATAGTGAGTCCGGGTTACGGTTTAACTCACATGGCGCAAGAGGGGGCCTGTTGTGGTGGTTTAACCCTTGATGTTGAAACCTTAGCGAGCGATCTGGGTCTAGGTGTAGCATTGTAAAGGCTTTGTTATGATCACTCGCCTTGGTGGTGTTTGGTTGTATCGTGTGGGTAAAGTGCATAACCTCTGCAGAGTGTACAATCTATTGAATAGCCGTGCTCACGGTATTGGGCAATGCTAGGAATTACAGTTAAGGGTTAGACTTTTGTTAAACAAAAACTTGTTGGGATGGCAAGGTGCCATGGAAAGTGGAAAATTAATTTAGGATTGGAAACTTGGTGTATTTGAAATCTGAATTTATTAATTCTTGTATTTGTTTTATCGCTTTCCAATCTATTTATTGTATTCTTGTTAAATGTCGCTTTATTGCAAAAATACCCTTACTAGCCATTCCTTTGGATTAAGCCAAACATATAGAATATTAGACTTGCATTATTTTGCACAACTTGTTGAGTGCTTTATGTACTCACCCCATCAACAACAACTTGTAAGAGGAAGAATCTACATGATCATGGATGAGGATTATTTGGATGCGAATGCTTAGGGTCCGAGCCTCGTCGGTTGCTCGTGGCGAATCGAGCGCCACCGCATTTATTCTATTTCATTGCTTCTCATTGATACTCTTTTTAAGCCCTGTGAGGCATTATTCATGTAAGACAACAGTTATTATTAATTAATGAAGTTTATGCTATATTTCGCTGTGTGTGACTATGATAGCATCTATGTTGAGCCTGTGTGCACTAGCGTGATCCTGGACTAGTGCGGTATACACAGAGGGTCCGGATTTGCAAATTCGGGTCCCGACAACTACACCGATCTCTACAAAGCTTGTCCTAAAGATCTTTTCCCTCTCCCCCACATCGACCAGATAGTGGATTCTACTACGGGCTGTCAGTTGCTAAGTTTTCTAGATGTCTACTCGAGGTTTCACCAAATTAGCATGTCTGCGGAGGAAAAAAAGAAAAAACTACTTTCACTACTCCCTTTGGTGTATTCTGTTATGTTAAAATGCCTTTCAGTTTAAAGTTTGCTGGAGCTACATATCAGAGCTGTATTCAAAATTGCTTGAAGTCCCAAATCGGGCGCAATTTGGAAGCGTACGTTAATGATATCATAGTCAAGTCAAAAACCGAGAACACCTTAATCAGCGAACTCGAGGAAACATTCGACAACCTTAGGAAGTATCAGATGATGCTTAACCCTGAGAAGTGCACGTTCGGCATTCCGTCCGGCAAGCTTCTCGGTTTCCTACTGTTCAGTGGAGGCATCGAAGCAAACCTGCCCAAAATCAAGGCCATCGAACATATGCGCTCTCCGCGGATGTTGAGGGAAGTGCAGAAGCTCACGAGCTGCATCGCTTCCCTTAGAAGATTTGTCTCTCAGATGGGTGAGCGAGGATTACCTTTCTACAAGTTGCTCAAGAATCAGGACACCTTCAAGTGGAACAAGGAGGCAGAAGAAACTTTTCGAGATCTGAAAAGGTACTTATCATCTTCGTCAATTTTGACCAAACCTAACAAAAAAGATGAGCTCTTTTCGTACATTGCAGCTACACCTCAAGTAGTAAGCACAGTCCTGGTGACTGAACGAGATTGCCCCGACAAAAGGACTAAAATCCAGAAGCTGGTGTACTACGTGAGCGAGGCCTTGCATGACGCCAAGCTGCGGTACCCTCAGGTGCAGAATATGTTGTACGCCGTTTTGATGACTTCTCGAAAGCTGCGACACTACTTCCAGGCGCACAAGATTATGGTCATGATAACTTATCCGCTCAAGGAGGTAATACGCAACCGAGAGTTGATGGGGCGAATCGCATAGCGGGCGGTTGAACTCAACGAGTTCAAGATTGACTTTGCACTACTCGAACGCGAGTCGATTTGGATGACTCCATTCCAAGCATATCTCGAAGGTCGAGATATCATTGACGATACAACAGCCAAGAAAATTGCACGTAAGTCCAAGCTATACACATTGGTAGATGGCAAGTTCTACCGAAAGGGGATTAACAGAATCTTGATGAAATGCATAACTTAGGAGGAGGGCAATAAAATATTGCTCGATGTCCATGGAGGCATCTGTGGCAACCATGCGTCCTATCGTACCCTAATCAGGAATGTTTTTCAACAAGGGTTGTATTGGCCAACTGCCCTCCAGGATGCTTGCGAGCTGGTGAAAAAGTGAGAGAGTTGCCAATTCTATGGCAAGCAAACCACCCGACCAGCCCAAGTACTGTAAACTATTCCTCTGTCTTAGCCCTTCTCTGTCTGGGGATTGGATATCTTGGGACTGTTCCCAAGAGCCCAAGGAGGTTACAAGTTTCTGTTCGTAGCTATCGACATGTTCACTAAGTGGATCGAGGCCGAACCCATCAGGAACATCACCTCAGAAGCAGCTAAGAAATTCATGAGGAGCATTGTTACTCGATTTGGCATCCGTAATCGAGTAATCACACACAATGGTAGCTAGTTCAAAAGCAATGCTTTCATAGTCTTTTGCGAAGAATTGGGTATCAAACTCTGCTTTGCCTCTGTGGCTCATCCTCAAAGTAACAGTCAGGTCGAATGAGCCAATGGCTTAATCTTATAGGGGATCAAGACCCGCATGTTCGATAGGCTCACGGCTTACTCAACCCGGTGGGCGAAAGAACTCCCCTCGGTACTATGGGCTGTTCGCATTTTGACTAGTCGAGACACTGATGAAACGTTGTTTTCTTGGTCTATGGAGTAGAAGCCGTGCTTTCGATTGAATTAACGTTCAAGTCACCTCGAGTGGATAACTACTTGGAAGTGGATAACTACTTGGAAGAGGAACAAGAGCAAGCGCGAGCAGATGACGTAAACCTACTCGAAGAGTTCAGAGATCGAGCATCCATTCGAGCGGCTAAGTATCAGCAAGCCTTACACATATATCATGGCCAAAAAATCAAGTATAGAGCGCTCACCGTTGGATACTTAGTACTACGAAAGGTGCAGAAGCAAGATAATCGCAATAAGCTATCGCCTATGTGGTGTTCGAAGTGACTCGACCAGGATCTGTACGGCTATCGACATCGGAAGGGGTGATACTTGGAAACTCATAGAATATCGACAAGTTGAGAAAGTTTCATACATGAATAAAGAAGACATTGCATTGTAACAAAGATCCAGGTAAGTATGATTTAATTAAAATTTTACTAACAAAAGTCTATCCTATTAAATCTTAAGATAGGTACACCACTACTACTTGTCCTCAGAGGCTTCACGCCGCTACCCCTCCATCCACGGGGACAGGAAAAGGATGGTTCCCAGGATGGTCTTGCGCTCTCTATGCGGATCAGAGGAGGATGCGAAGATCTGACCGCCAGTTGATGAGAAAGGCGACCTCTCCAGCCTCCGAGCACCGAGATGGCTTGGAGGGCGAGCAAGTGCAGGGCTGATGAAGCTGTTTTGAGCTTCACCACCTTCTCCGACACCGGGGGCTTCACCTTCTTCTCCTTGTGTGTCAGCGGTGGCATCTGCTCTCGCGAAGGGAGCAAGGGTGGCATCATATTCTTCGACGATGACCCTCAGCTTGCTGGTAACTTCGTCCTCCTCTAGCCAAACCTTCTTCTCAACAGTCTCCCAATCGATCTCATCCTCCTCATCGAAAGAGATGATCCTCCCGGAGAAACTATTGCCAGTGGAGTAGGGGGAGGGGATTCGCCAAGGATGATCACGAAGAGAAGCGACGGTGGAGGAGAAGCCATGGATGCGGTGGAAGAACTATGGCGACAAGAGCAGAGGACAAGAGAAAAGATGAGAGGTGACAGGCGACAACAGGTCCCGTCTATTTATAGCTCAGGGAATAGGTCACAGTGTAATCACAAATCCATCTAGATTCTTGTCCGTCCCAATCCACGAGACGTCGGTCGTGCTTCCACACAAATGCACCAACCGGAGAGACGCCACTTTATGGTGTGCTGTGTCGATGCGGAAAGTTGCAAAAAATAGTAACAAAGTTCAATCACTGCAACGAAGTTATGTTGTTCATCTACTTCGTATATTTGGATTCTACTTCATCCGTGTGTAAGGGTTGCAATTGAGTTTATGCTCTACCTTCTCCTCGATATAGCAATCGAGTGGAGGGATGGGGGCTACGTCATGCATTTTATCGATGCATATGCTCTAATGTCTGCTTGATGCATTCATCGAGTAGACGGTCGGGGGCTACATTACTCGATTTTTCCTTTACCTGGTTCCACTCTCGGGTCGATGTATCTATTGAATAAGAGTTCGGAGTCACAACAGGTATCGACGATGCTAACGCCTCACTCTTTAGGCTTAATCCAGCTATCGTGCATAGAGTCGGGGGCTATATCAAGATATTGTGCTTGTGTCACTCTACTCCCTACCCAATGGCACATCATCGAGTAAGGAGTTGGGGGCTACATGTAACCTTGTACCTTATTTCCTCTCTGTTTTTCGATCGGTACAGTTATCGAACAAGGCATAGTAGGCACAATTTTCTCTTTTTCCTCTTTGTGGAACATGCAATTTTTTGTACGCACTTACTCGATTGCGCACTTAGCATGTCAGTAAACAAAACTAAACTGTGGCCATGTCTGAATTCGGCAATGAGTAATTCTATCCTGCATGCATATGAGCATCAGTTTGTCAAAAATCTAAGGCTCAGCGGCCGGTGGGAGACGAGACCTCTAGTTGATTCTACATGCGCTACTCTGCAAGTTCTCATTTGCTACAGAATCTAAGTCACATGATCGATGAAGGCCTGTAAAAGTCATGTAGTGTTCTACTCGACGTATATAGCGTTTATGTTATGTATGGCCTCTCTGAGTGTACGCTCGGGTGATAAGTCGTTTAATGAAAGATTTTTTCTAGCATTGTGTGCAGATATAATAATGCATGTGAAGCCGCTTACTAAGGGTTTATGAGTGATAAATCGAATTTGCATTTACTTGTGCTACTCTATTTTCATCGGTAGGGAAATAAGAGACAAGGCACGATAGACAAGAAGATTAATTAGTACTGTCATTAAATACCGCGGTAACAAGAAAAGTGTTGATCTTTACATCGGCATGGTTACACCGAGGGACCTTGGTTGAGATTATCACCGCCAAGTGACAGCTCCAAACTGTCCACTTACTTGTCGGCAAGGCCTACGAAGGACTCAATGTAATCGGTAGCTTCGCTCTCCTCACATGCGAATCCTTGGTTAAGTCCTGAGAAGTTTAAGTTCGGATGGTGGCTCTTCACCATGCCCAGCATGTACGAGGTCGCAAGACGAGCCGAGGTGGTTATATGCTCGAGTGTCTTCAATTGCAGAGCGGCGAGCACCGCATCTGCTGTAGCCTTGTCGACCTCGACTGCTTTCTAGCTCGCCTCCGTCTTGTCTCGACTGGCCCTAGCATTGTCCAATGCAGCTTCCGCAGCAGCTTTTTCAGGTATCAGCTTCTTCTCTCGCTCTTCAGTGTCAGCCTAAGTGGTTTTTAATTTGGTCCTGAGTGGCTCTAGCTTGACGTTCTTCATCTTGAGCACTTGGTCGTGGGAGGCCATGAGGCGCTCAATCTGCTGATGGGATTGATCGTAGAAAACTTCAGCCTCAAGCAGGGTGTTGGCCGCACGCTGCGGTAAGAAGCCAAGACGTGTCAAAAACAGAGTGAGAGGAGGAACGGAAGGCAGCTGTGGAGTATATGAAACCAGGTATCTCCATGACCAGCCCAGTATCGTCTGAGGAGAAGACAGGCCCAAATACAAGGCCCAAAGGATAAGCCTCACTCCAAGCTGCCGTATGGAAGGGGGCACATCCTATAGACAGTTGGATATGTATTTGGATATAAAAGATACATTTGTAATCTGAGTCGTTAAATAGGATAGATAAAGATGTAAACTCTATCCTGTAACTGACTAGAATCTTGTAACCTATCGGAATCTCCGAAACCGATCAGAACTCTGTAAGCCGCACCACCCCCATTATATAAGGAAGAGGGCGGACAACAACAGGGCATCAAGCCATAGAGCATAGCACACCTCGTATCGCCCAGAGCATACTGCGCTTTGAGCACCCTTAGATCCAAGAGATCCAAATAATCCCAGCACATAGGATTAGGGTATTACCTCCATCGCTGAGGGCCTGAACCTGTCTAATCCCTTGTCTTGTGTGACCTTCGAGTTTGAGATCTAGCGCCTGCCCCATAATTTTATTGCCGTCTACAGAAGTTGGCAGTTGGCGCGCTAGGTAGGGGAAGCGCTATAATCTTTTCCTACAGACTCGATGGCAGTAATCGGCGGATTCATCGCCACCTTCGTCTCCGGCCAGGCCTCCCGCTTCGGAAACCTGGACTTCGCTGCAGATGCGAGCGGAGAGCTTGTCTGCTTGGTCCAAAACCAGATCCAATCTGGTGAAGATCAGGCCAACCCATCTCAGGTATGCCGCTCTGACTCACCCAGAAAACCAGTCGGTATTGTGAGGGACTGCTGCGATTTTCACGGCGTCTTCGCAATTGAGGAGCAGAGGACTGATCTCCATCAAGAAGACCAACAGGCTGCGGAGGAAGATCGTCTTCGTAAGGGCAAGGAGGTGCAGGCGCGATCGCTTCGATCGCGCGGCCGCAATGTCCGCGAGGACATCCTGCAGTCCAGGTTGGGAGACCAATCCGTCTTCCGCACACCGATGCAGAACGTTGTCGCCTCCAAGACGCTTCTCGACACGCTGGACCCGATGATTGTATCGGACAGCCCAGCGGCCCCGATCGTGGCCCAGATCAAGGCTATGGTGACGGCGGAAGCAATCCAGCAGAATCAGGAAAAGCCGGTAGGTGAAGCGCACTCGCGCTCCCACGCGGCTACTCTTGTCGCCAGCAGTCGGACTGCAACCAGTCGAAATACCGGCAGTCGGCGCCATACACCACCAGTCGGAGACGCACGCCGAATTATCAACCGTGACCTCCTCCAAGACATCACCACCAGACGGCAGGAGCGGGACGAGGAAGAGCGACGCGGGCGCCACGTCAACTGCGAGCGTTTCGGCACCGGCCACGATCGACGAAGTGATCAAAGGTACGACGACCGCGATGACCATAGAGATTATCATCACCGGGGTCGGAACGACGACGACCGTCGAGCCATGAACTCGTCGCGCAGAACTCCGCCCTGGCGCGTTGAAGACAATCGCCGAGCTAGAGGCTCGCCACGCCGGTCTCCCCCTAATCATGATGAGAGATCTATTGACGGGATCCGAGCGTTCACTCCTCGGCTACGCCGAGTGGTATGGCCCGAAGGATTCAATCCTAAAGGCATCATAAATTTTGACGGGGAGCGAGATTCGAAAGCTTAGCTGCAGGTCTTTGCCCTGGCGGTTAAGGCAGCCGAGGCCAATCAGACTGTGATGGCAAACTATATGTTGGTCAATCTCACCCCATCGACTCAAGCATGGCTCACAGGACTTTATGCGAACTCGGTGGACTCCTGGATCGATCTTTGCGATCAATTCAATGCTAACTTCCAGGGAACCTACGAGAGGCCTGGCACCCTGTAGGACCGTACCAGCTTCACCAGAAGAAGGACGAGACGCTGAGAGATTTCATTCGGCGTTTCATGGAGAAGAAGAACACCGTCAGGGACGTATCTGAAGCGGTGGTGGTGGTGGCCTTCCAAAAAGGGGTAAGTGATCCTGACCTAATCAAGAAAATATCCCAGAAACCCCCTACCTCAGTGAAGGAGATGTTTGCGCTGGTCGATCGCTACGCCACAGCCTCAAACGCCCTGGCCGAGCGCCAAGAGGATCGCCCGCAGCAGAAGAACAAATGCGATAAGCCCGAGTCCTCAAAGCACAAAGATAAGAAGCGGAAAGGCGAGGAACTAGTCGCAGTAGCCGAACGCGACCGACCCCGAGCCCCATGGAGGGAGGCACCAGACTATAATTCTTTCATGGAGGCGATCTGCCCTTTCGACCCAAAGGGAAAGCACGCGGCCAAGGACTGCTTCACTCTGAAGCATTTTGCTCGTGAAAGCCACAGGCAACCAGCTCCAGCGAAGGATGAAGCTGCCAAGAAGAAGGACCCTCCTGGTGAGGACGATTTTCAGGAGCCCGAGCACGAGCTGAACTACATTTACGGGGGCTCCACCGGATACGAGTCCAAGCGGAAGCAAAAGCTTACCGCTCGGGAGATCAATGCGGTGGAACCAGCAGCCCCCAAATAGTTAAAGTGGTCTGAGGTACCGATCACCTTTGACCGCTCGGATCACCTTCGAACCGCTCTTGCCCTCCCCTTTCACTTCCATAGTGGTCTTCTTTGACTGGCCCACTCATTTCAGGGTCCCATCGAGAAAGAGAATTAACGAATCCTAAGGCAAAGGGGCGAGAAACTCAAGGCCACTCTTCCTCCGGGATTTCTTTCCGCACGTGGAATCTCAATAAAGATGAGTATTCTGTTCTCAATTCTGATTGAATGGACATCTGTTTCAATCGGGTTCTACATCCAGGTAAGTTCCCACTAGTGCTTGACCCTGTTATTCGCAGCGTAAAGTTAAGGAAGGTCCTGATTGACGACAGGAGTGAACTCAATGTCCTGTTCGCCAAAACCCTCGATGATATGAACATCCCCCGCTCTGAGCTAAGGCCGAGCACTCAGCCGTTCCACAGAGTGATCCCTGTGGCGTCTTCGTTTCCACTCGGGCAGATTTCTTTGCCCATCACTTTCGGTACCAAGGACAACTACCGAACCGAGTACATAGGTTTCGAGGTAGCCGATTTCGAGACAGCGTACCATGCTATCTTGGGAAGGCCCAATCTGGCTAGATTCATGGCCGTCCCGCACTACACCTACTTGATAATGAAGATGCCGGGACACAGAAGCGTCATCACGGTTCGCAGCGACGTCAAGCGATCTCTGGAATGTGACCGAGAAAGTTGTGAACTTGTCGAGCTGCAGGAGGCGACCGTCGAAGGGAAGAAAATCCAAGCGGAAGCTGCCACGTTGATGGAAGAAGGCGACGTCCTGTTCAAGAAGCAGGCCACGTTAGGGATGAAGCCAGGCAACGGAACCAAGAGAATCACCCTCGATCCATCCGACTCGTTCAAGATGACTCTGATCGTGTTAGGGCTCGATGAAAAATAGGAAGGCGCGCTCGTCACCTTTCTCCAGGCTAACAAGGACATCTTTGCCTGGAAACCATCCGACATGCCGGGTGTTCCAAGGGAGGTGATCGAGCATTCACTGCACATCGACGAAAAGGCAAAGCCAATTAAGCAAAGGCTTCGGCGATTCGCTCCGGACCGCCAGAACGCCATCAAGCAGGAGATCACCAAGCTTTTAGCTACAGGTTTCATCAAAGAGGTGTATCACCCCGATTGGTTGGCAAACCCTGTATTAGTTCAAAAGAAGAATAAAACTTGGCGCATGTACGTTGATTATACCGATCTCAACAAAGCATGTCCGAAGGATCCTTTCGGGTTACCTCGGATTGATCAGCTGGTTGATTCAACCGCCGGGTGCGAGATCCTGAGTTTCCTTGAAGCCTACTCAGGATACCACCAGATTCGCCTAAAGGCGGAGGATCATATCAAGACTTCGTTCATCACGCTGTTGACTTTTGTAGTCGGCAATGAATTTATGGGGTAGGCGCTCGATCTCAAACTCGAAGGTCACACAAGACAAGGGGTTTATCTGAGTTCAGCTCTCGCGTAGGAGATAATACCCTAATCTGTGTCTTTGGGATTATATGGATCTCTTGGATCCGGGGTTGCTCAAAGCACAATATGCTCTGGGCGATATGAGGTGTTCTATGCTCTATGGCTTGATTGCTCTATGCTTGGATGATCGGATCCCTATGTTGTTGCCGGCCCTCTCCCTTATATAGCGGGGGTGGGGCGTCTTACAGAGTCCTGATCGGTTACAAGATTCTAGTCAGTTAATAGGATAGAGTTTACATCTTTATCTACCCTATTAACGACTCGGATTACAACCCTATCTATCATATCTAAATATAAGTTCAACTTCCTTTAGGATATGTCCCCTCGCGCACGGCAGCGGGGCCTGACGCGGGGAGTATCTTCTGAGCCTCCCTCTTGGGCTTGTCATGAGGGTACCTGGGTTCTTATATTCCACACACGCCCTTTGGGGCCTTTTGCTATACCACTATGGTATTCGGGCTGAAAAATGATGGTGCAACGTACCAGCGCGCAATACAGCGGTGTTTTCATGCCCAGCTCGGACGCAATGTGGAGGCATACGTGGATGATGTCGTGGTGAAGACTCGAGGAAGGAAGGACCTTATTGCCGACCTGACCGAGACGTTCAAGAGTCTAAGGGCTTCCAGCATGAAGCTTAATCCTGAGAAGTGTGTTTTCAGAGTATCTTCGGGAAAACTGCTCGGGTTTATCGTATCACAACAAGGCATCGAGGCCAACCCAGAGAAGATCAGGGCCATATCAAAAATGGAATCGCCGACTTGCCAAAATGACGTCCAGAAGCTTACAGGATGCATGGCCGCACTCAGTAGGTTCATTTCCCGACTGGGTACGCGAGATATGCCATTCTTTAAACTCCTCAAGAAGCAGGACAAGTTCTAGTGGACTACAGAGGCGCAACAGGCGTTTGAAGATTTGAAGACCTTCCTGACGATGCCCCCGGTCTTGGTTTCACCGATGCCAGAGGAGCCTCTACTACTTTACATCGCGGCAACGACTCATGTAGTCAGCGTTGCGATCGTCGTAGAAAGGGAGGAGCCAGGCCACGTGCAGAAGATCCAACACCCGGTCTACTTCGTCAGCGAAGTCCTGAGTGAATCCAAGGTGCGGTATCCGCAAGTGCAAAAATTATTGTATGCTGTACTCCTGACGTCTCGCAAACTCAAGCACTACTTCCGAGAGTATACTATTTCGGTGGTTACCTCCTTCCCAATAGGAGATATACTTCACAACCAGGAGGCCACTGGGAGAATTGCAAAGTGGGCGGTCGAGCTTGGAGCTATCGATATCCTATTCAAGCCTCGCACTGCCATCAAGTCTCAAGCGCTCGTCGACTTCACGGCCGAATGGACAGAGCTTCAAAGCCCGGCGGTTACCAAGGAGCTCGAGTACTGGACAATGTACTTTGATTGTTCCCTCATGCTCAGCGGCGCGGGGGCTGGTATCGTGCTCATATCACCAAGTGGGGAAAGGTTGAGGTACGTTCTACAGATACTTTTTCCTGCATCCAACAACGCCGCCGAGTACGAGGCACTCATCCATGGGCTAGAAGGTAACTTCGACGGCCAGGAACTCATTCAGGTACTCCGCCGAGACAATGAAGCAGCCGACGAGCTAGTAAAAATGGGATCCTGCTGGTCTACAGTACCCGTGGGAGTATTCGTCGAAGAAATACATAAACCCACGATCAGCACTCGGCCAAAACCGGACGTCCCAGTAGAATAGAGCGAAGAGGCCAAAGTCTTAGTCGTTTCCCCCGGTTGGACGGCTCCGTATTTGGATTATCTGATGAAGGACGAGCTACCCGAAGATCGTGTGCAAGCCGAACGAATAATGCGCCGAAGCAAGAGTTATGTGGTGATCAGGGGCGAACTCTATCGCAAGAGCTCCTCTGGTGTACTACGACGGTGCATATCAGAACAAGAAGGAAGAGATCTTCTCAAGGAAATCTACTCGGGAGTTTGTGGGAATCACACGGCATCATCAACCTTAGTTGGTAAAGCCTATCATCAAGGATTTTTCTGGCAGACTGCGGTCACGGATGCAGAGGACATCGTCCGGACATGCGAAGGATGTCAGTTCTTTGCGCGTCAGATGAACAAACTGGCATAGGAACTACAGACCATTCCCATAACCTGACCGTTTGCGGTCAGGGGGCTCGACATGGTGGGACCTTTAAAAAAGGCTCAAGGCGGTTATACCCATCTCTTCGTGGCCATTGATAAATTCACCAAATGGGTAGAGGCCAAACCAGTCATGACAATAATAGCGGCAAAAGCCAAAGAATTCTTCAACGAAATCGTGGTTAGGTTTGGTGTTCCAAACCGAATCATCAGGACAACGGCACCCAATTCAGAAGCGGCATATTTCAAGACTGGTGCGATGAACTCGGAATAAAAATCTGCTTCGCATCAGTAGCGCACCCCCGAAGCAATGGGCAGGTTGAGTGAGCCAACGGCATGGTGTTACAAGGCCTGAAGGCAAGGATTTTCGATCGTCTAAAGCCATGCGCCACTCGGTGGGTGAAAGAATTGCCTTCGGTACTCTAGGGGCTACGAACCACCCCTAGCAGAGCAACCAGGCAGTCACCTTTCTTCCTGGTGTACAGCTCGGAGGTAGTCCTCCCCGCCAAGTTAGAATTCGGATCCCGCGGGTCCGGAGCTATGAAGAATTCTCCTCGGAAGAAAGTCGGCTAGAAGACCTCGACCGACTGGAAGAAGCCAGGGACGTCACAACAATTCAGTCGGCAAAGTATCTCCAGGGCCTATGTCGCTATCACGGTCGCAATGTGAGGAGCCACGCATTCTCCAAGGGAGATCTGGTCCTTAGAAAGAATCATAAATGCGAGCATAAGCTCTCCCCAAGCTGGGAAGGCCCTTACGTCATCGATGAGGTGGTGCGCCCTGGAGCTTATAAGCTCAAGAGAGAAGACGACACGGCAGTCAGCAACACTTAGAACATAGAACAGCTACGTTGTTTTTTCACTTGAACTTTGTAATTCAAATTGTTTCTTTATGAATGAAAAAATCGATATTAAATTTATTTTTTACATAATCTTCTCGAGATTTATGTGTCCGAGTGCTTCGCTCCAACGATTTTAAGACTCTCAGACATGCGTCACGAACCATGCCTCAGAGCCTCGGGGCTAGACTAGTCGGACATGATATGTCGAAACCACTCGGGCAAAGATACATATTTAAAGACGAAATGCAAGAACAAGGAAACGCCTTTATATACATTCAATTTACAGGTCCAAAGTTTCTACAACAGACAAAGATGTGTCCTTGACTTCCTCCCAGAGCTCGGCGGCCCGATCCTCATCTACGTTTTAGGCGTAGCCTTCTTTAACGGCCTCAAGATCCACTCGGAGATAAAGCGACTTGGTGATCAACAAAGCCTGGCTAGCACCATTGGTCGTTGTCTCCTTCAGGAGTCACTTGAGCTCCTCGGGGGCTTCCTCCAGCCGAGAGATGACCTGGTCCCTGCTGAGTAGCCTCTCACCTCCGGGATGAAGCAAACTCAGCAGCGGCTCGGAGGCTTCTTGAAGCTTGGCGCAAGACGTCTCAAGGGTTTCAACCCTCTCATTAAAGATGGCATACTGCGCCTGCGTTTTGAATTTATAGTTTGCAAGACAAAATATTAGACAAGGCAATGAAAACATGGGAGGGCCAAGTTGCCGATCGTACCTTCAAGCTCCTTCTTCGACTTCGTTTTGGAAACCTCCGCGGCTTTAACTTGTTCTTGAAGCTTCGCGACGGCGGAATACTGAGCTGACATGGAGATAAGAAGATCAAGAGACCAGACGATAAGACAAAAAAACAGGGTGGCCCAGGAAATAACTACCTAGAAGGGAGACGACAACATCCAGCTTCTCCTACCGAAGAGCCTCCTTCTCCTCCCGCAGCGCCTGGACCTTCGACCGAAGAGCTCGCATCTCGGCTGCGTGTCCAGCCTTGATCTTCTCTAGCTCGGTCAGATATTCCTGATGCGTCCGGACCTCCGGGAGCATCCTCTGGAGGTACTCGGACTTCTTCTCGAAGCGCTGCCCTAATTTCTGTAAATCATCACAGGATAAGGTGACAACAGGCTAACCGACGTAAGCAATGAGATGGCGGGAATAGAAAACATTGTACACGGGCCAGGCGCGCGCAAGCAGTGGCGTGACTATAAAAGTCATTCCTCTCCCTCTCCTCCTCAGAGTCATCCAGGAGATTCAAGCCCTCCTCCTCATCAACCCACGCAGCTTGCAGTATGAGCTGGGGGCGAGCAGGAGTCGGCGGAGCCCGGGAGATCTCTTCAATCTCGAAGGAGGGACGGGAGGCGGGCTCCTGAGTAGTAGGGCCCGATGCTGGAGCAGGAGTCAGAGACGGCGGCTGGGGCTCGGAGAGCGCCCCGGTGTTCCCAGGCGAGGCCCCCTCGACCAAGACATGAACCTCCGGAGGTCCAGCCTCCACTGGGGCCCTAGACGGCTTCCTGACAGGAACATCAAGCGAAGTATTCCTACAAGAAGAACTGTCAGCAAATAAGCCGACGAAATGCGTCAACTAAGAGTCGATAGGGTAACAAACCTGTCGGACTTCCTCATCCTCATCGGGGGCTTCTTCCGAGTGGCCGAGCTGCTCCCGAAGGGGCCACTCGGGGCGCTGCCGACCGGCACCCCAGGCTTCCCCCTACCGCCTGAGTCCCCCGGAGGCTTCGGCGGATGTGCCGCGGGCTCGTAGGAAAAGGGAGCTAAAGGCACCGGAGCTCGTGTTGACGGGTCCAGGATCTTAGGACCACCAGTCGGGCGCTGGGGCTTGTAGGGTCCTTGGACACCGCCTTCTTCCCCTTCTTGGTGGTGGGATCTCCCGTAGAAGAGCTTGCGGGTCGTTTCGGGGAAGTGCCTATTCGAGTGGGCATTTCTGGAAGAGGTGCGTCGCTGAAGAAGGCCACCCGATCCTGGAAAGGAAGATTAAAAGTTAGAAGTCACTCAGAAGACGGATGTAGAAATCTATTGGCAAAACTCTCTCACCTAGGGGGAGGATTCAATGCAGAGAAGGCCTTGGAGAATCTGGTGGGCATCTCGACGCTCGGGATGAAGAAATCGCCAACTCGAGCATGAATCTGCTCTTTCGTTATTAAGTCGGGCAATTCCCGGGTCGGATCGTCTTTGCCCTCAAACTGAAACCCCAGGTGGTCGCGCTCCTTCAGGGGCTGAACCCGTCGAGCAACAAAGTGAATGGCCAGACCAACCCCTGTGAGGCCCCCTTCCTTCAATTTGCCAATGAGCACCAAGTGGTCTTGCACTTGATCCATGTTGTAGGCATCACCGACAGAGGACCAAGAGAGGGACATATACTCTTTTCTTATTCTTAGAAAAAATTTTATGCTCTCGATCTCCAGTTCCCAAGGTGGCTACTTAACCAGTTCCCATTTTAGGATTAGGATGAAAGCTCGATGAGCAGACCTAACATAAATGTAGCCACTAGAGCCATTCTAAAAAGGGAGAAATTAGCACTACTTGGTGAAATAGGTTCTTTTAGAATCAATTTCAAGCCTACCCACGGTGTTAACTTGCCATCCCCAACAAATCTGATAGCAGCCCATTCGAGTTCCGCTTGGAAAAAAGAAGCTCTTCTTTATTTTCGTTTTTTTTGCCCAAGATAATCTCATTTTCCAGAGCCAAGCCTATTATAAGAGTTCAACTGCCATATTCGGATGGAGTCCAAATGATTGCATCTTGGGCTGAAGAATGACCCGTTGGCACTACGGCTTTTGAGCTTCCCTTTGCTGGTTCCGAACTATCACTGATCCCAAAGATCAACCTTCAAACCTTTTTCTTTTAATCTTAGGAAGGCTTTCTCGGGGAGAAAGCTGGTTGGGGAACTGCTAAACGACCTCCCCAAGTAGGATTGAACCCACGACCGGTCGATTAACCGACCGCTTCCACCACCGAGCTCATCGAGGAAAAGGGGAGATTCGATCTCCTAGAGTTCAACTCCCGCTCTCAACCCATGAACAATATGAGTCCGAAGCTTCTTTCGTAACTCCCGGAATTTCTTCATAGATCGTTCAACACCTGTGGCACAAACCCATTTTTGACCAGGGGGAAGGTAGGCTTCCTCAAAAGTCATTTGATCTAGAAGAGACCAACCTTCGGCCGGCGCCCGAGGAAAGAAGGAAGAGCTGGATCAGGATCGGCACAATAAAACCACTCCTGGTGCCAGCCTTTATTCGAAGACTTAAAGGGAATAGCAAAATACGATTTCTTTAGCCCCTCCCGAAGTTGGAATCCGGCTCCCCCAATTATCTTGGGGTCGCTTTTTGAGGGATAGGGCTTCAGAAGGTAAAAATGGCGAAAAAGATCAAAATGAGGGCGGATGCACAAGAAAGCTTCGCCAAGGTGAACAAAGATAGAGATTAGCAAAATAGAGCTGGGATTCAAGTTCACCAACTCGATGTCATAAAAGAAGAGAAGGCCGCGAAGAAAAGCACAGGCCGGAAGACCCAGCCCGCACTGGAAGAAGGACTCAAATAGCACGACTTCTTCAGAACGAGGAGTGGGGATGGATTCGCCGGCAGTCGGCTGGGCGGAGATCAAGGACAAGTCAGGGAGAATTCCAATCCTGGGGTAGTCGAGGTCGTCCAATCATGGACTGTTGTTTCTCCTCTGTCGTAGTTGAGGTCGTCCAATCCTGGGGCAAAGGCTGCGAGGAGGAAGGAGAAGACATCTTCGATGGAGAGATCAATGGCGGCGCAAAAATGTGAACGCAGCAGCGGATAACCCTAGCGGCGGAGAAGTCGGAGAGACAAGGAAACAGAAGGGGCAAGAGTGCGCGGTGAAAGGATGAACCGTCGGGCGACGCATGGCCTAGCCTTTAAAGGGGGGAAAATTAGATTTTCGTCGAATCGGCGGGAAAAACATTGCGAAACGTCTCGCCCTTCCTTATGCTTCATAACGATTTGCTGGCCCGACGATCTGACTTACAGAGATAGTCGTGGTTAGACCAAGTCATACTTGGCACACGTTGCTCCCCACATTGGGGTGTATAATCACTTACCGTGCTATGCGAGACGTGGATATTCTCCAATTTGGATAAAAAATATCTTCTTGTGATATACCCCACGTAGGGTCGTTAGGTGGTTACCGCATGACGGAATCATATGTCACAAGTTGAGCCTAAACAGGAGCTAATCGAATGGTATGCCCCATGAGGGTCGAAAAGCTGTGCACCATAATAAACGAGTACGGATACCGTTCAGATAGACCTCGATATGTCCTAAGTCGGACCAGAGCTGTGTTCTACACCAGTCAGATGCAGGTATCACTCGGCCAAAAGCCACGTATTCATGGTACGCTCCAAGACGAGCCTAAGCTATATCCTGCACTAGTCGGGTATAGGTATCACTCGGCCAAGAGCCATGTAAGCATGGTGCGCTCCAAGAGAGCCTAAGTTGTATCCTACATCAGTCGGGTACAGGCATCATTCGGCCATGAGCCACGAAAGTCTTAATACGCTCCAAGAGAGCCTAAGTTGTATCCTACATTAGTCGAATATAAGCATTATTCAGCCAAGAGCCGCGCAAATCGTTATCGGACCTAATATATATCCCGTGCTAGTTGGATTTGGATGCCGCTCGGCCAAGAGTTGTGCAAATCTCTATACGATGCGCTCCACGTCGAGCCTGAGCAACATCCTACGGCAGACAGATGCGGATATCACCCAAGGAACAATACAAGCTTCGAAATGCCCCAAGCTGGGCCTAAGCTACGTCAGAAGATGGTCATGAAGAACACTTTAAAAAAGGTACTTTTTTTTATTATTATAGAAATTTCCCGGGCATTATGCCCAAGAAAAGATCCTATTACATTGGCGGGGGCCCTAGACTTCCCAGCGACGCACCCGGCCGAGCGCCTCCACGAGAACTTCCTTGACCTCATGAAGGGCCGGGACGATCTCGAGGAAGGTCTCGATGGCGACACGGTCGCGGGTGACCGCCTCCTCCTTAGCCAACTCCGCCATGGCGCAGTCGAAGTCCTCCCATAGCTCGGCGAGCTCGGGGTCTTGCTCCGCCGTGCAGTAGCACCGCCTCAGCATGATGAAGATAGAAGCTTGAAGCAGGAAAGTGGAGGACAAAGTGCGAAGGAATACATCCTAGAAGCATTGGTTCGCCTTTTATAGCCGATTCGGCAAGGTTGGAGTAAATGCGAAGGGGCAATAACGCTAAAAACCAAGGAGGCCTGGGGTTAAGGTTATTTCAGAAGCCAAAGAGGTTTTTGTGAAATTGAGTTGACACAGAAAACCAACGCAGTATCGATGACCGTCCAGTATTGACCCACGAAGACAACTAAAGTTTCGCTTCGAGTGGGAAGAAGTATCCGATCCACATTTGAAGTATGGGTCAGGTCCACAAACCGTTCGCAACAAACCTGTCAGATAGAAGATTGTAATCAGTCGGAGCAGGAAGTTGAGGGTTATATTCGAGTCCTTCATAATCCCCATGCTGCAAGAAGTAGCTTTCAAATCAAATGGAGACACTACTTGGAAATTTACGATGGAAATCAGAAATGTTAATCCAGAATCAAGGTCCGGACGAAAATATCACAATCGGATCATGAATTACTCGGGGGCTACTGTGGAGTATATGAAACCAGGTATCTCCATGATCAGTCCAGCATCGTCTCAGGAGAAGACAGGCCCAAATACAAGGCCCAAAGGATAAGCCTCACACCAAGCTGCCGTACGAAAGGGGGCACATCCTATAGACAGTTAGATATGTATTTGGATATAAAAGATACATTTGTAATCTGAATCGTTAAATAGGATAGATAAAGATGTAAACTTTGTCCGTAGCACCGCTGGGTGCACCCTTCCTATAAAAAATAAGAGGGTCTATTTGCCTAAACACTTCAGATGAGCAAAAAGAGGAAGTTCATAAGGAGAGAGGGAGGATAACTCACTTCGCCAGTTGAATTCTCATATGCACATTCATCAGGACCGGCTTGACTTCGGTGGCCGTCTTCTCAATCGGTGTGATCGGTGGAGGACACGACGTCGTGAGGTCAGTGGCCAACGGGGTAATATGCAAAGCAAGCAGTTACTGTGAGCGGAAGTATGCTAATACAGGAGACATTGCTCGATAGCAATGATACCTATTCGACTAGTCTGGTCAATGGAAAACCCTCTCGAGGAGACATCTGCACATCGAACCCCCAGGCAGCTCGCTGATCATCCAACATTTGTTGAATTATATCAGGAGCAATCTCATAGCATCCAAGTGAGTGATTGAAGGATAACTGGTCAGACGGACGCGCTGACGAGGTCCAAGGCCATTTGACAGGTCGACGGAATGTTGGAGAGACCGACCTCCTTGCTCGAGGAGATTCGGTCGTCTCTTGCTCCAGAGTCATTTCTCCTCTGTTTGGGTCAATGACAGGCGCTGGATCGTCCAAAAAAGGTTCGAAGTCGGCGGGGAAGTCGTCATCTAGGCTGATGAGTCCTTCGATTGGCTTATTGACATCATCGTCGAACATGGCCTCTTGAGATGTGTAACACCCTGAAATTTACTCTAATTTAAATTTTGGAGTATTTGTGCTTTTTGAAAATTTCTGAGAATTTATTAAAATTTAATTGGATTTATTCATTTTTGACCTTTCTTGAATCTAATTAAATTCATGAAAAATTTTATGCAAAGTTTTATTGGAAATATTTTATTTGAGTTCTAAATGTTCGAAAATCTTTTCCAGAATTTTTCTGGGTATTTTTGCTATTTATTTTGGCCTTGTTTATTTATCTGATTTATTTTTAATCAGAAATGTTTTAAAAATTGGGTGAATAGTGTTTGGGCCGAAACCCTTCGGTCCGGCCCAAGTCAGCCCGCGCACCGTTGGCCCGCGTAGCCCGCTTCACCGAAACCCTAGCCGCCGCGTATCCGGTCCGTCGAATCCAGATCCAACGGTCATCGTTGCGCCGCGTCGCCCGCGTGCTTGCGCCATCGTATCGTCGCCGCTTGGACGTCCAGGATAGCGCCACGTCGGTTCAGCCGGGCGTTATCACCGAAGCTAATGCCGTCGACCGTTTCCGCTTGTTTCGCTGGCGATTTCGCGCACGTCTAGGGCCCTTTAAGTCCTCTTTCAGCGCGTTGTGCAGATCTCCTCTCGCTGCTTCTTTTTGACTCCTTGCACGCACGCCGAGACCCCCTCTAGCGCCCGCCGTTGCTCGCCGTAGTTTCTTTCTCTCGCCGCCGTTGTTTTTGCTTCCTCTCATCGTCATCCAAGCCGTTCCGTCGTGCTCCGACCCCGTCCCAAGTTCGCCGAAGGAAGCCGCGTCGATTGGATCACTTCTTCACGCCGGAGACACACCGTAGCGTCGTTGACCGCGTCGTCTTCCCCAGCTCCGGCAACCTTCACTTCCTCGCCGCCGTCGACTACGTCAAGCCTCGTCAACCGTTCGATCTGCATCGCATGGTTCTGGAACGTCCACGTTGCTGATCCCTTTTCTTACCCAGTGTTAACCTTGACCGTTAGATTTAGATTGAACGGTGGTGATTACCACTAGACACGCAGTTGCGGAATCCTTCGCGCGTCGATGTAGTGGATCGTCCTCGCCGCAGTTGTTGCGTCAATGGAGTGGATCGTCCTCGCCTCGCCATGGATCGTCCTCCCACGCCGCAGTCGCAGCAGCGTAACTGCAGCAGTCCACACGTCCAGGGATGGAACGCCATGCGTCGGTGTGCAAGCACCTCGTCGCTCGGCAGGGGCAACGAGAGGAGGAGGCTAGGGTTTCGGGTGAATCACTTCTAAACCGTGGAAAAGCACACACTGCGCCCACCCTCCTCCCCACCTTATATAGCCACGAGATGAAACCCTAAACCAGGGCCCATCAGCGTGCTAAGCCCACGAGGTCCATTAATTACGGATCCAATCCAAATTAATGCGTCCCAGCCCATTAAGTGTGTGACCCTGGAGGTTCACGTACGTTTGGAATGGATTCGAAAAACTCCTTTTCAATCTAATAGTTGGTAGCGGCTCCTTGCAAAGTATGCCAACTCCCAAACGTACTATGATCAAACCAGACAGAACCTATCAAAAGTACTCATGTAATAATCCCTTTGCCAAGCATATGAAGATTGAACTCAAGGCGAGAAGCATGTCATCCTTTGATGATTCAATCCATCTCTCGTATCCGTGATATATTAATAAGTTGTGATTGACTCCTCAATCACGGCATGGCCATGCACTTCCTTAATCATATCACACGAGTGGCCTTATCATATATCTCCGTTTCATTGGAGTGGCAAATTCCATCTTGACTGCTCACTTCCCTCTGCAAATTTTATAGTAAACATGAAAGCTACCTTTATAACTATCCGGTTAGGAAGTACTGTTTGATAGCCCCAAGGAAAACTATCATACATGTAGGGAATATGACAATCTCAGGTCTAAGGATCATACATCTACTATGTATGAGATACACTGATGACACATAAGAATGAAACATTCTCGTAGTGTCCCATTGCGGGTCTATCTAACTCATGTTCTTCAACATGCGTCCACAATGTATAGATGATATCTCTATATCCCATGATATATGAAGCATGATCATCGATCACTACATGTGCTGATCTATTCATCCTTGTCCTATACGATGATATCCGATCAGAGATATTTATCGAATTATATCAATAAGTAAAGAGCTTCATAAGCAAGTCACATACTTGTTAATCAATACAATGATATACATTCATTGGACCAATAATCATATTATTATTCATAAACATAGTCATGTTACAATCATCTAAATGATTTCCTGAAGGGCATAACACTAACAATCTCCCACTTGCACTTGAGTCAATCAATTAAGTATCTAATACCAATAGACCTCGTGTGCGCCTCATGCTTAGGCTGTGGCAGTGGCTTTGTCAATGGATCGGCCAGATTGGCTTCCGTATATACTTTGCATATTCTCACGTCACCTCTATCCACAATCTCGCGAATAAGGTGAAAGTGCCGGAGTATGTGTTTAGATTTCTGATGTGATCTAGGCTCTTTTGCTTGTGCAATGGCACCACTATTATCACAATAGATTTCCATTGGACTAGAGGCACTAGCGACCACACCAAGCTCTGTGATAAACTTCTTAATTCACACAGCTTCTTTTGCGCCTCGGCCGCAATGTACTCCGCTTCGTCAGAGAGTCGCCACCGTGTTTTGCTTGGAACTCTTCCACCATCGCTCCTCCATTTAGTGTAAACACAAACCCGGATTGCGATCGAAAATCATCTTTGTCAGTTTGGAAGCTTGCATCGGTGTAACCCTTTTCAACCAGATCTTCCTCACCTCCAAAAACACGGAACATACCCTTAGTTCTTCTCAAGTACTTCAGGATATTTTTTATTGCTATCCAATGACCATCACCAGGATCCGCTTGGTATCTGCTCGTGACACTTAGAGCATATGAGACATCTGGGCGTGTACATATCATGGCATACATAATAGGCCAAATAGCTAAAGCATATGGAATCTTGCTCATCCTGTCTCGCTCATCAGATGTCGAAGGACACTGATTCTTGCAGAGACTGACGCCATGTGACATTGGCATGAAACCTCTCTTGGATTCATGCATATTGAACCTTTTCAATATCTTGTCAATGTATGTTTCCTGACTTAATCCAATTAACCTTTTTGATCTATCTCTATAGATTTTTATGCCCAAGATATAGCATGCTTCTCCCAAGACCTTCATTGAGAAACTCCTTTTCAATGATGTCTTAACATCTTCAAGAATAGGAATATCATTCCTGATCAATAATATGTCATCCACATACAAAATCAGAAACACAAGTGCGCTCCCACTAGCCTTCTTGTAAACACAAGGCTCTTCTTCATTTTTGATAAAGTCAAAACCTTTGACCACTTCATCAAAACGAATGTTCCAACTCCGAGATGCTTGCTTTAACCCATAAATGGATCTTTGAAGCTTGCATACCCTTTTAGCATATTTAGGATCAACAAAACCTTCAGGTTGTATCAGGTATATATCCTCAGATAGATTCCCATTAAGGAAGGCTGTTTTGACATCCATCTGCCATATTTCATAATCGAAATATGCAGTAATAGCTAAAATGATCCGGACAGACTTGAGCATGGCTACCGGTGAGAAGGTTTCATCATAGTCAACTCCTTGAAGTTGTTTGAAACCCTTTGCCACCAACCGTGCCTTATAGATCTGAACATTTCCACCTACGTCTATCTTCTTCTTGAAAATCCATTTGCATTCAATGGTTTTTACACCATTAGGAGAATCGACCAAGTTCCAAACTTGATTGTCATGCATGGATTGAATTTCGGATCTCATGGCTTCAAGCCATTTTTCGGAGTTTGGGTCCATCATTGCTTCTTCATAATTCGTGGGCTCATCATTGTCCAACAATAATATGTCATTCCCATATCTTATAGGTACATGACGTGGCCTCCCTGGCCTACGTGGGGCTGGAGTCTCTTCCACAGGTTGTACAACACTTTGTACATCTTGTGAAGGTTCAGTGGTAGCTTGAACATATTCATGTGATTCTCGAACTTCATCAAGATACACATCACTTCTACTGAATTCTTTTGAAAGAAACTCTTTCTCCAAAAAGACACCATTTCGAGCAACAAAAACTTTGTTCTCGTTTCTTTTGTAAAAGTAATATCCTTTTGTTTCTTTAGGATACCCGACAAAAAAGCACTTTTCTGATTTAGGTTCGAGTTTATCTGATTGTAAATGTTTTACATAAGCCTCACATCCCCATATCTTGAGAAATGACAACATGGGTCTTCTCCGAGTCCATATCTCATATGGCGTCTTCTCAACGGATTTTGATGGGACCCTATTCAAAGTGAATGCAGCTGTCTCTAGAGCGAAACCCCAGAAGGATAATGGCAGATCTGTTTGGCTCATCATTGACCGAACCATATCTAATAAAGTTCGGTTTCGTCGTTCGGACACGCCATTCCATTGAGGCGTTCCTGGCGAAGTAAGTTGCGGAACGATTCCACATTGCTTTAGATGATCACCAAACTCTTGGCTCAAGTATTCGCCACCACGATCTGATCGTAAGTGTTTTATTGATTTGCCAAGTTGATTTTGTACTTCGCTTTGAAACTCTTTGAACCTTTCAAAGTTTGATTTATGCCTCATTAAATAGATATATCCATATCTACTAAAGTCATCGGTAAAAGTTACAAATCATGAAACCCACCCCTAGCAATCGAGCTCATTGGTCCACATACATCTGTATGTACTAGGGCCAATAACTCACTCGCTCTCTCACTAAAACACGTGAAAGGGCTTTTGTCATCTTGCCAAGTAAACAAGATTCACATGTTTCAAATGATTCAAAATCAAATGAGGTTAGAAGTCCATCACCATGGAGCTTCTTCATGCGCTTCTCATTTATATGACCTAGCGACAATGCCATAAAAGGTAGGGTTCAAATCATTAGGCCGATGCCTTTTACATTAATGTTATAGACAGATTTCTCTTCGAGTTCAAGGGCGTACAACCCATCCACCATGGGGCAACGATCATAATACATATCATTCAAAAATATTGAACAAACAAAGTTCTTTATTCCGAAATCATAACCTTCATGTTCCAAACAAGAAGATGAAATAATGTTTCTACTCAAAGATGGAACAAAATAACAATTATTGAGTTCTAAAACTAATCCTGAAGGCCAATGCAATGGGTATGTGCCAACAGCAAGACCAGCAACTCTTGCTTTATTCCCCATGCGAAGATCCACTTCTCCTTTTGCCAAGTCTCAACTCTTTATCAGCCCCTGCATCGAATTGCAAATGTGAGCAACCGAACCGGTATCATATACCCATGAGCTGAGTGAAGAAGTAGCAAGATTAATTTCTATAACATTAATACCTGAAGTGGAAACCACATTTCCATTCTTCTTATCTGCCAGGTACTTTTTGCAATTCTGTTTCCAATGTCCTGATTTCTTGCAATAGAAGAATTGGGTATCAGGTTGAGGGCCAACTTTAAGCTTCTGAAGCTTAGTTTTGAGGCTTGCGATCTCATCTTGAGCCTTGCCCTTGCCCTTGCACTTTCCCGTTCCCCCATCCTTAGCCTTCCTCTTTTTGAATGCAGTTGTTTTCTGAACCATCATCACATGATTGGGTTTTTTCTTAATGCTTTCCTCGGCAGCCTTGAGCATCCCATGTAGCTCGGTTAGGCTCTTCTCCATGCTATTCATATGAAAATTCATAATGAATGGCTCAAAGCTCTGTGGCAGAGACTGGAGAATAACATTTGTGGCCAAACCGAGGCTAAGGGGAAACTCAAGTTTTTCCAATCTCCCGATTTAACCAATCATCTTGATCACATGAGGGCTGACCGGACTGCCTTCAGCCAGCTTACAAGCAAATAAAAGCTTTGAGATACCATACCTCTCAGCTCTTTCTTGATTCCCAAATATGCCCTTCAAGCCCACAATCATATTGTAAGCATCGTGGTCCTCATATTGCTTTTGGAGCTCAGAGTCCATGGTGACAAGCATGAGACAGCTGACCTCTACAGAAGTATTAACATGTTTTTCGTATTCAACCTTCAAATTACGAGGAGCATTTTGGGCTAGTTCATCTGGAATTGGATTCTCTAGAACATAGTCCTTCTTTTCATGCTTGAGAACAATTCTCAGGTTGCGATACCAATCAACAAAATTAGTTCCATTAAGTTTTTCACTTTCCAAAACCTATCTCAAAGCAAAACCAGGAGTAGTAGGAGAAGGAGAAGGTGCCATTGAACTACAACAAAAACATGCAAAGATTCTAAGCACTATGTTTATGTAAAAAATTTGTTAAATATTTTAATAAAAGACACTCCTATTTTATGTCCCTTTTATAGACACATAATTAGTATTCAAGATCCATATTCATCAAACACTAGTGAGCTTTGGCATCACTGCTAGAAATTTAATGACATAGGTAAGCAACACCTTTGCTAATTACATCTTATGTAACTCTTGTTTGTTGAGTATGAAAACAAGTAATGAATGCCTCCGTCAACTCGACTCATGGCCAGGTCAACCTGCCCCAAGGGCTCACATGAGGGAGGGAGCACTTCTTGTATTCGGGTGCCAATTAAGAAACCTGCCTCATGTGTGTTTTCCTAGACACCAATTGTCTTGTATAGGTTTCTTCATTACTGAAATCAAATCCCAACCACTTATGTCCTCAAGCCCAAAACCGTTTTGATAGCTTGATTAAATCTACCATTGTCATGCGTGATGTGTCCAACACATCCCTATCATCTATTAAGATAGCCATTGATATACTACTTTGGCAGTCATATCAATAACGATCTAAATTCTTGATAGGTGCAACAATTGGATGGACATTTTGATTTAAAATTTTAACTCTAGGGATGAACAAAATATACTAAGAACATGGCATCACATGAAATGAGCATAAAGAAAATAGCAAGGATTAAACACACATCCACAGAAAATCAAAATAAGATGTGAATAGCATGGCCCTTAGCATTAAGATCTCCATCATCATGCTTGTTTGTTCACCTTGCCACCTTGCTTGATTTGTTCACCTAGCCACCTTGCTTGATACCATCGTCTTCATCATTATGGATGCAACACCTTACAACTATTGATAATGAAATTTACATGAGGGTTTGAAGCATCACAAGTCGACACGCAGGTCGTTATACAATTTAAATAGCCTTATGGCTTGACACGGCACGCAGGCCATGTGGAAATTACATGCATCACATACACATAGGCTATACTATTTCACATAATTCCCTACAAAAACGAGTTAAACAAAAGCAACCCTACTACTCCGGGGTCCGAGGGGCAGCGTCCCTGGCGGGGTCCAAGGGGCAGCGCCCTTGAAAAAATATTTTAGAGGCATGTCTTCTGTCATGGGAAAACACCCTCAAAATTTCCACGGATCAACCAGATTGACCCAATTCTATCTAATATGATTGGCTTGGTCCCATATGGTTACGTTTCAGAAACCCTGATGGCGGTAACCCGACTGGTAAGGGTAACGTCGTACCATGAACGGACTCACCCAAATCAATATTGAATCGGTTTGCGCTTTCCATGGATCAACTAGATTGACCCAATCCAACTCAATCTGATTGGATTGGTTCCATATGGATACGTTTCAGAAACCCTGATGGCGGTAACCCGACCGGTAAGGGTAACGTCGTACCACGAACGGACTCACCCAAATCAAGATTGAGTCGGTTTGCACTTTCCTCAAACCCTAAACCGATCGATCTCATCGATGGCTGACGTCACCAATTCATCACATGAACCGGCTGAACATATAATAGATCCCATCTACTAACCTCACACATCATATGTGCAACATCCAGATCACAAAACTATACGAGATGGCTCTGATACCACTGAAGAGGAACGCGGTATGCTACACTAGCACAAAAAAATCTACCGCATAACCAGAAAGCTACTCGCAAGAAGCGCATCACAGATTAGATTACCACTAGACGCGCAGTTGCGGAATCCTTCGCGCGTCGATGTAGTGGATCGTCCTTGCTGCAGTCGTTGCGTCGATGGAGTGGATCATCCTCGACTCGCCGTGGATCGTCTTCCCACGCCGCAGTCGCAACAGCGTCACCGCAGCAGTCTACACGTGCAGGGAAGGAACGCCGTGCGTCGGTGTGCTAGCACCTGGTCGCTCGGCAGGGGCAGCGAGAGGAGGAGGCTAGGGTTTCGGGTGAATCACTTCTAAACCGTGGAAAAGCACACCCTACGCCCACCCACCTCCCCTCCATATATATCCACGAGATTAAACCCTAAACCAGGACCCATCAGCGTGCTAAGCCCACGAGGTCCATTAATTACGGATCCAATCCAAATTAATGCGTCCCAGCCCATTAAGTGTGTGACCCTGCATGTTCACGTATGTTTGGACATGGATTCGGAAAACTCCTTTTCAATCCAATAGTTGGTAGCGGCTCCTTGCAAAGTATGTCAACTCCCAAACATACTATGATCAAACCGGACAGAACCTATAAAAAATACTCATGTAATAATCCCTTTGCCAAGCATATGAAGATTGAACTCAAGGCGAGAAGCATGTCATCCTTTGATGATTCAATCCATCTCTCGTATCCGTGATATATTAATAAGTTGTGATTGACTCCTCAATCACGGCATGGCCATGCACTTCCTTAATCATATCATACGAGTGCCTTATCATATATCTCCGTTTCATTGGAGTGGCAAATTCCATCTTGACTGCTCACTTCCCTCTGCACGTTTTATATTAAACATGAAAGCTACCTTTATAACTATCCGGTTAGGAAGTAGTGTTTGATAGCCGTAAGGAAAACTATTTCACATGTAGGGAATATGACAATCTCAGATCTAAGGATCATACATCTACTATGTATAAGATACACTGATGACACATAAGAATGAAACATTCTCGCAGTGTCCCATTGCGGGTCTATCTAACTCATGTTCTTCAACATGCGTCCACAATGTATAGATGATATATCTATATCCCATGATCTATGAAGCATGATCATCGATCACTACATGTGCTGATCTATTCATCGTTGTCCTATACGATGATATCCGATCAGAGATATTTATCGAATTACATCAATAAGTAAAGAGCTTCATAAGCAAGTCACATACTTGTTAATCAATACAATGATATACATTCATTGGACCAATAATCATATTATTATTCATAAACATAGTCATGTTACAATCATCTAAATGATTTCCTCAAGGGCATAACACTAACAATTGTGACGCGTAGCTAAGATGAACAGTAACCAGCTCGGGTACCGTGGGCCATTGGATTAGATCTAAACGGTAGTTGTGGTTTGAGCTGTGTCGCGTGAGTCTGCACCGTTCATTTTTGAACGAGCGGCGGTGATTGCGTCGTGCCCTCGCCGAATCGCCTGCGGCCGTGTGTCCCCGTTGACCGAAGCGTGACCAAATCTCAGCCGTTGATTTCAAACGGGCCATCGCGATTGCGCCGCGTGTCACTGCGTAGCCGAGGCGTCGCCAGGAGTGCGCGGGATCTGGCCGTTGGATTCAGGCGCACCGTCAGATGCGTGTCGTGTGGCAGCGCGGAATCGAAACGTCGCCGAGTCCACGCGGGATTGCACCGTTGGATCTGACAGCCCCGCTGGATGCACGACGTGTGTCGCACACATCTCGCTGCGCTGCGGCGTGCGTCAGAAGATCTGACCATTGATCTTTGGACGGCCATGATTTAGCCACGTAGCAGAGATCTGACCGTCAGATAAAGAATGGCTGAGATGGTGACACGTGCCTGTGCACGAAACTCGAGGCAATCGGCTGACATCAGTTCTGACGTCATCAATGGGACCACTTGTCAGTGTCGGTACTGTTCTGTGGACCGAGTCCACGGTGGACCAGAGCCGAACAGTGGACCGAATCCATAGACCAAGACGACGTGCAGCAGCAGAGAGCGCTACGTGTTCGTCGACGTCATGCTGACGCAATAAACCGAGTTTTCAGTAGAAAAATAAATGGATTAATTCGAGAAATTCTATTTTTTGATTTATAATTTAATTAAAACTTTGAAAGGCTATAACTTTTGCATTTAACTCTGATTGAGGTGATTCAAGTTTCTAAAAATTTGTAAAATTGTGCTCTTTTTATTTATAAATTTTATTTAAATTTTTGAGGTCTTCTAGTCTAATGGTTTAGTTATTTGTTGCATATGTAGTTTTTACGCATAGAAGCAAATTTGCCGGAAAGTTTCGAGGAAGAGTTCGTCGCTCAAGATCAAGCTTCGGATCAAGACCAGCAACTCTTTGAAGGCAAGTGATGCTTTGACCATTTTGATCCCAGCTTCTTTTAATTATATATTTTGCTTTAAAATTATGCATGCTAAATTAGTTAAAAATGTATTTAAATGAATTTGGGTAATTTAGCTAATAAACCCATATTGTCAATGTCACCTTGAAATTATTACTTGTATGCCCTGAAATCATTGTCACCCTAGGTTGCTTGTACTAGTTGGATGATAATATTGTGCCCACACGGGAGGCTAGACCATGATTAGATGCTTAGCCCTGCAACGAGTCTTGCATGATCTTTTGGAAATGCAGCAATATTGACTAATGAAATACTGAATGTATTATGAAAAGTAGTGTGATGATGCTACATGATGAAATTGAAGTACGGAGACCTGTGTGGTTCCGTACCGATGTTGAGTTATTGTTGGCATGTGTTGCACAATAATCAACCGGGTGGGAAATGATTTAGACTGGGGCAAGTGGCAAGAGGCTGTGTGCCAGGTGGGCCTTTGTGGCAATGGGTTAATGAGAGTTGTGAGTCTGTGTGCCACATTGGGCTGTGTGCCACTGATGAGTGATGGAAGTCTTGCCCTGGTCAAGTTAAGGACTTCAGCTTGCAAGTCTTTCAAATTGAGTCACCCGTACAACCACATGTCTGGAATGGGACAGACCTGGTTGATTAGGGTTTCGATATATTTCCTCTGATACCTCGGGGTGACAGTACACTGGGTGTATCTATGTGGTGGAGCGTACCTGTGCTGTGGCTTGGTGCCCATACAACAGTGTTGTCCTGTCCTATACTTCGGCTCTATGTGAGGGAAGTGATAGTGAAGGTAATACCGGATAGGTTCATTGGTTAAGGTAGAGGTTCCTGAAAGGCTTTGTTACGGGCAATCACCTGTGTGGTGAGCGGTTGTATCTTGTGGGTAAAGTGTACAACCTCTGCAGAGTGTCAAGACTATTCGAATAGCTGTGCTCGCGGTATTGAGTATTGCTCGGGGATTACAGTCAAGGGGTAGATTTTCAAAAATAAAATGTGGAGAGGGTGGCTGTGTGCCAGTGCTAAGAATGAACTGTTTAAGGCTGTGTGCTGAGAATCTTTGAAGAAAAACTGTTTGAAGAACTTAGCATTATATATAACTGTTTCACTGCTTTCAATCTAAATAAGATGCTAGTTTAAAAATGTTGTTTGATGCAAAAGAACCAAGTAAGCCAATTCTTTGGAAAAGCCTTGCATGTAGTAAAAGTACCGCATTCTGTGCATTACTTGCTGAGTGCCTTGAGTACTCACCCCTCCTTGCCTATCAACCCCAACATCAGTGGAGGAGTCTACGCCAGCCTGGGAGGAGGATTACATTGAAGACCCGGACAATTAGGGAGCAAGCCCAGTCGGTTGCCTGTGGCAAGATGAAGGCTTCCACGAAGTTTATTTGCTTTCCGCTGTTATCGTTTAATTACTCTGATAATGTAAGCCCTGCATGGCTAATCTTATGTAAGGAGACCATAAGGTCGTACAATTCAGTTTATATAAATGTTTGCACTATTATTTATTATATAGCTGTGAATGTGTGTGAAGTTCAACCTTGTATAGACTGTGTGTGCTAGCGTGATCCTGGACTAGCACAGAATACACAGAGGGTCCAGATTCTCAGAATCGGGTCCTGACAGAGGTGGTATCAGAGCAGGTTGACTGTAGGTCTTGACCCTAACTTGGTTAGTTGTGTCTGGAAGATAAAACTATTTTCTAAAATTTAACAACTTGAGCAAGAATGTCAATGAAATCTCGACTTATCTTTTCTCTTACTTCATATCCATGCTGAATTCTCACTATTCTCTGTTTATTTTAAAACTGAGGTCTGACCAAAGTTGTGCTGGCAGATGGTGAGGAGGATCCACACTTTTTGAGAGCATACTTGTGGATACGCCGTGGAGTGGTGGAGGATGCATCAGGTGCTTGGAGGATTCGACAGGCCCATGTACCGTGGTCGCACCTGGGCGGTCCATAGTCAGGTTCAGGGCATGGCTACGTCAATCACCGTCTACGCTCGTGAGCACGCGGGAGCAAGCCAGCCGTTCTGTATCACGGTTCGGAGGGCTACCTTCGAGGTCGGGATTTTCGAGACCGCTCGTCTGGCCTTGTGGAGAATTAGTCAGGCGTATGCCGGGGAGCTTCAAAACATTGTGTTCCATCTGCACCCGCAGGAGGGAGGAGTTCTAGGAGGACAACTTCATCTGGAGGAAGATGCGGTGGTCGTGCACCTTGCACGATTTGCAGCTGCTCAGGAGCAGGTTATGGACCAGACTGTCCATGAGCTACAGTTTGTCTATGCTGCTCTAGAAGCTGCTGAGTGGGCTCTTCGTGAGACCAAGGCTTTCGCTTTTTAGCGAATTGGAGAGTTGGAGGACGCGCTCTACGCCGGACCGCCAGAGGCCGAGATGGAGCTCGACGAGGAGGACCCTGAGGAGCTGGTGCCCGAACCAGAGGAGCAGGTTCCGAACCCAGAGGCCGTGCTCGAGGGTCAAGACTCCTCAGCGCCAGCAGTGGCAGAGGGGTGGTCACGGGACGGTTCGCCCTAATGCGAGCACCGCCCAGTGTATGCCCCGGGGGAGCCGCAGCTGGGATGGCTCGACGAGTGATCGAGTCTATTCGGGTGTAGTGTCGAGACTCGAGTGTTTGAGTCGCGTCTTTTGTTTCAGAGTAACCATTAGGTGTGAATCGTTATTGAGTTTTAATGCTTGTTTGTTGCTTGCTTTGGTGTGAGTGTCTAGTATGCGTTGCATTGCCCTTAGGCACTTGTGAGCAACCATACTATTTTACTAAATTAATAAAGTTGCTAAATAATTCAAGTTACACCTGCCTTCCCCGCATAAGTTCTTTTACTTGTCTATGATTTCTTCTTCTTTTCTTAACCTTGGAAGCTTTCAACAGATGGTGAGGACTCGTGGCAACATTGGAGCCAGTGGAAGTGGTGCCAACCAGGCAGAAAACCAGAATGAGGAGCCAATTCCTCAGCCACCGCAAGTTGATCTGCAGAACTTGGGAGCTTTTCTGGCTACCCAAACCCAGTTGATGAATACGATGACGCAGACCATGCAGCAGATCTCCAATCAAGCTGCTGCGAATGTTCAACCAGGGGGTAACCATGGACCACACCCCTACTCAAGACTGTCGGAGTTCATGAGGACTCGCCCACCCTCGTTCTCAGGCAATGTCAATCCATTGGAGGCGGATGATTGGCTAAGAACTATCGAAAGGAAATTGCACATTACCCAATGTGTAGGGAATGAGAGGGTACTCTATGCCTCTCATCAACTAGAGGGAACCGCCACAGAATGGTGGGAAAACTTTTGTGCATCGCACGAGGATCCTCAAGGTATCTCATGGGAGGAGTTCACAGCAGCCTTCCGCCAATACCATGTACCAGAGGGTATCATGGATCTAAAGAAGGAGGAATTCTGGAATCTCAAGCAGGGTGGTCAATCAGTGGCCGACTACTTGAACAAGTTTACCCAGCTGGCACGCTACGTACCAAAAGATGTAGCGACGGATAATGCCAGACAATCCCGCTTCATGAAGGGATTGAATGCAGGGCTGCAAGTGGGACTGATCACCCACACATTCCCTGACTTCCAAGAGTTAGTCAACAAGGCTCTCATCTTGGAGGATAAGCGCCGGGAGTTGGATGATAACCGGAAGCGCAGAATGGAGCAACAAGGAGGTTGTCAGGGCCAACAAAGGCAGAGGACGGCACCTCAACAGTTCATTCGATTCCAACCCCGAAGCGGTGACAGGGCACCACTGCCGACAAATCGTTCAGTGGGCCAGAATGTTCAAACTCCGGCCAGGTCGGTGGTACAAGCTGGAGGGAATTCCCAAGCAGCAGGAAGACGATGCTATCATTGCAATGATCTGGGGCATTTTGCCAACAACTGCCCTAAGAAGGGAGGTGTCACCCCTGTTCACTTTAACCTGGGGAACACTCCTGCAAGGACTCCAACACCGAATGTGAGTTGTGGAGCAACGTCGTCAGCAACTCCGTCTCAGGCAACCGCACGAGGCCGAGTCAACCACATCACCGCAGATGAAGTCCAGAATGTTACGGATGTTGTACTGGGTAAGTTCCTAGTAAACTCAGTACCATCTACTGTTTTATTTGATTCTGGAGGTTCACATTCATTATTGCTGTTCAAAACGATATGGATATAGTGAATCTTAAATGTGTGCTTATAGTCCAATCCCCTGGATCAGAACTCCGATCAAAAGTAGGATGTTCTGGGGTAAGACTAATAATTAATGAAGTAGAGTTCGTAGCGAACTTAATTGTACTGAATACTCAAACCTGGATGTTATCCTGGGAATGGATTGGCTAACTAAGCACAAGGCAGTGTTGGACTACGGACGAAGAGTTATATCAGTCGAGAGCCCGAAAGGGAGAAGGATTGAGTTTGAAGCAACAGTAGTGCGAGATGGTCAGTTGATGGTCAACAGCATGAAGACCGTCAGCTTAGAAGACGTTCTAATAGTCAGAGAGTATTCAGATGTTTTTTCGGAGGATTTGCCTGGAATGCCACCGGATAGAGAGATCGAGTTCGTTATAGAACTAGTACTAGGAACAACCCTAATAGCTAAGAGACCCTACCGGACGTCCACAGATGAGTTGGTAGAAATGAAGAAGCAAATTAAAGAACTGCTGGAAAAAAGGTTTATAAGACCTAGTTCATCGCCATGGGGAGCACCTGTCTTGTTCGTTAAGAAGAAGGACGGGAGTTTTAGGATGTGTATAGACTATCGTGCACTCAATGATGTGACGATAAAGAATAAGTACCCGCTACCAAGGATCGATGATCTATTCGACCAGTTGAGAGGAGCAGGAGTCTTCTCCAAGATTGATCTCCGATCGGGATACCATCAATTGAAGATCCGATCAGAGGATATTCCGAAGACTGCGTTTTCGTCAAGATATGGACATTACAAGTTCACAGTTATGTCCTTTGGTTTGACAAATGCACCGGCATATTTCATGAACCTAATGAATAAAGTTATTATGGAATACTTGGATAAGTTCGTTGTCGTGTTTATAGATGATATCCTTGTCTACTCCAAGACGAAGGAGGAACATGCCGAACATTTAAGGCTAGTCCTTGTAAAGTTAAGGGAGCAACAGTTGTTTGCTAAATTTAGCAAATGTGATTTCTGGAAGAATAAGGTTGAATTTCTTTGGCATATAATGACCGCTGAAGGAGTTGCAGTAGATCCAAGCAAAGTGGAAGCAGTATTGCATTGGGAGCCACCGAAGTCGGTAACCCAAATTCGTAGTTTCCTTGGAATGGCGGGATATTATCATCGTTTTATCGAAGGATTTTCTACAATTGTGAGACCCCTTACGCAATTGCTAAAAAAGGAAAAGAAATTCTTGTGGACACCAGAATGTGAAAAGAGTTTTCAGGAGTTGAAGAAACGATTAACGTCAGCACCGATATTAGTTTTACCTGATGTTCATTAAAGCTTCGACATCTATTGTGATGCATCACGTCAGGGATTGGGATGCGTGTTGATGCAAAACCGAAAGGTAATAGCATACGCATCAAGGCAATTGAGGCCACATGAGGAGATTTATCCGATCCATGATATGGAATTGGCTGCCGTAGTGCATGCCCTAAAAATATGGCGTCACTATCTCATCGGAAACAGATGTGAAGTGTATACTGATCATAAAAGTCTTAAGTATATTTTCACACAAGCTGACCTAAATATGAGGCAAAGAAGATGGCTAGAGTTAATCAAGGATTATAATGTTGGAATTCATTACCATCCTGGTAAAGCCAATGTTGTGGCGGATGCCTTGAGCAGAAAGAATCACGGTGTAAATATGCTGTTGGAAGCAAGTCAGGCAGAATTGTGTAAGGATTTCCAGAAATTAGAATTGGAAATGGTACCAAAAGGATTCTTAGCAACCTTGGAAGTAAAACCTACCCTGGAAGATCAGATCAGGGAAGGACAAAAAGATGACGACAAAATCAAGAGAATTAAGTCCAAAATGGATGCAGGTAAGGCAAAGGATTTCAAGCTGGATGAGCAAGGTACTATGTGGTTTAAAGGGCGCATTTGTGTACCGAACAAAAAGGAACTGAAGCAGTTAATTTTGGAGGAAGCCCATGACTCCAAGTACTCAATTCATCCAGGAAGTGCCAAAATGTACCAGGATCTAAAGGAAAGATTTTGGTGGCCAAGCATGAAACGGGAAGTAGCCGAATATGTTGCATTATGTCACATATGTCAAAGAGTCAAAGCAATGCATCAGAGACCAGCGGGATTATTACAACCCTTAAAGATACCTAAGTGGAAATGGGAAGAGATCGGTATGGATTTTATAACCGGTTTACCGAGAACTCAAAGTGGATATGATTCCATATGGGTCATAGTAGATCGTTTAACTAATGTGGCACATTTTATACCGGTAAAGACCACTTACTCAGGGGACCGGTTAGCAGAACTGTATATGACAAGAATTGTTTCTTTGCATGGAGTACCAAAGAAGATAGTATCGGACAGAGGAACTCAGTTTACTTCAAGATTCTGGGGTAAGCTACATGAGGCAATGGGAACTCGTTTAAACTTCAGTACAACATACCATCCGCAGACAGATGGTCAAACTGAGAGAGTTAACCAGATATTGGAAGATATGCTCAGAGCTTGTGGTTTAGCATATTCTACTTCATAGGACAAGTGCTTGCCTTATGCTGAGTTCAGTTACAATAACAGTTATCAAGCAAGTTTACAGATGTCTCCATTTGAAGCTTTGTATGATCGATCTTGTCGAACACCGTTGAATTGGAATGAGACCGGTGAGCGACATGTTTTTGGTTCGGATATACTTCAGAAAGCGGAAGAGAAGATCACCATGATTAGAGAGAGACTAAAGATTGCTCAGTCAAGGCAGAAGAGCTATGCTGACAATCGTCGCAGGGAATTGAGCTTTGAACCTGAAGACTTTGTGTACCTCAAAGTCACCCCTCTTAAAGGAGTCAGAAGATTCCATGCAAAAGGGAAGCTCGCACCCAGATATGTCGGACCATTCAAGATTCTGAGTAGCAAAGGTGAAGTTGCGTACCAACTGGAGCTGCCGCAATCATTGGCAGGGGTACATGATGTATTCCATGTGTCGCAATTGAAGAAATGCCTTCGGGTACCAGAAGAACAAACACCGTTGGAAGCAATAGATCTACAAGAAGATTTGACTTATAAAGAGCATCCAGTGAAGATTCTGGACATAATGGACAGAGAAACAAGGAACAAATCAACACGCTTTTGCAGAGTCCAGTGGAGTAACCATTCGAAAAGTGAAGCAACTTGGGAACACGAAGAAGACCTAAAGGAATTTCCTAACCTATTTCTTTAGATAGCCCTGAATCTCGCGGACGAGATTCTGTTAAGGGGGATGGTTTGTAATACCCCGAAATTTACTCTAATTTAAATTTTGGAGCATTTGTGATTTTTGAGAATTTCTGAGAATTTATTAAAATTTAATTGGATTTATTCATTTTTGACCTTTCTTGAATTTAATTAAATTCATGCAAAATTTTATGCAAAGTTTTATTGGAAATATTTTATTTGAGTTCTAAATGTTCCAAAATATTTTCCACAAATTTTTTGAATTTTTTCGGGTATTTTTGCTATTTATTTTGGCCTTTTTATATATCTGATTTATTTTTAATCAGAAATGTTTTAAAAATCAGGTGAATAGTATTTGGGCCGAAACCCTTCGGTCCGGCCCAAGTCAGCCTGCGCAGCCCGCTTCACCGAAACCCTAGCCGCCGCGTGTTCGGTCCGTCGAATCGAGATATAACGGTCACCGTTGCGCCGCGTGGACATCCAGGATAGCGCCACGTCGCTTCGGCCGGGCGTTATCACCGGAGCTAACGCCGCCAACCGTTTCCACTCGTTTCGCCGGGAATTTCGCACACATCGAGGCCCTTGAAGTCCTCTGGTCAGCGCGTTGTGCAGATCTCCTCTCGCCACTTCTTTTTGACTCCTTGCACGCACGCCGAGACCCCCTCTAGCGCCCGCCGTTGCTCGCCGTAGTTGTTTTCTCTCGCCGCCATTGTTTTTGCTTCCTCTCGTCGTCGTCCAAGCCGTTCCGCCGTGTTCTGACCCCGTCCTGAGTTTGCCGAAGGAAGCCGCGTTGATTGGATCACTTCTTCACGCCGGAGAGACACCGTAGCGTCGTCGACCGCATCAACTTCCCCAGCTCTGGCAACCTTCACTTCCTCACCGCCGTCGACTTCATCAAGCCTCGCCGACCGTTCGATCTGCATCACACGGTTCTGGTACGTCCACGTCGCTGATCCCTTTTCTTACCCAGCGTTAACCTTGACCGTTAGATCTAGATTGAACGGTGGTGATTAGATCTAGTTTCTGTGCTTGTTTAGATCTCAGCCGTTGGATCATTAGTGTACGTGTGAGATTGCGCCGCGTAGTTAAGATGAACAGTAACCAGCTAGGGTACCGTGGGCCGTTAGATTAGATCTAAACGGTAGTTGTGGGTTGAGCTGTGTCGCGTGAGTTTGCACCGTTCATTTTTGAACAAGCGGCGGTGATTGCGCCATGCCCTCGCCAAATCGCGTGCGGCCGCGTTTCCCCGTTGACCGAGGCGTGACCCAATCTCGGCCGTTGATTTCAAACGGGCCGTCGCGATTGCGCCACGTGTCGCTGCATAGCTGAGGCGTCGCCAGGAGTACGCGGGATCTGGCCGTTGGATTCAGGCGCACCGTCAGATGCGTGCCACGTGGCAGCGCGGAAATCAAAATGTCGCTGAGTCCGCTCGGGATTGCACCGTTGGATCTGAGAGCACCGTTGGAGGCACGACGCGTGTCGCACGCATCTCGGTGAGCTGCGGCGTGCGTCAGAAGATCTGACCGTTGATCTTTGGACGGCCATGATTTAGCCACGTAGCAGAGATCTGACCGTCAGAGAAAGAATGGCCGAGATGGTGACACGTGCCCATGTAAGAATCTCGAGGCAATCGGCTGACGTCAGTTCTGACATCATCAATGGGACCACTTGTCAGTGTCGGTACTGTTCTGTGGACCAAGTCCACGGTGGACCAGAGCCGAACCGTGGACCGGGTCCATAGACCGAGACGATGTGGCAGCACCAGAGAGTGCCACGTGTTCGCCGACGTCATGCTGACGCAATAAACCGAGTTTTCAGTAGAAAAATAAATGGATTAATTCGGGAAATTCTATTTTCTGATTTATAATTTAATTAAAACTTTGAAAGGCTATAACTTTTTCATTTAACTCCGATTAAGGTGATTCTAGTTTCTAAAAATTTGTAAAATTGTGCTCTTTTTATTTATGAATTTTATTTGAATTTTTGAGGTCTTCTAGCTACTGGTTTAGCTATTTATTGCATATGTAATTTTTATGCGTAGACGCAAATTTGCTGGAAAGTTTCGAGGATGAGTTCGTCGCTCAAGATCAAGCTTTGGATCAAGACTAGCAACTCTTTGAAGGCAAGTGATGCTTTGACCATTTTGATCCCAGTTTCTTTTAATTATATATTTTGCTTTAAAATTGTGCATGCTAAATTAATTAAAAATGTATTTAAATGAATTTGGGTAATTTAGCTAATAAACCCGTATTGTTAATGTCACCTTGAAATTATTACTTGTATGCCCTGAAATCATTGTCACCCTAGGTTGCTTGTACTAGTTGGAAGATAATATTGTGCCAACACGGGAGGCTAGACCGTGATTAGACGCTTAGCCCTGCAACGAGTCTTGCGTGATCTTTTGGAAATGCAGCAATATTGACTAATGAAATATTGAATGTATTATGAAAAGTAGTGTGATGATGCTACATGATGAAATTGAAGTACGGACACCTGTGTGGTTCCGTACCGATGTTGAGTTATTACTGGCATGTATTGCACAATAATCAACCGGGTGGGATATGATTTAGGCTGGGGCAAGTGGAAAGAGGCTGTGTGCCAGGTGGGCCTTTGTGGCAATGGGTTAATGAGAGTTCTGAGTATGTGTGCCACATTGGGTTGTGTGCCACCGATGAGTGATGGAAGTCTTGCCCTCGTCTAATTAAGTACTTCACCTTGCAAGTCTTTGAACTGAGTCACCCGTACAACCACATGTCTGGAATGGGACAGACCTGGTTGATTAGGGTTCCGATATCTTTCCTCTGATACCTCGGGGTGACAGTACACTGGGTGTATCCGTGTGGGGGAGCGTACCTGTGCTACGGCTTGGTGCCCATCCAACGGTGTTGTCCTGTCCTATACTTCGGCTCTGTGTGAGGGAAGTGATAGTGAAGGTAATACCGGAGAGGTTCATTGGTTAAGGTAGAGGTTCCTGAAAGGCTTTGTTACGGGCAATCACCTGTGTGGTGAGCGGCTGTATCTTGTGGGTAAAGTGTACAACCTCTGCAGAGTGTCAAGGCTATTCGAATAGCCATGCTCGGGGTATTGAGCATTGCTCGGGGATTACAGTCAAGGGGTAGATTTTCAAAAATAAAATGTGGAGAGGGTGGCTGTGTGCCAGTGCTAAGAATGAACTGTTTAAGGCTGTGTGCCGAGAATCTTTGAAGAAAAACTGTTTGAAGAACTTAGCATTATATATAACTGTTTCACTACTTTCAATCTAAATAAGATGCTAGTTTAAAAATGTTGTTTGATGCAAAAGAACCAAGTAAGCCAATTCTTTGGAATAAGCCTTGCATGTAGTAATAGTACCGTGTTCTGTGCATTACTTGCTGAGTGCCTTGAGTACTCACCCCTCCTTGCCTAGAAACCCCAACATCAGTGGAGGAGTCTACGCCAGCCTAGGAGGAGGAGTACATTGAAGACCCGAACAATTAGGAAGCAAGCCCAGTCGGTTGCCCGTGGCAAGATGAAGGCTTCCACGAAGTTTATTTGCTTTTCGCTGTTATCGTTTAATTACTCTGATAATGTAAGCCCTGCATGGCTGATCTTATGTAAGGAGACCATAAGGTCGTACAATTCAGTTTATATAAATGTTTGCACTATTTATTATTATATCGCTGTGAATGTCTGTGATGTTCAACCTTGTAAATACTGTGTGTGCTAGCGTGATCCGGAACTAGCACAGAATACACAGAGGGTCCAGATTCTCAAAATCGGGTCCCGACAAGATGTTAAGTCAAGCAGACAACAGATGCACGAGCGATGCGAAGATGTCTCTGACAGAACACTCACCTCTGGGCGAGAATTGGCAAGTGAGTATGCTTCTATGCCACAAACGCCAGGTTCCAAGCCTTGAAACATCTTGCTCAGTCAAGAGGAGATGTCCAAGTCCGGCAAATCTAGCAAAAAGCAAGTCAGTTCACTACTCATTGACTAAAGTAAGGAAAACAAAAGTATTGCAAATGCTTACTTTCAGGATTGTCCCTGGTAGCATCATCGACTTCGGAGTAGTCCCAACCAAGGTGATCTCTGCATTTCAGCGGACTCGACCGACGCGTGAGGAAGTCCCTAGCAACGTGCCACCCGGTCAACCCAATTTTCCTTAGCTCCTCGATCTTCTCAACATAATAAGAAGTTCGAGCAATCGTTAGACCCTAGTCCAGTGGTCAATTGGATGAAGAAAGAGTGGCCGATAAGATATGGGGTAATTCACAGTGTCCGAAGAGGTGATGTAAAACTACCATTTGTTCCAGTTCGACTGCCAAGAGGAGGTAACGGGGACAGAAATATAGGAGTTCGACACGCCGCTGCGGAGGTGAAAACCGACACCCCCAATAGCTGCATTCTTCATCGTCCTCTTCAGATTATAGAAGTGGCCGAACAGGTTGAGACTCGGGCTGATGCCTAGAAAAGCCTCATAAAGGTGGCTGAACACACTGAGCATTGTGATAGAATTGGGGCTCAGGTGGAAAAGCTGAATCTAGTAGAGCTCAAGAACAGAGAGCAAAAACAGAGAAGGAGGAAAGCTTAGCCCGCTATGGAAAAAGGCCTAAAAAACAACGGTCTCATCCTCATTCGCAGGGGTGTGATATGATTCACCTTGTGATGGTCTCCAGTGGAAGAACTCCAGCGGAGGGATGAAGCCGTCCTTTTCTAAGTCAGCGAGATGCTTCTCCATCATGATCGACTTTTGCCACATCTTTTAGAGGGTTTCATCCTCAAAGGCCGCCTCAGCCGTCTCAGGTTTCTTCTCCGGTGGCGTAGCAACCCCGGCGCTGGTTGAGGTTTTGGATGCCATTGAGGAGAATGTGGAACAATTTTTTGAAGGTCGCGGCCTAGGGCTTCAGGAGTGCGACGGAGGCTTCGAGAGTAAGGATGGATGCAAAAAGGAGGGGATTTGCTACAGTTTCAGGCATAGGAATTTATAGGCCAAAATCCTCTCTCTAGGCGAACGATTCATTCCCCATGGCACAGCATCTCGATCAGCGCAAAAGGTAGAATGATGGTGCTGCACCAATCTTGTGCTACAGACGAGAGCAATAAATGCTCTACTACCCATCATTTAGATTTTTCGAATTTCCAACTCTGCTTATAGACGAGTCAATGAAGCGACATCGAGTAACTTGCGGTTACCCTGAGGACTCTATACAGGCTGATGGCAGGGCGCTCGACCTAGCACATCCCTACTCGATACTTAGTGATTCCCAATCTACTTGAATCATTTGACCACAAGTAGGTGAGGCATTACTCGACCAAGCAAGGCTTTGGCAGTAATCGACCAAGCGCTTAAGCGGACCCTTCGTTGAATAGAGTTCGGGGGCTACTGTTGAATATCTAAACATGGGGTATGTGTCCACAGAGGATACGTGGAGGATATATCCTAACGACATGCAGAGATTCTGAATATCATGGGCCCAAATTCTGAGGGATACGATATACGCGGGAAAGATAACTCCATGTCAGGAAGGACTCGATCGCTTTCCCCTTCGAGGAAACCAACTCGAGTACGCCTGATATCTAGGGAAGTTTGGATACGCTACGAAGATCACGCGATGATGGACTCCACATCGGTTACGATTTGGTACTCCAAACCGACTACAACTCCACTTGAGGCCGAGCTACCCCGACTATATAAGGCCGAGGGTAGGGGTCCTCAAGGGAGAGAGCTTTTGACATCAAAGACAATAGAAGAGAGAGCTTTGGAGATCAGAGACAGAGGCAAAGCAATTATGAGAAGATTAGCCATTTAGAGCTTTTAAGCAAATAGTCCTTTTTATGTATAGAGCTCAGGAGTCGACGAAGCCTGTTTTGTCATCCTCTAGCCATAGCATAGCCTTAGCTTAGGTGAAATCCACATTGTAACTAGAGCTAGACACATTGCTCTGTACTTTGTTCATTGACTCCATACATCATCCATACAGGAGTAGGGTATTACTCTTCCATGGGGCCCGAACCTGCCTAAATCGTGTCCCCTGATTTTGTGCTTGACTCTGCTAATCCGAAGGTACCCGAAGGTATAGATTTATTGTCAATTTTCTAACCTTCGAGAGTTCTATCTCCCTCTCATGTTTTTGTTTCACATCTAACAACTTTTCCATGTCGCCTATCTTGTTTGTAGACCCTATTTTATATATGTGTGCAATTTGCTGTCAATTGGACATATAATGTATATATGATGAATCACGATAGAAGTTAAATATCTAGATATTTTGGAATATGATGTGCACAATTCAAAGCTTGCATAAATGATATAATCGAAAGAATAAAGCAATTCATAATTATTATGTCGACATGATATTGAATTTTGTCTAATTAACAGATAAATGGGTAATTGTATGATAGAGTGCTCTCAGGTGTTGAACCACTAAAGGTTAGACCTCCAGCCTCCTCACCACAAGGTGTAGGGCTACTAGAGCTAATCTCTTACCTCCTCTACACTAGCGTCATATAATCAAAATTGAACTAGACAATTAACTAAGAAAATAAGGCCTCGAACTCTTACCTTCCTAAATTATGCACCATAAAGTATTTAAAGTCAATTTCACTATTTATGACATGATCATAGAAAGATCAAGGTAATGGTCAAATAGATGATCTTATAAAACAAAATATGACATGATCATAGAAAGATTAGAAGTTCTAAGAATAGGGCATCTGCTTACTTTCTACCATGACATCCACAATCTCAAAGATAATAAAATAAAAGAAATACTTTCTTCCATTAACTAGATCATCAATAGACCCATAGCATCACTGAGCAGCAATATGTACATCCAGGGGAGAAACATCCATGTGGCGCAAGGGCTCGACGGGAGAAACATCTTGTAGCAAATTAATATTTACCACATGCCATTCGAATATGGCTATGTTGTATGCCATCCAAAGATCAACATGCATCAAGATAGTGTATGCCATCTGAATATGACCATGGTGTATGCCATCCAAAGATCAACATCAAGATAGTGTGTGCACTGAAGACCTTGTAAAGACAAATTACCATATGAGGCTACTAAACATTATCATATGAACAATATATATGTAAAAAGTAAAAGAGCTATTGAACCATATATATATATATATATATATATATATATATATATATATATATATATATATATATATATATATATATATATACAAGCATAATCTCATATTGATGTCTCCAACATATGATGTATATGTATATATGATTAGAAAATTAAGAGCTAGCCAGCTAGTAGCAAATTAATATTTAACACATGCCATCTGAATATGGCTATGGTGTATGCTATCCAAAGATCAACATGCATCAAGATAGTGTATACCATTCAAATATAGCCATGGTGTATGCCATCCGAAGATCAACATCAAGATAGTGTATGCCATCCAAAGATCAACATCAAGATAGTGGACCTAAGCAATGGATTGAATATTGCACTCTTCATATACCTTAGGGCTCAGGGATGAGGTGGCTAACGACGAGCTATGGGATGACGTGACGGGATCAGGGATGAGGTGGTCGACAATAGGCTCGGGGATGAGGCTGTCGGAGATGGGCCATGTGCTAGACGAGAAGGCGTGCGACGGGCTCGGGGATGAGGTGGGCGGCGATGGGCTCGGGACTGAGGTGACGGGCTCAGGGATGAGATGGCCAGTGATGGGCTCAGGGATGAGGTGGCTAGTGATAAGCTAGGGGAGGAGATCAACGTCGCTTGTAAGATTTTGTTTGGGTAAACAATGCAATGCGCACAAACCCTAGTATGGTATATATAATATGGAAGAGTTATCACAGACGATTCTTATCATGTATTGTAACTTTGACGGTCGTGCTTGCAAAACCATCTGTGAATAGCTTTAATATAGATGGTTTTGAATACCGTCTGTGATGAGGAGTCCTATATAGGCCTTGTTGTATTAGTGAGTACAATTTTTTTTCTAAGTCACCTCTTGTACCTTTTAGTTCGCATGCCTTGACACACACCTCTTGATCAAGTTGGCCTATTTGTTTGACATCAATAACTGATTGACTTCCAGTCATTTTTTAATCCCTACAAAAGTGATTATGTTGTCGTGAAAAGGGTGTCTTGGTATACTATCAGTAACCATGTCGAATTAAATACTAAAAACCTTTATATTACCTCTATAAGATCATATTTGGCTTCTTCCAGCTCTGCATTCACCCTACACTCCTTAATGATAAGTATCTTGTTAATAGATTCAATATCTTGTTATTTGTCATCTATGTATTTCAGTTTTTGTTTCATCTCATAAATCTTTTTTATTAACTTAGAATCTTCTTCACTTCTGTTCTACTCCATTACATCAGATATTCCCTTCAATTGTTCTATCTCTACCTCAAGTTTTTGTTTAGTATCCAACAACTTTTCCATGTAGTATATCTTGTCTGTAGGCTCCATTTTATCTATGCAAGTTGTAGGCACTAGGACAAAGCTTATCACTAAGCAAATAAGAGAAAATGTGAAAAAGAAGTATCTTATATATCTCAACAAATCTAATGAGGTTAATGGCATAGAGAGTTATTTAGAAATATATGCCGCGCGGGTCAGTACATAAAGTTTTCTTTTGGCAGATACTTAGTGATGGACTAAATAAGAGGAATCTTCTGAAAGGAAAAACTTTCAAATTGAAGGCAATGATTATAGTTTTGTGCTATGTCAACAACATGAGGAGACTCTATTCTATAGGGTAAAAAAGAAGTATATTCCTTCTATTAGTTCCTAGTCTGCTCCTTACCTTCCCTCCAACACAACTTGCTCAATTCTTCCTAACCTTGATTACAGCTGAAACCCTCATTTGCCTATACTATCCCAGCACCAGAACCACAACTTGCCTTCTCGACTACTCATGTTGTTTTGTTAAGATTGTATTCATATCTCTTGCAAATAAAAAAAAACTAGTGATTATACCCATAATTTTATTAGAAGGAGCAATCTATCCAAAGCTATATATTTGCTAGTTACATTGAGAAGATATGATAGCACAAATATCAACAAGCATACATTGAGAAACAATATTATTTGGTAGATCAAGACAAGAATACCTTAGTGCTCAAGTAGGAGGTGACGACGGGCTTGAGGAGTTGGCAACGACAAGATCGGGGGAAGAGGTGGTGATGGGCTTGAGGAGGAGGCAGCGACGGGCTCGGGGAGGAGGCACGAAGGCTTGGGGGAGATGGTGTCAAGGACAGGTGACGACAACAGACTCAGGAATGACGTGGAGGGCAGTGAAAGATTTCATCTAAGTGAGGTGTGCAGTGGGCAAAAACCCTAGAACGATATATATAATAAGTGTTATGACAGACGGTTTACTAAAAAAACCGTCTATGATAAACTGATATCATAGACAATTCGTGAAACTAACCATCTGTGAAGTATCACAGACGGTTCTTAGCATATCATGTAACTTTGTTGGTTGTGCTAGAAAAACCATCGGTGATTAGCTTTAACACGAACGGTTTTTGAAAACCATCTGTGATGAGGCATCTAATCTAGGTCTTTCTGTAGTAGTGTTCATTCCCTACTCATAGAGCCTTTTGTCCTAGCTCAATATGCTGATTTGCTTGTTACCTTTTCTCTTCACCATTTTCCCTCCTGGTTGCTAGCCAACACTACAACGGAAAAGGTCATCACAAACGGTTCGCAACCGTCATCACAGAAGGTTTTCCGAACTGTCTATAACCATGTGTCAGTGATGTTATGGCATATCACAGATGGTTTTTAATTATGACCGTCTGTGATAAGGTAACATCACAGACGGTTTCTAATTAAAAACCATCTTGATAAGTCTTCTGACAAACAAGCCTTTTTCTGTTTATTGGCTAGCCTTAGGGAATGCTAGCCATGCCCTCTGAAAAAAGCATATTACAGATTAACTCAACTCAGCTTACAAGCATTACATTCATTTCAGATGACAAGCATTACAGCCATTTCAGATTACAAACATTACATCCATTTCAACAGTCAACTCAGATTACATCACAACGCAAGCAGATTACCTATAGATTAAATATTGCACGACATATCTATTTCGGAAATGAACTTAGATATATTAACCAATGGAACTCAATATTATTAACCAATTAATTGAATGCACAACTACAATTCACAAATCCACAGCACAAGTTTGACAAATTAACCCGAATGGTAATTCAAAAAAACACAACTCCCGAAGTTATGCAGTATGGAACTCGCCTTCTGAATTTAAGACTTCATTAAGCAAGTAGGAACAAAGCTATCCTTGAATTCGCATCAGATCGGTCTCTTCCAACACAGTTATTACCTGACTGGTCTTTTTATTACTGACGAGGAGTTGCATGTTGTGGCAAACATAAAATCCACAATGGTTATTTCCCTTTCCCTACTGGTGGCACTGCAAATATAGAATTGGTTAGTTCCAGAGTTATTATTACATAGTTTATATAGGATTATTGTGTATATCAGATACCAGAAACTTAAAATCTTGTTTCAGCTTCGGCCCATCCTTGCCAGAACGCCCTCCATAAAATTTGTACACTCTAAATGTCCTACGTGATTACAAAAGGTTAGCCTAAGCCATTCTAGGAGCAAAGTACACCATGAACAACCTACATGACCATGTTATCTATGGAGGAAACGTGATTACCTAGTGAGTAATTTCGCGATAGGATTTAAGTTATGGCTGCCACTCTGTAAAGAATCAAGGTAAATAACCTGATTCGTTGTTAGATGAATTACAATGAGAACCCAGTGAAACCTACACAGGTATGTCGGCATGGTCAATTAATAAATTAGAGTTACGTGCATAGTACAAATCAAAGTATAGCAAGTAGTGTAGCACTTACCCTGGGTTGTAGGGTAAAAGTATGAAATCTTTATCTTTTTGAGCCACCATGGCCTGTTCGACGTATGTATCGACAAATTGTAAATCTTTATCCATTGTTTGCTTGGAGACTATGAGTGGGTCCAGGAAACCCACCGATTGTTTGTTCTCTCTCGCTTCACGAATCATGTATCTATATATACGAAAGCGATGAGTTATATTTATATGACATTTATCGGTATTACACGAATGTAGACTGTGATTGTGAAAGACCATTGCGGAGGTCTACCCGTGATTATGATGAGTTATTGACATTATTTAAGCATGTGGTGCTTTGATTTGAGTTGGATTTGAAGTCAATTTCGAAATTTGAAGCATTTGGTGAAATGCCCAGCATTTGCGGTGCTACCAGCCAAGGGGCGGTAGCAACGGCCTCAGGCCAGTGTGTTTTTTCTAGAGGGCATTATTTTTGGGGATGTACCGGCCCTTGTGAGCGAGAATGAACCAAAAGTTGTGATTTTTGGAATATGATTGCATATCTTTTTGGACATTGCTATGTGATGGGTATTCTTTGTTTTTTATGGTTGCAGGACGTTGGTACTCGATCATTGTGAGGCGAAGGAGGACTGGGACTAGGCAAGTGTGCGCCGGAGGTCTACACGGTTGAGGATCGCCAAAGATGATCGAAGACGGAGTCGGTGCAAACCTAGAAGACAAGGAATAGATGAGATGCTAACTTGGAGCTACTCAGATCAAGGAGGGCCGTTGGATTGCGGTCTAGGTGATAGAGTTGTGGTTCTAGTTAGTATGCATTCAAAAGCATGCAAAAACTTGGTATGGTTGTTGGGTTTCAAGTTAACCCTTGTATGGCTGTGTGAGTGAGTCAATCCTAGCCCTTGAGATGATCCTTAGGTTTGAGGGAACCCATCAAAGGGTGGAGCATGGCTCAAGAATAGTATAAATAGAGGGTAGGGGTAGCTCTTCCGTCTTTGAAGGTTTTGAGGTTTTTGTGCTCCTTTGAGATCTTCACTTATGCTCTTGCTTGCTTTGACATGTGGAAGGCTATCTAAGATCATCTTGATCATCAAAACCCCACGAACAAGTCCAAGATCAAGTTTTTGGGTTTTTGCTCACACTGTTGGTGGAACAATATAATTGTTTGTCCTTTGAATAAATATCGATTGGATTAATCAACAAGTAAGTGACTTGTTCGTGCAACTTTTTCCATATATTGATATTATTCAAGTTATCCCTGATCGGTTATCATAATATAGGATGATTATGTTTTATAGATCAGCACATGTATTGATTGATGACCATGTTTCACGGGTCATAGAGATATGGAGATATCTAATCAATAATGTGGACACATGTTAGAAAACATGCGTTGGTTAGACCCATATGAGACACTGCGAGAATTGTTATATATATTCTTATGTGTCATCAGTTGATCTCATGCATAGTGTATGTATGCTCCTTAGACCTGAGATCATCATTGGTTTCCTAGATGTGTAATGGTTTACTTAGGAGATACTAAACGCTACTCTTTAACTAGGTAGTTATAAAGGAAGGTTTCAGGTTTACTATAAAACATGCTGAGGTACATGAATGATCAAGATGGAATTTGCTCCTCCTATATAACGGATAGATATCTCTGGGCCCCTCGAGGTAGATGGATTAAGTAAGTGCATGGCCATGCCAGATGTGATTGAGAGTCAATCCAGATAAATTATTCCACTACGGTATGAGTGAAGAGATCAAGCTGTCATAGGATGACACGACTCTCGCCTTGAGCTTGATCTGATATCGTGAAGCAAAGGGAACATGACATTATCACATTATAGTAGGTTCGTCCGATGCTTTATGGATATTTGGGAATCGATATGTACTGCTAGGTACCTCTATCGATTATCGATCGGAAAGGTGTTTCCGAGTCATGTCCAAATATACATGAACCTACAGGGTCACTCACTCAAGGGGTTAGAATATAGTGGTATGGATTGGATCCGTCACTAATGGGCCAAGTGGGCTTTGTCCTTCAGTTGGGCCCTAATGTAGGGTTCCACCGCAGGGGAGGGGACAGCTATATAAAGGGAGTTCGTGGTTGCAATTGGTGACATGAGAAAGCGTAGCCACCAAAACCCTAGCCGTCTCTACTTGAGCCTTCCCATGTGTGTTGGTGCTGGCACACCGACTCATGGCGTTCTTTTCCCGAATGTTTGGACGCCAGTAGAGGTGTTGCTGCTACTGTGACACTAATCAAGATCGATCACAGCAATAGGACGGACACTTCGTTGATTCATGCTGCATCAACTTCCTTCAGCTGCACTGCGCATCTAGTGGTAATGATCCATGATCATTTACTTGCGTGGCTTTCTGGTTTACAAGGTAGAAATTTTAATTGTGTGCTAGTGTAGCCTACCCGTTTCCCTTCACACACTTGGTATGTTCTTCCTTCGATTCAGAAAAGGTCAGAACTTTGACGTCAATCCCTTGGATTGAAGGTTGGAATAAGTTCCTAACCTCCATAAGAAGGTGCATGCCAAGTTTCATGAGTTTTAGACCAACCGATCAAAATTTGCATCATTTTTGCTTTTGGGGTTCGTGCTGATTTTTCTGTTGTTCTTGAGCCCGGTCATACCGACCTTATTGCGGTCATAACAGCCTTCGGTTCTACCGGACCCCCTGTGGTAGCACCGGCCATACAGGAAAAAATCCTCCCTCTTATTTCCTCCTTTTGATTGTTTCGTGTGAGGGCTCATTTGGATCATTTTGAGTGGAGAAAATTTTTATTTGGGATCATTCACACCCCCCTTTGATCACCACCTTGTTCCTTCAATTGGTATCAGAGCCGGTTTTGCTCTTTCATAGGTCTTGATCGGTCTCTAGAGCCATGGTGACGGACAAATATTCCACCAAGCCTACTATCTTTTCTGGAGTTGATTTTCCCATCTAGAAGTCGAGAATGGAGTAGTACATCACTAACCAGGGCTTTTTGATTTGGCAGAAGGTGAAGCTCCCATATGAGGTTCCTACCGATGAGAACGTCACGGCCAGCAATATGGCTAACGTTGAGGCGAACGCTAAGGCAAGGAACATCCTCATACATGGCCTTAGCCGTAGTGAGTACGACAGGATCTCTCACCTACGATCCGCTCACAAGATCTGGGACACCCTCGATGCTTACCATGAGGGCACCACCCAGATCAAGATGCTGAGACAGGATCAATACAAGCGTGACTACAACAAGTTTGAACAGCACGCTGGTGAGACCATTGATGAGTGCTTTGGTTGTTTTACAAGGATTTTGAGCGATCACCATGTAGTTGGTTGCACATACCTTGACTCGAAGAACGCTCGACACTTATTGACCGCACTTGATCTTCGGGTTTGAGAGATGAAGGTGACTACCATCAAGGACACCACAGACTTATCGACCTTGACTCTTGATGAGCTCTATTCCCAACTCAAGACTCATGAGATCGATGTTGTCTCTCGTAAGATAAAGTAGCAGTCGATGGCCTTGGTCAACGATCCCATTGGATACTCTTCTGAGACTTCAGTTGGTTTCTCTCTTTCTGCACTTTGTGAGCTAAGCGATGAACAACTAGAAAATTTTCTACAAAGTGAGCTTGCTCTTCTAGCTCCCAAATTTTCTCATGCCTACAAGAGGGTGAGGGAGAGGAAGAGAGGTGGAATCATCACCTGCTTCGAGTGTGGTGGCCCCAACCACATTCGGACAAACTGCCCCAAGCTGGGGAAAGGCAAGAATGATTCTGGCGGTTCGGGAAAGATCGACTACACAAACAAGAACCGCAAAAACAAGAAACCTTCAACTCGTGACCCGGTGCGTGAGAAGAAGTACCACAACTTCTCGAAGAACAAGAAGTTCTTCCACCGTGTCCTCGCCGCACTCGACGACATCAACCTCTTCGACACTGAGACATGGAGTGACGAGGGTGAGGATGATCCGCAAAAGAATAACAAAGGTGGCGACGACTTCACCGGGATGTGTTTCATAGCAGACGCCAACGGCATCAGCAACTCCGAGCTCTACAGCGACTCGTACGAGGTACTCTCCTATGACCAGCTCAATGAATCTCTCTACAAATTAGGAAAATTTTATGCTAGAGCTAGAGCTAGGTGTGCGGAGCTAGAGAAGGAAGTAGGTACCTTGACTCGGGAGTTAGCTTCACATAGATCTTGTTCCTCCCGAGCCTCTGACGACTGTTCTCTATGCTTGCTTGTGGAGCTTGAGAACCTAAGGACTATACATGATAGTGTGTTGTGTGAGCTAGATAGTCTTAGGTTAAAGAATGCTAGCACTGATTCTGTTGATGATATTCCTATAGATGCTAGTTTTCTTCGTGCTCACACTATCGCATCATATGAAAATTGCCCTAAATTGCTTGCTGAAATTGATACCATGAGCACTCACCTTAGGAAGCTATCTACTATAAATAATGAACTTGAATTGCATGCTTCTAAGGACTCAGTCAGCTCATGTGAGGGCTATAGACAACTAAAACTTGACAATGAATCCTTAAATATCAAGTGTGCTAAACTTGCTAAGGACTTACTAGTTAAGTCATAAGAAAGTTGCTTGCGATGGGCTAAGATTGAGGGGGAGTTGGATAAAATACAAGTCGAGCTTTGGAAGAAGTTTGAGGCCTAGACCCTTAGGATTAGAAATGCTCCTTGCATTTCTTGTGAGGCCCTCAAAGTTGAGGTAGCCGTGTTAAGAGAGAAAAATGCACGTGCTGGTAGTTCTTCCCTATCGGTTCTTCTTCCTCCTATTTCCCTTGTTCTTCCTGTGCTTCTTTCTTCCTGGAGTGTGAGTATCTCATGAGCAGTCTTGAGAAGTTTGTAGGAGGCAAGAAGAAGCTCAATCTCATCCTAGACCAGTCTAAGATTAGCCAATTTAATCAAGGTCTAGGATTTGACTACTTGGAGCACGCTAGGGCACATCCTCCTTCTATTATGCATGGCTCGAAGAGTGGAGAGATTGTGGTTGCTCCCAGAGTGATTACCACTGTGTTTAGGTCTGCTGGTGTGATGACTGATGCACTAGGACAACTTTTACATATGGACATTGTTGGTCCATATAGAGTGCCGTCAGCGGGTGGGAAGTGGTATGTTCTTGTCATTGTCGATGATTTTTTGTGGTATTCTTGGGTGTTTTTCATGGCCTCAAAGGATGAGTCTTTTACACATTTCAAAGGTTTGATCAGAAGGTTGTCTATTGAACTCCCTGGTGCCTTACGAGCTATACGCAGTAACAATGGTACAGAGTTCAAGAACTCCTACTTTGAGAGCTTCTGTGAGGAGTTAGGCTTACAACATCAGTTTTCCTTTCCATACGTCCCTCAGTACCTTGGTCGAGATGGCAAAGACGATGCTAGACGAGTACAGTACTCCTAGGAAGTTTTGGGCTAAGGCTATAGCTACTGCTTGTCATGTGTCTAATCAAGTATTCTTGAGAGCACATTTGCATCGTACTACTTATGAATTGAGGTACGGGCCAAAGCCCAGTGTCTCTCATTTTCGTGTGTTTGGTTGCAAATGTTTCGTTTTGAAGTCAGGAAACCAAGATAAGTTTGAGTCTCGCTCTTCTGATGGAATTTTTGTATGTTACTCGACTTCTTGTTATAGCTATAGGGTCTAGAATTGTAATGCGAATAGGATCATAGAGACCTGTGAGGAGACCTATGATGACGCTAGCCCATAAGCTAGACACAATATTTCAAGTTCTTCTTCCCTCTCGAAGACCATCTTTGTAGAGGATGATGATGAAAGGCCATGTAGAGGTCTACCCTTGATGGTGATGAGTAATTAACTGTGTTTTAGAATGAAGTGCTTGAGTTTGAGTTTGATTTGAATTGGATTTTCAAATTTGAAGCAATTTGAGTTGAGTCTGTTGGAGAGGCACTACCAGCCTCTAGGAGCGGAAGTGCCGACAAAAGCGGGACTACCGGGCCCCAATAGGCGGCAATTATTTTACAAAGAGAGAATTTTTCGGGATTTTAGGGGAGCGGCACTACCGGCATCTGGGGTGCGGTAGTGCCTGCAAAAGTGGCACTACCGGCCCAAGGGAGCGGTAGTGCCGGACTTCAAGCGAATTTTTAGGATTTAAATTTTAAAAATTGTGGGCAATGCTATGTTATGTGTTTCCTTGTTTAATGGTTTTAGGTCGACAAAGCTAGATCATGGTGAGGCAAAAGATGATCTGGACTAGGCGAGGTGCGCCGGAGGTTCAGACTATCGGGGATCATTGGAAGATTATCGGAGACGGAGTCGTGGCAAGCCTTGAAGACAAGGAACGAACGAGATGCTAGCTAGGCGCTGCATGGATCAATGAGGGCTATTGGATCTTGGTCTAGTTGATAGGTTAGCAGGTCTAGTTAGTATGCTTTAAAAACCATGCAGTCTTTACATATATGCAATTTACATTTATGCAATTTGGATTTGCCTCCCCTCCTTCTACATTCTTTTGGATCTTTTACTGAGGATGTATTATTGATGGATGAGTCTTCTTTAGACCGTATCCCAATCATCTAGGCAAGTCTTGAGTTCTTTCTCGAAAGAAACCGATTTTTGTTCTTAAGAGGATCAATCTTGGAAGAATGAGTTTTGGGTGTTATTGTCTTGAGTTCTAGCTTGCTATGACATGTGGAAAGCCATCTAGGATCATCTTGATCATCAAGAACCCATGAGGTAGCTGAGAGCCAAGTTTTTGTTCTTGAGCCCGTTCTTGGGCAACCTTCCGTAAAATTGAAAAAGGTCAGAACTTTTACGTCAATTCTTGCAATCGAGGGTTGGAATAGGTTCCTGACATCTATAGTAAGGTGTCCACAAAGTTTCATTGAGTTTGAATCAGCAGATCAAAATATTCATCAATTTTCCTTTTTGATCGTGCTGAAATCACTATTCATTCACCTGTTTTTCCTGTAGCTACAATCACTACAGTACCCCCGGTAGTGCCGAGTTTGCGTTAGTGCCGGCCTCAAGCTAAAAATTATAAAAACTGATTCTTTCGCTTCCATTTGATTTCTAAGGGTTTTGGCTTGTTTTTTTTGGGGATAAAATTTATTTTAGGATCATTCACCCCCCTGATCGCCATGTCGATCCTTCAATTGGTATCAGAGCCAGTTTTGCTCTTTCATAGATCTTGATCGGTCTTAAAAGCCATGGCGATGGACAAGTATTCCACCAAGCCTCCTATTTTTTCTGGAGTTAATTTTCCATTTTGGAAATCGCGGATGGAGTCATACATCACTGCCCAGGGCTTCCTGATATGGCAAAAGTGAAACTCCTGTATGAGGTTCCTACTGGTGAAAACGTCATGGCCGACAATATGGCTCACGTTGTGGTGAACGCTAAGGCAACGAACATTCTCATACAGGGTCTTAGCCGCAGTGAGTATGATAGGATTTCCCGCCTCCGTTTTGCTCATTAGATTTGGGTGACCCTCGATACTTATCATGAGGGCACTACCCAAATCAAGACGGTGAGACAGGATCAATTCAAGCGTGATTACAATAAGTTTGAACAACACGCTGGTGAGAGTCTTGATGAGTGTTTCAGTCGCTTTACCAAGATTTTGAGCGATCTCCGAGCAGTAGGTTGCATATACTCTGACTCGGATAATGCTCATCATTTCTTGACTGCACTCAATCTTAGAGTTTGGGAGATGAAGGTGATCACCATCAAGGACACCACCGACTTATCGACTCTGACTCTTGACTGGCTTTATTCCCACCTCAAGACTCATGAGATCGATGTCGTCTCTCCGAAGACGAAATCTCAGTCGATGGCTTTGGTCACCGATCCCATTGGATCTTCTTCTTCTAATTCTTCTGTTGGTTTTTCCCTCTCCACCCTTTGCGAGCTAAGTGATGACCAACTCGAAAATTTTTCAGAAAATGAGCTTGCTCTTTTAGCTCGCAAATTCTCTCATGCATACAAGAGGGTGAGAGAGAGAGGAATAGAGGTGGCACGATCACCTGCCTCGAATGTAGTGACCCCAACCACATTCGGGCGAATTGACCCAAACTGGAGAAGGCCAAGAACGATACCGGCGGTTCGGCAAAAAATGACTACATTGACAAGAACCGCAACAAGAAGCCTCCAGTTCGCGAGCCGACGCGTGAGAAGAAGTACCGTAACTTCTCCAAGAATAAGAAGCTCTTCCACCGCGTTCTCACCACGCTTGACGATATCAACCTCTCTGACATGAAGACATTGGGCGACGAGGGCGAGGATGAACCGCAAGAGAAGAAGGGCAGTGACAAATTCACCGGCATGTGCTTCATGTTAGATGCCAACAGCATCAACAACTCTGAGCTCTATAGCGACTTGGACGAGGTTCATCAGATGGGAAAGGGAGAGGTTTGGATTGTCGACTCCGGTTATTCTCGTTGATGGGAACGGTGTCCCGATCTTCCGACAGGTACTGGTAAGTCGATTGGTGGAGAACTCGACGTTGACGATCCGGCTTCCAATCAGAACTGATTCGAACCCTGCAATCGCTACACCACGGCTCTGTTGGTTATCAACCACGCACAAACAAGGTTGACCTTGCCAAGAAGGCTTATCCCTGCATGCGAATCGAGAACACAAGCAAGAACGTAGAAGATGCAACCTGAAATTGCGAATAATATTAAGCACACGAGTTGGGGTTCCACAAACCAATGAACGGCGAAAAACTGACAAATTGTCTAGTTGTAATCTAAGCAAAACCCATCTATTCTAGCGACTGCTACTAAATATGTAAGAGGGAGAGGGCAAGGGAGGCAGCCAAGGGGGTGGCCGTGAAACCCTAGGTCGTACAAGGCCTTTGGGCCCAAGTGGAGGTATCACAGCACCCGGGTTATTCTGTTTGTTATATTATTTTGATGATTCCCGTCGATCTATAAGGAGTTTGGATATGAAACCACTTCTGTTGGAAAGCTCTCATCGTGGGCTTCTCCGTAGAGTCCAAGAACACCTCAATTGGACTTCGTATGATCCATATATAGTCATTTTATTGATATGCTGTCCTGAGGCTCCGAACCGAATTTGGAGTCCGACTTGAGCTCGACTTTGAGACCATGTAGACTTGGGCTTTGAGGGATGACGTCCAGGTAAGCTTGTGATGCTTCTCCCATATTCCTAAGCATCAAAACATCACAAGGATTTGTTAGCAATCCATCCAAGCAAACATGAACAGCGAGGAATGAGTTCACTTGGTGGTTTAATTGTCGCGCGCGTGCTCTTGTAATTGGACCTTGTATATCTTGAGGAGTCGTGTTGCACACATCCGAAGGAGTGATGTCCTCATCATCCTCCCCCTCTTGAATTGGAGTCGTTCTCGACTCAAGCTCATCTTCCTCTCCCAAGTATGGCTTCAAATCTGAAATGTTAAATGTGGGACTAACCCCAAAATCTGCAGGTAGATCCAATTTGTATGCATTGTCATTGATTTTCTCAATTATCTTATACGGACCATCAGCTCTAGGCATCAACTTTGATTTTCTTAATTTTGGAAACCTATCCTTTCTCAAATGCAACCAAACCAAATCACCTGGTTCAAATTTTATTTCTTTCCTACCTTTACTTCTAACAATCCTATACTTATCAGTCATGCGCTCTATATTCTCTTTAGTTGTTTCATGCAACTTAAGAATAAATTCAGCACGCTTCTTAGCATCCAAATTAAGTTTTTCAGAAGTGGGCAAAGGTACTAAATCAATAGGAGCACGGGGATTAAAACCATACACTACCTGAAACGGACTTACCTTGGTGGTGGAGTGTTTTGAACTGTTGTAAGCAAACTCAATATGCGGTAAACACTCTTCCCACATCTTCAAATTCTTCTTTAAAACAGCCCGCAACATAGTGGATAATGTGCGGTTAACGACCTCTATTTGTCCATCAGTTTGGGGATGACATGTAGTAGAAAATAGCAGCTTCGTCCCAAATTTGTTCCAAAGTGATCTCCAAAAGTGACTCAAAAACTTTGCATCTCGATCCGAGACAATAGTATTAGGCACTCCATGTAGTCGAACGATTTCCCTGAAAAACAAATCATCTATGTTTGTAGCATCATCGCTCTTGTGACAAGGTATAAAATGTGCCATTTTAGAGAAACGATCCACAACAACAAATATGCTATCCCTCCCCCTCTTTGTCCTAGGCAACCCTAAAACAAAATCCATAGAAATATCCTCCCATGGTACACTAGGAATAGGAAGAGGCATGTAAAGACCATGTGGGTTTAAGCGGGACTTAGCTTTATTGCAAGTAGTGCAGCGTAACACGTAGCACTCGACGTCGCGTCTCATCTTTGGCCAAAAGAAGTGGGCGGCCAGCACATCTTCAGTCTTCTTTGCTCCGAAAGGTGCCATCAAACCGCCTCCATGCGCCTCCTGCAACAACAAAAGACGAACGGAGCTAGCTGGAATGCATAGCTTGTTAGCACGATAGAGCAAACCATCATTCAACACGTATTTATTCCATGTTTTCCCTTCTTTACAATGTTCATACACTTCTTTAAAGTCCAAATCAGCAGCATATAAGTCCTTAATGGTCTCTAAACCAAAAATCTTATGATCAAGTTGAGATAACATGGTATAACGCCTAGAAAGCGCCTCAGCAATTACATTGTCCTTTCCTTTCTTATGTTTTATGACATATGGAAATGATTCAATATATTCTACCCATTTAGCATGTCATTTATTTAGTTTAGCTTGACTTCTAATATATTTTAGAGATTCATGATTAGAATGTATAACAAATTCTTTGGGCCATAGATAATGTTGCCAAGTTTGAAGCACACGAAGTAAAGCATACAATTCTTTATCATAGGTAGAATAATTGAAACATGGCCCACTTAATTTCTCGCTAAAATAAGCAACTAGTTTACCTTCTTGAATTAGCACACCTCCAATTCCAATCCCGCTAGCATCACATTCTAGCTCAAAACTCTTACTGAAATCCGGGAGTTGGAGCAATGGAGCGTGGGTGAGCTTTTCTTTCAACAGCTTGAATGCTTTTTCTTGTGCAGGTCCCCATTTGAAAGCTACTCCTTTCTTTGTCAACTCGTTCAATGGGGGCAGCAATGGTGCTAAAATCCCACACAAACGCTGATAGAACCCCGCAAGACCATGAAATCTTCTCACCTGTGTGACAGTCTCAGTTGTTGGCCAGCTCTTTATGGCTTCAATTTTTGCTCCATCCACCTCTATTCCCTGTGGAGTAACAACATAACCAAGAAACGAGACTCGATCCGTGCAAAAGGTGCACTTTTCGAGGTTACTATTCAAACGTGCATCTCTCAAAGCTTTAAAAACAGCACGTAGATGATCAAAGTGTAGTGCATGTGACTTGCTGTAAATCAAGATATCATCAAAATAAACTACAACAAATCTTCCAATGAACGCACGTAAAACTTCGTTCATCAATCGCATGAAAGTACTAGGTGCATTAGTTAACCCAAAAGGCATCACTAACCACTCATACAAGCCGAACTTAGTTTTAAATGCAGTCTTCCATTCATCTCCAAGTTTCATTCTAATCTGGTAGTATCCACTTCGTAAGTCAATTTTAGTGAAAATTATAGAACCACTCAACTCATTAAGCATGTCATCTAGCCGAGGGATAGGATGACGATATCTTATGGTAATATTATTGATGGCTCTACAATCAACACACATACGCCAATTACCGTCTTTCTTAGGAACCAAGATCATGGGAACAGCACAAGGACTAAGGCTTTCTTGTACGTACCCACGGTCCAAAAGGTCTTGGACTTGTCGCTGAATTTCCTTAGTCTCCTCTGGGTTGGTTCTATATGCAGCACGATTTGGCAAGGTTGCTCCCGGGATCAAATCAATTTGATGCTCAATCCCTCGAATAGGTGGTAATCCCGGGGGTATCTCATCTGGAAAGACATCCATGTACTCCTGCAAAAGGTTAGAAACAGAAGGAGGCAAAGAGCTAGATATATCCTCAAGTGAAACTAAAGCTTCTTTGCATATCAAAGCATAGCATGGCAGCTCATTCTCAGTAATTGCAGCAAGATCAGATTTTGTAGCCAGCATAACACCACCTTTCAATGTAATTCCCTTGGACTTAGAACTAGGTGCTTTCTTGTCTTTCTTAGGTGGGAAAATGTTCATAGCTATTTGCTGATTTTCATATTCTGATGCACTCTTTTTATTCTCATTTTGAGCTCTCTCTTTATCACAATGCACAATTTCAGCAGGTGTCATAGGAAGCAAAGTGATTTTCTTTCCTTTGTGCATAAGAGTGTATTTATTACTTCTACCATGATGAGTTGCATCAGTATCAAATTCCCATGGACGGCCTAATAAAAGTGAACATGCTTGCATAGGTACTACATCAAAATCAGCAAAATCATGGTATGTTCCAATGGAAAAATGCACTCTCGTAGTTTGTGTTACCTTCACCTTACCATTATTGTTGAACCATTGAATATGGTATGGATGAGGATGTGCACGGGTGGTCAAGCAAAGTTTCTTGACCAGATCTGAATTCACCAAGTTATTGCAGCTTCCACCATCAATTATCACACGAACACGACGGTGTTGGACGATGAAATAAATCTAAAACAAATTATGGCGTTGTAGGTTCTCCGCTTGCTCCACTTGAGCGCTCAACACTCGCTGCACAATTATGGTCCTGTAATTCTCCGTGGCAGCGGTCCCTAAAATCTCCTCACCATCACCGTCCGTCTCATGGTCATCTTCATTATCTGCAAGGTTAGCTGCAAGAGCATATTCATCCTCAACATCACTAGCGATAATGTACCCACCTTCTTAGTGGCGATGTATGCTCGTGACTTGGACAATCCTTCATGACATGTCCCATTCCCTTGCAACGATGGCACACAATGCCACTCAGACGACCCGTGGAAGCAACCGATGAAGAGCTCTTTGTTGGTGCACCGCACGAGAGTAGATTTACTCACCTTGGGTGTACGTGTGGCGGTGGTGGCGGTCTTTGAACGCGCCCTACTCATGGAGGGGGCAACAGGCCGATTAGTAGGAGACAGGGTTAATTTAGCTTGCCCCGGCATCGATTTTGGTGTAGATGCACTGCCGAAGTTGCTTCTTGACCTTTGTTGTCTTCCCTGCAATTCTTTTTTTACCAACATAGCAAGCTGAAACAACCTATTGATATTATTATATTCTTTCTAATCAACTATGTCCTTAATTTCACGTCGTAAACCTCCATAAAAACGAGCCATCTTATCTTCTTCATCCTCAAATACCTCACAACGTAACATGCCTATTTGTAACTCTTGATAGTACTCCTCTACGGATCTATTTCCTTGATTCAAGCGTTGCAATTTCTTACGTAAATCACGTTTATAAGATGGAGGAATGAATCTATTACGTATAGCTCACTTTAATCTATCCCATGTATCAGGTTGTAAGCCATAATTAACTACTTCATTCCACCACATGATAGCAAAATCTTTGAACTCACTAGTAGCTTGTCTGACTCTATGTATTTCAGGAACTAGATGGGTGTTAAATTTTTGTTCAATAGTCATTTCCCAATCTAAATAAATTTCAACATCATATGCACCAGAAAAAAATGGTATGGTAAATTTGACTTTCGAAAAAGGATCATCGTATCCACGACCATTGCACTGATTAAGATTATTACCTCCCATACCATGACGATTGTGATTCAGGCGTTGTTGTTGTCGTACATCCTGTGCAGCGGCGCGAGCAACGAAGGCGTCGCGGTTTTCTCCATCCACATCATCCCCTACGACAGACTCTTCATGATCATGGGTTGCATCATGCTCCTCCACTCTTCGAGCCCCATTGAGAAGTGGCGGTCTCTCATAGTTCTCCATCCTTGCAAGAAGATTGGCGATGCTTCGTTCTATTCTCTCCAATCTATGCTCATTGTCTCGACCAATCTTTGCAATGGTTGCATTAATGTCATTTAGCGTGTTATTTAGCTCATTTTTCGTAACACACTCCAATCCATCCTCAACTTCAGCTTGCGAACCTGTCATGGTTAGTAGAAGATAAAAGACAACACAAGAGTATTATCCCTATCAACTACTAGGTGGTGGAAGGAGGAAACACTCACTCTCAAGCGTCTTACCACGCTCTTACAAATGTTCTTACCAAAACAGCAGGTGGTACAACCGGTGGCTGGTTCATGATAACATGAGGGCGTGAGCGAAGCGATTGCAAAGGAGAAATTGAACTGACAAGAAGTATGTGGAGCTCAGAAGGCAATATTTAGTAGCAAGGAATAAACAATATCGAACTCAGATTAGCAAGCTGAATAAATGTCCAACATACTTGTCATAGTTGCTGGCATAAACGTGTTCCTAGAACTAGTTCAACCTAGCAAGGGATATATCAAAGCACATAGGACTCAAAGGATGCAAGCGATTCTGATTATCAGCTTCTCTTTCCCTTTTTTTGCTTGTTTTTTTCTCTAATTTTTGTTCAGTGCGGCTCTTTTTTTTGCACTTGCCTTTTGCTTTTCTTTCTGTTAACTCAAAGGGAAAACAAAAATCTCATGTTTTGGAACAAGAGAAGACGTTAAACAGATGATCGAAACAACGGTAAAAACAGGATAGCAAACTTTTAGGGTCCAGAACTCGGTCTTAGAGGCCGATTTTGAAGGTCAAAAATTTCACAGGTCTAAATACATGTGGATTTTTCAGATGCGCGTCGTCGTCCTCATCGAAACAAAAAAAATTCGCTCCGATCGGAGTTCGTATGCAAAAGTTATGCTTGTTTTACTGAACACTGCACAATTGCCTACGACTTCACTTCTTTCTTCCGGTTAGGGCTAAAATAGCAATAGGATCGCAGGTGAACAAGGGTGGCTAGCGGTGCAGGGCGATTGGTACAAGGCGGCTCGCAACCTATCTAGGGCTTGCGGAGCAGAAAATATAATGTAGAGCGGCAGCAATGGCAAACAGTTCGGTTCTAGGGTTGGCGGTGGTGAGATGACTAACGGTGCAAAACAAGAACTAGGGCAACGGAAAAGGACCACTAGAAACTAGGATCACAACCTCCAACCAGCAACACGATGACGATGATGGACATATACTCAACAAGCAAAACTAAAAACGAAAATTGCAAAGGCACAAGTGGTTGTAGGACAGCGGAACCGATGAAGAACTTTTTGTAGGGCAATTTTTTTTTACTCAAGGACGATGGCAAAACAAAAGTGAGGATACAAGAATTACCTATCAGGGCAAAGCTCGATACCACTTGATGGGAGCGGTGTCGATCTTCCGAGCAGTCTTGGTAAGTCGATTGGTGGAGAACTCGACATTGATGATCCGGCTTCCAATCAGAACTGATTCGAACCCTGCAATCGTTACACCACAGCTCCATTGGTTATCAACCGCGCACAAACACGGTTGACCTTGCCAAGAAGTCTTATCCCTGCATGCGAATCGAGAACACAAGCAAGAACGTAGAAGATACAAGCTGAAATTGCGAATAATATTAAGCACACGAGTTGGGGTTCCACAAATCGATGAACGGCGAAAAACTGACAAAGTGTCTAGTTGTAATCTAAGAAAAACCCATCTATTCTAGCGATGGCTACTGAATATGTAAGAGGGAGAGGGCAAGGGAAGCATCCAAGGGGGTGGCCGTGAAACCCTAGGTCGTACAAGGCCTTTGGGCCCAAGTGGAGGTGTCGCAGCACCCGGCAGATTCTGTTTGTCATATTGTTTTGATGATTCCTTTCTATCTATAAGGAGTTTGGACATGAAACCACTTCTGTTGGAAAGCTCTCATCGTGGGCTTCTCCTTAGAGTCGAAGAACGCCTCAATTGGACTTCGTATGACCAAGATATGGTCGTTTTATTGATATGTTGTCTTGAGGCTCCGAACCGAAGTTGGAGTCCGACTTGAGCTTGACTTTGAGAAAAAGTAGACTTGGGCTTTGAGGGATGACATCCAGGTAAGCTTGTGATGCTTCTCCCATTTTCCTAACAAACAAAACATCACAAGAATTTAGTAGCAATCCATCCAAGGAAACATGAACAACGAGGAATGAGTTTACCTGGTGGTTTAATTGTCGCGCGCGTGCTCTTGTAATTGGACCTCGTATATCTTGAGGAGTCGTGTTGCACACATCCGAAGGAGTGATGTCCTCATCACTCGTCATATGACCGGAGACTCTCTTTGGTTCTCTTCCCTAGTCTGAGTCCATGGTGATGAGTTGATCACTTTCGGGGATGCTTCTTTAGGTAGAGTCATTGCTAATGGCACCAATTGCATTAATCAGAATTTCATTCTTAAAGATGTTGCCTTAGTGAGTAAGCTGCAGTATAATTTGCTCTCTGTTTCTCAGCTTCACTACTACATAATGGCACATCACTATCGCTTTATCTGTGTCGGTTCTTAAGTTTTTAGGAAAAAACGATTGTGATAAATAACTTCGGAGGGGTGTTAGTAATAATCACTGTCGGTTCTGAGATTATAAGTGATTGTGATGTAGCACTGAGCATATCACAATCGGCTCTCAACTAAAAAGCGATAGTGATGTGCACGGTCATCACTATCGGTTCCAACAATAGAAGTGATTGTGATGATCACGTCCACATCACTATCGGTTCTTTTGATAGAAGCGATAGTGATGTGCATATACATCACTATGGGTTCTAAGAAAAGAAGCGATAGTGATGCACATGTGATCATCACTATCGCTTCTATAAAAAGAACCAATAGTGATGACCGTGCACATCACTATCACTTCTCGAAAAGAACCGATTCTGATGTGCACGTGCTCATCACTATCGCTTCTATAAAAAGAACCGATAGTGATGACCGTGGACATCACTATCGCTTCTCGAAGAGAACCGATTCTGATGTGCACGTGCTTATCACTATCGCTTCTATAAAAAGAACTGATAGTGATGACCGTGCACATCACTATCGCTTCTCGAAAAGAACCGATTCTGATGTCCACGTGCTCATCACTATCGCTTCTATAAAAAGAAGCAATAGTGATGACCGTGCACATCACTATCGCTTCTCGAAAAGAACCGATTCTGATGTGTCTCGCTAGGTCATATATACCACTCGCGCTGAACTCTTCTCTGTTATTGCTCCAGAGGAGATTTCTTCGACGCCACCCGAGAAAACGATCATATTGTGTGGTTGAAAGCAATACTTGGGTGAGAAAATTTAAAGTCCTCATGGGTGGGTATTAAGAGGGCAAATTTGAAACCCTATCTCGAGGAGATTCCCATCTTTTTGCCCTCATTTGCAGTTTTCTTCAAAATGTGAGCAATTCTTTAAACGCCTTCAATTTTGCACTAGGTAATTTCGATATGTCGTGAATAAAGTTTAGGTTGCACTGGAATTGTGTATGTGCTTTTAGATTTCACATTCTTTATTTGACAAGCACACATCTATTTAATTATTGTAGTGCTCTCGTGTTAATATGGAATTATTGTTGCTATCATGTGATAAATGTTAGAGTTTGGGCTGCGGAACCTACGTTTCCCATTCGATGATGCTTGTTTATAAATATGCCGAACGAAATGGCATATTTATAAGCGAGCAGTCTCAAATTGTCCATATTTTTTGGACAGTTCGAGGATATGTGGTTCGGACAAGTTCCTGAGCTATGTTGTACAACTTCAGTGTAGATTTCGGTAGCGTCTCCCTGGTGTTCTCCATGGCATTTTCTCTCTTTGATGAAATGCTGAAAATTCAGAACTTGCAGATAGGTGATAAAGTTTATTATTATTAAGCAATGCCACAATGAGGAAAGTATACTGGACCATATATGGAGCTGTTGTCATGCAATTACATATAGTCTAGTCTCAACGTGATGTACAATCTATATAATTCTGAGACACAAAAATGAGGCTAAGCTATATGAAATCATTTTTGGAAATTTTCAAAAAACTTGGACTTTATTTGAGAAAGTTTTGACTTTTCAACTATTTAAGAAAAATTCATGCCTAGAAAGTGAATTTTGGCATCTTTTTTCAATGCTAACTCTTTTTTTGCAAAATTCTTTTTGGAAAAGATTTGTAGTATCTCAAAGTATATTTCTGCAAAATTTCAAATAATTCCAATGATATTTACAAAAGTTTTTCACTCTTTGATCTAATTCTAAAATTTAGACTTCATTGTTTGTCTGGAAAGGCAATAGTGCAATGAACTACATTCGTGTCGGTTTTTCTGAGAACCGATAGAGATAATTATGTATCAGTGTCAGTTTTATTTACAAAAGCGATAAGGATATTGAAGCATCATCGGTGTCGGTTTTATTTATAAAAGCGATACATATGTATTGAGACACATCAGTGTCGGTTTTCTTTAAAAAAGCGATACGGATATTGAGACACATCAGTGTCGGTTTTCTTTAAAAAAGCGATATGGATATTGATACACATATGTGTCGGTTTTCTTTTAAAAAGCGATACGGATTAGACACATTAGTGTCGGTTTTCTTTAAAAAAGCGATACAGATATATGACTTTATCAGTGTCAGTTTTCTTTAAAAAAGTGATACGGATATTGAGACACATTAGTGTCGGTTTTCTTACAAAAAGCGATACTGATGACTAATATCCCCATTTTATTCCCGCGAGCAGCTTATGCGCGCACGTCGCACATCCATCTCCTTAACCCTAGTGCAGGCAGCCTATTCGCGCATGATGTGAGAAGGGTGCCCGATCTTTCGATGAGGTAGATAAATATCGATTTGGTGGAATTGACCCTCACAATCCGACTACAACCGCACGATGACGTTTGCGCCTTAGCAATCGCTGAACCAACTCCACAAGGTTATTGACTTTGCTGAAGGCGCGGTCAACCTGAACACGAAGTTCAATTCCTGTGAGCAATCGAAGAACTAGCAAGAATAGGATGAAAAGCAATATGAAAAACAAAGGTGGGATTCCGACTAAGATGTCTTTATAGGTGGTCAACCGACACAACTGAAGAACAGAAATTTGCAAAAGGGCTAAACCTAAACTCAATGAAATCCAAGTTCTTTGGAGGCCGGTCATGGTATAAAAAGAAGTCGGGGGGGAGGGCTGTTCGGCCATGCCTTGATTTGTGGCCGAAAATCAGACCTTCCCTCCTATTCCTTTCCATCTTTAGCTAGGCCTCCTTCCTATTATTCTTATCTCTAAATAAAGACTCTATTACATGGAAGGGCCAATTTATGGGTGACGCAGCACCACTCTCCTTGCTGCCGAAATCATGGAGACTTCAGAATCTTGTGATCAAATGGAGAACTCCTTCCCTTGCTGCAATCATCTTCGTGTCCATTCACCATCATCGTGCTAGGACCTTCATTCCTTAAAAGAATAACACAATATGTTTCAGGCAGCATCATATAGTTCTTCAAGTCATTAGATATACCAAGAAACGAAAGTACCTGATAATTCAGTTTACGTGCACAAGCTCGAGTGATCGGTCCTTGTATAGGATGAGGAGTTGTGGCAGCAGGTGTTGTGGGCGTACCCGAAGAAGTGATGTCCTCATCATCCTCCCCTTCTTGCATTTGAGTCGTCCTCGACTCGAGCTCATCTTCTTCTTCCAGGTAGGGCTTCAAGTCTGCCACGTTAAATGTTAGACTAACCCCAAATTCTGCAGGTAAATCAAGCTTATATGCATTATCATTAATCTTTGCAATGACCTTGAATGGTCCGTCAGCCCGAGGCATCAATTTTGACTTACGTAAATCTGGAAACCTATCCTTTCTCAAATGTAACCAAACAAGATCACCCGGTTCAAAAGTAACATGCTTCCTTCCCTGACTACTGGTAATTTTATACTTAGCATTCATGCGCTCGATGTTGTCTTTAGCCAGTTCATGTATTTTCAAAATCAACTCAGCACGTTGTTTAGCATCCAAATTTACTTTCTCGGAAGAAGGAATTGGTAACAAATCAATTGGTGCACGAGCGACAAACCCATACACAATCTGAAAAGGACACATCTTCGTGGTAGAATGTACGGAACGATTATAAGCAAATTTAATATGAGGCAAACATTCTTCCCACATTTTTAAATTCTTTTTCAAAACAGCCCTAAGCATAGTGAATAAAGTTCTATTAACCACTTCAGTTTGGCCATCGGTTTGGGAATGACAAGTAGTGCTAAACATTAATTTAGTCCCCAATTTATTCCACAAAGTTCGCCAAAAGTGACTAAGGAATTTTGCATCACGATCTGAAATTATTGTATTAGGAACACAGTGCAAGCGAACAATTTCACGAAAGAATAATTCCGCAATGTTGGAAGCATCATCGGTCTTGTGACATGGTATGAAGTGTGCCATCTTAGAAAATCTGTCAACGACCACAAAGATACTATCCCTCCCCTTCTTAGTTCGAGGCAATCCTAAAACAAAATCCATCGAAATATCCTCCCACGGAATGCTAGGAACAGGAAGAGGCATGTATAAACCATGTGGATTAAGTCGTGACTTAGCTCGTTGACATGTAGGGCAGCGGGCAACGAACCGCTCAATGTCACGCCGCATCTTTGGCCAAAAGAAATGATCCGCAAATATATCCTCCGCCTTCTTCACGCCGAAGTGTCCCATCAAACCACCGCCGTGCACTTCCTGTAATGACAAAAGACGAACAGAGCTAGCGGGAATGCATAGCTTGTTAGCACGGAACACAAATCCATCATTGATAACATTCTTGTTCCATGTTCTCCCTTGTTTGCAATTCAACAATATATCCTTGAAATCAGCATCATGCACATATTGTTCTTTGAGAGTTTCCAAACCAAAAATTTTAAAGTCAAGTTGTGAAAGCATAGTGTATCGACGAGACAAAGCATCAGCAATCACATTTTCTTTTCCTTTCTTTTGCTTAATGACATAAGGGAAAGATTCAATGAATTCCACCCATTTCGCATGTCTACGGTTCAAATTTGATAGACTTCTAATATGCTTAAGTGATTCATGGTCTGAGTGAATGACAAATTCTTTAGGCCATAAAAAATGTTGCCAAGTTTCAAGGGGTTGGGTTCGAACCAAAGTATATAATTGTTTGTCATAAGTTGAGTAGTTCAAAGTAGGTCCACTCAATTTCTCGCTGAAATATGCTACAGGTTTGCCTTCTTGTAATAACACACCACCCAAACCAATTCCACTAGCATCGCATTCGAGCTCAAACATCTTAGTAAAATCAGGAAGTTGCAGCAATGGGGCATGTGTCAACTTATCTTTTAAAATCATGAAGGCATCTTCTTGAGTAGGTCCCCAAGCAAATGGAATGTCTTTCTTTGTGAGCTCGTTGAGTGGAGCAGCGATGGTGCTGAAGTCGCAAACAAAACGCCGATAGAAACCAGCGAGTCCAAGGAAACTTCTTACTTGCGTGACCGTGTTAGGAGTCGACCAACTCTGAATTGCCTCTATCTTGGCGTGATCAACTTGGATGCCCTGTGGAGTAACAACAAAGCCAAGAAACGAGACTCGATCGGTGCAGAAGGGGCACTTCTCTACGTTACCAAACAAACGTGCATTACGTAGAACATCAAAAACAGCACGTAAATGGTCCAAATGTTCCTCCAATGATTTGCTGTAGATCAAAATATCATCAAAGTAAACTACCACAAATTTGCCAATGAAAGTGCGCAAAACACCATTCATTAGTCTCATGAAAGTGCTAAGAGTGTTAATTAAACCAAACGGCATGACTAACCACTCATATAAACAAAATTTAGTTTTGAACGCTGTTTTCCACTCATCTCCTAACTTCATGCGAATTTGATGGTACCCACTATGCAAATCAACTTTAGAAAACACAATAGAGCCGCTTAATTCATCAAGCATATCATCTAACCAAGGAATAGGATGACAATATCGAATTTTTATATTATTAATGGCTCTACAATCAACACACATGCGCCGTGAACCATCTCTCTTGGGTACTAAAATTACCGGAACAACACAAGAACAAAGAGATTCACGCACATACCCTTTATCAAGCAGCTCTTGGACTTGTCGCTGAATCTCCTTCGTCTCTTCAAGGTTGGTATGGTATGGCGCACGGTTGGGCAGCGAAGCGCCGGGGATGAGGTCAATTTGGTGTTCTATCCCTCGAATTGGTGGCAATCCCGGTGGCACTTCTTTTGGAAAGACATCTGAATACTCCTGCAAAATGTGAGTGACAGCCAGGGGCAAAGAAGAAGGTATGTCGTCGAATGAAAACAAGGTCTTCGTGCAAACAAGAGCATAGCAAATAGACTCAGTAGTTTCTAACTCATCCAAATCAGATTTAGCAATGAGCATAATCGACCCCTTCAATTTAATTTCATTCGAAACAGCCCGAGGTTTTCCTTTAGTTTGTTGCACAAACTCTTTAGCCACCATTTGGTTCTCACTTGTAGAAGATTCCTGATTCTTCCCTCTACTAACTCTAGCAAGTTCATCTCTAACAATTTGCTCAGGACTCATAGGATGCAGCACAATTTTCTTTTCTTTAAACATGAGAGAGTATTGGTTGGTCCTACCATGGTGCACACAATCTGTATCATATTGCCAAGGTCGTCCTAATAACATTGAGAAAGCTTGCATAGGAACAACATCGTAATCAACATAATCATGATATGAACCCATAGCAAAATGTACCCTCACCATACAAGTTACCTTTACTTTTCCACTGTTGTTGAACCATTGAATATGATACGGGTGGGTATGAGGTCTAGTCGACAAAGCAAGCTTCTCCACCATATCCATACTCGCCAAATTGTTACAACTCCCTCCATCAATAATGATGTGAACTGATCGCTCATTGACGACTCCTTTGGTTTGGAACAGATTATGGCGCTGATTTTGCTCGGCGTGAGGAACTTGAGCACTTAGCACGCGTTGTACTATAATGCTCAAATATTTGTTTGCATCTTTAGCTCCAATATGTTCCTCCTCATGATCAGGTTCATTGTCTCGCCTTGCCGGGTCAGTTGCAGGTATAGCATATGTTTCATCGTCGAGATCACTAGCAGAAGAGTACTCACCATCATCGCGTATAATCAAAACCCTCTTGCTGGGACATTCCCGCATCATGAGTCCATAGCCCTTGCATCGATGGCATTGTACATCCTTGTTCCGTCCCGTCGAAGCAACCGATGAAGAACTTTTTGCGGGAGCTTGCGGTGCTAATTTGGTAGCTTTGGAAACTCGTGGTGTTGCATTTGATGTAGTGGGACGATGTTTGTTGATTGAGGTTAAAGGTGTGGACGAACGGGTGAACGGGGCAGCGGGGGTGTGCGGTGCCCATGATCCTGTACGACCTGCAGAAAAACTAGCTCGTGTCCTCGTGTTGCGGCCCTGCACTTCATGTTCAGCTTTGCAAGCAAGGTTGAATAGCCTAGTAATGGAGTTGTAATCTTTATAATCAAGAATGTCTTGAATTTCACGATTCAACTCTCCTAAAAACCTAGCCATAGATGCCTCCTCATTCTCTACTAACCCACATTGCAACATACCCATCTGTAACTGTTGATAGTACTCTTCCACAGAATTGTTACCTTGTTGTAAGCGTTGCATCTTATTTAACAATTCACGAGCATAATACGATGGAACAAACCTATGCCTCATAAGTAATTTCAGGGCTTCCCAAGTGGTGGGTATGTTAGTAGCATGATTACGGCAATGTTCTCTCCACCAAACAGAAGCGAAATCGGTAAATTCACTAGTGGCAGCCCTAACTCGTCCCTCCTCAAGATAATCATGGCATTCAAATTTTTGATCAACTAGTAGTTCCCAAGTGAGATAACCATCAGGATCATATTTCCCATTGAAAGGGGGCACAATGAACTTAATCTTAGCATGAGAATGGTCACGACGCGGGGGATCTTGCCTCATACCTTGTCGGTTGAAGCGCAACTGTCGGTGAACACGATCATTGTTGTGGTTGGCAGCATGATCATCCTCGGTGTCACCAGCATAGTGTTCGTAGTTGTTAACATCATCATCGTCCATGTCGGCGCCTGAGGCCACGGTTTCAGTTTGGTGCTGATCAGGGGCGCCGGCGTTGTTTGCAGCAAGGGGAACACGTTGAGCACGATGAACTCGTATGGCCAGCATCTATGGAGCAGCAACAGGGGCTGCTGGGCGTGCACCTGCAAGTCCATCAAGACGAGCCAAGATTGTGGCAAGGGTAGTGTTAGTAGTTTCTTGTGCCCTCTCAATGGCCTTGAATCTATCTTCCTGGGACTCCTCAAGTTGAGCCAGTCGCTCATTGGTTAGCGCACATCCTCTGTGAGTCCGTCCGTCGTAAGCATCACAAAGCGCTCGAAATGTGAAATGATCCCCTTGATGCGTTGTGTGTGGTTCATCGAAGACTCGTTATTACCTGACATAGTTAGTTGGAAAAACAAATAGCAAAATCACAAGTATAGAGTCCCTATCAACTAATAGGATGTGGCGACAAGTCGCTCGACTCTCAAGCTTTACTCAAATTCTTACCAATTCTCACCTAGCAAGCAGGGGTGAACGGCCAACGGCGGTGTCAAATGTCTTTCCAGAGATTGAGTAAAGCGATTGCCAGGTGGAACGAAAAGTCTGCACGGTGTAGAAATGGTGGAGCTAGGACAAGCTTGAGTATGTAGCAAGGATTAGCAATAATTCAAATCAACAATGCAAGTTGAAAATTCGTTCGAAGTACTAGTCAATGTTGCTGATCCTAACCCAGACCGATGAAAAGCTAATCAAACTCAGCACGCAGAAAGGCTCAAAGCAGAAAGGTAGCGGTGTACCAGAAGTTTAAAGACTTGAAATGGCAAACCATCTACGAGGCAGTGATGTACACAAACCCAGGACATAGCAGCAAAAATTCCAACTGAAACGAAGGTCGAAATTTTTTTTCGAACTTCCGAGGGCGTTTTGAGGCCCTAAATGATGTTTTTTGGGGTCGAACAAAATTTTCCAAGCCTCAGGAACCCAGTTAGAGCTATAATTGTCAATTTATGGATGTAAAGTTTCGTTCCGGTCGTTTGGAGTACTCGAACAGCCCAATCGGACGTCGTATGCAAAAGTTATGACAGTTTTGTGGCAGGGTGTCCGGAGGGGATCCGAATCCACTTCAAAAGGAAAGTTGGATCCAAAACTAGAGAGGGGCGGCCTATACCTTCCTTTCCAAGCCAGACCAAAGCAAAACAAAGCTACACTTTCCTCCCCTCTGATCTTTTCTTATCTCCTGCCAACCGAACCCAACTAGGGAAAGAGATCTCTTCTCAGATTTTTTTCTTCTCTTTTTTTCTCTCTTTTTTTTGTTTTTTTGTTTTTTTCAATGAATCCTACCCTTTCCTTCCTAGCCGAAACAAATAAAGAGGGATCTTCTTTGGTAGGAAACAAAACAACGACGGTTGGCTACCACGGCATGGATGCCCTAGGCAGGCTGCGGAATACACAAGATATCAAGAACAAAACTGATGTGAAAGTTTGAAAGGATCCAGAAGCACTAGAGAGGGATGAACTAGACACCGACTAGAACTAGAAATCAGCAACTAGACTTGACAATGCAACCGAAAATTCAAAGCACAAATACTGAAAGGAAAATTGCGAGGCACAGATGTTTTTGGACAGCGGATGACCTACTACTATTTTTTTTCTTTTGTGGCCTTTTTTGGACTATAGGGATGAATCAATCTACTACTAATGAAAACAGGAAATCTCTCACCGAGCAACCCAAAGCTCTGATACCACCTGATGTGAGAAGGGTGCCCGATCTTTCGATGAGGTAGATAAATATCGATTCGGTGGAATTGACCCTCACGATCCGACTACAACCGCACGACGATGTTTGCGCCTTAGCAATCGCTGAATCAACTCCAAAAGGTTATTGACTTTGCCGAAGGCGCGGTCAACCTGAACACGAAGTTCAATTCCTGCGAGCAATCGAAGAACTAGCAAGAATAAGATGAAAAGCATTCTGAAAAACAAAGGTGGGATTCCTATTAAGCTGTCTTTACAGGTGGTCAACCGACACAACTGAAGAACAGAAGTTTGCACAAGGGCTAAACCTAAACTCAATGAAATCCAAGTTCTTTGGAGGCCGGCCATGGTATAAAAAGAAGTCGAGGGGAGGGCTGTTCGGCAATGCCTTGATTTGTGGCCGAAAATCAGACCTTCCCTCCTATTCCTTTCCATCTTTAGCTAGGCCTCCTTCCTATTATTCTTATCTCTAAATAAAGACTCTATTACATGGTAAGGGCCAATTTATGGTTGACGCAGCACCACTCTCCTTGCTGCCGAAATCATGGAGACTTCAGAATCTTGTGGTCAAATGGAGAACTCCTTCCCTTGCTGCAATCATCTTCGTGTCCATTCACCATCACCGTGCTAGGACCTTCATTCCTTAAAAGAATAACACAATATGTTTCAGGCAGCATCATATAGTTCTTCAAGTCATTAGATATACCAAGAAACGAAAGTACCGGATAATTCAGTTTACGTGCACGAGCTCGAGTGATCGGTCCTTGTATAGGATGAGGAGTTGTGGCAGCAGGTGTTGTGGGTGTACCCGAAGAAGTGATGTCCTCATCAGCGCATGTGAACAGCCTATCCCCGGCTGGAGGCCCCGCCGCCCGACGCCCAGCCCTGCCCCGTCGCCGCCGCCCGATGCCTCGCCACTCGCCTCGATGCCTGACGCCCGCCCCTCCCGCCGCCCCACCACGCCGCCCGCCCGACGCCCGCCACCACGACCCGTGGTTGTTCTGCCATTCTCCACTTGGGAAATGTTGAATTTGCAGAAGGGGATGATGGAGATTCTTTGAAACCTAAAGATGAAAAATCACTATTTCATTTCAGAACAGCTGCTGAGCTCTTCATGTATGTATCTTTGGCTTCTTTTTATAAACTCTTGAATGATTACACTATGTGACAAGAGCTCCAAATTTGGTCTTGTAGGTGCGATGAGCACGCATTAGAAGATTCATTGTGTAAACGTCTTATTGTGACTCGTGATGAGAACATAGTAAAAACTTTGGATCCTGAGGCTGCCAAGGGAAGTAGAGATGCACTTGCTAAGATTGTGTACTCACGGTTGTTTGACTGGTAAGTCCATTTTGAAGTTTTGGCTGTTATTCCTGTTAAAAAGTAGGTGAATGACCAATTGACTATTTTTTACACATGTTTCCAATTGATGCTTATCTGGCAAATGCCCTTTGATCTTAGGCTTGTCGATAAGATAAATAGCTCTATCGGCCAAGATCCAAATTCAAAATGCTTAATTGGAGTGCTGGATATCTACGGGTTTGAAAGCTTCAAGACAAACAGTTGCTTAATTGGTACGCTTTTGTTGATTGATTGCATGTTGGACGCGTTTTTGTCAATGAGATTGGCTAGCCAGAGGAAAATTGTTGGGTTGGGCCCAATTTAGTTCTTAGTAAATGATGGTTCCAAAGCTTTATTTATAGTGGTTGGGGCATAATTATTATCTACTTCTCTTTGTTGAAGTTCTTTTTCACAGTGGAGCTCCATATATCTCATGTTCTGAAGAACTAGCTCTATCCCTTGATGGAAGATGCCATGTTCCTGTGCCTCTTCATTGACATTTGATTATAGGTTGAAGATTCAGTAAGGCTGTGTGTTCTGTAAGATCTTATATATTGCTTGTAGTATATGGTAGGAATGTAACATTTCATACGACCTTTTCAACAAGTGCGAGATGTGTTACATGCAGGGCATTGCTTTTGCATGTTTGGTGCGAACAATTCGTGTATGTAGGTCTGCTGATAAACGCATATCAGTTAGTTTAAAAAGGATTAATATCACAGATGGTATTAAAGTAGATTCTCAGGACCGTTATCACGTTGTTTAAGGCACAAATGGAACCTTTGGGTAGTTCTACTGTTATAATGCCTATTATCAAGAAAAGGATTTGAATGAAGGAATGAGGATAATTAGGTGCATTAGTATAAACCAGAAAAATGAAAATAGATAATGGAGATGTATCAGACTGGAAGTATTTTGGCTCTGCATCTGATAGTCATAACAATCATGACAAGAACGAGTAAGCTAAATGGGATTGCATTACTTCCTTGAGACTATATGTTGATGTGTTCGGTTATATAACTTTATAAAACTAGTTTGGTGTTGTTCCAGAATGAGTTATTATATTAATACATAGAGTTTACCTTCCAATTTTGCTATTATATCATTTACTAGTATTTTCTTCCCGTGTAATGACTTATGTGTGATAGTTGCACAAAATTGGTAGTGTTACTAAAAGTTGTACCTCATTGCAGGATAACAATTGACAAAGAAAAGGTGGTGATTTTTGACACTGGTAGGGGAATGGATGGTTTAGATGAGAATTCTATCTCTAAATGGTATTGTCCTGAGCTTAAATTTGATTATTAAAAATTTGTCTCATCATTTTTCACTCTAAAATATGCTGGGAGAAACAAGGAAGTGGAGAATGCGTGTGTAGATAACAATGGGATCCATGAAACTGCAAACAGCTTGTAGTAAAACAACAATTTAGGCTCCTTTAACCTTCAATTCGTCCTGAGCAAAGTGAAACCAAAAGCTCTTTCTAAACACACTTGATTGGACTTCAAAAACACTACTAAGAGTAATGAAAATGAGAAAATTCGAACAGATGATAAATCAAAAGGAAAAGGAAAAAGAAAAAGAAAAAGACAAATGGTACTACTCACGGCAAACTTATCTTTTTTGTTTATTCTAACACATTTTTAGTTTGGAGTTGAAATTTTAAAGGGTGCTACAACACTCCATAGACTATATCTTCAAAAGTAATACACTCATTTCTGTTTTGCAGAAGATCAATATCCCCCAGAAGAGTTTAGACAACAAAGCACTCAACAATTTACGAGACCACTTATGTCAGTGGTACTGGTTAGAAGTTATATCAGACGATGGTAGGTTTAGAGATCCTGAAGCATCCTACTAGTCCACATGTAAACAATATTAATAATATATGTCAATGTGATATATATCAGAGGAAGTGTACTGATTGTTAAGCATGTTTGTGTTGTATATTTGAACCACTATGATATATGTGTTGTAATTAAAGTGTTTGTGTTCTGTGAATGTGATATATGTATTCTGTGTTCTTTACTGCGAATGTGATATATATTGTGCATACTGTTTAATCTGTGCTTTTTTGGAGAATTTGCAAAAATGGCACACCCCAATGGGTCATCAGAAGCGGTTCTTATGTGGAACCGATTCTGATAACCACATAATTGGAACCGGTTCAGAATCAGTTTTTTGAAGAAAGCGATTGTGATGACCCTATTATTAGAATCGGTTCTTATGTGGAACTGATTTTCATGACTTCTCATCAGAATTGGTTCTTTTAAGCAAGCGATTGTGATGACCACATCAGTAGAATTGGTTCTTTTAAGGAAGCGATTGTGATAACCACATCAGTAGAATCGGTTCTTTGACGGAAGTGATTGTGATAACCATACCTTTACAATCGGTTCTTTGAAGCAAGCCATTGTGATGAGCCATCATTAGAATCAGTTTTTTGAAGGAAGCGATTGTGATGACCCCCTCATTAGAATTGACTTTTTTGTGTGGAACCGATTCTAATGCTGTGGTCATCACAATCGCTTCCTTGAAAGAATCGATTCTGATGACCCTTTATCAGAATCGGTTCTTCGAAAGAACCGATTGTGATAATGTGGTCATCAGAATCGGTTTCACCTAAGAACCGATTCTAATGAGGCTTTATCACAATCGAGTCAAAACCGACTGTGATAGCTCCACCTCATCACTATCTAAAGACTTCGTATCGCCACTTGAACCAACTGTAATGACAAAAAAGAACCGATTCTGATGTACAATTTTGTAGTAGTGCTTATTGATGACTCTTTCAAGGTAAGCTTCAAGAGCAGTGCTTGTAGGATCCTCGATTCTTCAGGAGGGTTAGTTTGCGGGATTTCTAGATACGGGAGATTCTTTCGTGCTGATTTTTCTGCTTCTTCTGGTGACTCTCTCCGTTGTTTGATTGCTTCAGAGTCCTGTGATCTCTCCTTCTGGCATAGGAGACTTGGTGACATTGGGTTTGATTATTTGACCTGAGTTAGCAGCCATGACGTCATTCGTGTTTGCCTAAACTCAATATGGTCAAAGACATAGTTTGCTCTCCTTGTCGACATGGCAAGGTGATTACTGCTTCTCATCCCCCATCACAGTTGTGATGACTGATGCACCAGGATAGCTTTTACATATGGACATTGTTGGTCCAGCTAGAGTGCAATCAATAGGTGGGAAGTGGTATGTTATTGTCATTGTTTATGATTTTTCAAGGTACTCTTGGGTGTTTTTCATGGCCTCAAAGGATGAGTCTTTTACCCATTTCGGGAGTTTGGTTCATAGGTTGTCTTTTGAGCTCCCTGGTGCCTTATGAGGGATACGCAGTGACAATGGCACGGAGTTCAAGAACTCCTATTTTGAGAGTTTGTGTGTGGAGTCTGGTTTAGAGCATCAGTTCTCCTCTCCCTACGTCCCTCAACAAAATGGCATAGTGGAAAAGAAGAACAGGACCCTGGTAGAGATGGCTAGGATGATGCTAGACAAGTACATCACTCCTAGGAAGTTTTAGGCTGAGGCTATAGCTACTGCTTGCCATGTTTCTAATCGTGTATTCTTGATAGCACATTTGCACCGCACTTCTTACTAGTTGAGGTATGGGAGAAAGCCTAGTGTTTCTCATTTTCGTGAGTTTGGTTGCAAGTGTTTCATTTTGAAGTCTGGTAACCTGGATAAGTTTGAGTCTCGTTCTTCTAATGGTATCTTTCTGGGTTATTCAACTTCTTCTCGTAGCTATAGGGTCTGGAGTTGCGATGCACATAGGATCATAGAGACCAGCGAGTTGACCTTTGATGAGGCTAACCTAGGAGCTAGACCTAACATTTCAGGCTCTTCTTCCACCTCCGAGACCATTTTCGTAGAGGATGAAGATGAGGGAGATGATGGTGTTCCACCTGATCTTGTTCCCTCTACATCTGAGGTGCCACCAGTTTTCATTTCTACACCTCAGGGAGACCAGCCCTTACCTTCAAATTCTCATGCAACTAGCGGCTGTGCTCCTACCTCTTCTATGCATGAGGTAGAGGCCACTTCTACTTCTGGACCTTTCCATCATATTCAGCATTCTCATCCACTTGATCAGATCATTGGTGATCTTTTTGAGCGGGTCACTAGCTCAAAATCGGGTTTGTCCAGTTTCTGCCTCCACTCTACCTTTGTTGCCTCCTTTGAGCCAAGAATGTTTCACATGCATTATCCAGTGAGTCATGGATTAATGCTATGCATGAGGAACTTGAGAACCTCAAGAGGAACAAGGTATGGTAGCTTGTCGAGCCCCATCTGGTCATAATGTGATTGGGACCAAGTAGGTGTTCAAAAACAAGCAGAGTGAGGATAGGGTTGTCATTAGAAACAAGGCTAGACTAGTTGCACGGGACTTCTCTCAGGTTGAGGATCTCGACTTTGAGGAGACTTTTGCCCTTATAGCTACACTAGAGTCTATTAGGATCATGCTGCATTCTCTGCATCCAAGGGCTTCAAGCTTTATCAAATAGATGTCAAGAGATGCATTCCTCAATGGATATATTGAGGAAGATGTGTATGTCAAACAACCTCCAGGATTCGAGAACCCCAAGTTTCCGAGTCATGTATACAAGCTTTCCAAAGCTTTGTATGGACTCAAGCAGGCCCCGAGAGCATGGTATGAGAGGCTCGAGTCTTATCATCTTAGCCAAGACTTTAAGCTGGGCATAGTAGACAAGACTCTGTTCATCAGACACCATGATTCCCACCTTCTTCTCGTCCAGATTTATGTGGACGATATCATTTTCGGTGGCTCATCTCATTCTCTTGTGTCTTAGTTTTCTGACGTGATGAGCACAGAGGTTGAGATGAGTATGATAGGCGAGTTGAGCTACTTCCTTGGCTTCCAGATCAAGTAGACTCGAGAGGGCACTTTTTGCATCAAGACAAGTACACCCGGGACCTCCTGAGGTGCTTCGACATGTTTGACGGGAAGCCGGTAATGACTCCTATGGCCACCACTGCTGTCCTCGGGCCAGATGAGGATTGTGAGCCTGCTGATCAAAAGGAATTTCAGAGCATGATCGGCTCCCTCTTATACCTCACCTCTTCGAGGCCAGACATACATTTCTCTGTGTCTGTGCGCTCGATTTCAGGCTTCTCCTCGTGCCTCTCACCGCTAAGCGGTGAAGCTCATTTTCAGGTACCTTCGTGCTACCACTGATTATATAGTATTTGGTACTCAGCTTATTCTTGTCTGTCTCTTCGAGCCTTTTCCGATGCTGATTTTGATGGCTGTAGGATAGATAGGAAGAGTACTTCTGGAACTTGCCAATTCATTGGCACTTGTCTTGTTTCTTGGTCATCTAAGAAGCAGTCTGGGGTTGCACAGTGCACTACAGAGGGTGAGTATGTTGCTGCAGCGAGTTGCTGTAGTGAGGTGCTCTGGATGCGCTTGACTCTGCGTGACTTTGGGTTAGCCATAGCGGGTGTTCCACTTTTGTGGGACAACACTTCTGCTATTTGTATTGCTAAGAACAAAGTGCAGCATTCCCGGACCAAGCATATTGATGTTAGATATCACTTCCTTAGAGACTATGTGGAGAAGGGGGATATCACGCTTCAGTTCGTAGAGTGACCACCAGATAGCCAATATCTTTACCAAGCTTTTAGATAGCTCCAGATTTGTTGCCTTGAGGAGTGAGCTTGGAGTCGTGAGCCCTTACAGCCTTTTGTGAGGGGGAGCTGGTTTGTATACTGTATTATATATTTCCTTCCAATTTTTCCTTTCTTTTGCTTTTTCTGGGTGATTATGGACTTATTTTCCTGAGTTGAGTTTGTTAGTGCTATGCCCTTGAGGCAATCATTTAGATGATTGTAACATGACTATGTTTATGAATAATAATATGATTATTGGTCCAATGAATGTATATCATTGTATTGATCAACAAGTATGTGACTTGCTTATGAAGCTCTTTACTTATTGATGTAATTCGATAAATATCTCTGATCTGATATCATCGTATAGGACAACGATGAATAGATCAGCACATGTAGTGATCGATGATCATGCTTCAAGATCATGGGATATAGAGATATCATCTATACATTGTGGACGCATGTTGAAGAACATGGGTTAGATAGACCCGCAATTGGACACTGCGAGAATATTTCATTCTTATGTGTCATCAGTGTATCTCATACCTAGTAGATGTATGATCCTTAGGCCTGAGATTGTCATATTCCCTACATGTGTAATAGTTTTCCTTGGGGCTATCAAACACTACTTCCTAACCGGATAGTTATAAAGGTAGCTTTCATGTTTACTATGAAGCGTGCGAGGGAAGTGGCGATCAAGATGGAATTTGCCACTCCAATGAAACGGAGATATATGACAAGGCCACTCGTGTGATATGATTAAGGAAGTGCATGGCCATGCCATGATTGAGGAGTCAATCACAACTTATTAATATATCACGGATACGAGAGATGGATTGAATCATCAAAGGATGACATACTTCTCGCCTTGAGTTCAATCTTCATATACTTGGCAAAGGGATTATTACATGAGTACTTTTGATAGGTTCTGTCCGATTTGATCATAGTATGTTTGGGAGTTGGCATACTTTGCAAGGAGCCGCTACCAACTATTGGATTGAAAAGGAGTTTTTCGAATCCATGTCCAAACGTACATGAATCTACAGGGTCACACACTTAATGGGCTGGGACGCATTAATTTGGATTGGATCCATAATTAATGGACATCGTGGGTTTAGCACACTGATGGGCCTTGGTTTAGGGTTTCATCTCGTGGCTATATAAGGAGGGGAGGAGGGTGGGCGCAGGGTGTGCTTTCCCACGATTTAGAATTGATTCACTCGAAACCCTAGCCTCCTCTTCTCGTTGCCCTTGCCGAGTGACCAGGTGCTTCCACACCGACGCACGGCGTTCCATCCCTGGACGTGTGGACTACTGCGGTGACGCTACTGCGACTGCGGCGTGGGAGGACGATCCACGGCGAGGCGAGGACGATCCGCTCCATCGACGCAACGACTGCGGCGAGGACGATCCACTACATCGACGCGCAAAGGATTCCGCAACTGCGCATCTAGTGGTAATCTTATCTGTGATCCCCTTCTTGTGAGTAGCTTTCTGGTTACGCGGTAGATTTTTTTTGTGCTAGTGTAGCATATCGCATTCCTCTTCAGAGTTCACTTCACTTGGACTTCTGGCATGCTTTGCATGGACCTCTCATCTTGTGCTTTAGGTTGCTATCATGCGTGATTAGTTGTTCTCTATTCTCTCTAGGTTGAGTTCCCTCACAGTCTTACAAGTCTAGCAGGTGTTGGACCCCCTAGGTAGACAGGGTCTGTGTGCACTTCCTAGTTTAGGATCTAGAGTCAGCTTCCCTATGTCAGTTATTGGGGAAGATGAGAGCGAGTCTGAGCCGTAGTGAGTCTCTTCTATCTTTTCTATGCTTTATAGCCATCCAGTTTGCAGTTTTCTCGACTTCTTCTCCTCATTCTGTATTTGGTTTTCATTGAGTTCATTTGGGTTCTTCTTCACCTAATTCTGCTAATAACTCAGTTTAACCGGATTTGTGCTTAAATTGATTCACTTGTTGAGGGGGAGTTTGGGAATATGTTCATGCATTGCATATAGACTACATTTTTTGTTTTATGAGCTTTGTCTATTATGCAAATGATTTAAGCTTCATGCAATACACCATGCTACATCTTTTGAAGAAAATCACTAGCTTAGATATATCCAAGTTCATTTATCATGCTAAGCATGTTAAAATTTGAAAATTGAAATCTTTGAATGAAAACTTGATGAAGCATGATGCTTTTACTTGCTAAGTTTCTTCTCTAGATGTATTTGCCATGATTCGTGAAATTTTGGATATCTCTCGAATCCCTATAACAACTTGGGTGAAACTTGTTTGATTCATACTAGAGTCCTTCATTTGCTCATGAATCAATGTGCTAAAAATGAAAATTAAACAAAAATGACTTTCTTTGTGCGTATTAGACTTAACACCTTACATTCACAAGATCATCCTCTTAAGAGTTCTTCTTGAGATGGTCGAATGTGGCTTGAGTCAATTGCTTTAAAAACAATGCAAATAACAAAAACATAAGTGGGTAAAGAATGCAAATAATGTCAAATATTTGAACCCCGCTATGTCTTTCAAAGTCTTAAAGAAAAATTTGCATTAATTGAAAAATGAGCTCGAATGACCTTGTATGCACTTCAAGATTGCCCAAAGTGTTGAGTAGGTTGAACTCTAGGTTTTCCATTTGATCCTATGAGTGGCTTTGCTTCCAGTTTTGAAACTTTTTGCTAAGTTTTGCACTTGTCAAATCTCGGTAAAAATGAAATATTGTAACCTAAGCTTGCTAACAAAATGTGTTTGCTCTTGGACATGTCTTAGTTTAGTCATAAGCTGAAATTGATAAGCTTGGTGTCATATCTTGTCATTATGATCAATTGGATAATCTTCAAAGCTGTTTTAGGATGCATTTCATACATACATATAAAAAGAGGGAGAAAATGCCATCTTGATGCCTATATTACCAAAAGGGGGAGAAAACGTAGAAAAGACATCATTAAAAAGATAAAAATATGAAAGCTTATCTGGTCTTATGATCTTTGTAAAACTTTGCTATTTCTTATACATCATAATCACACAACCACATTTGGCAACTTATGATTGGATTTTAGAGCTTTTGTGGAAAACTTGCTCTTTCCTTGGTTTTGCTCTTAATCTCTTCTGTCAACTTAGTCATGATCTTATATCTTTCTCTCTAGACCAAGTTTGGTTTTAGCATTCAAATTGCTTTCTTCTTCTCCTTCAAACTCAAATTTATGCCTTTTCGGGTGTTTGTCAATATACTCATCAAGGGTGAGATTGAAAGACCATGTGGATGTCTACCCTTGATGGTGATGAGTAATTGACTGTGTTTTAGCATGAAGTGCTTGAGTTTTAGTTTGAGTTGAATTGGATTTTCAAATTTGAAGCAATTTGAGTTGAGTCTATTGGATCGGCACTACCAGCCTCTGGGAACGGTAGTGCAAGCAAAAGCAGCACAACCTAGCTCCAATAGATGGTAGTTATTTTACAAAGAGAGGATTTTTCAGGATTTCAGAGGAGCAGCACTACCGACCTCTGGGAGCGGTAGTGCTGGCAAAAGCGCCACACCGGCCCCAGGGAGCAGTAGTGCTGGACTTCAAGCGAATTTTTGGGATTTAAATTTTAAAAATTGTGGGTATTACTATGTGATGTGTTTCCTTGTTTAATGGTTGCAGGTCGACAAAGCTCAATCATGGTGAGACGAAGGATGATCGGGACTAGGCGATGATGTGACCATGTCGGCCCAGCAAACCATGCTTCTACCTCAAGCCTAGACAAGGGCCTAACAACTTCTGACGCTCCAAGCCCAGCCCAAGATCAAGCCCAATTCATTTATGAGTGTAGGGATAAGCCTTCTTGGTGAGGTCAACCGTGTTTGTGCATGGTTGATAACCAAAGGAGCCGTGATGTAGCGATTGCAGGGTTCAAATCAGTTCTGATTGGAAGCCGGATCGTCAACGTTGAGTTCTCCACCAATCGACTTACGACTACCTATCGGAAGATCGGGCCACTGTTCCCATCATCTGGGTCATACGAAGTCTAATTAAGACATTCTTGGACTCTACGGAGAAGCCCACGACGAGAGCTTTCCAATGGAATTAGTTTCACATCCAAACTCCTTTTGAATCGATAGAAATCATCAAATCAATATGACAAACATAATTTGCCAAGTGCTGCGCCACCTCCACTTGGGCCCAAAGACCTTGTACAACCTAGGGTTGCACGGCCAACCCCTTGGCCGCCTCCCTTGCCCTCTTCCTCTTATATATTCAATAGCCATTGCTAGAATAGATGGGTTTTGCTTAGATTACAACTAGACACTTTGTTAGTTTTTCGCCGTTCATCGGTTTGTGGAACCTCAACTCGTGTGCTTAATATTATTCACAATTTCAGATTGCATCTTCTACGTTCTTGCTTATATTCTCGATTCGCATGCAAGGATAAGCCTTCTTGGCGAGGTCAACCGTGTTTGTGCGTTGTTGATAACCAAAGGAGTCGTGGTGTAGCATTGTAGGGTTCGAATCAGTTTTGATTGGAAGTCAGATCGTCAACATCGAGTTCTCCACCAATCGATTTAGTATTACCTATCGAAAGATCGGGCCACTATTCCCATCATCTTCTATTTCAAAGTTAGCACCTCCTCCCTTTATATAGACGTCCCATAATGGGTTTCAACCTTTGAAGCCTATTATGAACTCTAACTCCATTACAACTCGGATCCCTATCTAAATTGGTTATAGCCCTTTAAGTGTGTGACCCTATAGGTTCACATGCACTTGGACATGGCTCGAGTATTCCTACTCGATTAGACATGGCTCGAGTACTTCTACTCGACCAGACATAGATCGAGTACCCTTATTCGATCAGTCATGGCTTAAGTACTCCTATTCGACCAAACATAGCTCAAATACTCTTACTCGACCAATAACTTGTAGTGGCCCCTAGCAAGATTCCCAAGTACATGTAAAGATTGGACGAACCTCGATGGTGTCCTGTATGCATTTCCTTTTGCCTCAAGATATCGGTCAAACCCAAGAAGAGTTGTTGTCATCCTTATTTGGATGGCTTGACCACTCTTTCTCGATACCGTGACTCGGATTCTCCGAATACATCGAGTTAACTCTTTGACTCGATGACTCGAGTAACTCTTTACTTGAGTAGCATGGCTATGCGTTTCTGGAATTCAACCACTCGAGAGGCCTAGAGATATCTCTCCCGTTGTAAGGAGGGACAAATCCTATCTTGATTGACCACGCCTCGTAGCATGTTTCATGACAAATCCGAAAGCCATCTTTATAACTACCCAGTTACGGAGTAGCGTTTGATGACCCCTAAGTAAGCCATTACTCATCTTGTGAACATGTGACAAACTCAAGTCGAAGGATATAGCATACACATTGTATATGAGATGAACTGATGACATGAAATAAAACAACGTTCTCGTAGTGTCTCAAGGTGGGTCGATGTCCAACACCATGTTCTCTAACATGTGTCCATATTATTAGTTTGATATCTCCATATCTATGATCCGTGAAACATGGTCATCGACCAATACATATGCTAGTCTACTCATATGTGTCCTCATATGATTATCGACTAGGGACCCCCTTTTAGAATGAACAACATAAACATGAATATAGAGTTTCACAAGCAAGTACGTACCTATTAATCAATATCCATAATGTTATTCAAAGAACAATCTCATAGTTCATGAATATTTATAGAAATATAATCACTCAAGAACACAAGATCGGTTTCTTGCAATAAAAACGCAATGATCCATCAAAATAAGAGGCAATAGCAAGTAGAAGGAGGGGAGGAAAATCCAAATTGCGTATAAGTAGATTGCAAGAATGTAAGTGCGGAATTCAAATGCTTGAAAGTAAGTTGTTGAATTTAATGCGTAATGTAAATTCAAGCATAAAAGAAAATGATTTTTATTCCTAGAAGTGAGGTTTACAAAGCCTCACAACAAAGTGGGTAAAAAGCTCAAAGGAGTCAAAACCTCTAAAACCTTTGAGAGGAGGAAGGCCACTCCTCCCCCTCTATTTATACTAACTTCCAGCAACCCTCCACCCTTGGATGAGATCCTTCTGCCCTAAGGACCATCAGCAAGGGTTAGGATGACTCCCACACACAGCCTTACATGGGCTAACCCGAAACCCAACAAGCATACTGGGTTTTCAAGGCATGCTAACTAGACCCATTACTCTATCACCTAGACTACGATCCGATGGCCCTCCTTGATCCGAGCAGCTCCTAGCAAGCATCTCATCCATTCCTTATCTTCTGGGTTCACAGCGACTCCGCCTCTGATCATCTTCTGGCGATCCTCAACCGTTTGAATCTCCGATGCACCTCGTCTAGTCCCGGTCATCCTTCGCCTCACCATGATCTAGCACCGTCGTCCTGCAACCATCAAAAACAAGGAAACATATCACATAGCATTGCCCACTTTGGTCAAAATCAAGTCGATGAGTCGATATCGAGCACCGAGTAACCCTCCTCGATACTTATCGATTCTCAATTTACTCAAGTCACTCGACCACAAGCCGACGGGGCATTACTCGACCAAGCCAGAACTTGGTAGTAATCGAGCTAACCCGCCGCTCAACCTGGCAAAATTCCTACTCGATACTTCTTGATTCTCACTCTACTCGAGTCACTCGACCACTGGTCTTCGACCAGCCAAAGTCTAGACCACTCGAGATCTAACCATTGGTCTTCGACCAGCCAAAGTCCAGACCACTCGAAGTCTGACCACTGGTCTTCAACCAGGACAGACTCAAATCAAACTCAACCTTGAGCACCAAAAGCTCGAATACAGTCAATTACTCATCACACACTTGGGTAGACCTCCACATGGACTTTCATCTATATTGAGCCTGTATGCACTAGACTAGTGCAGTATACACAGAGGGTCTGGATTTGCATATTCGGGTTCCGATAGTTGCGTAATATATGTCTCCCATTCGAGGGTTCTTGTTTATAAATATGCTGAAATAGCATATTTATAAACAAGCAATCTTGAATTGTCCATGTTTTTTTGGACAGTTTGAGCATATGTGATTCAGGGAAGTTCCTAATTAAGTTGTGTAGAACTCCAAAGAAAGTTTCGGTAGCACTCCCTGGTGTTCTCCAGATACACACCCCTCTTGACTTGTTGTCGAGATGTGTATTTGGAGAAGAGCGGAGAGATGCTGTCGAAATTTTCTCTAGAGTTGTAAAACAGCATAGGAACTTGCCCGAACCACATATCATCGAATGGGATTAAGACCTAACCTAATTAGAGATTTGGAGTCATCGTTGGTGCATACTTAATTGGTCAATAGATAGACATTTCTTTAAGATCATCCATTAATCTATTGATCTGTTAATTGACTACAATATGCTAGTGCAATAATATGCTATGAATTATTCATTAATCTGTTAATGTACATGTCTCATTATCAAGTCCACATAATAGCTATGAATTGCTTTCTCTCATTAAGTTCAGGTTTGATATATATATTCGAAATGACGCAAGGAGAGAGCATCGGCTCATCGCCAGACAGATTAGAAGGTGATGCTGAGGGGCCGACTAAGGTGACAAATGTTGAAGGGCCAAGTAAGGTGAGAAAGGCTTGAGGACCGAATAAAGGGGCCATAGGGAGAACACCGCAAGTTCTCCACTTTGATGCCATGGGGGTTTACACGGGTCCTCCCAAGTATAAGGGACACTACCGATCTTTTCTCGGCCAATTGGTGAGGGAGAGAGTGCCAATCATGGTTAAGGATTGGATGGAGGAAGTCAGTGCCGAGCAGAAGAATCGGCTGTGGGACGAAGTTAAGGGGAATGGATTATACCAGAGGAAGATGAAAGCAATGCAAGGCGGTACCGCCTTGAAGAGAATGTGTGTGTCTTTGAGGCATTTCAGAGTTATCATGTATGGTGAGTACGTGCTGAAAGGCCGTACTCCCTTCGAAAGGTATCCGTTCGTGACTCCCGATGTTTGGGCGGAGTTCACAAGGATGAAGATTATGCCTGAGGCGGAGGAGTTGAGAGAGAAGAACATCGCTATCCAGAGGTAGGACACACACGCACACCACCTCGGTTCTACCGGATGTGAAGGGAAGAAGGCAGAGTGGACGCGACTAGCCGAAGAGTGTGTCTACTCCGGGACGGAGATGCCTTACTCCCACATATGTGGTAGCGGGCACTCCGACGATTGGCTTGTAGTTCCAAACACCGTGACTGCGTGGATCGTCTCCACCATCGTAAGACATTTAACTTAGTACATTGCAGTTGGCCCTTCCCATTGTATTTTAGCACTAATTTATATTTGCTTCTTGCAGGAGGAGGTAAGCCAGCAGAAAGAGCAAGGGACCTTTCAGAGCCAAGGGTTGAAGGACATCCTGTCTTCAGTGATCGAGAAGCCCGAACATAAGGACCAGGTGATTTCCACAGATGCGGGGCATATGAAGAGGTCCTTCTTCCAAGAGGACGCTTCCAGTGCCAGATCAAGATCAAGGGAGGCACATGCGGAGCACATCAAGGACACGCTGAGGAAGGAGCTGAGGGAGGAGCCCAAGGAGGAGATGAGGGAGAAGATGATGGCACGTGAGGAGCATCTGAGGGTGAGATGATGGCCATGATCTCCCAAAGTTAAAATCAGATGGCCTTACCTCTCATAGAAAGGCCTGTGCCCTGCCCTAGTAGCTGCACTTTGAAAAATGATCAGGCCAGTCCCCAGCTGAAGGTAATAATTGTTTCTAACTTAAATGTATGGGAGTAAGCTAAACAATGTTTCAATCAAGTTGCGCACTTCTTGCAGGTGCCTGTTAATAAAAACAGAAAATGTGCTCTCATAAGGTATGAGAGACTTGAGCATCAAGTAAGTATTGTTCCATCTAACAGGCATATATCCAAACCAAACTTATGCGGACACACATCTATTGCAATACAATAAGTCTTATATACTGCTACTCGTTGATTAGAATTATTTAAGAAAGATATTGCAGTGCGAAAGGTTTAAGATACTGATATAACCTTTTCAAACCAAATTTAACTATAAGATTAATAATATGGCAAGCACAACACTGATGTAATAAGAAAGAATCAGTATAGGAATTGAAAAAGGAAGTAAGAATGTTCATGGCAGAAGTATTTGCTGAAGTATTATCTAATGTTAGTGCAAAAATTTTATCACTAATGTCAAAATATTCCACAACTTTTACAATACAATCAGAAGCTGGGAAAGACAAAAAATCGCCGTGCTCTATAAAGAAAGCTGCAAATAATAATTACGCTATTAGTACTTTAATATCATTTAAAATACTAACAAAATAAAAAAATTAAATCAAAATTATTACCTTGATTTCTTGATAGAAGCCAGAAGACAAATTTCGGTTTATTGGCAAAATTAATTTGAATTTTACCAAATTATCACCAAGAGCAAAATAATTTTAACAATACAATGAATACGAGAGAATATAACATTGGTGGTGTGGAAATGAGGGGGGCAGCCACCTATTTATAGAAATTAGTGGTCAAATCTGTGTTTTCGAGATCGTATCAATGTACAAAACGACAACTATTTGTGACCAGAGGGAGTATATGATTTTATATTGGAGCATATGAGTTTGTTCATTTGTATAATCAGAATGACAGATTATCAAAGGGAAAATAGATGGGATTCTAGTTTCACTTTCTTTATTTTGCTTATGTTTGTATTTAAGTGTCTCTGTTTTATCCATGTCCATTTATTTGGATTGTTTTTGGTGTTCATCTCTAATTTAATTTCATGTGAACCTGAGATGGTTGGTTGATCTATATAGAAGTAAATACAGCTACTATGGAACACTGTGATGGAGTGGCACATTTTCTGTAAATTGGTACTGATGACATTGCTGTTATGGTGAATTTGAGGATTCTAGTGATATATCTATGTAATATGAATGGAAAATGTCTCTTTAGTTCTCAGTATTATTTATTTACAAGCACTAGTGCGCTACTCTGTAGGCATGATCTTTTTGGGTAACTTTGATTGTTCATGTGTAAATAGAGATGGGATTACATCAAGTTTCCGTCCATATGGTGAGTTTTCCATGTGAAATTTCATCTTATAGCCATCATGGAACATAAATTTGATTATTGATGTTTCAGTTCTAGATGGATTTGTCAGGTTTGAATGTTGAAATGTCAAACGGACTGAAATTGCTAGAAGAAATTACTGTCTATGTTTGCTTTTGTAGGATTTCACATAATTTAGTACAAATTTAATATGCTCTAAGAACCAAGACAAAACATATGTTTCCAAGATAATCTGATATATTGTCACTTTTTCCGTAAGTCCAAAATAATCTGAAAAAGGATCACATTGAATGTATTTGTTTCAACTGCTATGTTAACGAAGCTAAGTTGGAATTATTGCCTCTCAACATTATGTATTTACCCTAAGGCATAATAATGAAATTGATGAGGTTAATTATTCTACATGGAAGATGATGTCTGAGAATTTTTCTTGGTCAGTCGATCACCAGATAGCAACTAGCAAGTGGTGACAGCAATGGTGAAGCTAGCATGGCATTTCTATGAAGTTTTTTCATGTTAGATGTTTTAAGCTGTTGTATTCATGGTTAATTCTTATGAGGATTAGAAATCCCTGATTGGAGCAAAGTTTAACCATTTTTAATAGGTAATATGAGAGCCTTCGAGAGCATGTGTGTTATATCCGTGTTGCACCGAAGACTCTCACGCCTCGACCCTTAGCTTTTTAAACATGACTTTGTCAACATCCTTGTACTACATGCTGTAGATTGTTCCGTGTTGAAACAAATATATTCAGTACACATCCTTCCCTTATAGCCTGCTATCTTGTTGCCCACAGATATATTCATTCCATTGGTACCCAACTACCCTTCCCTCACTGGCACTCTGGGCTTGGTCATTCTGCTTGTTTTTGCATCCATGCATTGCTACTGAAACTGCAATTGCCTCCTTACCCCCTGCTTGCTATATCTTGCTTTTTTTCATTGTCTTCCATTTCCTAGCCCACCTTAGTAAATACTTGAATTACTGAGCTGCATACTTACATCCTTGCTAGACCCACCAGCTCTGCCTGCACTTGCTATTTCACATGGCTATCCGTGCTAGCCCTGTTTCACCTCCTTAATACCTCTTGCCTTGTTGCCACGTATTAGTTGAGTAGTTGTCCCTTGCTTTTCAGCATCCTCACAGCCTGCATCCCTGTCACCCAGTGTCATCTATAAACCTTTTTTATCATGTTTGATGGCAATCTTCCTATCTTGCATATCTAATGTTAGTTCATTGCATTTTACTCGTAAATAAAAATGACAATAAGAAAGAGAAGCAGAAAAAAGAAAAGAACATAGTGCTCAAAGATGATTGAATAGAAATCAGTCTTTTCTATGCTATATAACCACCCAGTCTGCAGTTTCTCAACTTCTTCTCCTCATCCTGTCTTTTTGGTTTCGATTGAGTTCATTTGGACCTTCCTTGATCTTAATTCTGCTAATAACTCAACTTGAAACAGATTTGTGCTTAAAATTGATTCACTTGTTGGGGGGAGTTTCAAAATCTGCTTCATGCATTGCATATAGACTTCATTTTCTGTTTTTATGAGCTTTGTCTATTATGCAAATGAGCTATTATTCATGCTATGCACCATACTCTTTTATGAAGAAAAATGCTAGCTTAGATATGTCCAAGTTCATTTTAATTCATCTTGCTGAGCTTGTTAAAATTTCAAAATGAAAGCTTTAAATGAAAACTTGATGAAACGTGTTGCTTTTACTTGCTATGTTTCTTCTCCAGGTGCATATGCCGTTATTTGAGAAATTTTGGATTTCTACTAGAGTCCCTATAGCAACTTGGGTGAAGCTAGGTAAATCCATACTCGAGTCCCTCACTTGCTCATAAATCTATGTGCTAAAATGAAAATAAGAAATTGACTCTTTTTGTAAATTGATCTCAACACTTTACATTCACAAGACAGCCTCCCATTGCACTTGGGATGAACTTGGAATGTATCGTGTATGACCAAGACCATCCTCTTAAGAGTCCTTCTTGAGATGGTCGATTATGGCTTAAGTTAACTACATTTGAAAAATGCAAATTAAAAAAAAACATAAGTGGGTAAAGAATGCAAATCATGTCAAACATTTGCCCCCCACTATGTCATTTGAAGTCTTTTGCACTAAACATCATTGAGCTTGAAGGACCTTGTATGAACATCTAGCTTCTAGAAATGAAAATCTAATTTTCTCAATTCTGAATTTACTTTCCGTATTTACATTATGCCTTAAAATCAATCTTTAAATTCCGCAATTTACTTTCCTCACATTTGGATTTGCCTCCCATCCTTCTAAATACTTGTGGATTTTGCACTAAGGATGTATGATTGATGGATTAGTCTTCTTCAAACCATATTCCAATCATCTAGCCAAATCTTGTGTTCTTTCTTGCAAGAAAACGATCTTTTGCTTTTTAGAGGATCATTCTTGGGAGATCAGATTTTTAGTATTCTTGACTTGTGCTTTTGCTTGCTTTGACGTGTGGGAGGCTATCTAAGATTATCTTGATCATCAAAACCCCACGAGCAAGTCCAAGATCAAGTTTTTGGATATTTGCTCACACTTGGTGCGTTCTTACTTCGATTCGGAAAAGGTCGAACCTTTGACATCAATCCCTTGGATTGAAGGTTGGAATAAGTTCCTGACCTCCATACGAAGGTGCACACCAAGTTTCATGAGTTTTGGACCAACCAATTAAAAGTTGCATCATTTTTGCTTTTGGAGTTCATGTTGATTTTTCTGCTGTTCTTGAGCCCGGTCATACTGACCCTAGTGCGGTCAAACCAGCCTCCGGTGCTACCGGAGCCCCTGTGGTAGCACCAGCCATACAAGGAAAAATCGTCCCTCTCATTTGTTCCTTTTGATTGTTTCGTGTGAGGGCTTGTTTGGATCATTTTGAGTTGGGAAAAATTTTATTTGGGATCTGATAAGACCATGACAGCCAAGCAAGCCATGCTTCTATCTCAATCCAAGACAAGGGCCCAACAACTTCTGATGCTCCAATCCCAGCCCAAGATCAAGCCCAATTCGTTCACGAGTCCAGTTCGGCCCCTAGGACAGCACGTCAATAAAACAACCATATCTAGGTCATACGAAGTCCAATTGAGGCGTTCTTGGACTCTACGGAGAAGCCCACGACGAGAGCTTTCCAATGGAAGTGGTTTCAACAGGAATCGTCAAATCAATATGACGAACAGAATCTGCCAGGTGCTACGCCTCCTCCACTTGGGCCCAAAGGCCTTGTACGACCTAGGGTTTCACGGCCACCCCCTTGGCCACCTCCCTTGCCCTCTTCCTCATATATATTCAGTAGCCGTCGCTAGAATATAGGGGTTTTGCTTAGATTACAACTAGACAGTTTGTCAGTTTTTCGCCGTTCATCTGTTTGTGGAACCCCAACTCGTATGCTTAATATTATTCGCAATTTCAGATTGCATCTTCTACGTTCTTGCTTGTGTTCTCGATTCGCATGCAGGGATTAGCCTTCTTAGCGAGGTCAACCGTGTTTGTGCGTGGTTGATAACCAATGGAGCCGTGGTGTAGCAATTGCAGGGTTCGAATCAGTTCTGATTGGAAGCCGGATCGTTAACATCTAGTTCTCCACCAATCGACTTACCAGTACCTGTCGGAAGATTAGGCCACCGTTCCCATCAAGTGGTATCAGAGCTTCGGTTGCCCGATAGGTAATTCTTGTATCCCCACTTTTGTTTTGCCATCGTCCTAGAGTCCAGAAAAAAAAAATTGCCCTACAAAAAGTTCTTCATCGGTTCCGCTGTCCTACAACCCCTTGTGCCTTTGCAATTTTCGTTTTTTAGTTTCGCTTATTGAGTTTATGTCCATCGTCGTCGTCGTGTTGCTGGTTGGAGGTTGTGATCCTAGTTTCTAGTGGTCCTTTTTCGTTGCCCTAGTTCTTGTTTTGCACCATTAGTCATCCCACCACCGCCAACCCTAAAACCGAACTGTTTGCCATTGCCGCCGCTCTTATATTTTCTTCTCCGCAAGCCCTAGATAGGTAGCGAGCCCCCTTGTACCAATCACCCTGCACTACTGGCCACCCTTGTTCACCTGCGATCCTATTGCTATTTTAGCCCTAACCGGAAGAAAGAAGTGAAGTCGTAGGCAATTGTGCAGTGTTCAGTAAAACTGGCATAACTTTTGCATACGAACTCCGATTGGAGCGTACTTTTTTTTGTTTCGAAGAGGACAATGACACGCATCTGAAAAGTTTAAAGGTCAACGACCTATCCATAATCCTCAAAATCATCTCCTAAGACTGCGTTCCGAGCCCTGGAATGTTCCTGTGCTATTTTTGCCAATTTTTCGATCATCTGTTTAACGTCTTCTCTTGTTTCAAAACGTGAGATTTTTTGTTTTCCCTTTGAGTTAAAAGAAATAAAAGCAAAAGGCAAGTGCAAAAAAAAGAGCCGCTCTGAAAAAAAATCAGAAAAAGAAGCAAAAAGAGGGAAAGAGAAGCTGATAATCAGAATTGCTTGCATCTTTTGAATCCTATGTGCTTTGATATATCCCTTGCTAGGTTGAACTAGTTCTAGGAACACGTTTAGGCCAGCAACTGTGACAAGTACGTTGGACATTTATTCAGCTTGCTAATCTTATTTCTATTTTGCTTATTCCTTGCTACTAAATATTACCTTCTGAGCTCCACATACTTCTTATCAGTTTAGGTTCTCCTTGCAATCGCTTCGCTCACACCCTCACGGTATCATGAACCAGCCACCGGTTGTACCACCTGCTGCTTTGGTAAGAACATTTGTAAGGGTGTGGTAAGACGCGTGAGAGTTTGTAATCCCACTGTCCAGTACCTAGTAGTTGATAGGGATAATACTTTGTGCTATCTTCTGTTTTCTACTAGTAATTGCAGGGGTACCGGAGGACCAAGAGTGTAACACGAGCCCCGAGAGATGCTTCGAGAGATGAATGAGACTATGAACAAGCAAATTCAAAACAGGAAGAATGCACTTGATAAAAAAGAGCATAAGCACCAACCAAACTTTAATTCATCTCCTTCTACTGGTAAAGGTAAGAATTTTCCAGTTCTTCCTTCTTATAACGGATTTGGTGTTGATGCTTATATTGATTGGGAAATATAGGTAGATAAAATTCTTTCGCAATTTAACCTCTGTAATAAACGAAAAATTAAAGTTGCTGCTAGTGCTTTAACTCTCTGTGCATCAATTTGGTGGGACGATTTTTGTACTTATAAGCCAGTACCACCAACATGGAAACATATGAAACGACTTATGAGAGATGAATTTGTTCCTGCTTATCATTCTAAAAAGTTACTTTATGAATTGCAATGTCTACAACAATGTGATAAAACTGTCAACTCATATTACGAGGAATTAGAAACTTTGTTATTGCGTTGTAGGTTAGATGAATCTAAAGAAGCTAAGGAAATAAAATTCTTAAATGGACTTGATATGAAAATTCAGGGTATTCTTGTTGATAAGGAATATAGTTCTCTCTCTAGTTTATTTAATCTTGCTTGTGAGATTGAAAATCAAATTGAACATGAAAGACATCTTGCTGAAATTTATGTCTATAATTGCCAAACGTGAAGAATTTTCTTTGGAAGAACAACATCTTGTCAAGTTTCCACTTGCTACTAACTTTTCACAGAACATTGAGAATAAGAAAGAGAAGGAAAACACGCAAGAGAAGGAGGGACAGGAGATACTTGCTATCCCATCCATGCCTCAACTAGTGAATGAACATGTCAGTTTTATTTCTAATCTAAACACGTGTGCTGAAAATAATCATGTTGTTCACCTTGCTAATGAAAAGGATGAGATTAAACTGTTGTCTTCCTTGAATACTTTGGGTTACATTGAATTTGATGTCATATGTGATCTCAATTGTTTAGAGGAGAGATTTTCTATACCTGCTAATTTGTCATGGTCATCAAGTGTTAGTTTTCATGCTATTGGCAAATATAATGATAAACAAAAGTACATGGTGCATCGAGTTTATATTTGTACCATTTTGAAATCTTCTTTTAATGTGCCATTCTATCAGCAACCAAAGAATATGTTGCTTTCTTTGCCGCCTCTTGTTACTAACCTTTTGCAGGCTAATGAGTTTGAGTCGAGGACGATTCAAAATCAAGAAGGGGAGGATGATAAGACCATGACGGCCCAGCAAGCCATGCTTCTATCTCAACCCAAGACAAGGGCCCAACAACTTCTGATGCTCCAATCCCAACCCAAGATCAAGCCCAATTCGTTCACGAGTCCAGTTCGGCCCCCAGGATAGCACGTCAATAAAACAACCATATCTAGGTCATACAAAGTCCAATTGAGGCGTTATTGGACTCTACGGAGAAGCCCACAACGAGAGCTTTCCAACGGAAGTAGTTTCAGGTCCAAACTCCTTCTGGATCAACGGGAATCATCAAATCAATATGACAAACAGAATCTGCCAGGTGCTGCACCACCTCCACTTGGGCCCAAAGGCCTTGTACGACCTAGGGTTTCACGGCCACCCCCTTGGCCACCTCCCTTGCCCTCTTCCTCATATATATTCAATAGCCATCACTAGAATAGAGGGGTTTTGCTTAGATTACAACTAGACACTGTCAGTTTTTCGCCGTTCATCGTTTTGTGGAACCCCAACTCGTATGCTTAATATTATTCGCAATTTCAAATTGTATCTTCTATGTTCTTGCTTGTGTTCTCGATTCGCATGCAGGGATTAGCCTTCTTGGCGAGGTCAACCGTGTTTGTGCGTGGTTGATAACCAACGGAGCCATGGTGTAGCGAATGCAGGGTTCGAATCAGTTCTGATTGGAAGCCGGATCATCAACGTCTAGTTCTCCACCAATCGACATACCAGTACCTGTCGGAAGATCGGGCCACCATTCCCATCAGGATCATTCACCCCCTCTGATCGCCATCTCGGTCCTTCGGATTGCACTGAATTACAATGTCCAGTATCTCAAGAGCACGGCGTCGATGTTGAAGATGTCAAACAGGTCCTTGAAGTCGACTATGAAGAAGCCCCCCGATGACTAGTTGAACAGATGCTTAGGCATGAAGCTAACTGAGATTCTCGTTATGCGGTCTTGTGTAAGATCGAGGATGCTGACTAGAGGGGGGTGAATAGGCGGCTATAAAAATTTCTTCTACGATTAATTAAAATCTCGCTTTAGTGCTCTTATGTCAAAACCTAAATGATAATAGATTAATTAAAATCTTGCAATTAGAGCTCACTCTTAGCTCAAAAACCGAATTAGAAAGTGCAACACATGCACAACTCAACCACAAAGAGCTATGAACTCACCAAAACACTAGCAACATCCAAATGCTAGCCCCGAAGGCTTCTTATATAGCCTTCACAACAAAAACTAGCCATTGGGGGGTAAAATGGGCAAAAGTGCCTAGTAGACCCGATCATACCGCCCAAGGGCCGGTATGCCAGCTCCTCAGAGGCCAACAGCTAAAAAACTAGCCGTTACACACAAAAATTCGGTCATACCGCACTCCGGCCAGTATGACCGCTCTTTAGCCGGTATGACCGGACCCCCGGTCATACCAGGGTACATGCCCCCGAAGACTTCTCTAGGAAAACACACCAAGGAGTCCCCGGTCATACCGGAGGCCGGTATGACCGGACCTACTCTAGTCATACTGGACATGGGGCGGTATGACCGGACTAGGGGCGGTCATACCACTCCTTCAGTCACTAAAACGTCCATAACTTTTTAATCTGAACTCAGATTTACGTGATCTTGGGCTTTATGCGAAGCTTATCAAGAGAGCTACAATCTCCACCCATTTTGAAGATTTAAGCAGTCATAGATATTTTTAAATATCACAAAAATAAAACTCTAATGTAGTCATTCAAGTCTAAAATCTGATTTTTCGAAATCCCTCACATATACTTGATCAAGGGCAAGACTACAAGCTAGCAAGAGTCAATAAGATCAAATATTGAGCCATATGATGATCAACTTATGATCAAAACAATTTTGCAAAACACATTTGCAAAATCTACTCACATACTCCAATATCAAATGCATGAACACCAATATTTTGCAAAACACATTTGCAAATATAAATCTTGTAAACAATAGCAATTAAGATCATATCTTTGAGCCATTTGATGATCAACACATGATCAAACTAATTTGCAAACACATTTGGAAACCCTATTCACATGCTCCAAGGTAAGATTCAATTAAACCATATTTTGCAAACACAGCATAAACCTATCTTAGCCTTTGAGATGATCAACACATGATTAAGTCACAAGCTAAGACTCCAATGCATGAGCTCTCTATTTGCAACACATGTAAATATCTAGCTCCATACAAACAACCACTTAAAACAACTTGCATAAGCTATCTCCCTTTTGCAACACATGCAAATCCATAGCTCTATGCAAAAAACCAAATCAAGATTCAATAAGAAGCAAGCATGAGCTCCCTTATTTGCAACACATGCAAATACTTAGCTCATACAAGAACCAACCAAGAGAGTGAGCTAGAGTGAACCGGATTGAGTTTATCAACACATGATGAAGCTCAAGCTATAAGACTCAACCCCTCTTAATAGTACGGCAACCTATACTAGCACCCCGGTCTCCCATCCAAACACCGAGACTGGTAAAAGACTAGGAATACATCCTTAGCCCTAGCTAGTTAGACCTTTACCTCTAGCACATGCATTTAGAGATTTTATGATTTCCATCATCTTCTCTCCAAGCTGGGTTCTTTCTTCTTGTTCATCAACACATGATGAACCTTCTCTAGCTTCACTTTACTTCAGGATTCATCCTTGAAGCTCATCAACATATGATTACTTCTTCTTCCTGATTCTTTATTTTCTTGAACTCAACCTACTTCACAACTCATGAAAGATTGTTAGTCCAACAAACATAGTTCCTCAATCATCAATTGCACTCCATTAACACATAATGGATGCCCTCACAATCAATTGAGCACAACCCTAATCAATTTGAATGATTTAAAGGTGTCTTCAGTAATTTGATGCAACTAATGCTTCATTATACTCAAGAACTTTTCGCTTGTCCTTAACCAACGAAGAAACACTATCAACACATGATGAAGCATTCTTTGATTGATTGAAAGACAACTAAACTCAATTTAAATTTTATTTAAATTGACATGAGTATATATTAACTACACAAGTTTTATATACTCATTTTAAAGGAAAGTAATGATCCAAATATATTTGAGTGATGGAAAGGGAATCAATACTTTTGAGGCCACCAACTATAGAATAAACTCCATTAAATATGTGCATATAAATAATTGAACTTTGGAATCAATATGCACATAATCAATCTTGGATAGCATTTGAGTTTATCCTATATTAACATGAGTATACTACAACTACACAAGTTAAATGTAATTAAGGGATTGTTTCAAAGTAATGATCCTTGATATAGAAAGATGAATTAGATCAATACTATTGAAACATCAAGGTGAAGTATGAACTCCCTCTAAATGTGTGCATTCATGTACATATGGAATTGAACATTATGCACATCTTAAGATTGAGACTACGGTGAAGTTCATCCTTTATCTTCAATCCAAGGAATGCATCTAGAAATAATAGAGTTGTATTGGATGCATACCTTAGGGATTTCCATTTTTCAATGAGATGAGACTAATCAAAGATATACTCAATAAAAGAGTTAGTCGTATTTAGATTTATCAATATGATCATGAAAATTATATCCAAAGAATGCAACAAGAAACTCGAATGCATACCTTTGATATTTTCACCTTTTTCATCCAAAAGAGACTAATAAGAGTTGAACTCAACAAAAGAGTTAGTCTTATAAAAAGATTTGTCATTAATTAACAATTGAGACTAATCAATATTATGATTATCAAAAGAGTTAGTTTCAATATTAGATTTGTCATTAACACCAAAACCAAACTAATGGAACTTGAACTTTCATCTTGCACTGGCTTTGTAGCTTGTTCCATGTTCCAATTATGTAATCTAACGCAAGCTATAGAAAGGTTCTCCAGGCGGTCTCCCGTTACTAAAGGCTCTCCTAACTGGTATAATCGGGCCAACAGGGTAATCGAATAGTCCAATTCCTTCGTGATCTGCTTCGCTTTGCCCTTGCCTTGCTTTCTGCTATAGGGAGTCTTCACGGGAGATGAATGGGTACCATCCCACTGATAGTCCTTTGATGCAGGGGGCACGGGGCCAATTTGGTGGCCTGCTGAGGTGCACAGCAAATGACTCAGGAAGTTGGGATAGCTTCGGTGATGGAGGACGGGTGTCTAGGGAGATGTCGCCGCTGGGCCACTGGATGAAAGTGCGAATGGCATCCCCCAGTGTCATGATCTCGTTGTTTGGGGGCATCGATAGTAGGACGGTCTTGAAACTATCATATACACTGTCCACATTAACCTTCATGAAACTGGCGTCACTAGGGTACCGTGCACCAGTGCCCCTTCAGTGGATCGATACGCGAGCCCCTAAGTAGCCGGAAGAGGAACGGAGACATGGGCAAGTCTCACTTGGATAATGCACCGCGTGGCCACCTACATAACAGTACACAATTAGTTAATGCGTACAACAGCTATATCTATGGAGCATTCAAGAGATATATATTAGTACCTTGATGTCAAATAGGAAATTTGCCAAGTTCATCTGTGGGAGTGGCAGACGAACAGCTGCTCTTTTTGATAGTGGGGCTGATTTGCGCACATACATCTGGGACTTATTGAGCCTTTCCTCGAGGCTTCTTATCTTATTGTTGAATTCTTCTCTTAGTCTTTCCTCAATCTTTTGTAGCAGTTATTCCTCTCACTCGGCTTTGGTTCTCTTCCTACTCCGATTTTTGTTGGCATCGTCTGGGAATCCCATTTTTCACGGAATAAAAACTCATTTGCCATGCTTGCAACCAAGATGTTCCTTGTTTCCCAAGGCCATGGAGAGTACATCTTTCTCCCTGTCTGGAAAAAAGTGCCATCGGAAGATTGTGTACTCAATGCTACCTGTAAGATCCTGACAAGTTATTTCACTTACGAAGTTGTGGACTAATTACATACAAAAATGGTAGTCAGATATCTTACCAAGCGTTGGCAGACTTCCTCATCCACGGGGTTTGTAAAGGAGACGGTGCCGAAAGACGTGGCACTTGACCTCACTCTCGGCCAGTCTCTGGCCGCTGGTCAACGATCGATGCAAATAGCGTGGAGGCCTCCTCGTCCTCCCTCTCCCATTGTGCCCTCTTCCCTGCATACCCAGTGGTGCCAAGTCTGTGGGGGTGGGTGTTCCTTGCCTACAGGACCTTGTGAGTTTCACTTTGATGCACGAATTTGTCTATCGTCTTTGCCTCAATAAACTTTGCCATACGTCTTCAGCAATGAACCCGTACTTAGAGAAGGGAGTCCTATCCTTATTGACATATTCCTTGACAAGCTTGCTCTTGAAGTTCTTCCACGCCTATCTCGCCACTAGCAGTGCATACAGTCGCACTGAGCACATGTAATCTTCTGGGATCTCAAACGAACACAAAATTTATGTCACCAAGTCATTGCAGTTCTTGTCAGTCAGCGACTTCCAGAATGGACAGGTGATGGGGACTCGTTCCTGTGCGACTATCCCGCATAATGTCCTAAATGCAGTCGCTGCCTTTCTTGATTCGGTAGGGGCCCCATCCTTTGGATCAACCGCTGTGATGGTATATCGGTCCGTGGGCCTTTTATTTGCTCCTATTGGACCTCAAGGAGGTTTTCCTTTCGATGGCTCATCACATCCTTGAGACGACGAATGAGGGATGCCATCTTGCAATCTAAGCTACTTTTCATGGCTCAACAGGATAGAAAAGGAATCAAGCAAGGAAGGCTACCAATTTATTACTGCTTTTATTTGATGGGTACAAAGGTAGTATATATATTAGACCCTTAAGTATATTTATTATATGAGAGTATATTTTTATGTACTAGGGAAGTAGAAGAGAAATTTAAACATATATGAATATATAAGAAGTGCACTATAGATGTTGATATAACATAGATAACCTTCAATGCTTTAGAACTAGTTCAGTTTTTTCGTCTTCTTTCTCTTTTTTGCTAGAGTGATCTAGTTAGCTACTCCACATAATTCCCAACAAAGGTAAGGTTTTTACCTAATTGAACGATGCTGATTTATGTCCAGTTTCCTTGCAATATTATTACCAGTTTTCACTGATTCTAACTTAATTTAAAATTATATTGTATAAAAACATATATACTTCATGCATATTGGAAATTAAATATGTATGATCTGGAATACTGCAGTGCAAATGTAATCTGTCAATACACAGATTGCTAAGTACAAAAAACCTATAGATTAAAACAGGAATGCAACCAACCAAATAGCTATTCAAGAAGATGTAAATCCAACATAGCAAGAGGAATGCATGGAAGAGAATTGGGACATGTCAAAAGCTCCATGAGAAACAGAAATTGGCTTCTTCTAATCTTTTTGTTAGCTAAAAATGGAGGTGCTAACCTCCAAAAAAAACTTAGAAGTTCACGTCAGTACACAAGAAAATGCACACCAGGATTCCATTCAAGTAGAGAAGCAAATTAAACCACATTCCAGAGACCATCCTCTATATGAAAAATACAAAAAGAAACCATTCTCCAGTGTGTATTTAGAAACTTATGATAGACCAAGTAGACAGAAAGAACACCATGAAATATATTCCTACAGTTCTGCTGGACAATTTTTCCATTTTAGTGGAAACAGATTCATACAAGCAAACTGATTGGTTAAGATTCAGTTTGATCTTTAGCCTGTATATTTAAGAATAATGGCAATGCCATCAATGTAATTATCACTCATCCAAATAAATCTAATATGGAAAATAAATAATGGATTTGGTAATTTGGTATCAAGCAATTGTTTCAAGTAAATTGATTTTGGAAAAGCATTATTAGCCTGATTTCCTATGAGCCCTACTAGATTAACTAACCTTTTGATGGTTTAATTGAATGTATATCTTTTCTTAGCTTGGATGAGCCTTACTACATTTTTATTTCAGTTATAGATTCAAGTATGTAGTGTTCAATGCTCAGTTATATATTTAGTTATTTCATGATGAACTATCTACCAATCTAATAGCTAGTTGGCAACCATTTAATGCATCAAGCAATTTACATAGAAGTAAATAAAACACATCAAATTAACATGTGTGTTGTAACTCGCACAAGAAGTTCCACCATAAAATCATACAAAAAAGAATGATTCAATGGACAATCAATTTTGCTCATCAAAGTTATATTGCCTCCTAACATTTGGTGCGGAACTAAGTAGCTAGATCGAATAGCTTGCCCTAACTTTACGCAATAAAAACCTCCCAATATTCCAAGATTAATCGTTCTAACCCCACTGAACCAATCGCAACATCGAATCTTGGGCGGAAGTGCCATAAACACCATGCATTTTTTGCATCATTCGATGCATTACAAGCATCTGTTTAATGGTAGTAAACAACAAGAAGCCAAGAAGAGAGCAGTACCTTGGGATGAGGGGGGAGGAGGCTGCGGGAGGAGGTTGGCACAAGAGGAGTTCACCGCAAGAGGAGGCTGATGCTCGAAGGTTTTGCTGCGGGAGGAGGCTGGCATGGGAGGAGGTCACCATAGGAGAAGGCCGGCACAGGAGGGGTTCACCACGGGAAGACACCACCTTGGGAGGAGGTCGGTGCGGGAGATAAAGCGTTGGCTAGGGTTCTGAGTGCTGGAGAGTGGTAACAAATCGTATTGATTAATGACCATGTTTCAAGGGTCACAGAGATATAGAGATATCTAATCAATAATGTGAACACATGTTAGAGAACATGCCTTGGATAGACCCATATGAGACACTGCGAGAATTGTTATATATTCTTATGTGTCATCAGTTGGTCTCATGCATAGTATATGTATGATCCTTAGACCTAAGATCGTCATTGGTTTTCTATATGTGTAATGGTTTACTTAGGACCTGCCAAACGCTACTCTTTAACCAGGTAGTTATAAAGGAAGCTTTCAGGTTTACTATGAAATATGCTCAAGTACATGAATAATCAAGATGGAATTTGCTCCTATATAACGGAGAGATATCTTTGGGCCTCTCGAGGTAGATGGATTAAGGAAGTGCATGGTCATGCCGAATGTGATTGAGAGTCAATCTAGATAAATTATTTCACTACGGTATGAGTAAAGAGATTGTGCTGTCATAGGATGACACAACTCTCACCTTGAGCTCGATCTAATATCATGAAGCAAAGGGAACATGACATTATCACACTATAGTAGGTTCGTCTGATGCTTTACGGATATTTGGGAATCGATATGTACTACTAGGACCGCTATCGATTATCGGTTGAAAAGGTGTTTTCGAGTCGTGTCCAAATATACGTGAACCTATAGGGTCACACACTTAAGGGGTTGGAATGTAGTGGTTCGGATTGGATCCGTCACTAATGGGCCAAGTGGGCTTTGTCCTTCAGTTGGGCCCTAATGTAGGTTCCACCCGCAAGGAAGAGGGCGGCTATTTAAAGGGAGTTCGCGGTTGTAATTCAGGAGATCAGAGGGTGTAGCCACCGAAACCCTAGCCGTCACCACTTGGGCCTTCCCGTGCGCGCTGCTGCTGGCACACCGACGCACGGCATTCTTTTCCCGAACGTGTGGACACCAGTAGAGGTGTTGGTGCTACTGTGACACTAATCGGGACGATCGACCACCACGCGAGGAGGATCGACCACTGCAACAGGATGCGCGCTTCATTGATTCGTGCTGCATCAACTTCATTTCGCTGCACTACACGTCTAGTGGTAACGATCCATAATCATTTACTTACGTGGCTTGTTGGTTTACGAGAAAGATTTTTTTTATTGCGTGCTAGTGTAGCCTACCCATATCACTTCATTCTGCATCTAGCAAGGCGAAGTACTCATGCACCTTCTGTCAGAAAGATGAACACCTAATTGATTTTTCCTTTAGGCGTGCCAAGATCACGAGGCGTGAGCGTGTTAGTGCCCTTAGAGGTATTCAGGGTCATCTCCAGACTGTGGGTGCTCCTAAGGCACACACTACTGTTAGGTAGGATAGAGTGTCGGCTGTTTTTAAGCGACTTTCAGGACTTGGATTTCATGCTGTTCATTCAACTTTTCGTCCTAGATCTACTCTTGGTAGATATCAGCGGTGTGTGGTGTTTCCTAGTACGGGATTTGGGTAGCCTCGCTGGGATGGTCTGGCCTTTGCACGACAATGGGCCAACCCAGCTCCAACTCACAGATCTTCTGCTAAGGTTGCTTGTGGTCTTGTGAGAGTAGAGCGTTAGAGAGACCTAGAGTCCAGTTGTTTGCTCTTGTGGCTGGTACTTTGAGACGTCATGTGGTTCAGTATAGGGTTCCTAGATCATCTCTTTGTCCCAGTATTGAGTCATCTCTCTCTTGTGTGTTGACTAGGTTCGTAGGATGGCGAGAGGTTTGAATTGTTGACTCCGGTTGTTCTCGTCATATGATTGGAGACTCTAGATAGTTCTCTTCCCTAGTCCAAGCTCCCGGTGATGAGTTGATCACTTTTGGGGGCACTTCATTAGGTAGAGTTATTGCAAAAGGTACCATCTGTATTAATAACAATTTCATTCTTAAGGACATTGCCTTAGTGAGTAAGCTTGAACACAATTTGCTTTCTGTCTCCCAGCTTATCGATGACTCTTTCAAGGTAAGCTTCAAGAGTAGTGCATGTAGAATCCTTGATTCAACAGGGGAGTTAGTTTGTGAGATTTCTAGATTTGGGAGTCTTCTGTTCTGATTTTTCTACTTTTTTAGAGACTCTCTTGGTTGTTTGATTGCTTTAGAGTCCCTTGATCTCCTTCTAGCATAGGAGATTAGGTAACATCGGCTTTGACCACTTGACCAGAGTAAGCAACCATGATCTCATTCGTGGCTTACCTAAACTCAAGATGGTCAAAGACTTAATTTCCTCTTCTTGCCGACATGGCAAGATAGTTACTACTTCTCATCCTCCAATCACTATTGTGATGACTGATGCACCAGGACAGCTTTTACATATGAACACTGTTGCTCCAGCTAGAGTGCAGTTAGCGGGTGGGAAGTGGTATGTTCTTGTCATTGTTGATGATTTTTTGATGTAGTCTTGGGTATTTTTCATTGCCTCGAATGATATGAGTCTTCTACACATTTCAGGAGTTTGGTCCGTAGTTTGTCTATTGAACTCCCTGTTGCCTTACGAGATATACACAATGACAATGGCACGGAGTTCAAGAACTCCTACTTTGAGAGCTTTTGTAAGGAGTTAGACTTAGACCATCAGTTTTCCTCTCCATACGTTCCCCAGCAAAATGGCGTAGTAGAAAGGAAAAACAGGACCTTGGTCGAGATGGCCAAGATGATGCTAGACGAGTACAGTACTCATAGGAAGTTTTGGGCTGAGGCTTTAGCTACTGCTTGCCATGTGTCTAATCGAGTATTCTTGAGAGCACATTTACACCGCACTTCTTATGAGTTGAGGGATGGGCGAAAGCTCGGTGTTTCTTATTTTCATGTGTTTGGTTGCAAATGTTTTATTTTGAAGTCTGGGAACCTAGACAAGTTTGAGTCTCGATCTTCTAATGGCATCTTTCCAAGTTACTCGACTTCTTCTCGTAGCTATAGGGTCTGTAGTTGTGATACAAATAGGATAATAGAGTCCAGTGATGTGACCTTTGATGAGGCCAGCCTAAGAGCTAGACCTGATTTATCAAGCTCTTCTTCCCACTCTGAGACCATCTTTGTAGAGGATGAGCATGATGGAGATGATTGTGTTCCATCTAGTCCAGTCCCCTCTACAGCTTAGGAGCCTTGTGTTTACATTTCTGCACCCCAGAGAGACCAGCCCATACCTTCAAACTCTCCTTCAGCGATTGCCTCTGTTCCTGCCTCTTTTGTTCATGAGGTAGAGGCCACTTCTATTTCTAGACCTCCATGCCATATTCAGAGACATCATCCACCTAATCAAATCATTTCCGATCTATTTGAGTGAATCACACGTTCGAAATCAGGTTTGTCTAGCTTCTGCCTCCACTCAGTTGCCTCTTTCGAGCCGAAGGATGTCTCTCATGCATTATCCGATGAGTCTTGGATTAATGCTATGCATGAGGAACTTAAGAACATCAAGAGGAACAAGGTATGGTAGCTTGGCGAGCTCCCATCTAGTCATAATGTCATTGGGGCCAAGTGGGTGTTCAAGAATAAGCAAAGTGAGGATGGGGTTATCATAAGGAACAAGGCTAGGCTAGTTGCACAGGGCTTTTCTCAGGTTGAGGGGCTTGACTTTAAGGATACTTTTGCCCTAGTAGCTAGACTAGAGGCTATTAGGATCCTACTTGTATTTTCAGCATCTAAGGGCTTCAAGCTTTATCAAATGGATATCAAGAGTGCATTCCTCAATGGATACATTGAGAAAGAGGTTTATTTTAGGCAGCCTCCAGGATTCGAGAACCCCAAGTACCCAAACCTTGTCTTTAAGCTTTCCAAAGCTTTATATGGACTTATGCAGGCCCATAGGTCATGGTATGAAAGGTTTAAGTCCTATCTTCTTAGTCGTGGTTTTAAGATGGGTATTGTAGATAAGACTCTGTTCATCAGACACCAGGATTCTCATTTTCTCCTCGTCCAGATTTATGTGGACGATATTATCTTTGATGGCTCTTCGCACTCCATTGTGTCTCAGTTTTTAGAAGTGATGAGCACAGAGTTCGAGATGAGCATGATGGGTGAGTTGAGCTACTTCCTAGGCTTCCAAATCAAGTAGACTTGGGATGGCACTTTCTTGTATCAATGCACTTACACTCGAGACCTTCTAAGGCGCTTCAACATGTCTGATGGGAAGCCAGTGATGACTCATATGGCCACCACTGTTGTCCTCGAGCCTGATGAGAATGGTGAGCCAGATGATCAAAAGGAGTTCCGGAGCATGATCGCCTCCCTCTTGTACCTCACTACTTTGAGACCGGACGTTTGTTGTGTGTCTATATGCTTGATTTCAGGCTTCTCCTCACGCCTCTCACCATCAAGAGGTGAAGCGTATCTTTAGGTACCATCGAGCTATCACTGATTATGATATTTGGTACTCTTTCTCTTCTTGTTTGTCCCTTAGAGCCTTTTTCGATGCAGACTTTGTTGGCTGTACGATAGATAGGAGGAGCACTTATGGCACTTGCCAATTTATTAGAACTTCTCTTGTCTCTTGTTGGCTGTACGATAGATAGGAGGAGCACTTATGGAGTTGCATAGTCCACTGCTAAGGCCGAGTACGTCGCTGCAGCTAGTTGCTGTAGTAAGGTGCTTTGGATGAGATCGACCTTGCGGGACTTTGGGTTACAGATATATAGTGTTCCACTTTTCTGTGACAACACTTCTACCATTTGCATTGCGAAAAACACAGTGCAGCACTCCAGGACCAAGCATATAGACATTAGATATCACTTCCTTGGAGACCATGTGGAGAAGAGTGATATAGTGCTTCAGTTTGTAGAGAGTGACCACTAGATTGTCGATATTTTTACCAAGCCTTTGGATAGCTCTAGGTTTGTGGCCTTGAGAGGAGAGCTTGGAGTTGTGTGCCCTTACAGCATCTCTCGAGAGGGAGCTGTTTTGTATACTTTGTATTATATATGTTTTCTTCTAGCATTTCCTTTTTTGCATCTTCTTGGTGTTATTGGGCTTATTTTTAGAGTTCTGAGTTCACTTCACTTAGACTTCTGGCATGCTTTGTATGGACCTCTCATCCTATGCTATAGGTTGCTATCATGCATAATTAGTTGTTCTCTCTTATCTCATGGTTAAGTTCCCTCATAGTCTTATAAGTCTACCAGGTGTTGGGCCCCATAGGTAAACAGGGTCTGTGTGCACTCCATAGCTTAGGATCTAGAGTCAGCTTCCCTATGTCAGTCATTGGGGAAGATGAGAGTGAGTCTAAGCTATTGTGTTCTCTATTATCTTTTCTATGCTCTATAGCCGCCGAGTTTGCAGTTTCTCGACTTCTTCACCTCATTCTGTGTTTCTGGTTTACGTTGAGTTTTTTTTGACATTATTTTGGTTTAATTCAGCTAATAACTCAACTTGAACCAGATTTGTGCTTCAAATTGATTCACTTGTTGAGGGGGAGTTTGAGAACCTACTTCTTGCATTGCATATAGACTTTATTTTCTGTTTTTATGAGCTTTGTCTATTATGCAAATGAACAATCTCTCATGCTATGCACCTTGCTATTTATCATGACATGTCCAAGTTCATTTTGCTTCATCATGCTAAGCTTGCTTAAAAAAATTGAAAATTGAGCTTTAATGAAAATTTGATGAACTTGTAGCTTTTACTTGCTATGTTTCCTCACTAGGTGTGTATGCCATGATTTGTAAAATCTTGGATTTCTACTAGAGTCCCTATAACAATTTGGGTGAAACTAGGTTGATCCATACTAGAGTCCTTCACACGCTCATAAATCTAAGTGATAAAATAAAAAGAAAAATTAACTCTTTTTGTGCAAATTGATCTTAACACTTTACATTTATAAGACTGCTTCCCATTGCACTTAGGATGAATATGGAATATATCACGTATGACCAAGACCATTCTCTTAAGAGTTCTTCTTGAGATGGTCGACTATAGCTTGAGTCAATTACACTTGAAAAATACAAAATAAAAAAACATAAGTGGGTAAAGAATGCAAATAATGTCAAACATTTGCACCCCACTATGTGCTTTCAAATCTTAAAGCAAAAAAATTGCATTAAAGATGTTTGAGCACGAAAGACCTTGTATGCACATCTAGCTTTCCCAAAGTGTTGAGTAGGTTGAACTCTAGGTTCTCCATTTGATCCGTTGTATGGCTTTACTTCCAGTTTGGAAACTATGCTAAGTGTTGCACTTGTTAAATCATGCAAAAATGACATAGTCTTATTTGTGCTTGCTAGCAAAATTGACATTTGCACTTGGACATGTCTTAGTTTAGTGTAGTCTAAACTTGAGTAGCTTGGCGTCATACTTTGTCTATATGATCACCTGGATAATCTTCAAAGCTCTTTTAGGATGCATTTCATGCATACATGTGAAAAAGGGGAGAAAATGGCTTATTGATGCCTATATTGTCAAAAGGGAGAGAAATTTTAGAAGAGCATCATTAAAAGATAAAAATGTGAATGAATCTTGGTTCTTATGATCATGGTAAAAACTTGCTAATTCTTAGGATCATAAGCACATTTGAGATTTTGTGAGTTTTTTAGTGGATTTCTAGAGCTTTTGTGGAAAACTTGTTCTTTCTATTGGCTTGCTATAAAATCCTCCTTGCCAACTTGGTCATGATGTTATTTCCTCTTGCTTTGGACCAAGTGAGGCTTTGCAATCAAATTGCTTTCTTCCTTCTTTCAAACTCAAATTTATGCCTTTTGGGTGTTTGTCAATATTCTCATTAAGGGGGAGATTGAAAGAATATGTGGAGGTCTATCCTTGTTGGTGATGAGTTATTGATTGTGTTTTAAGCATGAGGTGTTCATGTTTTTGTTTGTTTTTGAACTTTATTTTGAATTTGAATCAATTTGAGTGCTATTACAGCCTTGAGGAGCGATACTTCTGGCCAGGTGGCACTACCGGCCTGGTGTTGGCAGTACTGCTGGTACGGTGGTAGTACCGGGCTTCAGAAGGTGGTAGTTATTTTTCAGAGCGAGGTATCTCCGGAGTTTCAGAGCGACCGGCACTACCAACAACCAAGGTGTGGTAGTACCGGACTTGCGATACTACCGGTTTATGGCTAGCGGTAGTGCCGGCTTTATGAATGAGATCAAATTTATTTTTAGCAATTGGATGATTATTGTATATCATTTTGGACATTGTTATATGATGGGTTTCCTTGTTTTTTATGATTGCAGGACGACAGTGCTAGATCATGATGAGGCGAAGGATGACCGAGACTAGGCGAGGTGTGCCAGAGGTTCAGATGGTCTAAGATCGCCAGAAGATGATCGGAGACGGAGTCGTTGCGAACTTAGAACACAAGGAACGGATGTGATGCTAACTTGGAGTTGCTCAGATCAAGGACTGTTGGATCATAGTCTAGAGGATAGAATAGCGGGTCTTGTTAGTATGCATTGAAAAGCGAGCAAAAACCGGTATGTAGTTGGTTTTGGGTTAGCTCGTGTATGAGTGAGTGAGTCAATCCTAGCCCTTGATGGTGTTCCTTAGGGTTGAAGGAACTCATCCAAGGGTAGAGGATGACTCAAGAGTAGCATAAATAGAGGGGTAGGGGTAGCTCTCCCCTCTTTGAAGGTTTTGAGGTTTTTGTGCTCCTTTGAGCTTTGCCTACTTTGTTGTGAGGCTTTGTAAAGCTCCCTTTCAGGGAAGAAATATTTATTTACTCAATTTTGAATTTATTTTCCGCATTTACATTATGTCTTAAATTCAGTATTTAAATTTCGCACTTACTTTCTTACAATTTACATTCCCGCAAGTTGGATTTGCCTTCCCTCCTTCTGCTTGATTGTGCTTCTTATGCCGAGAATGTATGATTGATGAATCTTCTCAGATCATATCCCAATTATCTAGGCAAATCTTGTGTGTTCTTTGCAACAAACCGATCTTTTGTTCTTAAGAGAATCATTCTTAGAAGATCGTGTTTTTGAGGTTCTTCTCTGGTGTTCTGGCTTGCTATGACATGTGGGAAACCATCTAGGATCATCTTGATCGTCAAGAACCCACGAGCAAGGTGAGGGCTAAGTTTCTGTTCTTGAACCCGTTCTTATTCACTCTTCCTTTAATTGAAAAAAGGTCAGAACTTTGACATCAATCTTTGCTATTAAAGGTTCGAATATGTTCCTGAGATCCATAGGAAGGTGTCTACAAAGTTTCATAGGGTTTGGATCAGCCGATCAAAAGATTCATCGATTTTCATCTTGAACTCGTGCTGATTTTACTATTCATTATGCTGATTTTACTGTAGTGCTGGGGATAATGTTCATCCGACAGTAACGGGGTTGAATTGCAGTAGTGCCTCCGCTGCTGAAAATTTCTGAGATTTTGTTTCTCCGCTTCGCTTTGATGAAATGAGGTTCTTGGTTGATTCTTTGAGGGGAAAGTTTTAAATTGTGATCATTCACCCCCCTCCCTCTGATCGTCATTCCGGTCCTTCAATACCGATGCTACTATGTTGGACGTACCAGCCAACTTACTACCATCGGTTCTGTTCTATATTTTTCCTCAATCAGTTCCATTGCCGATTGAACCCCCTAGGCATCGCAATACGCTGAGCGATTCTGCAGAGGAATACAGCCCCATACAAGGTTATACACATTCAGAACCCTTCGTTCCAGTACCAAAGCCGACTGTTAGGAAAAATAATGGATATAAGCAACTTCCTTAGTACGCATTGGCTCAACCAACCTATCAACCAGAGCTTAGGCTCGGGGGTGGCAAGAATGCCAATTACGAGTGCAATTGGCAAAACCCTAATGCTGCATCGGCTAATAGAGTAAATTAGGCCGACTAGATATCTACCATATTGCTAGATCAATTCGGCATACAACCGAAAGGAAAGGTTATTGGCTATCGGAAGCCATATCCCGATTACATTAATCAGATGCCTTACTCTAATAACTTCAAGGTTCCTGATTTTGCGAAATTCTCTAGGGATGACTCTGTTACTACTCTAGAACACATCAGACGTTTTATCACGCAATGCGGTGAAGCTTCTCAGTCCGACGGGTTAAAAATTAGGTTATTCCCACTATCTTTGTCAGGAGCTGCCTTACATAGTTCAGAAGCTTACCTCCGAATTCGGTTCATTTTTGGACCGATTTGGAAAGCCGATTCCATAAATACTTTTTCTCTAGCAGTCTGGAACTTAGAATTTCCGACTAGAGCTCTGTTCACCAGAAGTTTGGAGAATCGGTAACGAATTATATAAAGAGATTTAGAGAAGTAAGAAATCGGTGCTTTAGTGTTACATTGCGTCATAATTAGTTAGCCGATTTAGCCTTGCAGAGGTTAATTCCCCAGCTGAGGGAGAAATTCGGTGGGCAAGAGTTCATTGATTTAAGTCATCTGTTGCATAGGGTATCGGCTCAAGAAAGCCGTTTTACTGGTAACAGAGGCTTTAGGGGTAAGTTCAAAGCCAATAACAATAATAAAGATAAAGAAGAAGCTAAGGTTAACCACATCGAGTATTGTTCAAGTGAATCCTCTAAAGACGATAAGGCTAAAATAAATATAGCCGAGTGGGTTAAAGGATCTAAAAAATCCTTGGTCTGTTCTTGGCTCAAGCCGACTAAGAATAAGTCGGAAATAAAATATGTTTTTGATGTCTCTAGTTGTGACCGTATTTTTGACTTACTTCTACAAGAAAAGATTATATGGTTACCTGAAGGGCATGTTATGCCGTCGGCTGATTAAATTAAGAAACAAAGGTATTGCGAATGACATCATTCTTTCTCTCATAATACTAACGATTGTATTATTTTCCGATAGCAAATACAATCGTCTATAAAGGATGGCCAACTCAAGTTTGTAGAGAAGACGATGATGCAAGTCAATGCAAATCCTTTTCCAATTAATATGGTTCAATGTTCTAGAAAAGGAAAAGAGCCGATGCAGGATACATGGGCAAAAATTACACGTCATGTTGAAAAGTTACATGTTATGTTGACGTTCAGTTTAGCTCCAGCGGCAAAGAGACTCTAAAAATTATGGTTGGCTCACTCCAAATAAAAACTGGCCGTGAAGGAAAAAGCTCAAGGACTGTATAGCCTAAGGGTGACATGCAAATCGGCAAGTGGTATAAGGTTGAGAGAGCATCACCACCCCGTGTAAACCGATTCACAAGCCAAGGACAACCTTCTCCCGGTTGCTGGAAAAATATGAAAGTAGAAATGATAGGCCGTGTTATCCTGCACATCAGCTAGATAACTTGTACTTGCTCGATAATTTAGAAAAAGCTCACCAACGATGCCCCTTTTGGCAATTTTGTTGGGACAGGGGGTCAGCTTTGCCATCACCATATACGTGTCCAATGGAACACTATCCTCGTCAAGGTGACTGGCACAAGAGATCGGCTAAAGATAGAATATCTGGGCCGATACAAGACCGTTCTGATGAAAGTCATAAAAGACCGATCCATCAAAGGATTCTTTCTCCAATCCAAACCAAAGTGCAAGCGAAAGAAGGGTCAAGCTCTTTGGCCCAAGTTGTTCTAGCGGGAAAAATACGTAAGACGATTGAATCTAAACCAAGGTGGTGTCCTCCAGAGCTTAGCTAATCACAGTGCCGACAACTTCAGAGGCTAAGGACCTAGGAGATGAGAGAGGCCGAATAGGAAAAACAGGGAGACCAACCTTTTAATGAGCTTCGGCCAATTAAGATTGCTAAAAGGTAGTGGAGGAAGAAGCCGGTTGAAGAAGAGTTTGATTCAGTCGATGACATAGATTCACCTGTGGTTCAGGATGACACTCCACCTCCGATGGACATCAACATGGTGTTCACGTTACCAGCCGAGTTCAAAATAAGGATTGTATCGACTAAAGAGATGTTTGCTCAGTTGTGTTTAGGGGCTCAAGACGCAGTTTTTGAGAAGCCTCAAGATGATTATCGGCATCTAAAGCCATTATACTTAAAAGGACACATCAATGGCAAGCCGATATCGAGGATGCATATCGATGGAGGAGCAACTGTCAATCTAATGCCATACACCACTTGCAAGAAGTCGGGTAAGTCTGATGAGGATCTTATTAAAACTAATATAGTTTTAAATGACTTCATAGGCGATCCCACTGAAGCAAGAGGGGTCATGGTGACTGAGTTGATAGTCGGCAACAAGACATTGCCGACCGCCTTTTTCGTGGTCGACGCTAAGGGTAACAACAGTGTTCTGCTTGGGCTAGATTGGATTCACACCAATAGCTTTGTACCGTCGACAATGCATGAGATGCTCGTCCAATGGAATGGGGACGAGGTTGAAGCCATTCAAGCCGATACATCGACTCATATTGCCATGGCGAGTTCAAACGCAAATTGGCAACATGAAGAAGCCGAGTGTATATCGGGTAGATCTCTAGATGACTATGATTTTATCTGCATCAATAAAATAGGGCTTATTCCGATCAACATGAAGCCAAGCACACTCGATCGAACAGATGAGATTTTGCGCCGATAGAGTCCAAATCGACAATAAAGGCCTCACAAGAAAAATGTGAAGCTATCGACAAATAATAGATAGCTATGAGACCATTAAAGATTTCCAAGAAATCGAGAAGTTAGGCCAAGGTTTCACGTCGACCGATTTGCTAGAAGAAGTCGATATAGTTGATGGTGATAGGAAAGGACTAACTTTTATTAGTTCAAAATTAGCTACAGATTATAATGAAAAGTTGGTCAAGATTTTAAGAAATTATAAAGATTGTTTTGCTTGGGAATATCATGAGATGCCTGGTTTAAACCGATAACTTGTTGAATATCGGCTACCTATAAAGCCAGCTAATCGGCGTTTAAATAGTCTCTTAGACGATTTAATCCAACTCTGTATAATATTATAAAAGAATAAATTGAGCGATTGTTAGAGGCCAAGTTTATCATGTCTTGCCGATATACTGAATGGGTTTCTAATATCATTCCTGTTATGAAGAAAAACGGCAAACTCAGGATATGCATTGATTTTAGAGATTTAAATAAAGCCATATCAAAAGATGAGTACCCGATGCCTATAGCCGATATGCTTATTGATGCTGCATCGGGGAACAAGATTATTAGTTTACTCGATGGTAATTCCGGATATAATCAGATATTCATGACAATATCCGATATACCTAAAGGACCATGTGGAGGTCTACCCAGGTTTGTGATGAGTATTTTGACTAAACTTGAGCTTGGTATTCTTTGGTTTGAGTTTGATTTGAATTGGAATTGAAATTTGAAGCGATTTGAGTCTTCTCTATTTTTCCCGGTGCAACTGGCCATGGTAGCCCGGTGCTACTGGGCGGGCGATAGCACCAGACCAAATGGCCGGTGTGATATTTCCAGAAAGGGTGTTTTTAGGGGATTTTGTTGGGCGGTGCTACAGGCCATGGTAGCCCGGTGCTACCGGGCGAGCGGTAGCACCGACCATTGGAGTGGTGTGAAAAATCCAGAGAAGGTGTTTTTCTGGTCTGGCGTAAAGCGGTGCTATTGGCCTAGGGGCGGTAGCAACGATCCACTATGGGCGGTGCTACCGGCCTGAGGGTGGTAGCACTGGCCAGGATCAACAAAGTTGAATTTCGATTTGTGAACATTGATGAATCTATTCCATATCTTTGTGGGCAAGGCTATGTGAGGTGTTTCCTTGTTTTTGATGGTTGCAGGACGACAGTGCTAGGTCATGGTGAGGTGGAGGATGACCGAGACTACGCGAGGAGCATCGGAGGTCCAGACGTTCGAAGATCACTAGAAGATGATCAGAGATGGAGTTGGTGCAAGCCAAAGAAGACAAGGAGCGGATGTGATGCTAGCTAGAGCTGCTTGGATCAATGAGGGTCATCGGATCGCAGTCCAGTTGATAGGATAGGGGGTGTAATTAGTTTGCTTTGAAAACCATGCAAGAAAATCCGGTTTGTGTGGAGGGTTTTGAGTTAGCCCTTGCACGGCTGTGTGAGTGGGTCAATCCTAACCCTTGATGGAGTGCCCTAGGGTTGAAAGACTCATCCAAGGGTGGTATGTGGCCCAAGAGTAGTATAAATAGAGGGAGAGGGGTGGCCTTCCTCCTCTTGAAGGTTTTAGAGGTTTTGTGCTCCTTTGATCTTTGCAAACTTTGTTGTGAGGCTTTGTAAACCTCCCTTTCAGAAATGAAAATTATTTTGCTCTTATGCTTGAATTTACTTTACGTATTTAAATTCCGCACTTACATTCTTGCAATTTACATTCATGTAATTTTGATTTGCCTCCCCTCCTTCTACATGCTTTTGGATTTGCCTCCTCTCCTTCTAAAATGCTTACGATTAGACATTGATTGATGGATGAATATCTCTTCAGATCATATCCCAATCATCTAGGAAATCCATGCTTTCTTCTTGCAAGAAACCGGTCTTTGCGTTCTTGAATGAATAATCTTGTAAATAGTGTTTGTGGAAGTTGAGACTTGTGCTTTTGCTTACAGTGACTTGTGGGAAGCTATCTAAGATCATCTTAATCATTAAAATCCCACGAGCAAGCCTTGAGTCGATTTCTTGGGTTCTTACATAAACTTGGTGTGTTCTTCCTTCCCGGGCAAAAAGGTCAGAACTTTGACGTCAATCATTGTGATTGATGGTTGGAATGAGTTCCTGACATACCCAGGATCATATCTACCAAGTTTCGTGAGTTTTTGTCTCGCCGATCAAAAGATTCCTCGAAATTTGCTTTTAGGTCGTGCTGTTTTTCAGACTGTTCTTGAGTTGTTCTTAAGCCCGGTGCTACCGCTCTACCTGCGGTATTACCGATCTCCAGTCTACCAGCCCTCATGCGGTAGCACCGGCCAGACAGCACAAAAGGCTCATTTTGGTCGGCTCCTTTTGTGTGTTTTCTTCGCGGGCTTGTTTGGATTATTTTTGGGGGAAAATTTTAAGTTGCGATCATTCACCCCCTTCTGTTTGCTATCTCGATCTTTTAATACCTAAAACAGCCTTTAGGTGTCCTAGTGCCTTAGGTTTGTTTCAGCGGGCAGTCATGACGTTTGGCTTGAAGAACGCTGGTGCAACATATCAGCATGCCATGAAATTGATTTTTCATGACTGGATCGGCCATATTGTGGAGATCTACATCGATGATGTTGTCATTAAATCTAAAGAAGAATTGCAGCATCTAACCGATTTGAAAATAGTGTTCAAGAATAGTAGAGCACACGGCCTAAAAATGAATCCATACAAGTGTGCTTTTGGTGTGTCCGCTGAACAATTTTTGGGCTTCATAGTTCATGAAAGAGGAACTGAGGTTAATCAAGAGAGAGTCAAAGCCATAGCCAAAACTAAGCCACCAGCTTGCAAGAAGGATTTACAAAAGTTGATCGGCAAGATTAACTATTTATGGCGGTTTATTTCAAACTTATCTGGCCGTATTAGTTCATTTACCCCACTGTTGAAATTAAAAGATGTGACACCCCCACTTTGCCTGACCAGGCCAGGACCAGTGGAAGCACCACAGAGCAGAGTGCGCCTGGATCAGCCTAAGGAAAACAACACATGTAGAACAGAAACTTCCACCAAATAGTACTCGGGGATTATTCTTAAAGTACATATAGTACTGTCTTAGGTCTGGCTACGGTGATTTCTACACCGCCCACCTAATATTACAATATTATTCTAGATGCCTCCCTCATGAGGGTAGATTTATTCCGCTAGGCCTTGGTCGTCAGCCCCCTCATATTCATATCCCTCCACAGCAACATCGGTATCATCATAAAGATTCACATCATCACGAAATTCATCTTCTATCTCATCTGGTTGGGTGAACTCAACATGTTCTGAAAAACAACAGAGAAAGTAAGGCTGAGTACACCAGTACTCAGCAAGCCGCGGAACCTTTATGCATAGGTATAAAAATATACTTTTCGGCCACCGAGCCGCTACTCCAAAGTAGTACTTTATCCAAAGTACCCCTATACCCTTTTGTTAGAAAGTGTCAAGTTTTAACTTTTAAATCTACTGAAGCAAAACAACGTGGGGTCTTACATCCTGTGTTAGAGGAAAACCCACACGACGCACTTCCAAAACCCGGAAGCTAGGAGTGATATCACATTTAACTCTGATCAGAGGTGTACTGCTTTGCCCATAGCATCACTTTGCTTCCATAGGCACACTAATAAACCAAGGAAACAGAACGTTTGGCCAACCGTACACTGACCTCTGCCATACCGCCTTACCTTACCAAAGGCACGCGGGTCGAGACTCCTCCCCCGACATCTCGCCATAGGGTGACTGCCCTCACTTGGCACAGTCACCTTTCTCACCTTGGCAGAGTCACCTACTTGTCGGTTACTTAGTTCAGCCGTCCCATACCGGGTCTATGGTCAGCACGGCTTGCGTCGATTTTGAGGTAAGCGCCAGTTTGGTTTGTCCTTAAATAATATCCTATGTGGAGGAGCCCTGACTTTCATAGCAACCCAACCGGGGTTGTTCATACCCTGAACTACTCCACCCACCAATTAATCCATAACCTCACCAAGGTTATGGTTCTAACACTGGATCTAGCTGATCCAATTAGTGTGATTTAATTTCCTCTTTCTGGCTGTTTCTGGCTTTCAATCAAGGACAGCTAGAAGGACAATTAGTGTAGCGTGGATAAGGAAAGTGTGCAAGGGGTGAGTTTCCTTTTTATGCTGCAGTTGAAACCGACTTGGGGGGGTGTGAAACCAGGGTTGAGTTTGGGTAAATCTGTGGGCTAAAAGTGCAGGTGGACTGCATGCATGGTTTGGTCTGCCACTTGGCTGGAAAGAATGGGTAAAAGGGTGCTGGCTTCAAGCTAGCAGTATGGGCAGGAAATGGATGCTGGCAGCCAGCTAAAAGAATGGGCAGAGTGAAGAAAATGGGTTCAAGGCTTGGCTGGCTCAAGGTCGGTTCGACAGCAAGATTTGGTTTCCTCCTGAGGCTTAGATGATTGAATTTTGATTGGATGAAATGTGATCTGTATTCAGAAGATGTATATCTAATGTATGCTTGAAATTTGAGCTTGTTTAAATCTTTTTGATAATCTATACGCTATAATATTGGGTATTGGTTGATCCGATATTTTCCTTATGTGATGAATCTGGAGTTGAGATTATTGTGTTGATCTCTCACTAATGAGAGCATGATTGAGTTGTATCTGAATGAGAAATGTTAAATATGGGAATATGTATATATGTGTGTGTGTGTTTATATATATATATATGTGAGTTCATTATTAAGTTTTTTGAGTATTGATCTATTGACTGATCGGGTGTATTACTTATGAGATGTAACTGATTTGATACATGTGAGAAATAAAGCAAGGATATGCAAATACATGTGTTACAGAAACTTTTTGAGTGTTGGAGATATTTAACTGCACATAGCTTGATTTGTTGATGCTTGTGTTGAATTAATGAGGAACTGGTTAGGGCACAATGAATATGACTGCTGCTGGTATTTTGAGTAGTAGAGAATATTGGGCGAATGACTGTTATTGATGAAGCTATAGTCTTATCCATTAGGGAGAACCAAATTGTATATTACTGTTTCATTTTAACTTGCCATGATACTAAGGAAAGTTTAGGGAATAGATTCGGGTAGGTTTTCACAGCCTTCCCTCCTTAAAGAAAATTTCGTCCTCGAAATTTCTTGTGAGATATCTCGAACATATATGGGTATTTGATCCTTAGGTCGTCCTCTTTTTCCCCTGTTGCCTCTCGGATTGGGTGATTTTCCCATTGTACTTTGTTTCACAGTCGGCAATGCATTGTGCCGAGTCAACCAGTTCATCCCAAGGATAGCATCTAGTCCACTTAAGTTGATAGTATAAAGATTGGCTTTAAATGGGGTTTCTAAAATGATGAGAGGGTGGTTATAGCAGATGTGTTGTGCTAAGATTGGGCCACCCGGTGATTGGATGTTTATTTGAATGAATAAGGGAGTGGACTGTATATGATGTTTCTTGACAAAATACTTAGAGATAAAAGAATGTGTAGCACCAGGGTCAAATAAAACTATCTCTGATGCAGGAGGGATTAAAATGTTACCCGCGATTACGTCTATAGCCGATTCAGTTCAAACGGCGCCCACATGATTCAAGCGAACGGGTCCATGAGCAAGACCTCCGCATGCTTGTCCACGGTTGACTGGAGCATTCCCACATACGGGCACCCCATTTTGAGGACGTGGTGCAGGTCGTTGTACGGTGTTTGTTCCATTTTGTGTTGGCATCTTTTGCTTCCCTTTTTCTGGGCATTGGTTCTTGTAATGACCCTTATGCCCACACTCAAAGCAGTAGACATTGGATCTGGGGCAGTCACGGGCCAAGTGAGGTCCATTGCAGTAATAGCATCGTAGTGGAGCTCTTGGCTGTGTAACCACCAGTCTGGGTGCTTGGAAAGAAGTAGGTTGGACTGACCCAGATACTGGGGCTCGTGCTGGAACAGTGGGTCTATTATCTCACAAAATTTCTAGGGTCCATCCTAGCTCTCTTTCTTCGATCTTCCTCTAAGGTAGCTTGCCGGTGTTCAATGAGTATAGCTCGGTCCACTAAGTCATGAAATTCAGTGACTTTAATGACAGCCAACTGTACTTGGATTGATGGTCTCAATCCTTCTGTGAATCGGTATATCTTTTTAGCTTCAATATTTGTGTCCTGCGGAGCATACCGAGCTAAGTGGTTAAACTGAGTTAGATACTCAGCAACAGTTCTTTGTTCCTGCTTGAGTGCCAAGAATTGTTTTCTCTTTAACTCCATAATACTTTCAGAATATGTCTTTGCTCGAATTTATTTTTAAATTCTTGCCAGGTGATAATATAGTCTGGTGGATAGGTGTTCTGTAAATTTCTCCACCATGTGGCTGCTTGCCCAATGAACTGGTGAGAGGCATATCGAACTTTTTGTTGGTCTGAGCAACCAACTGTTTCAAGTTTTTGTTCGATGTCCTCAGCCAATCATCTGCTTCTAAGGGTTCTGCAGCATGAGAGAAGGTTGGTGGCCTGGTTTTCTGAAATTCTCCAATACTAACTCCTTGATCTGGGGTTCTTGCCACTAAATTTGTAACTGTCCTAAACAACTGTTCCATGAACTTATTTTGCTGCTCTTGAGCATCTCTACGAGACTGCTCCATCCACATCATCATCTGGCCCATATAATCAGTTCCAGATATAGGTGGAGGCAAAGGTGGAGATGGAGGAAGGGTTTCACTAGAAGGCAGATCCTCCATACTTCCTAAGGCCTCAGGTATTCCTTCAACCGGATTATTGGTACCATTACGGGAACCACTATCAGATGCCATGAGTTCGATTCTGGGGATAAAGATGATGATAGGGTTTTAATGATCGATTTAGTTTGATTTGATATTAATTAGCTAAACTCTTATTTTAGTGTAGTTGTTATCAATTTATTGAATGCATACCTATTATGGTATTACTTATTAATTTACTCACAACAACACAAGCAGCAAAGCAAAAACAACTGAACAAACACAGAAATAAAGCAGCAAAAGAGACAATGAATGAAACAACACAAATATATATAATCAACAGTATAACATCTCCTAGGGTCGTCAGGTCATAATGTATAACTATACGTGCTCCTCGAACAAAAGTATATCCATCGGCTTATCTGCCGTTGAACTACCAACTGCTCTGACTGACTAAACTGGTTGTGAGACTCTGGGAGGGGTAGCTACAGCTACACAACCTTTCTAGAGAGTAAAGAGCAAAAGAACAACTGCTAGCAAAGAAAATACCCCAAACTCAAACCCTGATCTTGGTATCCTGCGCTCCATTCTACATATTTAGACAAGAATTTAGTTAGCACATGTTTTAAAGTGGAAGTTACTGTAATCTACAAAAAGTAGCTTTTATGCTTGTATTTAAGCCATTTGGTATTAAGTGACTTCTTTTAATTTAGACAATTGTGTCATGATTCTTTTTATGGTTATTTTATTCTGATGGAATGTCATTATATTGATGTTTTAAGATTGCTTACAGTTTGCATTAATGTTGAAGAATAAAAATTTAGGTGAGAAGCAGAAGAGTTTCAAGATGAGTAGATTATTTAGATAAGAAGAGAAGATTTTTTTTTAGATGAGAAAAGATTTTTTTTCTGTTAAAGGACAAGGAAAGAAAGTCTAGCCTTCTTAAGGTAGTTTACAGTCTCTACCTAAGGGACATGTTTGTTTCGTTAGCCTTGCTCTGATACCACCTTTATTCTGTGACGCCCCCACTTTGCCTGACCAGGCCAGGACCAGTGGAAGCACCACAGAGCAGAGTGCGCTAGGATCAGGCTAAGGAAAACAACACATGTAGAACAGAAACTTCCACCGAATAATACTCGGGGATTATTCTTAAAGTACATATAGTACTGTCTTAGGTCTGGCTACGGTGATTTCTACACCGCCCGCCTAATATTACAATATTATTCTAGATGCCTCCCTCATGAGGGTAGATTTATTCCGCCAGGCCTTGGTCGTCAGCCCCCTCATATTCATATCCCTCCACAGCAACATCGGTATCATCATAAAGATTCACATCATCATGAAATTCACCTTCTATCTCATCTGGTTGGGTGAACTCAACATGTTCTGAAAAACAACAGAGAAAGCAAGGCCGAGTACACGAAGACTCAAAGAAGCCATGAACCTTTATGCATGGGTATAAAAATATACTTTTCGGCCACCGAGCCGCTACTCCAAAGTAGTACTTTATCCAAAGTACCCCTTTACCCTTTTGTTAGAAAGTGTCAAGTTTTAACTTTTAAATCTACTGACAGCAAAACAACGTGGGGTCTTACATCCTGTGTTAGAGGAAAACCCACACGACGCACTTCCAAAACCCGGAAGCTAGGAGTGATATCACATTTAACTCTGATCAGAGGTGTACTGCTTTGCCCATAGCATCACTTTGGCTTATTGTCACAGTGCGCTTCCTTAGGCACACTAATAAACCAAGGAAACAGAACGTTTGGCCAACCGTACACTGACCTCTGCCATACCGCCTTGCCTCACCAAAGGCACGCGGGTCGAGACTCCTCCCCCGACGTCTCGCCCTAGGGTGACTGCCCTCACTTGGCATAGTCACCTTTCTCACCTTGGCAGAGTCAGCTACTTGTCGGTTACTTAGTTCAGCCCGTCCCATACCGGGTCTATGGTCAGCATGGCTTGCGCCGATTTTGAGGTAAGCGCCAGTTTGGTTTGTCCTTAAATAATATCCTATGTGGAGGAGCCCTGACTTTCATAGCAACCCAACCGGGGTTGTTCATACCCTAAACTCCTCCACTCACCAATTAATCCATAACCTCACCAAGGTTATGATTCTAACACTGGATCTAGCTGATCCAATTAGTGTGATTTAATTTCTTTTAGAAATTAGCTTTTGAGATGAATGCAAGAGTTTCAAACAACCCTAGCCACAAAATCAGTTCACAAACATGGTCGAAGGGCGACTTGCCTGAATGTATGATCACAGAGTTGTCCTCTGTTGTTATTATGGAGATTTCCTATTATGAGTATCAAGCTTTTAATATTTATTTTTCTCTAATTGGGTTTAAATCCTAATGTAAATTTTCCAACAAACGATTTGTAAAACAATTTACTAATGCCTGAATTTTGGGTTCAGTGACTTTTCATTCAATTTATCTATATATGTATACATGGTAGTTGGATCTTAACTTATTTTAGAGAAAAGAAAAAGTGAAAAACAAGATATAAATTGTGGATTTATTTCCTATTATTTTTCTTGATCTGTTTTCTTATTCTGGTATATGCATGGGTTCGGATACATCACAAGTTATTTTATTTCATATCCATTTATTTGTTTATCAATTTTTTTATAGATTATATATATATATATATATATATATTGCCGGCCCACAAATCTGGCCCATTCGGCCCAGCGACAAACCAACCCTAACCCTACTTCTAATCCCCACCCTCTCTCTCCCCAACTCCCTCCGGCCGCACCTCTCTCTCCCTTTTACTTTCCTCCTCCTCTCCCGAGAGTCACCCCCATTCACCCGAGCGCCGCCGCCTTCGGCCTCTACCGCGCGCCACCGTCGCCCCTCGGCCTCCACCGCGCGCCACCACCGCCCCTCGGCCTCCACCGCGCTCCACCGCCGCCTCTCGGCCTCCCACCTTCCTCTTTTCCTGGCACCACCGACTTCGGATTCGTGCCCTCGGCGGCCCTCACCGGTGCCGACGCCCACATCCTACTGAGCTAAGTATCGGATCCTCTCTCTTTTTTTGCTTCTTCTACCATGGCCCTCCATTTTCTCACCTCCTCCTTCTTTTCTATGTCACCACTATGTGGCTGCAACCGGGCCCGAGCTCCGGCACCGACGGCTTCCCTGCCACCCCCTAGACAACCCTGTGCTAAGGCGCCGCTAACAACCTCGCCGCCACCTTGGTGCCGAAGAATACACCGACAATCGCCACCCTCCTCAAAAGCTAAGTACTTGATTCCCCCTTATGCTAACTAGTGTACTGCTAGCTCTATTTTGCTAATGTGCACATGCGTGGTGAGGGTGATCATTGCATGAATGTTGAGCTACCTGTGATTTTGTCTTTATATGTTTGTCTGCTAAGTGAATTTTATTTTCTGCCGATTGATCTTATACCTTGAGTTCATGGTGCTGATATGAGTTTAGAAGTGCATGGGAATTATGTAGATATATTCATTAGCTTATCGATTTGTTGGCAATATTTCTATGTAGTTTAAAATCTGGTGATGGTTGATGGAGCTTGTGAAAATGTGAATACTTTACCTGTCTTGATATTATGGTGAATACATTCACGCTGATTATCTATGTTTATAGTTTCTTTAAGATGTTAGATTGTCCTTAAGACAGAGCACTATCTATCTTAGAGCTGCACAAAAATCCTGTTTAACAGATTTAAATGTACTCTGATTAATTCATTCCTTGTCCAAATATTTGGGCTTGCTTGGCTTGTGCCTTTTGGGTGATTAAGGTGTACCAGTCAGGGCATGCAACTACGTCCTTAAGTTTTTAGCCCTTAGTAGATCTTGGATGTGATGATCTAAGATGTATAGGCTTGTATAGATTTAAGACTAAATATCTTGATTGGGGTCTTGAACTTAAGGCATAGAATAATTAAGTCAGTGCATGAATCTTTGGTTATATATATCCATGCATATATACATGGTTATACATGCCTATGCTGGTGAAAATGTGGTCTTTAGAGTTGCTTAATTTGTAGCTTGACTTTTCCCTCATGTACTCTCTGATGCATACTAAAGTCTGAATAATATAGTGTTTCATTAACATATACATATTGGCATGGTTGAGATATGCAAGAGATGCTTGTGTTTTACATTCTTTTGTGCTTACATGGCATAAGGCCCGAAGTTGTCTGATTGCATAAATAGAATTTTGATTAGTTGATGAGATTTCAAATTAGCTCAACACTTGTGATAAAACTTTTGCTAGTGGTGTGGAGCACCATTCTGGGTTATGAGCATGTTGAATCATTTTTATGAAATGGTTATCTATGACTCTGTCTCTTCATATGATTGTTTACCAAGATGATTTTTATTTTATGTTCTGCATCAATAGGTGGTTAGGGTTGAGAGGTTCAGATTATTTATTTTTAAGGTTTTGATGCTACATTGATGATATATATATGCTGATACATTTCAAAGCTTAAACTCATGGAAAAGAGCATGCTTTCAGAGTTTATTTATTAAGGTATAGGATGATATATGGTTGTCTTCTGCCATGATTATTCTGTTGGTTTAGTAACACTCCATATGGCTTAAGATATCAACATGCTTTGATCTACCAAATCTGTTCATATTTGTTGAGTGATGAATATACTTGCTGGTGAGTTGGGAGGATTGTGTGCATGATCATACTGGTGACCAGGATCCTCATTCTCATTACTCTGTGTATGAAACCTAAATACTATGCGAGATTGTGCATGCCTAGAGGTTTTACAAGATCATGGTAGAGAAGGGATAAGTTGATCTTGCCATTGACATTATACCCAACCTAAATTAAGGAAGGCATTATTATGACACTGCATATAACCATGGTTGTTTTTTTGTTTCTGATTAATCTGAGAATACCATGATTGGGTGTTATTTGTTACTAAATCAGCTTTTTAAAAGAAATGCAATCACCAGGACATATGATCATGTCTTTTATACATATACGCAGGTTTGGTTCATAGAAGAGGTTCGGACTTCTTGAAATACTGATTTGTGCTTTAATTAATTGAAATGAGTAGCCTTTACTTTTATTGGCTGGAAAAAGGGAAATGCATCTAGCTAATGAGTGGCACCTTGTGGCTGCAGCGAAGATGAGATGAGGAGTGGTAGGAGCAGAGGTGGGGGGCAGAGGACTGTTCCTGGCTTCCTTCCTCTTTCTGGCTGTTTCTGGCTTTCAATCAAGGACAGCTAAAAGGACAATTGGTGTAGCGTGGATAAGGAAAGGGTGCAAGGGGTGAGTTTCCATTTTATACTGCAGTTGAAACCGACTTGGGGGGTGTGAAACCAGGGTTGAGTTTGGGTAAATCTGTGGGCTAAAAGTGCAGGTGGACTGCATGCATGGTTTGGTCTGCCACTTGGCTGGGAAGAATGGGTAAAAGGGTGCTGGCTTCAAGCTAGCAGTATGGGCAGGAAATGGATGTTGGAAGCCAGCTAGAAGAATGGGCAGAGGGAAGAAAATGGGTTCAAGGCTTGGCTGGCTCAAGATCGGTTCGACAACAAGATTTGGTTTCCTCCTGAGGCTTAGATGATTGAATTTTGATTGGATGAAATGTGATCTGTATTCAGAAGATGTATATCTAATGTATGCTTGCAATTTGAGCTTGTTTAAATCTTTTTGATAATCTGTACACTATAATATTGGGTATTGGTTGATCCAATATTTTCTTATGTGATGAATCTGGAGTTGAGATTATTGGGTTGATCTCTCACTAATGAGAGCATGATTGAGTTGTATCTGAATGAGAAATGTTAAATATGGGAATATGTATATATGTGTCTATATATATATATATATATGAGTTCATTATTAAGTTTTCTGAGTATTGATCTATTGACTGATCGGGTGTATTACTTATGAGATGTAACTGATTTGATACATGTGAGAAATAAAGCAAGGATATGCAAATACATGTGTTTACAGAAACTTTTTGAGTGTTGGAGATATTTAACTGCACATAGCTTGATTTGTTGATGCTTGTGTTGAATTATTGAGGAATTGGTTAGTGCACAATGAATATGACTGCTGGTATTTTGAGTAGTAGAGAATATTGGGCGAATGACTGTTATTGATGAGGCTATAGTCTTATCCATTAGGGAGAACCAAATTGTAGATTACTGTTTCATTTTAACTTGCCATGATACTATGGAAAGTTTAGGGAATAGATTCGGGTAGGTTTTCACAAAAGACAATCAAGAGTTTGCATGGGGAGACCTATCAGCAGAAAGCCTTTGAGAATATTAAAGAATATTTGACTAATCCTCCAGTTTTAGCCGCACCTCAAAAATGTATACTATTCAAGTTATATATATCGGCTGAAGGGATGACTATTGGAGCTGTTTTGGCACAAGAGGTCGATGGAAAAGAGCGAGTTATTTTCTACTTAAACCGACGATAAATTGATACGGTGACCATGTACCCTTTTGTAGAAAAGCTTTACTTATCATTATATTTTGCTTCCACAAAACTAAGGCATTATATTTTAGCATCGGCTTGTAAAGTTATTTGTAAAACTGATGTTATAAAATACATGTTATCAGCTCTAATTTTGCAAGGTTTACTTGGTAAATAGGCCTATACAGTCATCGAGTTCGACCTAACATACAAATCAGCTAAAGAAGTTAAGGGTCAAGTAATTGCCGAATTTATAATTGGATATGAAACTAATTTGAATGTCGATCTAATATCAGTCGCCCCCTGGCAAATGTTTTTTGATGGATCGGTGCGTCGAGAGGGCGATGGTATCGGAGTTGTACTGGTTTTGCCAAAAGGATATAGTTTTGAGTACGCATTCAGACTGAGCTGCAGATGCTCTTAATCAAGCCGAGTTTGAAGCCTTGCTTAAAGGCCTACAACTGCTCAATAATATTGGAGTAGATTCTATTGAGGCCTATGGCGATTTGTTGTTAGTGGTCCAGCAGATCAAGGGAGAATATAACTGCTACGATGAAATCTTGATCAAGTATTTGTAGCAGTGTCTCACTATGATTGGCTCATTTACTTCTTTTTCCATCAATCATATTCCTCGAGAGATGAATGACAAGGCTAACTTGCTAGCTCAACAAGCATCGGGCTATAAAGTTTTTGGCCAATTTGAGGAATGTGAGCCGATTGAAAAGACGATCATGTGTGTAACCACTAATGATTGGAGGGCAAAAATAATAGAGTATTTGACTGATCCTCAAAACCTACTAATCGGAGAATTAAGCGACAAGCTTTAAAGTATGTTGTCCATGATAATGTGTTATATTATCGGACTTTAGAGGGTTTGTTAAGATTCCTTGAAGCCGAGGAAGCTAAAATAGCTATGGGAGAAGTGCATGAAGGCATTTGTGCATCCCATCAATCGGCTTATAAGATGAAGTGGCTGGTAAGGCGTACTCAGCATTTTTGGCCGACAATGCTGGAGGATTGTTTCGAACAATACAAAGGGTGCCAGACTTGTGAGAAATTTGGCAACGTGCAATTGCCTCCAGTATCGGCTTTACATCTGATTATCAAGCCTTGGCCATTTAAAGGATAGGGGATAGATGTAATCAGACAAATATTTCTTGCGTCAAGCAGAAGCCATAAGTTCATATTGGCCGTGACTGATTATTTTTCTAAATAGGTTGAAGTTGTACCACTCAAAAAGATTACAAGTGTTGAATCCCTAAGATTTGTTACAGAGCATATTATCCATCGGTTTGGAATACCACAAACTATTATGACTGATCAAGGTACTGTATTTATGTCTGATGAGTTTCAAGGTTTTGCCAAAAGTTTGGGCATCAAGTTATTAAATTCATCGCCTTATTATGCTCAGGCTAATGTTCAAGCCGAATCGTCCAACAAAATAGTGATCAAGTTAATTAAGAGAAAAATTGAGGAAAACAAAGGAATTGTCACGTAACGCTATCGGAGTCATTGTGGGCTTATCATCTTGCGTACCATGGTGCAATGAAGTTATCGCCTTATTAGCTAGTCTATGAGCAAGAAGCTGTGTTGCCTATGGAGATTAATATTGACTCCGTACGAACAGCTATGCAAAATGGTTTGTCGGTTCAAGATTACAAGGATTTGATGATTGATAATTTGGATGATTCGACAGAGTTACGTTTTCCCACACTGGATCGGCTTAAAAAGAACAAGGCAAGGGATGCAAAGGCTTATAACAAAAAGGTAATGCCTAAGTCATTTTGTGAAGTCGATATAGTTTGGAAAACTATTTTGCCTGCCGGCTCTTGGGATAACCGATTTAGCAAGAGGTCCCCAACATGGGAAGGACCGTATAGGATCCATCGGCTTGTCGATGATAATTCTTACATTCTAGAAACAATGGAAGGTGCGGTGTTTCCTAAGGTGATTAAAATAAAGTACTTGAAGAAGTATTACCCTAGCATTTGGGTTGGTTCCTAATCGGCTAAAGGTAGCTATCGGTTGTAAAAGGCCAAATTAACTCGTTGCAGTTAATTCTGGCTAGACTAGGCTTAAATTAAAACCGATTACATCACACTTAGCAGACGGATTAAAGCATAAGAAATCGGTTAAACAACCGATTAATATTACAAAACATTCCAAAGTATTGCTTTAAAACAACCAGTATTACAAGACATTCAGAATATTGTTTCAAAATAGCCCCATTACAAGCATTGCATTTCAATGGGACAAGTCGATCAAATTCTTGAATTATGGAGTCTGGCACCCAAAGCCGAAAACATAGTGGTGGCCTTTGCGATGATTGCCTCCACATCCTCCAAGATCTTGTCGTCTTCTTGTTGCTTTTTGACTAATGCAATGGCCATGCCCAGACCAAGCTTCTGGTCCTTTAAAGCCGATGCACCGGTCGCCAGATGCTCCTGCGATTTGGCTAGAGATTGGTTCACCTTGACCAGCTCCTCCTCTAGGGACTTCTTGGCTTATTCTAGTTGAAGCACCATTTCCTTGGTAGCCTTGAAGTCTTTGGAGTTCTCATCAAACATGGCCTTGAGAGCTCTGGTATCGGCTACAAGTCTGTAGAGCAGATTTTTTTCTTCTTGTTGAGCTGCCCAATGAGCAATTCTGGCCTTAGCCGCCTCCACCTCGCTCTTCTTGGTGTCCAGATGGCATACATCTAGTAGAGCAGCCATCGTCTCCTCTGGCAAGTCGGCTTGACTACCATTGCATCTCGTAGGGTTGGGAGTTCTCTAGCGGTTTAGCCGACGGGGAGCATACCAAGTTGAAGAGGTGGTTGAGCTTCTCCATCATCAAGGTCACATTAGTCGACACGTTCATAGAGACTACAAGGATCTTCCGAATTTCCTCCGGGAAGCTCTCCACACCCAAGTCGATGTGGTCTTCCAGATCAGACCAATCGAATCCGAGTACGTTGCTCACGGACTCGGTCGGTTTGGAGGTAGGAGTGGCAGCCTTAATTAGGCGGTGCAGCTTGAGGAGCTTGTGCAGAAAGTGTGGGCTGTCATAGAGGAGGTGGCAGGTCCGCATCGGCTACAAATGCCGGTGGAGGGAGAGGCGGCTGCAGAAAAAATTCGCAAGTTAAGCAAAGCTAATCTATATTCAAAAGAAGATATATCAGCTTAGGAAATTAGTTTTGAAGAGGAACGCGGAATGCTACAATAGCACAAAAAAAATCTACTGCACAACCAGAAATCTACTCGCAAGAAGGGGATCAAAGATTAGATTACCACTAGACGCGTAGTTGCGGAATCCTTCGCGCGTCGATGTAGTGGATCGTTCTCGTCGCAGTCGTTGTGTCGATGGAGTGGATTGTCCTCACCTCGCCGTGGATCGTCCTCCCACGCCGCAGTCGCAGCAGCGTCACCGCAGCAGTTTACACGTCCAGGGATGGAACGCCGTGCGTCGGTGTGCAAGCACCTGGTCGCTCGGTAGGGGCAGCGAGAGGAGGATGCTAGGGTTTCAGGTGAATCACATCTAAATCGTGGAAAAGCACACCCTGCGCCCACCCTCCTCCCCTCCTTATATAGCCACGAGATGAAACCCTAAACCAGGGCCCATCAGCGTGCTAAGCCCACGAGATCCATTAATTACGGATCCAATCCAAATTAATGCGTCCCACCCATTAAGTGTGTGACCTGCAGTTTCACGACGCTTGGACATGGATTCGGAAAACTCCTTTTCAATCCAATAGTTGGTAGTGGCTCCTTGCAAAGTATGCCAACTCCCAAACATACTATGATCAAATCGCATGTAACCTATCAAAAGTACTCATGTAATAATCCCTTTGCCAAGCATATGAAGATTGAACTCAAGGCGAGAAGCATGTCATCCTTTGATGATTCAATCCATCTCTCGTATCCGTGATATATTAATAAGTTGTGATTGACTCCTCAATCACGGCATGGCCATGCACTTCCTTAATCATATCACACGAGTGGTCTTATCATATATCTCAGTTTCAATAGAGTGGCAAATTCCATCTTGACTGCTCACTTCCCTCTGCACGTTTTATAGTAAACATGAAAGCTACCTTTATAGCTATCCGGTTAGGAAGTAGTGTTTGATAGCCCCAAAGAAAACTATTACACATGTAGGGAATATGACAATCTCAGGTCTAAGGATCATACATCTATTATCGCAGTGTCCCATTGCGGGCCACAATGTATAGATGATATCTCCATATCCCATGATCTATGAAGCATGATCATCGATCACTACATGTGCTGATCTATTCATCGTTGTCCTATACGATGATATCCGATCAGAGATATTTATCGAATTACATCAATAAGTAAAGAGCTTCATAAGCAAGTCACATACTTGTTAATCAATACAATGATATACATTCATTGGACCAATAATCATATTATTATTCATAAACATAGTCATGTTACAATCATCTAAATGATTTCCTCAAGGGCATAACACTAACAAGTTTACCTTGCTAGTTTCAGATGCACGAGGGGAGCTTTCAGCCGATTGTTCTTGTGGTTTGCTACCCTTGCTAGCTAGTGTTTTTTTGTTAACGCGGAGACGCTTTTTCTCTATTGAATAATCGGCTAAAAGTTAGTCATTGAAAGCTAGCCAATTATACAAAGTAAGCTTGATGAAATAAGAACTTACTGGGCTGCTATTTCTCAAGATCGGACAAGGAGCGGGACTGGACTCCCAAAGTGCCTGACGAATAACCTTAGTGCTGTGCTGGAGGTAGGTTTCTTGGCAGGAGGAGCAGCTCTTGATGACTCACCTGTAGGCCTTTTCCCAGCTGACTTGGCCTGTGGAATAAGAAAATAGCTGATCAGAAGAGTTCAAAGATGTTTATGGTTCTGAAGACAAAACAAAAGTCTACATTAGCCGATACCTCACCGGTAATATCTACAAGGCGCGTGTTAGTATAGCCTTGAGTGCTAGTCTTTCTACTAAAACTTGAAGTGTTGCCAGCATCAGTCAGTTCCGTCGGCTCATTAGGAAGATTTGGAAAAAATCTAGCAATAATAGCCGATGTAGTTCTTTCCACTGAATATAAGGCCGCTGAGATGGCCGACCACCAAGAGGAGAAGCTCCCAACCCTTCGAGTATTAAGATAAAAATGTGGCAAGGATTGCAGCTAGAGGTCATCAGCTAAGTGCAGAACAATACTGGCCCCTGAAGCACAGCAGACATGCTCTCTGGGCCGAAGCCGATCAAGCAACTGAAAATCTGGGGGGACTTGACCATAACCAAGTTGCCTAGCGTACACCGATGGGTGATAAAACTCGTACGACAGTTGAAAAGTATGGTTCCTTGTGTTGAAGCTGACAGACAATGTGCTTGGGAAAGAAAGATCTTGTACAAGTCTAGGGTACTCTCAAGCATGTTTTTGCTATTAGTCGATAGATGAAGAAAAGATGGGCATGGGTAATCACCGACCTCCGTGTACCTGAAAAAGTAGCATTGGCCGAAATCCCCCCTACTAAGTTGAAGGAAGAAGGCTAAGTACTTCCTTGAGCCGAATGGGGTTATCTTAGCCTCACTACCAGCACACAGGATGAATCTCTCCCCAAGCGATTGGCTATTCCTGTATTCAACGTCCTGGCTCTCTGGGACTTCTTCTAGGGGGGAGGGGATCATCTCAGAGGAATCTATCTTGAATGATTGGCTAAATAGGCAATAGAGCCAAGTCTAGATGAACCAAAGGGGACCGCCTACGTTGCCGACCGCATGTGAACCATCTCGATGAACAGCCGACTATGAATAATGTGCATCATCTAGTATATAGCTCCAAGAAATATCTTGCCCAGTGCTAACTGATGACCTTCTACCAACTTTTCGGCCAACACTTGGTAAACTTGAGTTGGTCCAAGAGAAGCACCGCAGAAGATGAATTGGTCGAGCCAGAGGTTTAGGAAAGCTATATATACTCTTCATCCGATATGGGGCCAATGCCTTGTTGTTTCTTATGTACTTGCCCCATCCTTCACCTTTTGCATGAATTAACTTATACTGGGGCTTGGCACTAAAGGCTGAAATTTACTCTCTGTCTGGCCTCAAATAGCAAATATCGGCTACATTCAAGAGGGTAGGGCCAATGGGACCTGTTCTAAATAAGAAGGCATTGAGGGTGTCTAACCAGAAATAGCAAACCGTGGCCACTAAAGGCTCATTGACCTCTGGATCGGCTAAAGATAAGGGAAGAAGACATTCCGCTATGCCCATCCGCTCCCATTCAACCATCTTTTGGGCTGCTAGCCGATTATACTAGTCCCTCCAACCCCTTAGCGCTGTCGGCCATGCTTTGAAGCTCTTAATCCATCCTTTTATGTTATACTCTCAAGACGACAAAGGAAGACGTGGTATTTCTTGATCTATTACGACCGACGGGTCAGGCTTGCCTAGTGGTCCTAAGTAGTACAGGTCATTGCTGTCGGGTATGGGGATAAGTACCTGGCTAGGGTCCATAGAAGCTGATTGGTTGAGAGATGTGAGCTAAAGGAATTGCTGGAGGAAGCATGGAGTCTTGAAGACGATGATGAAGCCGATTGCAGAGGGTCTGGGAGCTTATGCATGTGAAAATGACGGTGAATGGACCTCATATTTATAGGTGAGTGAAAAAAGTGAAACGGCGGGAAGTTTTTGAAGGGGCGCATGCGATTAATGGTGAAGACACGTGTCTTAACATTTTACAGTCCCCATAAAAGGGGCGGTTACCAACAAGAATATTGCGCTAAGCTGATGATGAGAGGAGCCGATGAAGATGATTTTTGGAAGATAACATATTATCTCCCAAAAATAGGGGCATATGTTTGCACCATAATTTTGTATGGCATGGCTAAATTGTCAGGCTAAGGATAAGGGGATATTTTAGCCGATATCGGATAAATAAGGGAAAAGTTAAAGATAGAATTATGAAAAGTTAAAGAATTGGAGATTTCTGTCCGAATAAAGGCCGATACGGATCATGGTGGGCAATGTATCGTAGAAGGATACAATCGGCCAATGTGCTATAAAAGATGGTGGAGGGCAAGCAAGAAAAATAACACAACCAATCAAACAATTCGCTAATTTACTTTCTAGTCAACTAGGAGTAGTCTTGTAACTTAGAATCTTTTATGTAATCCGATTTTGATCAATAAAGTTGCACATCGCCGATTGTTGATCTTCATCGATTACGCCAATCAGGTTTGGTTTTCTCCGATTTTGTTGCGCATCGCCTTCTTTGGAAAAGTCTACCTTTATCTTCCATCTATTCAGCCCTAATTGGCTATTTAGACTTACTGTTACCCTAGATTTGATTGGCTTTTGGGCTGTTTAGACCTTTGCTGATTGTTACACTAGATCGGGTTTGAGCATATTTTTTCATCCATCTTACTGATTCTAAGATCAAATCGGTTGACACACCTTAAACCCGGCGTTGTCATGTGTTTGGGCTAACAAATCCTTCATCACATCTTTTGGCGCCAACAGTATCTCATGATTCGAATGTCGCAATGTGATGATACATATTCTCTCCTATCTTTGCAGAGAAAGATTTCTCTTGGACGATCTTGATCAATGCTGGGTTCAACTTGTACTCCTCATCTTCCAACTTTGCGTCTGATTTCAGCAGAGCACAATAACCCGAACATGGTGCTGAAAGTTCCCACAAGCACTTGGATGAACCTGCAGAATACATTGTTGCAAAAGAAAACAAAACAGAAATTAGAAAGAGGGGGTTAGGAAAAAGTGTTAGTAATAAGAAAACTTTACCGAAAAACTAATCTGCTCCCCATCAACGGTGACAGAAAAGCTGTTGATGTGGTCTATACGCAATCAATGGTAATTGCAAATGTAAGGGTCAGCTGTAGCTTTTCACCTAGAGTATTCCAGGGTATCGAATCACAGGGAATAGATGGGATCATAACAAAGGTGGACTATTACTACTTATGAATGATTAAAGCAACTTATAACAGAACTCAAAATTAACTTGGTTTTACCGAAGTCTAGACAATTCCACCTCAAGGCTAGGTTCACTTGCATGCAATAAGACAAATCAATCTATGAATTGGTACTAAGCTAAGGGCCTGTTTTGGGGCTCCTCCCCTCAAAACAGCATGGCTGCAAAGCAACTGGAAAGTTAAACCATAGCAAAAGCACCCCCAAAAGCTGCAGCTACTGGGGAGGAGCGCTGCAGCTGTGGCTTCACTTGACTGCCTCCCACCTCGCTTGCTCCATCTCCCTCCTCGTTGCCTCTGTGTCACCTTCCCTCTCGGCCGCCGCTGTTCTTCGCTCGGTTGACCCCCAAAAGTTACAGCTGCAGCAGCCAGTTTGTCAAATGGTATATTAAAAAAAGTCACAACCATCATCTACAGCTGCTTTACAGCCCAGCAAGGTAAAAATAACTTTTCAGCCCAGCCGTAGTCCCCCAAATAGGCCCTAAGATTGCTCTCACCTACAAATCAATGCTACTCTTTTCACCTTCACACATGTCACGTACTAGGGTTAATCTAAAACGGCATGACTTGCAATACTTGATGTAGATCACATAACTAAATTCAAACACCTTATTTTAATCTAGCAACTAACAAGTTGAAGGTGCCGTTAACTAAATAACACAATATCAAAAAACTAATCGAAGAAAAAAGTACCATAGCATCAAATATTAAACATAATTACATAGAAAGATCACGAGAACAAAAGGAGAACAAGATCTACTCCCTCTTGATTCAAAAATACTTCATGAAGGTGTAGGACAATAGTAGGGATGTCATCGTTCGGAGCTGAATAGGGGTCGACGCTTGCCGCGCCAAGGTCGGTTCTCCCTTCTCGGCAAAATCCCTAATTCGGTGACTTCTTGGTGTCTTGGCTTCTTCGAAATCGATATCTTGGTGTGTATGTGAAACCGAGGGAGGAGTGCGCTTTATACAGGACAGCAACCCCATGGCGCTGGGCAGCACCGCAATGGCGGCAGATAGCACCACACTAGGACACTAAAGTCCTCAGGCGGTTCGATACTTTGGACGGTCCCATGTGTGTATTACATGCCGGTCATATCCAGTTGAGGTCGGTTTGGATTCCAAAATTCGCATTGGTTTCCAAAAATTGCGAAGAGTTTATTTTCTTCATACGCAAATTAATTTTTTTTTCCTCAGTTGACGTGAACTTGGGGTATTCTAGAAGGCTCTTCGTAGGAGAAAATGGAGTGGATAGGTGGTGTGCCGGGCGGGCCCGAGGTGGCGCTGGGTGGTGCTAGCCTGCGCCGGCTCGTGCTAGCTAGCTAGGACCAAGGCCTGGTTGCAAGTGGGCTTCGGCGCATGAGGACCCATGAAGTCCTTCTAGTGTTTTTCATGTAATCTCCGTCAATTTCTAGAAAAATAAGTTTCAAAAATACAACTTCCAATTCTAGGTTAAGGTTAGCAGCAACAATCCATAATTTTGGCATTTTTGCAGCAATTGAATGATAAATCTGACGTGGAGAATTACCTTGTGAACCAAATATAGAAGGACCAGCATATCCAGATGGAATTTGATTATTTGATTGATGGAGCATTAGAGTTGATGAGAGCTTGATCTATGGATTGATTGACAAGCTCACTGAGTTGGTCTTGAAAAACTTGGTACATGCTTGTTGAACTTATCGATGCAAGAGGTGGAGCAGTGCAACAAATCATCCACATTAGTGCAACAAATCATCCACATTAGGGAGATTTCCTTCATGTGGAATAATACCATTGCGCTTTGTCGTTACTTCTCCTTCAACTCTTGCTTCTCCCTATTGAATTTTGCCAGAGCAGCTTCTGAGAGTTCTTCAATCTCTGGAACAATCATATTTTGGTCGGTCACGTTGGACGGATCAATCGGATTTGTTGATGGAGCCGACGTAGAAGAAGGCTTGGGTGGCATCTTGATCTGATCGATTTGATGATTGTGGTCCCATCAGCCATGCCAAGAGTTTATTACCAACGGAGAATTTCAAAACAGTATCACCTCGTCCCTACGGAGGTGTTTACAGACAGCATGTGCGACGTGCCAACCATATTTCTAGCAAATCAGCAAAATGGGCAATAGGTAACCCTCAAACAAGATTTAGTCTTGGACGAAACAACAACGAAAAGGAACAACTCTCAAAACAGGGGGAAGATTACCTGAAAGATTGATCAACACCTCGATGCGAAGCAATAATGAAAAGGAACAACTCTTAAAATAGGAGGTAGATGTAACACAAAGATTGATCAACACGTCGATACAAAGTAACATTGTTCAAAGCCAAATTACAGAAAAAAGAATCTACTAACTACAGCCTACTCCTAAGGTAATTGAAAATTACATGCAAAAAGGAAATAAACATTGCCGTGTATTTGTTTGCCCATCAACGGGTACATGGTATTTATGCATGAAATAATCGACTTAATCTTGGATTCTACTTCCAGTCTCAACTTTTCTTTTGATAGAGCCCCTATCCGCTTCCGAGTTTTCATATCTTCAAATTCTCCCATTTCTTCATCATACTTCCCTTAGTTGGCCTCTCCAGAAGCTTCTGTCATGGTCGATCCTGATTTCTTAATTTGGCAATCGTTATCTTCCATTAAATGCGCCAAATACCAAAAATATTATGGCCGACTATTTTATATGTGAAAATCTGGCATCAAAACCTGTCCTTAAGAAAAAAACTGCGATGATAAATGTGTACACCAAGGCTCAATTACATCCCGATTTTGAAATCTAATTTGAAACCGGGATTTCCCCTACTTTAATTTCAGGATTAGGAAAAAATATAAAATTTCAAAATTGAAGATAAATCTCAGCTGGTTTTTGTTTTGTTTGACAAGTTTAGTTCAGTTTTAAAATTCAACTTATAATTTTGAATTCACATTTTCGAACAGTCTTTAAATTGTTAGGGCTGGAAACCGGTGAGCAAGCGAAACCGAACATGGAGCAGTTTTATGGCTAGTTCCAGTTTCCCAAACCTGGTGTAGACAACCCCCTAATTAGAAAGAACGACAAAGGGATCAACGCCACAATTGACGTAAGCGAACACATCACCTATTTACCTTTGCAAAATCGCACATGAAAGTCCCACACGCGGTACGTTGTGAACCAAATCCCTGGAGACGACACCAAACGCGACCCGACCGAGGCAACCACCATCCAACTGCCAGACGCGCGTCGGCCTCGCATCATCCTTTCTCCCAAAACGAGCCTGCGAGTGCGACCCAGCCAGCGTCCAGAAGTCGCCGTCTGAACCCAAATCTCACCGCACCGCACCAGAAAGAAAGAAATCCGGTCTCGTTGAAATAAACTTTGCACGCTCCAACCAACGAACCGCTCCATCAAAAGCGCACAAAGTCGCACATCTGTTAGCTCAAAAAAACTCGCCTGTCGCCACGACCAACACGACGGGATGGGACGACCGTTTCGTCATCTGCTGCGTTTGGCCTTTCTCCTGCTCCTGCCCTCGCCAGCCGTCTCGGGTGACACGGTCACGCCATCGACGCCGCTCGCTGCCAACCGGACGCTCGTGTCGGCTGGGGGGACGTTTGCGCTTGGGTTCTTTACGCCGGACCCTGTCACAGGAAGGACGTACCTCGGGATATGGTACAACAACATCTCTGCGCAGACCGTCGTGTGGGTGGCCAACGGAGGGAACCCAGTGCTCGGCTCGGCGACGCCTGCCACGGCTAAGCTGAAGATCGACGTCAACGGGAGTCTCGTCATTGTGAACCAGCAAGGTAACGTCTTGTGGGCGTCGCCGGTGATGTCGGCGCTGGCGGACGCGCGCAGCCCCACGGCGCAGCTCCTCGACAACGGCAACTTTGTGCTACGGTTCGCCGGCGCCGGCGTCGTGTGGCAGAGCTTCGACTACCCGACCGACACGCTGCTACCGGGCATGAAGCTTGGCATCGACTACCATACCGGTCTCGACCGGTACATGAACTCGTGGCGTGGGGCCGACGACCCGTCCCCCGGGGAGTACTCCTTCCGGCTTGACCCGCGCGGCTCACCGGAGCTGTTCCTCTACCGATGGTCCACCCGGACGTACGGCAGCGGCCCATGGAACGGGTACCAGTTCGCCGGCGTGCCGAACCTCAAGTCGAGCAGCCTCCTGAGCTTCCAATTCGTGTCGACGGCGGACGAGGCGTACTACCGGTACGAGATCGCCAGCACCACGATCCTGACGCGGTTCGTGATGAACTGTTCGGGCCAGATCCAGCGGTTCATGTGGATCGACATGACGCGGTCGTGGAGCGTCTTCTGGTCGTACCCAATGGACGAGTGCGACGGCTACCGCGCGTGCGGGCCGTACGGCGTCTGCAGCGTCGAGAACTCACCGATGTGCGACTGCGCGACGGGGTTCGAGCCGAGGTTCCCCACGGAGTGGGCGCTGCGGGACGGTTCCGGCGGGTGCGTGAGGCGCACGGAGCTCAACTGCACCAACGACGGGTTCGAGACGGTAAGCAATATGAAGCTGCCGGAGTCGGCGAACGCAACGGTTGACATGACCTTGAGCCTCGAGCAGTGCCGACTGAGCTGCCTGAGCAACTGTGCGTGCCGGGCTTACGCCAGGGCCAATGTCAGTAGCCCTGGGGCGAAGGGATGCTTCATGTGGACCGGCGATTTGCTTGACATGAGGCAGTTTGATAACGCAGGGCAGGATCTCTTCGTCCGGCTGGCAGCATCTGATCTCCGTAAGTTCAATTCTTACTTGGTTGGTTTCATTTGACAGACCTTTAAATTGACATTATATCATCGTTTTGATCCAGAGATTTTAGTGCCAGCTCATTTCAGTACTCTGTAGCACAAACCATGAACTTTTGTTTTTTCCTTTTCTTCTTGCGCTGTTCTTTTGTGGTATTCAGAATTGAACTTGACTGTTGCATTTTGCATGAAGTCAAATTTTTCTGTCCTGTTTCTCTATTTTGTTTCCGGCGTCATGGTGACGAAAAATGCTTTATCAAATTCCGTGACATGGTGCAAGTAAAGTTACCATGCATGAAGTTGAGCAAATTGCATACGTGTCGTGTACTTCTTGTGGACGATACATGCTAAGTCAAAATTTTAGGGCGAGGCTTATTCTACCGCTTGTTCAAAGTTTTGTCCCGGTGTTTCCTCACTAGCTGAAACTCAAAGGTCAAAAGTCAACACCGGCAAACCTATTTGTTAATTGGGTTATTAAAATCACAACTGCTGTTAGGTCCAACGACAATGATACTCACTGTAGAAAAAGGAAAAATTGATGGCAAATGATCAATTGCACCTAGAAAATTGGGATAAATCATCAAATCTCCCGTTGAAAAAAGGTAGGCATTGGCATTTCTTAATTAGTGTACTTAAGACCAGTCCCTTTCTGCACTTAACTTCTAGAAGCTCAAGCTCCATTATCCCAAAAAAAAAAGAAAAAAAAATCAAGTTCCTGATCTGCACGATAACAAGAACGTAAACAAATAATAAAGCATGACCTTTTTATTTTTTAAATGGATATTGATAATGTTCAGAATTAATTAGGTGGAGTACACGACTGCTAAAGTATCAGTAGGATATCACCATCGAATGTAGTTTCCTTTAGTTCGTATTGGTCCAATTGGATGCCGAAATTGGCCTTGGCCTTTGTATAATACTGACAATTACTTCCACTTTCATGAAGTTAGGTATAGAGATTCCTTCAGTAGGTTAGCTGAACAATATTTCTGTGAAATTTGCAGCCGCCAACACTGTCGCGGAGCATTCGCTGACAACGAAGCTCGTCGAAATCATTGTTCCATCCTTTGTCGCGCTGTTGTTACTTCTAGTTGGACTTTTCATCTGTGTCATGAAAGTAAAGAGGCGGATCCCAGCACCATTGAACAACGGACAGAGTACTCCTTTCGGACGAAGAAACCAGATTGCTGCATCAAACGATGCTCAGGACACCTCATCGCATCCTCCAGGTCAGGGCAATCACCAGGATTTAGATCTCCCATCGTTCGATGTGGCAACGATTCTGGCTGCCACCGACAACTTTTCAGTTGATAACAAGATTGGTCAAGGCGGATTTGGTCCTGTTTACATGGTAACATACTTCCTACTTTGAGAATTCCGAACGTCAAAATATATGATGACAATTTAGCATTTTTTTTACCAACTGGTAATACTTTGTAGGGAAAGCTTGATTGTGGGAAAGACATAGCAGTGAAGCGGCTGTCGCGTAGATCGATGCAAGGGCTTCGAGAATTCAAGAATGAAGTCAAACTAATATCAAAGCTTCAGCACAGGAATCTTGTCAGGCTTCTTGGTTGCTGCATCGATGGTTCAGAGAGAATGCTAGTCTACGAGTATATGCACAACCGTAGCCTCAACACCTTCCTTTTCGGTAAGTTGTCCCCATTTCAACATTGAACTGTTAATGGGTTATTCCTTGGAAATGATCATTTTTTAGTTCTCTTCTCATCTTATTTTTAAAATTGCTTCGTCCCAAAAAATAGCAAATCTAGCCCCCTATCTCACCGTGGAAGGCGCGGCAGGTGACACCTGTCGCCTGCCGCGCCTAGAGAGCGGAGGCGTAGCGCGGGAGGTGGGAGGCATGGGAGTGGGTGCTGAGCGCGGCGCTTTGGAAGAGCGGAAGGAGGTGGAGCCGCGAACGGGGAGTGCGGGAGTGGAGTGCATGGGAGCGGGTGCGGGTGCACGTGAGAGGAGTGGTGCCATGGAGGGGAGCACAGGAGGCCCTTCCGCGGAAAAGGAGATGAAGGTGCCTCCTGCGGTGGATAGGGGCTAAATTTGCAATTTTATTCGGGAGGGAGTTATTTTTGCAAAAAGGAGAAAAGAAAAAAAAGGAATGGGACAGAATAGTGATCTTGTCTATTCCTTCAGTGGTCTAAGCCGTGCAATTTGACATCAGCTTCTCGAATGCTCGTTATTCAGATGAAGAAAAGCAATCGCTGTTGAACTGGGGAAAGCGGTTCAATATCATCAACGGGATTGCACGAGGAATATTATACCTACATCAAGACTCAGTGCTAAGGATCATTCATAGAGATCTAAAAGCAAGCAACATCCTACTCGACAAGGACATGAATCCGAAAATCTCAGACTTCGGTGTTGCACGAATATTTGGCACTGACCAGACCTCTGCATACACCAAGAAAGTAGTTGGGACATAGTGAGTTCACATTTCTAACCATGCCCCATCTTCAACAATTAGATGTTACCAGCATTGTGATAATCACATCTCGTGGTGATTGCAGTGGATATATGTCTCCTGAGTACGCGATGGACGGAGTTTTCTCCACAAAGTCCGACTTGTTCAGCTTCGGTGTTCTAGTACTGGAGATCGTCAGTGGCAAGAAAAACAGAGGGTTCTACCACACCGAGCTCGATCTCAACCTCCTTAGATATGTAAGTATGGTTGCTCCCGGAATCACATCTTCTAATAGACCAGTTGGCAACAAAATAGTGAACATACATGACAGAAAACTACGTTCTTCGTGGTCATTTCAGGCATGGAGTCTGTGGAAGGAAGGTAGGAGCTTAGAGTTCCTCGATCCGTCGATCACTGACCCGTTGAACGTGATTGAAGTGCTGAGATGCATACAGATCGGTCTGCTGTGCGTCCAGGAGCAGCCGAGGCACAGACCAACCATGTCGGCAGTGACAATGATGCTGGGCAGCGAGAGCGCTGCGCTGCCGGAGCCATGCGAGCCTGCTTTCAGCACAGGGAGGAGCCTCAGCGAGGACACGGGGGCAAGCCGATCTAACAGCGCAAGCAGTTGGACTATAACAGTAGTAGAAGGTAGGTAGCGATGGCCGGCCATATGAACATCGTTTGTTTTTTGTGCCATAGTTAAGTTAAACAACATTGGAATTCATTTAATTGTCAATTAAGAGGATTCTTTCTTGAATTCTTTCTTTCATGCCCTATGATGTCAGATGAAGTTGTAGGTGATTAGGACTAGGGATGAATATCGAGCCAAGTACTCATTTTTTTAAGGTTTTTTTCGAAATTGATATAGTTTGATTTAATATCATTTTATATATAGTCTGGAGATATTTTTAGAATCGAGCAAACGAGCCGAGCCAAATCCAATTTTCTTCAAAATTGACTAATTTCAATGTTTAACAGAGAACGAGTGTAATTGAAACAATTTTGAATCGAGCCGACGAGCCCACCGACGAGTTTTTTTCACCCCTAATTAGGATGACACGACCAACAAATTCCGAATATTGGTGTTCTAGTAATATTTGGACATTATTGGATTAGACACTAGTTTAGAAAAAGCACATCAGTTGCAAATGAAAATTGATGCAGAACTTATTTATGGTATTCTGGATTCCGTCACATATTGTTTGTAATACCCTAAAAAATTAAAGTTTGAAACTTAACTTTTGCAATTTTAAAATATGTGATAAAAGTGAAGGGCCAAAGACTACTTTAACACCATAACATAAGGTAGACATCTTTTTCTATGGTAAACATATTCATGTAATTGGTAGCAATATAAGTGAAGGACCGAGATGGCGAACAAAGGGGGGGTGAATGGTCACAAATAAATTTTCCCCCAAAATACTCCAACAAAAAACTCGACAAGATCGCTCAAAGGAAATCGTGAAAAGCCCGAAAAACTAGACAATTATGTGTACCCCTAGCTTGCATGGATAAGTACCATAAAATATGTGGGGATTTTTGAGACACAATCCTGGTTGTCTAGTGTCCATGATAAAGAGGAATCAATCAAACTCTTGCTTTTAGAAAGGACATCAATTCAAATCACAAAAGTTACTTTCAGAAAAGCAAAAGCAGAATTTCCAGAACTTGTCCTCAATTTTAACAGGAGGTTGGTGGGTTTCTGCAGCTCATAAAATTTTGAGAATTTTTCTCCCTATGAGAAACAGAGTCATGAAGAACTCCACCAAATTTATCCTCAAAAAGCCTTACAGAAAAAACAGGAGAAATCAAATAACACAGTCAGTCAAGAACTTCGAGCAGAAAATTTGGGGCTCGGTTTTCACCTCGTGGCGCCCAAACGGTGCAACAAGAGAACTCCAAAAATTTTCTGCAGGTGTATATCAGAGTCCCGCACCTCTTCCAACAAGAATCACTTAAAAAGGATTTTTATATATTTTTATAAAATTCAAATACTAAATGCTGCGCAAAGAACAAGTTCTGAACAAAGTTGGAACTTGAAAGAAAAGATGTTCTCTACTCAATCCAAGAGTGCAAAAGAGATGTAAAACCAGATGAACACACTCTAAACATCCAAAATCAACAGCATTTAGAAGGAGTAGAGGCAAATCTAAATTGCGTGAAAGTAAATTGCGAGAATGTAATTGCGGGAAAGTAAATGCTGAATTTAAATTGCGTAAAGTAAGGACATAATATAAATGCGCAAAATAAATTCAAAGAAGGATGGATAAAACTTTCATTTCTGGAAGGAGAGGTTACAAAGCCTCACTTTCATGTGAGCAAAGCTCAAAGGAGCATTCACAAACCTCAAAACCTTCAAGGGAAGGAGGCTACCCCTCCACCCCTATTTATACTACTCTTGGGCCACATACCACCCTTGGATGAGTCACTCAACCCTAAAGCACTCATCTAAGGGCTAGGATTAACCCACACACACAGCTATGCAAGGGCTAACCCAAAACACACACACATACCGGGTTTTCTTGCACGGTTTTCAAAGCATACTACTACCTAGACCCGCTAACCTATCAACTAGACCTAAATCCGACGGCCCTCATTGATCCATGCGGCATCTAGCTAGCATCATCTCCTTTCCTTATCTTCTTGACTTGCCCAGACTCCGACTCCGATCATCTTTCGACGATCTCCCAACCGTCTGGACCTTCGACGCTCCTCGCCTAGTCCCGATCATCCTCCGCCTCACCATGACCTAGCACCGTCGCCCTGCAACCATCAAAGACAAGGAAACACCTTTCATAGCAATGCCCACAATGATATGCAATAAACCCATCCAACTCATCACTACCGCGCCCATACGGCCGGTATTGCCACTCCTGGCAGAGACAACTCAAATTGCTTCATTTTGAAAATCAATCCAAATCAAACTCAAACTTGAGCATACCTTGCTCAAATAAAGTCAAATACTCATCACAAACATGGATGGACCTCCACATGGTCCTTCAATGTCCCCCTTGATGAGTATATTGACAAACAACACAAAAGGCATAAATTTGTGTTTGAATGAGAGAAGAAGAAAGCAATTTGATTGCGAAGCCAAACTTGGTCCAGAGAGATAGATATAAAATCATGACCAAGTTGACAGAAAGAGTTTAGAGCAAGACCATGAAAAAAGCAAGTTTTCCACAAAATCTCTAAAAACCAATTGTAAGTGCCAAATGTGATTATGATCCATAAAAATAGCAAAGATTTACAAAGATCATAAGAACCAACAAGCTTTCACATTTTTATCTCTCTTTTTTTTAATGATGCCATTTCTACATTTTCTCCCCCTTTTGGCAATATAGGCATCAAAATGGAATTTTCTCCCTCTTTTTATGTATGCAAGAAATGCAATCGAAAGAGCTTTCAAGATTATCCAATTGATCAAAATGGAAGGATATTACACCAAGCTTGTCAATTTCAGAAGATGACTAAACTAAGACATGTCCAAGTGCAAATACGAGCTTAGTTTTGAATATATCATTTTTAGCAAGATTTGACAAGTGCAACACTTAGCTTTAGTTTCAAAAATAGAAGAATAGCCACTCTAAGGATCAAAAGGAAAACCTAGAGTTCAACCTACTCAACACTTTGGGGAATCTAGAAGAGCATACAATGTCCTTCGGGCTCATTTATCACTTAATGCAAATTTTGATTTATCATCATACAAGACATAGAGGGGTGCAAATGTTTGACATTATTTGCATTCTTTACCCACATATGTCTTTGTTTTTAATTTATTTGTATTATCTTTTGACAACCAATTGACTCAAGCCGTATGCGACCATCTCAAGATGAACTCTTAAGAGGATGGTCTAGGTCAAAATCGATGTATTCCAAGTTCATCCCAAGTGCAATGAGAAGCGGTCTTATGAATGCAAGGTGTTGAGTCGTATGTGCACAAGAAGAGTCAATTTTGTTTAATTTTCATTTTTAGCACAATGATTCATGAGCAATTGAAGGACTCTAGCATGGATCAAACTAGTTTCACCCAAGTTGCTATAAGGACTCTAGAGAACTCCAAAATTTCTCAAATTATGGCACAAACCTCTAGAGAAGAAACCTAGCAAGTAAAAGCAACAGTTTCATCAAGTTTCTCATTTAAGGCTTATTTCATTTTTAAGCTTAGCAAGTTAAATGAACTTGGACATAGCTAAACTAGTGATTTTCTTCAAATGATGTAGCATGGTGTATAGCATGAAGAAGAAATCAATTGCATAATAGACAAAGCTCATAAAACAGAAAATGCAGTCTAAATGCAATGCATGAACAGATTCCCAAACTCCCCCTCAACAAATGAATCAATTTTAAGCTCAAATCTGGTTAAAGTTGAGTTATTATCAAGATTAGGCATAAAGAAAACCCGAATGAACTCAATAACAACTAGAAAAACAGAATGAGGAGAAGAAATCGAGAAACTGCAAAACTGGATGGCTATAGAGTATAGAAAAGATATAAGAGACTTACTACGGCTTAGACTCGCTCTTATCTTCCCCAGTGACTGACATAGGGAAGCTGACTCTAGATCCCAACTAAGGAGTGCACACAGACCCTGTCTACCCAAGAGGCCCAATACCTACTGACTTATAAGACTGTGAGGGAACTCAACCTAGAGAGAAGAGAGAACAGCTAATCACGCATGATAGCAACCTAAAGCACAAGATAAGAGGTCAATGCAAGGCATGCCAGAAGTCTAAGTGAGTGAACTCAACTCAAGAAAACAAGCCCAAAGTCACCGGAAGAAACACAAAGAAAAGAAAAGCTGGAAGAAAACATATAATACATAATATACAAACCAGCTCCCCCTCACGAAAGGCCGTAAGGGCTCACGACTCCAAGCTCACTCCTCAAGGCACCAAATCTGGAGCTATCCAAAGGCTTGGTGAAGATATCGGCTAACTGAAGGTCACTCTCTACGAACTGAAGCGTGATATCTCCCTTCTCCACATGGTCTCTAAGGAAGTGATAACTAATATCAATGTGCTTGGTCCGGGAATGTTGCACTGGGTTTTTAGCAATGCAAATAGCTGAAGTGTTATCACAAAAGAGTGGCACACTCTCTATCTCTAACCCATAGTACCGTAAGGTCGATCTCATCCAGAGCACTGCTACAAAGAATCGGTCGCAAAGAACATACTCGGCCTCACGGTGGATCAGGCAACCCTGCATCGCTTCCTAGATGACCAAGAAACAAGAGAAGTGCCAATGAATTGGCAAGTACCATAAGTGCTCTTCCTATCTATCCTACAGCCAGCAAAGTCGGCATCGGAAAAGGCTCTAAGAGATAGACAAGAAGAAGAAGAGTACCAAATACCATAATCAGTGGTAGCACGAAGGTACCTGAAGATGCGCTTGATCGCTCGGGCGGTGAGGCGCGAGGAGAAGCTTGAAATCGAGCGCACAGACACAAAGCGAAATGTATGTCCGGCCTCGAAGAAGTGAGGTACAAGAGGGAGCCGATCATGCTCTGAAACTCCTTTTGATCAGCAGGCTCACCATCCTCATCGGGCTCGAGGATAGCAGTGGTGGCCATAGGAGTCATCACCGGCTCCCATCAGACATATCAAAGCGCCTCAGAAGGTCACGAGTAACTTGCCTTGATGCAAGAAAGTACCCTCCCGAGTCTGCTTGATTTGGAAGCCAAGAAAGTAGCTCAACTCGCCCATCATACTCATCTCAAACTCTGTGCTCATCACCTTAGAAAACTGAGACACAAGCGAATGAGACGAGCCACCAAAAATTATATCGTCCACATAAATCTGGACGAGAAGAAAATGCGACTCATGGTGTCTGATGAACAGAGTCTTGTCTACTACGCCCATTTTGAAGTCATGGCAGAGAAGATAAGACTTGAGCCTCTCATACCATGCTCTGGGGCTCGCTTGAGTCCATCTGAGCTTTGGAAAGCTTGTATACATGACTCGAAAACTTGGGGTTCTCAAATCTTGGAGGTTGTTTGACATAAACCTCTTCCTCAATATAGCCATTGAGGAATGCACTCTTGACATCCATTTGATAGAGCTTGAAGCCCCGGGATGCAGAGAATGCAAGCAGGATTCGGATAGCTTCTAGCCTAGCTACAGGGGCAAAGGTTCCACACTCTGCTTGTTTTTGAACACCCACTTGGTCCCAATGACATTATGACCAGATGAACGTTCTACAAGCTGCTAGACTTTGTTCCTCTCGAAGTTTTCAAGTTCCTCATGCATAGCATTAGTCCAAGACTCATCAGATGATGCATGAGTCACAATCTTCGGCTCAAACGAGGCAACAAAGGCAGAGTGAAGGCAGAAACTGGACAAACCTGATTTTGAGCGAGTGACTCGCTCAAATAGATCGCCGATGATCTGATCAGGTGGATGAGAACACTGAATATGACGGGGAGGTCCAGAAGCAGAAGTGGCCTCTACCTCATGCACAAAAGAGGCAGGAGCAGAGCCACTAGCTGAATGAGAGTCAGAAGGCAAGGGCTGGCCTTCCTGAGGTGCAGAAATGGAAACAGGAGGCACCTCTGGTGTAGAGGGGACTGGATCAGGTGGAACACCATCATCTCTATCATCCTCATCCTCTACAAAGATGGTCTCGAAGGAAGAAGAAGAGCCTAAAATATCGGGTCTAGCTCCTGGGCTAGCTTCATCAAAGGTCACTTCACAGGTCTCTATGATCCTATGCGCATCGTAACTCCAGACCCTATAGTTACGAGAAGAAGTCGAATAACCCAGAAAGATACCATCAGAAGAATGAGACTCAAACTTATCTAGGTTACCAGACTTCAAAATTAAACACTTACAACCAAACACACAAAAATGAGAAACATTGGGCTTTTGCCCATACCTCAACATGTAAGAAGTGCGGCGCAAATGTGCTCTCAAGAATACACGATTAGAAACATGGCAAGCAGTAGCTATAGCCTCAACCCAAAACTTCCTAGGAGTCTCAGACTGTCTAGCATCGTCCTGGCCATTTCTACAGTGGTCCTGTTCTTCCTTTCCACTACGCCATTTTGTTGAGGGACGTAGGGAGAGGAGAATTGATGCTCCAAACCAGACTCCACACAGAAACTCTCAAAATAGGAGTTCTTGAACTCCGTGCCATTGTCACTGCGTATAGCTCGTAGGGCACCAGGGAGCTCAAAAGAAAACCTATGAACCAAACCCCTAAAATGGGTAAAAGTCTCATCCTTCGAGGACATGAAAAACACCCAAGAATACCTCGAAAAGTCATCAACAATGACAAGAACATACCACTTCCCACCCACTGACTACACTCTAGCTGGACCAACACTGTCCATATGTAAAAGCTGTCCTGGTGCATCAGTCATCATAACAGTGACTGGGGGATGAGAAGTAGCAACCATCTTGCCATATCGGCAGGGAGAGCAAACTAAGTCTTTGACCATTTTGAGTTTGGGCAAACCACGAATGAGATCGTGGCTGCTAACTCGGGTTAAATGATCAAATCCAATGTGACCAAGTCTCCTATGCCAGAAGGAGAGATCACGGACTCGAAGCAATCAAACACCAAGAGAGTCTTGGAAGAAGCAGAAAAATCAGCACGGAAGACTCTCCCAAATCTAGAAATCCAAGAACTAACCCTCCCGATGAATCGAGGATTCTACAGCATTACTCTTAAAACTCACCTCGAAAGAGTCATCAATAAGTCGAGAAAGCAGAAAGCAAATTGTATTGCGACTTACTTACTAAGGCAACATTTTTAAGAATGAAATTGTCATTAATGCAAATGGTACCTTTAGCTATGACTCTACTCAAGAAGCATCCCCAAAGTGATCAACTCATCACGGGGCTCGGACTAGGAAGAGAACCATCGAGAATCTCCGGTCATATGACGAGAACAACCGAGTCGACAATCCAAACATCTTCCTTCCCATCAAGCGAACCGATCAAGACACAAGAGAGAAAGATGACTCAGTACTGGGATAGAGTGAAGACTTAGGAACCCAATACTGAACCATACGACACCTCAGAGTACCAGTCACAGAAGAAGACTGGACTGAAGTGTCTCTTTGACGTTTAACCCTAACAAGATCAGTAGCAACTCTAGTAGATGATCTAGGAGCTGAAACTGGGTTGGCATACCGTGGTGCAAAAGCCGAACAACCCAGTGAAGCTGCCTAAAACTCCTACCAGAAAACACATTACGCCGCTGATATCTACCTCGATGAGAAAAACGAGGAATATCAAGAGGACGGCGGAAAGACTGACTACGAACTGCTCCAGGACTAAAACTCAAAGAACTAGCATGAAAACCGAGTCATAGACGCTGCCCAAAAACAGACGACTCTCTAACCTGTCTAGAAGCAGTGTGTGCCTTAGGAGCACTCAAAGTCTGGGGATGACCTTGAATATCCTTAAGGGCAGCAACACGCTCACGCCGATTGATCTTGGCGCGCCTGAAGTTGAAATCTACTAGGTGACCATCCTTCTTACAGAAGGTGCATGTGTACTTCGCTTTGCTAGAGGCAGAAGCAATAGAAGTAACACCCTTCTGGTCAGAAGTCCTATGGACAACCCCAGCAGACCTAAACACGGTGGTACTCACTCTGGGAGCTACCACAATTTCACCACTCTTGGAGCCGCGCACAATGGTGGGATGATGCGCCCGAGCGTGCTCCAAGGGATCAAATCCTAGACCTTGATTGAATCTACTAATCTTGGATTAGTCTAGAATAAGACTGAGCTTCTTCTTGCCTCCAACAAACTTCTCGAGAGTGCTCATAAGATACTGGCAATCTCGAAAGAAAGAAGAAGAAGAAGAAGAACCAGAAAGATGAGCTCTCTCAGCACGTGCATTTTTCTCCCTCAGCACGGCTGCCTCAATCTTGAGGGCCTCACAAGAAACGCAAAACGCATTTCTAATTCTATGAGCTTGGTCTTCTAATTTCTTCCTAAGCTCGACATGGATTTTATCCAAGTCCCCCTCAATCACAGAACATCGCAAGTAACTTTCTTGTGACTTATCTAGTAAGTCCTTAGCAAGTTTAGCACACTTGGCATTTAAGGATTCATTGTCAAGTTTTAGTTGCCTCTGACCCTCACATGAGCCGTTGGGTCCTTAGAAGCATGCATTTCAAGTTCATCATTTCTAGAAGAAAGCTTCCTAAGGTGATCGCTCATGGCATCAATTTCGGCAAGCAATTTAGGGCAATTAGCACAAGGAGTAGAGTGAGCATGAAGAAAACTAGCATCTAGTGGAATAGCATCAACAGAGTTATCGCTAGCATTCTTTAACTTAAGACTTTCTAATTCAGTCAACACACTATCATGCATAGTCCTTAAGTTCTCCAACTCCACAAGAATAGCATCACACAAAGAGCAATCATCAGTGACTCAGGAGGGAGAAGATCTAAGAGAAGCTAACTCCCGAGTCAAGGTACATATTTCCTTCTCAAGCTCCGTACACCTAGCTCTAGCTCTAGCATGAAATTTTCCTAATTTGCAGAAAGCTTCGTTGAGCTGGTCATAGGAGGGTACCTCGTCCGAGTCGCTGTAGAGCTCGGAGTCGCTGATGTCGTTGGTGTCGGCCATGAAACACATGCCGGAGAAGTCATCGCCGCCCTTCTTTTCTTGCGGTTCATCCTCGCCCTCGTCGCTCCATGTCTCGGTGTCGGAGAGGTTGATGTCGTCAAGCGCGGCGAGGACGCGGTGGAAGAGCTTCTTGTTCTTGGAGAAGTTGCAATACTTCTTCTCACGCGTCGGCTCACGAACTGGAGGCTTCTTGTTGCGGTTCTTGTCGGTGTAGTCGTTCTTGCCCGAACCGCCAACGTCGTTCTTGCCCTTCTCCAGCTTGGGACAGTTCGCCCGAATGTGGTTGGGGCCACCACACTCGAAACAGGTGATCATGCCACCTCTCTTCCTCTCTCTCACCCTCTTGTATGCATGAGAAAACTTGCGAGCGAGAAGAGTAAACTCATTTTCTAGAAATTTTTCCAGTTGGTCATCGTTTAGCTCACAAAGGGTGGAAAGAGAGAAACCAATAGAAGGATCAGAAGAAGATCTAATGGGATCGGTGACCAAGGCCTTCGACTGAGATTTCGTCTTCCGTGAGACGACATCGATCTCATGAGTCTTGAGGCGGGAATAAAGCCCGTCAAGAGTCAGAGTGGACAAATAAGTGGTGTCCTTGATGGTGGTCACCTTCATCTCCCAAACACGCAAATCGAGTGCGGTCAAGAAATGTCGAGCATTATCCGAGTCAGGGTATATACAACCAACTGCTCGAAGATCGCTCAAGATCTTGGTAAAATGACCGAAGCACTCATCAAGACTCTCACCAGCGTGCTATTCAAACTTGTTGAACTCACGCTTGAATTGGTCCTGTCGAACCGTCTTGATTTGGGTAGTGCCCTCATGGTAAGCATCGAAGGTCACCCAAATCTCATGAGCAGAACGAAGGTGAGAAATCTTGTCATACTCACTGCGGCTAAGACCCTGTATGAGGATGTTCCTTGCATTACCATTCGCCTCAACGTCAGCCATATTGCCGGCCGTGATGTTTTCATCGGCAGGAACCACATATGGGAGTTTCACCTTCTACCATATCAGGAAACCCTAGGCAGTGATGTATGACTCCATGCGCGACTTCCAAAATTGAAAATCGACTCCAGAAAAAATGGGAGGCTTGGTGGAATACTTGTCCATCGCCATGGCTCTTGAGACCGGTCAAATTCTATGGAAGAGAAAAACCGACTCTGTTACCAATTGAAGGACTGAGATGGCGAACAGAGGGGGAGTGAATGGTCACAAATAAATTTTCCCCCAAAATACTCCAACAAAAAACTCGACAAGATCGCTCAAAGGAAATCGTGAAAAGCCTAAAAAACTAGACAACTATGTGTACCCCTAGCTTGCATGGATAAGTACCATAAAATTTGTGGGGATTTTTAGGTCACAATCCTGGTTGTCTAGTGTCCAAGATAAAGAGGAATCAATCAAACTCTTGCTTTTAGAAAGGACATCAATTCAAATCACAAAAGTCACTTTCAGAAAAGCAAAAGCAGAATTTTCAGAACTTATCCTCAATTTGAACAGGAGGTTGGTGGGTTTATGCAGCTCACAAAATTTTGATAATTTTTTTCCCTATGAAAAACAGAGTCGTTAAGAAATCCACCAAATTTCTCCTCAAAAAACCTTACAGAAAAAACAGGATAAATCGAAGAACACAGTCAGTTAAGAACTTCGAGCAGAAAATTTGGGGCTCGGTTTTCACCTCATGACGCCCAAAAGTTGCAACAAGAGAACTCCAAAATTTTTCTACAGGTGTATATCAGAGTCTCGCACCTCCTCCAACAAGAATCACTTAAAAAGGATTTTTCTATATGTTTATAAAATTCAAATACTAAATACTGCGCAAAGAACAAGTTCTGAACAAAGTTGGAACTTGAAAGAAAAGATGTTCTCTACTCAATCCTAGATTGCAAAAGAGATGTAAAACCATATGAATACACTCTAAACATCCAAAATCAACAGCATTTAGAAGGAGGGGAGGCAAATCCAAATTGCATGAAAGTAAATTGCGAGAATGTAATTGAGGGAAAGTAAATGCTGAATTTAAATTGCGTAAAGTAAGGACATAATGTAAATGCGCAAAATAAATTCAGAGAAGAATGGATAAAGCTTTCATTTCTGGATGGAGACGTTACAAAGCCTCACTTTCATGTGGGCAAAGCTCAAAGGAGCATTTACAAACCTCAAAACCTTTAAGGGAAGGAGGCTACCCCTCCACCCTTATTTATACTACTCTTGGGCCACCTACCACTCTTGGATGAGTCCCTCAACCCTGGAGCACTCATCTAAGAGCTAGGATTAACCCACACTCACAGCCATGCAAGGGCTAACCCAAAACCCACACACATACCGGGTTTTCTTGCACGGTTTTCAAAGCATACTACCTAGACCCGCTAACCTATCAACTAGACCTAAATCCGACGGCCCTCATTGATCCACGCGGCATCTAGCTAGCATCGTCTCCTTTCCTTGTCTTCTTGACTTGCCCGAACTCCGTCTCCGTTAATCTTTCGGCGATCTCCCAACCGTCTGGACCTCCGACGCTCCTCGCCTAGTCCCGGTCATCCTCCGCCTCACCATGACCTAGCACCGTCGCCCTGCAACCATCAAAGACAAGGAAACATCTTTCATAGCAATGCCCATAATGATATGCAATAAACTCATCCAATTCATCACTATCGCGCCTATACGGTCGGTACTACCACTCTTGGCAGAGACAACTCAAATTGCTTAATTTTGAAAATCAATCCAAATCAAACTCAAACTTGAGTACACCTTGCTCAAATAAAATCAAATACTCATCATAAATATGAATGGACCTCCACATGGTCCTTCAATAAGAGCAGGTGAGTGGCCTGATGATGGAAGCGAGGGTGTTTTCCCACCCAGCTGATTTTAATCAGAGTAGACACATGTACGCTCGGTAGTAAAATGTGTGCCAGGCTCGGTGAGGCCGTACAGCTTCCGCAAAATTTTTAGCTTATGTAGTGGACAGTGTGCGCATGTGATGTGCGTGTATACTCTCTCAAAAATAATGTATTTGGTAGTAAATTAGTGTCTATCGTATCCAAACGATGTAGTCATCCAAGATTACTGTACCATTCTTACTAACCTTTAAATGATTTCACAAGCCAAATGCACCCTAGAGGTTAAGGGAAAATTTTGTTTTTCCACTAGTTAAAGACCTTTTCTCATTTATACCACTAATTTTTGCAGCCCCTCATTTGTAGAGCTCACTTATGCCACTAATTTTCTCACAATTACGCAGAACTCATGAAAATCATTAAGCCCAACAAATTGATGCGGCTTGCAGAACATGCAAGCTTTGGTGCGTGCGGTCCGAGTGGTAGAGCCACCAGGTGATGGTGAGGACGCCATCGGGTGTGTTGGCACGGTCTGAACAACACCATTGCCAACGAATTGGTTGCAAGGAGGAAGAAAGGTGGGATCGGGGAGATGCAGAGGAGGTGTCGGTGAGGGAGGGAGGAGGTGTCGGTGAGGGAGGTTCCGGCGGTGATAGGGAAGGACGGGAAAGGAGAGGAGATGAGGTGGGGCAGAAGAGGGGTAGGATGGTCCTTTCATTCTCTTAACGTTGCAAAGCTCAGCAGAATTAGACGGCAGCAGCAAAAACAAGCACAAGACTTCACTGTTGTAACCCTAAAAAATTATTTTTTAAAATTAACTCTTGCGTAATTTTTTTTATAAAATTGGCCCCCTCACCAGCAAATACCGCGCACGGGAGCGTTGCAATACAATGCCGCGCTCCCCGAGCACTGCATGGCCTAATGTCGCACACCGCGAGCACTGCATTGCCTAACGAAGAGTGCTGCAATACCGTTGCGATCCAAAATTCAAAAGAAAAAAATATATGTATGCAGTGATACCGTAGCGATGCATTGCTACAGTACCATACATTTTATTTTATTTTTGGATGCCAGGCGCGGCAATAGTCGTTGCAGAAAAAATATATATATGCAGCGGTACTGTAGTGCTGCAATACTACAATCCACGGTGGTACTATAGCTACGCAGCGCTACAGCACCGCTGTATATATATATATAAATGTTATTCTACATCTACGTGTAGAATAGCCTATTCGACTCTAAGGCTATTTAACCCAGTCAGACCGAGTCTTCCAGCGCACTGCCCCAGTTATTTGGACAAACCAACTAGTTAATACGTCGCATCACTTAAAATGTGTACATGATAGCCCAAAATAAATAATTAATGCATCGCATCATAAATCTAATTTCTTTATTTTAGCCGTAACTTTTTATTGATAGCTCTGATTCACAAAAGGTTTTCACCATTAGCTTACTGACGACGAGAACAACACAATGATATAAGTCTCACCGCATGAATCAGATTTTACTATCTATAAATATAAATTTTACTATCGGTATAGATAGATTTTACTATCAATATACACGGCGTTTATTAGTGAGACTTATATTAGTATGTTGCTCTCGTCGTCAGCAGGCTAATGGTGAAAATCTTTTGTGAATCGGAGCTGTCAATAAAAAGTTAAGCCTAAAATAACAAAATTAGATTCATAACACAACTTACTAGTAGGTTGGATTACTTACTAATGTGTTTTTTAGTCCATACAGGTATATGTTTTCTTTTTGATTTAGCTATATCTTTTTATTGGAAGCTTCGATTTGCAAATAGTTTTCATCAGAAGCTTACTGACAACGAGAGCAACAGAATCATATAAGGTTTGATAATAAACAGTAATTTTTCTTACTGGTACCAGAAATTACTATATATAAAATGTTTAGTGGCGAGGCTTGTATCATTATGTTGTTCTCATCGTCAACAAGTTACTAGTGAAAATCGATCGTAAATTGGAGCTACCAGTAAAAAGATATGGCTAAATAAAAGAAAATAAAATTCATGTACAATCTACGATCACAGATTTAGTAGTCGTTGGGCATTAGTGGATGGGTTGGATTACTAGTCGGGTCGGCCCAACATCGATTATTATTGAAAGACCATGTGGAGATCCACCATATTTGTGATGAGTATTTGACTTTATGTGATCTAGGATAGCTTAGATTTGAGTTTAGATTTAAAATGGATTTCAAGTTGAAAGTATTTTTGCGCCGGACCGGGGTAGAAATAATTTTCTTTTGCGCCGGACCGAGTTAGGATAGACCTCACGTTTGCGTCGAACCAAGGAAAATGAGAAACAGAGAGTTTCCCATTTGCGCCGGACCAAGGGAAATGAGAAACAGAGAGTTTTCCATTTGCGCCGGACCAAGGGAAGAGGGAAACAGAGAGTTTCCCATTTGCGCCAGACTGATTTTTTTTGCGCCGGACAAAGTCTCGGTGAGTTTCACGTTTACGCTGGACCAGTTTTGATAGCCTGCAGTTATTAGCATTTTTGACAGTCTTCCCTTCTCAAAAAAATATTTGGTATACATGAAAGTTGTAGAAAATTTCAAGACGCATCTTTTTTATATTGACAAGTTTTTTATTTGAGCAACACAAAAAATCATAGAAAATCAGGAATGTTAACAGAGAATTTCACGTTCGCGCCAGACCAAGTCACAGCGAGTTTCACGTGTACGCCGGACCGGTTTTGACAGCCGTCAGTATTTAGTGTTTTGGAAGGTCTCCCTTGCTCAAAAAATTATTTTGTCTACATAAAAGTTGTAGAGAATTTCAAGACGCATCTTTTTCATGTTGACAAGTTTTTCATTTGAGTAACAGAAAAAATCATAGAAAATCGGGAAGGTTAATAGAGAATTTCACGTTTGCGGCGGACCAGTTTTGACGGCGTGCAGTAATATGCCTTTTTGAAGGCCTTCCTGTGCTCAAAATTTTTTGTGTTATACATAAAAGTTGTAGAGAATTTCGAAACACAACTTTTTCATGTTGACAAGTTTTTCATCTGAGCAACATAAAAAATCATAAAATTTGAGAAGTTTACTGCTGTATTGAAAATAGGATGTTTGCATTTGGTTGAAGTGTTTTGGTCCGTTTTGGTCTGTTCTAACCCCAATTCGTGATCGAATTGATGCGCTGGGTTCATGGTGGAACCAAGAAGGGTTTTCTTGTCTGTGTGGATGTAGGACTTCATTTGGTGGTCATGGTGAGGGAAGGGAGACTGGAACTAGGCATGGGATGGCTGGAGGTTCAAATTTGGCCGGATGTTCGCCGGAAGATGGCCGAAGATAACATCGGTGCAGTCCCAAGAGACAAGAGATCAGTGGAGAAGCTAGCTTATCACTACTTGGATCAAGGAGAGCTGTTGGGTTGCAATTCTGGAAGATAGAGTAGTGGATAAGTGTAGCTTGCTTTGAGATCCGTGCAAGAAAACTCATGTTATGGTGGGTTTTGAGTTAGCCCTTGCATGGCTGGTTGAGTGGGTTTATCCTAGCTCTTGATGGATGCTCTAGGGTTTAGAGGCTCATCCAAGGGTGGTAGGCGGCCCAAGAGCACTATAAATAGAGGGGAAGGGGCAGCCTCCCCTGTGTAGAAGGTTTTGAGGTTTTTGATGCTCCTTTGAGCTTTGCCCACATGAATGTGAGTCTTTGTAACCTCTCCTTCTAGAAATGAAATGTTCTTCATTTATGTTCATGTTTTATTTCCTTTACGTATTTACATTACGCATTTAAATTACGCAATTTAAATTCCGTATTTATTTTCTTGCAATTTACATTTACGCAATTTGGATTTGCCTCCCCTCCTTCTAATTGCTTACGAATCTTTTGCTGAGGTTTATGATTGATTCTTTCTTGAAATTCTATTTCAATCATCTAGGCTATCCATGCGTTCTTGTTGCAAGAAGTTGATCTTTTGCGTTCTTGAATGCTTGATCTTGTAGATTGCGTATCCTTGAGTTTCTTTGTGTTCTCTTGCTTGCTGGGACGTGTGGGAAGTTACTCAAGATCACTTTGATCATCAAAACCCCACGAGCAAGCCTTGATCGAAGTTCTTTCGATTTTTGTCGAAACTTGGTGTGTTCTTCCTTCCGGGGCAAAAAGGTCGGAACTTTGACGTCAATCCCTTAGATTGAATGTTGGAATAAGTTCCTGACATCCCGAGGACCTTATATACCAAGTTTCATTGAGTTTGGATCAATGGATCAAAATATTCATCAATTTTCCTTTTGAACCCGTGCTGAAAATGCTGTTCATATGCCTGATTTTACTGTAGCTATAGTAATAGTACCAGCTCCAGAGTGCAGTAGCACTAGCCTCAGGATGTTTTTTTTATGAAAATTGACCCTTTCGCTTCCATTTGATATTTAAGGGTTTTGGTTTTGTTTCTTTGGGTGAAAATCTGCATTTTTGATCTTCCTTAGAGAACATATTTTAATTTGGGATCATTCACCCCCCTCTGATCGCCATCTCGGTCTTTCAATTGGTATCAGAGCCGGTTTTGCTCTTTCATAGATCTTGACCGGTCTCAAGAGCCATGGAGATGGACAAGTATTCCACCAAGCCTCCTATTTTCTCTGGAGTTGATTTTCCTTTTTGGAAATCTCGAATGGAGTCATACATCACTGCCCAGGGCTTCCTGATATGGCAGAAGGTGAAACTCCCGTATGAGGTTCCTGCTGATGAAAACGTCACGGCCGGCAATATGGCTGATGTTGAGGCAAACGCTAAGGCAAAGAACATTCTCATACAGGGTCTTAGCCGCAGTGAGTATGATAGGATTTTTCACATCCGTTCCGCTCACGAGATTTAGGTGACCCTCGATGCTTACCATGAGGGCACTACCCAAATCTAGACGGCTCGACAGGACCAATTCAAGCGTGAGTTCAACAAGTTTGAACAACATGCTGGTGAGAGTCTTGACGAGTGCTTTGGTCGGTTTACAAAGATTTTGAGCGACCTCCGAGCAGTCGGTTGCACATACCCTGAGTCGGATAATGCTCGACATTTCTTGATCGCACTCGATCTTCGAGTTTGGGAAATGAAGGTGACTACTATCAAGGACTCCACTGATTTGTCGATCTTGACTCTTGATGGGTTGTATTCCCATCTCAAGACTCATGAGATCGACGTCATCTCTCGTAGAACGAGATCTCAGTCGATGGCTCTAGTCACCGATCCCATCGGGTCTTCCTCCGGACCCTCTCTTGATTTTTCTTCTGGTTTTTCTCTCTTTGCTCTTTGCGATGTAAGCGATGAAGTTCTAGAACGATTTCCAGAAAATGAGCTTGCACTTGTCGCTCATAAATTTACTAACATTTACAAGAGGGTGAGAGAGAGTAAGAGAGGGGGCAAGATCATTTGCTTCGAGTGTGGTGGCCCCAACTACGTTCGAGCAAACTGCCCTTGGTTGGAGAAGGGCAAAAACGAACAAGACAGTTCGAGGAAAAACGACTACACCGACAAGAACCGCAACAAGATGGCCCCAGCTCATGAGCCGACAAAGAAGAAGTACCGCAACTTTGCCAAGAACAAGAAGCTTTTTCACCGGGTCCTCGCCGCGCTGGACGACATCAAGCTCTCCGACACGGAGAACTGGAGCGATGCAAGCGAGGACGATCCGCAAGAGAAGGTGAAGGGCTGCGACGACTTCTCCAGCATGTGCTTCATGGCAGGCGCCATTGAAGTAAGCGACTCATTTGTCAAATGACATGGATGAGGTACCCACCTACGATGAGTTAAATGATGCCTTCTGTAAATTAGGCAAGTTTCATGCTAAGGCTAGGTCGAGGTGTTCTGAGTTAGAGAAGGAGGTAGATAGCTTATCTCAGGAGTTAGCTTCACTTATATCATGTTCCTCCCAAGACTCTGATAGCTGTACACTCTGTGATGCTTTGCTTGTGGAGCAGGAGAACCTAAGGACTTTGCATGATAGTGTGCTTGTTGATCTTGAGAATCTGAGGTCGAAGAATGCTAGTTCTGTTACTATTGATATTCCTGTTGATGCTAGCTTTTCTCATGCTCACACAAATGCTTCTTGTAATAATTGCCCTAAGCGCATCGAATTGATGCCATGAGCTCGCACCTTAGAAAGCTTTCTGCTAGAAATGATGAACTTGAATTGCATGCTTCTAAGGACCCAGTCAGCTCATGTGAGGGTTGTAGGCAACTAAAACTTGACAATAATGCTTTGAATGTCAAGTGTGATTAACTTGCTAAGGACTTACTAGTTAAGTCACAAACTGGTTGCCTGCTGTGTGTTGGGGTTAAGGATGATATGGATAAAATCCATGTCGAACTTAGGAAGAAGTTAGAAGACCAAGTTCATAAGAGTAGAAATGCGTCGTGCATTTCTTGTGAGGCCCTCAAGATTGAGGCAGCCGTGCTGAGGGAGAAAAATGCACGTGCTGAGAGAGCTCATCTTTCTAGTTCTTCTTCTTCTTCTTCCCCCTATTCTTATTGTGCCTCTTTCTTCCGAGATTGCCAGTATCTCATGCGCACTCTCGAGAAGTTTGTTGGAGGCAAGAAGAAGCTCAATCTTATTCTAGTCCAGTCCAAGATTAGTAGATTTAATCAAGGTCTAGGATTTGATCCCTTTGAGCACGCTTGGGCGCATCCTCCCACCATTGTGCGTGGCTCCAAGAGTGGTGAGATTGTGGTAACTCCTAGAGTGAGTACCACCGTGTTTAGGTCTGCTGGGGTTGTCCATAGGACTTCTGACCAGAAGGGTGTTACTCTTTTTGCTTCTGCCTCTAGCAAGGTGAAGTACACATGCACCTTCTGTAAGAAGGATGGTCACCTAGTAGATTTTTGCTTCAGGCGTGCCAAGAAAACTCGGCGTGAGCGTGTTGCTGGCCTTAGGGGTATTCAGAGTCATCCCCAGACTCTGAGTGCTCCTAAGGCACACACTGCTTCTAGACAGGTTAGAGAGTCGCTTGTTTTTAGGCAGCATCTAGGACTCGGTTTTCATGCTGTTTCTTTGAGTTTTAGTCCTGGAGCTGTTCGTTGTCAATCTTTCCGCCGTCCTCTTGATATTCCTCGTTTTTCCCATCGAGGTAGATACTGTTCGTTGTCAATCTTTCCGCCGTCCTCTTGATATTCCTCGTTTTTCCCATCGAGGTAGATATTAGCTGCGTGAGGTGTTTTCTGGTAAGAGATTTAAGCAGCCTCACTGGGATGGTCCAGCCTTTGCACCACGGCGGGCCAACCCAGTTACAGCTCCTAGATCATCTACTAGAGTTGCTACTGATGGTTTTAGGGTTAAACGTCAGAGAGACACTTGAGTCCAGTCTTCTTCTGTGGCTGGTACTCTGAGGTGTCGTATGGTTCAGTATTGGGTTCCTAAGTCTTCACTTTATCCCAATACTGAGTCATCTTTCTCTCTTGTGTCTTGATCAGGTTCGTCGGATGGGGAAGGGAGATGTTTGGATTGTCGACTCCGGTTGTTCTCGTCATATGACCAGAGATTCTCGATGGTTCTCTTCCCTAGTCCGAGCCCCCGGTGATGAGTTGATCACTTTCGGGGATGCTTCTTCAGGTAGAGTCATTGCTAAAGGTACCATCTGCATTAATGACAATTTCATTCTTAAAGATGTTGCCTAAGTGAGTAAGCTGCAATACAATTTGCTTTCTGTTTCTCAGCTTATTGATGACTCTTTCGAGGTGAGTTTCAAGAGTAGCGCCTGTAGAATCCTCGATTCTTCAGGAGGGTTAGTTTGTGGGATTTCTAGATATGGGAGTCTTTCGTGCTGATTTCTCTACTTCTTCTGGAGACTCTCTCCGTTGTTTGATTGCTTCAGAGTCCCGTGATCTCTCCTTCTGGCATATGAGACTTGGTCACATTGGATTTGATCATTTGACCCGAGTTAGCAGTCACGACCTCATTCGTAGTTTGCCTAAACTCAAAATGGTCAAAGACTTAGTTTGCTCTCCTTGCCGACATGGCAAGATGGTTGCTGCTTCTCATCCCCCAGTCACTGTTGTGATGACTGATGCACCAGGACAGCTTTTACATATGGACACTATTGATCCAGCTAGAGTGCAGTCAGTGGGTGGGAAGTGGTATGTTCTTGTCATTGTTGATGATTTTTCGAGGTACTCTTGAGTATTTTTTATGTCATCGAAGGATGAGACTTTTACCTATTTTAAGGGTTTGGTTCATAGGTTGTTGTCGACTTTTGTAGTCGGCAATGAATTTATGGGGTAGGCGTTCGATCTCAAACTCGAAGGTCACACAGGACAAGGGGTTTATACAAGTTCAGGCTCATGAGGAGATAATATACCTAATCACGTGTCTTTGGGATTATATGGATCTCTTGGATCCGGGGTTGCTCAAAGCACAATATGCTCTGGGCGATATGAGGTGTTCTATGCTCTATGGCTTGATTGCTCTATGCTTGGATGATTGGATCCCCCTGCTGTTGCCCGCCCTCTCCCTTATATAGCGGGGGTGGGGTGGCTTACAGTGTCCTGATCGGATAAGAGATTCCGATCGGTTACAAGATTCTAGTCGGTTATAGGACAGAGTTTACATCTTTACCTATCCTTCTAACGACTCGGATTACAACTGTATCTATCATTTCTAAACACAAGTTCAACTTCCGTTATGATATATCCCTTTCCGTATGGTTAAGAAGCTTGATGTGAAGGATATCTTCTGGGCCTTCATCTTGGGCCTTTCCTGAGGATCCCCTGGAATCTATATCCCACAGCAGCCCCCGAGTGCTTCATGATCTGACTGCTTTACTTAGGGCTCCCTGCCTGTAATCCCGACTGGTTTCCTTATCCAATCGAAAAAACCTTCCTTTTGCAACAGGCGAATTATGAAGAACTCGATCATAAATTCCGTCCTTTGCTTTTGTGAAGCGCAAATCTTTTACCGAGCTGATTTATTTGTGAGCAGCCTTACGGACTTCTTATCATGTCACAAACGTAGATTTGATACTTTTCCCGCCCGAAGTCTTTAATTTTCATCGCTTGACAGTCATCGGGCAGTCTTCGAGGTTGCCTTGTTTTCCGGTGCCAACTTGTTCAGCCGGAAAAAACTCTTCGTCTTCTGAAGTTGCATTAACACCAAATCTCTTCAGCTTCCGACGCTTAATATCCCGGCGCTTACTTCGATTTCGTCTAAATTGGCTAAAAAAGACGTACCAACGCTTCAAAATGTATCTCTTCGCTTTTTGCCCTCCATTCTTTTGCTTCAAGCTTTTGTCCTCATCATGCCTCGGTGGTATCATCATGCAAAGGTGGACCCTAGGCTAGTCAAGCGCTGGGAAGAGTTTGACCGGCCTTCAAGAAACATTGGAGGAGTTGGCGAAGAAGCGCAACCGCGAGGCCGCCGACGCACTCCTCGAGGTCGTCCCTGCCCTTTACAGGGCTAGGGATCCCTTCACCGAGGCACTCGGCCGAGCGCGCCGCGGGGAGGCGTAGTTCTCCTGCAACATATAGTTTCCTAGGCGTAATGCCTGGGGAATTTTTGTACATAATAAAGAAAAACCTTCTGTAGAAGAATCTCTTGTCTGTCCCTTGGTGTGTATTAATCTCGTTCTAGGGCGTCTTGGACCTTGTGTGTTGCTTGAACACGAAAGGAGGCGTCCATCCGCGCTAGACATAGCTTAGGCTCGACTTGGAGCGCATCGTTGCACTTGGCGGCGATCCCCATATCCGCATTGCGAGATATAGTTTTAGTCCAACTTGAGGCGTAACGAGATTATCTGGCTCATGGCGAATGATACCCATATCCTAAGAGCATGGCCCAGCTCCTTGGGCGTATCATGATTTCATATGGCTCTTGGCGAGTGATATCTTTTCGGTTGATATCGAGGCGGCTTAGGCTCTCTTGGAGCGTATCACGTTTAGGCGACTCATGGCGAGTGATACCCTTTTCCGATTGATGTCAGGTTCAGCTTAGGCTCTCTTGGAGTATATTACTTTTGACGGCTCTTGGCCGAGTGATACCCTTTCCGTGATGTCGGACCGGCAAGCTCTCTTGGAGCGTATCACATTTAGATCCGAAGGGCATCCGTACTCGTTTAAAATGACGCACAGCATTCTCGGCCCTCGTGGAGCACGCCCATGGATCTGTGCCCGTTTGGGCTCAATCTTATGGTACATGATTCCGTCATGAGGTAACCACCTAAAGGCCCAACGTGGGGCGTACCGTAAGAAAACAAGTTTTTATTCAAGTTGAAGACCATCCACATCCCGTTTAATACGGTAAGTGGGAAACGAGCCCCATCATGGGGGCGACGTGGCCTCGACGCGATTCGGTCAAATTCTGTCAAGCCCCGTAAGTCGAGGCGACGGGACTGTAAATCACTTATGAGGAATCTGAAAGGATGAGACGTTTCGCAGCTTTTTCCCGCCGATTCGGCAGAGACCTTATTGTTGTCTCTTCAAAAACTAGGTTGTACGACGCCCGACAGTTCATCTTTCCGCCGAGCTTTTTCTCCTTTCACCTTCTCGCCTTCCTGAACTCTCCGCCACCAAGGTTAACCTTCGCTGTTCTTGCCTTCTCGAGTCGTTGTCAATCTTTCTGCAAGAATGTCTTCCTCTACTCCTTCTCCGCCTTCACCACAAGATTGGACGACCTCGACAACGACCGAGGAGAAGCTAAAATCCATGGTAGACGATGGGATCTTGCATGAACTGGCCCTGATCTCCGCACGCCCGGCCACCGGTGAATCCGTCCTGACTCCCCGCTCCGAGGATTCCAGCTGCGGGCCCTGAACTTGCCTGAACTGGCCCTGAAGCCCTATCCCTCCAAAAATAACCCCAAGGTTATCGGGGGCGCTGGATTCCAGCTGCGGGAAGGGCTGAAGAAGGATTACTTTGCCATTCCTGTCAAGACCTCCAACAAGGGCTGGCATAGGGAATGGTTTTACTGTGCCAACCCCGACTCGTCTCTACCTCCATTCACTGGGCGCCGTCCCTCAATGTCTATTTCCTGGGGTTCTACCCCTGCTTCTTCCGACATGGATCAAGTGTTTGAACTCTTGGCACTGATCGGAAAGCTGAAAGATAGCGGGCTTACAGGAGTGGTTTCGGCCCTCCACTTCATCGCCATGGGTGCAGCCCTGAAGGAGCGAGTTCATCCGGGATTAAACATAGGGAAAAAGTGACCCGACCCGGGAACGGCCCGACAATTTGCCAAGGGAGAGGTTATGCGCCAGGGCTGGAGAACTCTTTATCTCGAGCATCGACATATTATCTATCAAGTGCCCGAAATCTTTCAACATATCACGCCCCCTCTGCGGTGGCGATTTTATTAGAATTTTGCGTTTCTTCGTTCTCAAGTTACGCTAACTCTTGATCTTCATCTTGAGGATCGCATCGCGTTCTTGATGTTCCTCCCTTACGAAATGCCTCCTCGCCGGTGTTCTCTGAAGCAAGCCTTGATCTCGGCGAGGGGGCCCCGCCGCAAAGAAGAGAAAGAAGATCTTGTCCGATGACCTCGTGGCCCCCGACGTCCGGTCGGCGGTCCCAAATCAAGATCCACTGCGCGAGCTCGGCGGGTTGTCAGAGAAGCCCGGTACCGATCGATGGCGGTCCGAGTGGTTCTTCCGGGTGGGCGGCTATTCGCAAGAAGCCCCGATGAGAATGAGAAATCCAACAGTCCGTTACTCCGTTGACTCCATTTTATTCTTGGTCTTGTCGACGATTCTTCTTCACAGGGACCCTTCGCTGATCGCCCGTCGGATCTCGCGCTGGGGCCTGCGAGGTTGGACCTCCGGAATTCATACTTGGCTGTGGGAAAGCGCTTCGAGGGCGCCGAGCGTCTCCTAGTCCCCGACGCCGTCTCTGTTCGCGTTGCCTGCGGCAGATCCGTTGCTCTGAGCCGTCCTCACGCTTTCGTCCCCGAGGTTGAAGAGATTCACCGAGTCCCGCCCCTGCCGCCCGGCTAATAACAGATACCGCCTTTGCCGATGATGAGGGTTTGAAGCTTTTGGACGACCCGGAGAAAAAGCAGAGAGAGAGGGATGACTTTCTCATCCATGCCAAGGCTTGTGCGCATGCCGCCTAGGTGAGCATTCCTCCAAGACCGCTGTGTCCCTGCTTCCGCCCTTCTTAAACGCGTTTACCTTTTGCTATGATGATTATAGAAAATAGGGGAGCGCTTCGAGCGAAAGTCCGAGTACATTCAAAGGATGCTCCCTGAAATCCGGACGCGCCAGGAGTACCTGGCCGACCTAGCACGCATCAAAGCCGACTATACGGCCGAGCTGCGATCCCTTCGGTCCGAACTCCAGACATCACGGACAGAACAAAACGCTCTGCGCCAGGAGAATCTGGATGTCACCAGCTCTCTCCGAGGTAGCTATCTCTTGGGTTGTTTCATGTTTTTTGCTTAGTCGACTATCTTGCCGATTTCATGTGTTTGCTCCAGCTCGGGATTCGGCTCTCACGAAGCTCGAAGGAAAACTTAAAGCCGTGGAAGATTCCCGAGCGAAGCTGGAGAAGGATTTTGAAGGTGTAGCTGTCAACTAGTCTTCGCTTGATCCTTTACTATCCTCTCTAATGCTTTGCCTTGCAGATTATAAGGTCAAAACTCAGGCGCAGTACGCCGTCTTTGGCGAGAGAGTTAAGGTTCTTGAAACTTCCTGCGCTGAGCTCCAGGACGCTTCTAGCCCCCTGCTGAGTTCGCTTCATCCAAGTGGCGAGAGGCCACTCAGCAGGGTGAGGTCGTTGTCCGGCTAAAGGAAGCCCCGGGGGCCCTCAAGAACTCTTGAAGGAAGCAGACCAGCGGTGCGGCCGGACCACTGGCGATCACCAAGTCCCTCTATCCCGAGTGGATCTTGAGGCCCTTAGGGAAGGCTACGCTCGCGATGTTGACGAAGATCGGCTGCCGAGCTCGGGAGGAAGTCGGGGATACTTCTTTGTCGATTGTAGAGACTCTTGACCTTTAAAGGCATAAAAGTGTTCCTGTTTCTCCTTCATGAAAGTATATATCTTGAGAGGTTTGACCGGTGACCTTTGTTCATCGACTCAACCCCAGGCTCGGGATATGATTCATGGATCTTATCCACGAGTCTTAACATAAAAGCGAAGCACTCGAATTCACGATTATAAAAGAGGTTATATGAAAGCGACTTTTCAATCGAACTTTTATTCACAAAGGATTAAAAGAAGTACAAAAACTTAAGTGAAAAAGCGGCGTAGTTGTTCTATATTCCAAGTATTCTTGATTGTCGATCCATCTTCTCGCTTAAGTTTATAAGCTCCGGACGAATTACTTCATCGATGATGTAAGGGCCCTCCCAACTTGGGGAGAGTTTATGTTCGCTCTTTTGATTCCTCCTTAGGACTAGATCTCCTTTGGAGAACGCGCGGCTCTTTACATTACGCCCATGATAACGTCGTAAGCCTTGGAGGTATTTTGCCGAACGAATTGTTGCGATATCCCTGGCTTCTTCCAATCTGTCAAGGTCTTCTAGCCGGCTGTCTTCTGAAGCGATCTCTTCATAACTCCGAACCCGCGAGGATCCGAATTCTAACTCGGTTGGTAAGACTGCTTCTGTGCCATATACCAGAAAGAAAGGTGACTGCCCGGTTGCTCTGCTGGGGGTAGTTCGTAACCTCTAGAGTACTGAAGGCAGTTCTTTGACCCACCGAGTAGCATATGGTTGGAGTCGATCGAAAATTCTTACTTTTATGCCTTGGAGCACCATGCCATTAGCTCGCTCAACCTGTCCGTTACTTCGGTGGTGCGTGACTGACGCGAAGCAAATTTTTATGCCCAGCTCCTCGCACCAATCTTGAAATACTTCGCCTCTGAACTGAGTGCCATTATCCGTGATGATTCGGTTGGGTACGCCAAATCTAACCACGATCTCGTGAAAGAATTCTCTGGCCTTTGCCGTCGTAATGGTGGCGACTGGTTTGGCCTCAATCCATTTGGTGAATTTATCAACGGCAACAAAGAGATGAGTGTAGCCTCCTTGAGCCTTTTTCAAAGGTCCCACCATGTCGAGCCCCCAGACCGCAAATGGCCATGTAATCGGGATAGTCTGTAGTTCCTGCGCTGGCTTGTTCATTTGGCGTGCAAAAAACTGACATCCTTCGCATGTCCGGACGATGTCCTCCGCATCTGTGACGGCAGTCGGCCAAAAGAACCCTTGGCGATAGGTTTTTCCGACCAGGGTCGATGACGCCGCATGGTTCCCACAAATTCCCAAGTGGATTTCTTTGAGCAGGTCTTTCCCTTTTTGTTTCGATATGCATCGACACAGTATGCCAGAGGAGCTCTTACGATAAAGCTCCTTTCCAACGACTACATAACTCTTGCTTCGGCGCATGATCCGCTCGGCTTGGACGCGATCCTCGGGTAGCTTGTCTTCTGTCAGGTAGTCCAGGTATGGAGATGTCCAATCTGGGGTAATAATTAAGACCTCTGCCTCTTCCCCTTTTTCTATTGGACTGTCTGCTTTTGGCCGAGCGCTAATCGTGGGTTTATGAATTTCTTCTACAAATATTCCCACGGGCACCTTGGACCGGCAGGATCCCATCTTCGCCAATTCGTCAGCTGCTTCGTTGTCCCGTCGAAGCATGTGAACAAGCTCGAGTCCATCGAAATTGCTTTCTAGCTTGCGCACTTCTTGGCAATATGCTGCCATGTTGTCCTCGATGCAAGACCATTCCTTCTGCACTTGATTGACCACAAGCATTGAATCTCTGCGAACCGCCAGTCGTCGAATGCCGAGAGATATGGCGATACGGAGTCCGTGAATGAGTGCCTCATACTCGACGGCGTTGTTGGATGCAGGAAAAAATATTTGGAGGACATACCTCAATCTTTCTCCACTTGGTGATATGAGCACTTACCAGCCCCCGCGTCGCTGAGCATGAGGGAACTGTCAAAGTACATCGTCCAATACTCGTGATCTTTAGTAATCGCCGGGTGCTGCAATTTCGTCCACTCGGCAGTAAAGTCAGCGAGTGCTTGGGATTTGATGGCCATGCGGGGCTTGAATTGAATGTCAAAGGCCCCGAGTTCAGCTGCCCATTTGGCAATTCTCCTAGTGGCCTCCTGGTTGCGAAGTATGTCTCCGATCGGGAAGGAGGTGACTACCGAAATGATATGCTCTTGGAAGTAGTGTTTAAGCTTGCGAGATGTAAGGAGTACGGCATATAATAACTTCTGCACTTGTGGATACCGTACCTTGGATTCACTTAGGACTTCACTGACGAAGTATACCGGGTGCTGGACTCTGTACACCTGAGCCGTTTCCTCCCTTTCTACGATGATCGCAGCGCTGACTACATGTGTTGTTGCCGCGATATAAAGTAATAGGGGTTCTTCTGGCATTGGTGAGACTAACACGAGAGGTGTCGTCAGGAAGGTCTTCAGATCTTCAAATGCTTGTTGCGCTTCCGACGTCCACTGAAACTTATCTTGTTTCTTGAGTAGTTTGAAGAAAGGCATATCTCGCATACCCAGTCGGGAGATGAGCCTGCTTAGAGCGGCCATACACCCTATAAGCTTCTGGACGTCTTTTTGGTTCGTCGGCGGTTCCATATTTGATATGGCCTTGACTTTCTCCGGGTTGGCTTCAATGCCTCTTTGTGACACGATAAATCCAAGCAGTTTTCCCGAAGATACTCCGAAAACACACTTCTCAGGATTCAGCTTCATGTTGAAAGCCCTTAAACTTTCGAAAGTCTCGACTAGGTCGATGATAAGATCTTTCCTTTCCCGAGTTTTTACGACAACGTCATCTACATACGCCTCCACGTTGCGCCCGAGCTGGGCATGAAAACACCATGTATCGAACGGCGATAGGTCGCGCCCGCTTTTTAGCCCGAATGCCATCGTGGTGTAACGAGAAGCTCGAAGGCGTGATGAGCGAGGTCTTGATATGATCTTCCTCCTTTAGGCGAATCGGTGATAGCCCGAGTATGCATCAAGAAAACTCAAAATTTCACAACCGCGATCGATCTACCACCGATCAATCCGGCGGTCAAAGGATCCTTCGCACGCCTTGTTGAGATCAGTATAATCGACGCACATGCGCCATGTTTTATTCTTCTTTTGAACTAACACAGGATTTGCTAACCAATCAGGATGATACACTTCTTTGATGAAACCTGTGGCTAGGAGTTTCGTGATTTCCTATTTTATGGCGTTCCGACGATCCGGAGCGAACCGCCGAAGCCTCTGTTTGACGGGTTTTGACTTCTCATCAACATGGAGAGAGTGCTCGATCACCTCCCTTGGTACACCTGGCATATCTGATGGTTTCCAGGCGAAAATGTCTCTGTTAGCTTGGAGGAAGGTGACGAGCACGCTTTCCTATTTGTCCTCGAGCCCGGTCCCGATCACGGTTGTTTTAAACGTGTCAGACGGGTCAAGATGATCCTTTTAGTTCCTTCGCCGGGCTTAATTCCCGAGGTGGCTTGCTTTTTTGATGGTACTTCTCCTTCGTCTTGGGCGTGGCGACCTCGGCTGGATGTTTCTTGCACAGGTACCGCTTCCCGCAATTCGGCAAGTTCATGATTCTCCGGTCGCATTGCGAGATTGCTTGATGTCGCCACGAGTGTGATGACTCCTTTGGGTCCCGGCATCTTCAACACCGAGTAAGTGTAATGAGGTATGGCCATGAATCTGGCTAGGCCAGGCCTTCCCAAGATGGCATGATACGCCGTCTCGAAATTGGCTACCTCAAAATTGATGAATTCGGTCCGAAAATTATCCTTGGTCCCGAACATAACGGGTAATAAAATTTGTCCGAGGGGGAACGAGGACGCCCCGGGGATTACTCTGTGGAAAGGCTGAGTGCCTGGCCTCAGCTCCGAACGGGGGATGCTCATGTCGTCGAAAGTTACGGCGGCGGGGCGTTGAGCCCACATTCGCCGTCGATCGTAACCCGCTTGAGCTTCACGCTGCGCTGGCCGGTCAAAGTACGAGAGGAAACTTACCGAATGTGGGACCTGCGGGGTGATCTCTACGGTCAAAGGTGATCGGGACCTCGGACCATTTCGGATATTGAGTCGTCGGTTCCCTGCGTTGATCTCCCGAGCGGTGAGTTTCTGCTTCCACTTGGACTCGTATCGGTTGAGCCCCGTAGATGTAGTTCGGCTCTGCTCGGGCTCCTGGAAATCTTCTTCATCCGGGAGTCCCTTCTTCTTTCTTTGGAGCAACCGCCCTTGGTGAGGGCTGGTTCCGCAGATTGACTTTCGCTCGCAAAACGCTTTAGAGTGAAGCAATCCTTAGCGGCGTGCTTTCCCTTGGGGTGGAAAGGGCAGATCGCTTCCATGACGGTGCTGTAGTCGGGTGCCTCTCTCCGAGTGGCTCGGGGCCGGTTATGCTCGGCTACCGCGACCAGCTCCTCGCCCTTGCGTTTCCTATCCTTGTGTTTAGAGGACTCGGGCTTGTCGCCCTTGCTTTTTTGTGTGGGATGATCTTCTTGCCGCTCGGCCAGAGCATCTGAGGCCGTGGCGTAGCGGTCGGCTAACACAAACATTTCTTTTACGGAGATTGGGGGCTTCCTGGACATTTTTTTTAATAAGATCAGGATCGCTTACCAATTTCTGGAAGGCAGCCACCACCACCGCCTCTGACACGTCTCTGACGGTGTTCTTCTTCTGCATGAAGCGCCGGATGAAGTCTCTCAGCGTTTCATCCTTCTTCTGGTGCAGCTGATACAGGTCCCACGGAGTACCGGGCCTCTCATAGGTCCCCTGAAAGTTGGCGATGAATTGCTCGCATAGGTCACTCCAGGAGTCTACCGAGTTGGCAGGGAGGCCCGTGAGCCATACTTGTGTCAAGGGGCTGAGATTGACTGGCAAATAGTTTGCCATGACGGTATGATTTCCTCCTGCTGTCTTGACCGCCAGGGAGTAGACCTGCAACCAAGCTTCTGGGTCTCGCTCCCCGTCGAACTTTACAATGCCTTTGGGGTTGAATCCCTCGGGCCAAACTACTCGGCGAAGCCGGGGAGTGAATGCTCGGATCCCATCGATGGATCTTTCATCTCGCTGGGGTGGACTCTAGCGTGGAGATCTTCTAGCTTGGTGATGACTGTCAAAACGTCGAGGTGAGGTTCGGCGCGGCAAGTCATTGACTCGGCGTTCGTCGTCACTTCCACTCCGGCGATGATGAAATTTGCGATCGTCGTGGTCATCGTGCATTCGGTCGTTCTGCCGATTGTAGCTTATGCCGAAACGCTCGAAATCGTCGCGGCATCCATGTCTTTCTTCGTCGTTCCGCTCTCGTCGCCTGGCCGTGATGTCCTGGCGGAGGTCGCGGTCAAGGATCTGTCGAGCGTCTCCAGTGGGCGGTGCGTGGCGTCGATCGCCAACGCCGGTGGTTCTTTGTCCAGCTGGCGGCGACACGAGTGGCCGCGTTAGAGCGCGAGTGTGCTTCTCCAGCCGGCTTCTCCTGATTTTGCTAGATAGCTGCCGCTGTCACCATGGCCTTGATGTGAGCCACAATCGGGCTCGCTGGATCGTCCGATGCAATCGCCGGGTCGGTAGCGTCGAGCGTCTTGAGCGGCGGCGTTACGCATCAGCGTGCGGAAGACGGACTGATCTCCCAACTTAGATTGCAGGATATCCTCCCGGACATTGCGACCCAAAGATCGGAGAGACCATGTTTTGATCTCTTTACCCTTACATCGGCGATCTTCTTCCGCGACGTCACGATCTTCTTGATGGAGATCGGTCTTCTGTCCTTCAATTGAGAAGATGCCGCGAAAATCGCAGCCGCTCTTAATGGAGCCGACTGGTTTTTCAGATAAGTCAGGGTAATGTACCTGAGATGGTTCGTCCTGGATTCTGCCAGATTGGATCTGGTTTTTATCCAGGCTAACAAGCTCTCCATGCATATTAGCGACGAAACCAGGCTTCCGAAGCGGAAAGCCTGGCAAGAAATAAATCCGCCGGTTGATGCCATCGAGTATGTAGGAAAAGATTGAAGCGCTACCCCTACCTGGCGCACCAACTGTCGACTTTTGTAGTCGGCAATGAATTTATGGGGTAGGCGCTCGATCTCAAACTCGAAGGTCACACAAGACAAGGGGTTTATCTGAGTTCGAGCTCTGCGAGGAGATAATGCCCTAATCTGTGTCTTTGGGATTATATGGATCTCTTGGATCGTGGTTGCTCAAAGCACAATATGCTCTGGGTGATATGAGGTGTTCTATGCTCTATGGCTTGATTGCTCTATGCTTGGATGATCGGATCCCCCTGTTGTTGCCCCCCTCTCCCTTATATAGCGGGGGTGGGGCGGCTTACAGAGTCCCGATCAGATAAGAGATTCCGATCGGTTACAAGATTTTAGTCGGTTATAGGACAGAGTTTACATCTTTATCTATCCTTCTAATGACTCGGATTACAACTATATCTATCATTTCTAAACACAAGTTCAACTTCCGTTATGATATATCCCTTTCCGTACGGTTAAGAAGCTTGATGTGAAGCATATCTTCTGGGCCTTCATCTTGGGCCTTTCTTGAGGATCCCCTGGAATCTATATCCCACAGTTGTCTTTTGAGCACCCTTGTGCCCTACGAGCTATACGCAGTGACAATGGCACGGAGTTTCTGTGTGGAGTCTAGCTTAGAGCATCTGTTCTCCTCTCCATACGTCCCTCAGCAAAATTGCGTAGTGGAAAGGAAGAACAGGACCCTGGTAGAGATGGCCAGGACGATGCTAGACGAGTACAGTACTTCTAAGAAGTTTTGGGCTGAGGCTATAGCTACTGCTTGCCATGTTTCTAATCGTGTATTCTTGAGAGCACATTTGTACCGCACTTCTTACGAGTTGAGGTATGGGCGAAAGCCCAGTGTTTCTCATTTTCGTGTGTTTGGTTGCAAGTGTTTTATTTTGAAGTCTGGTAACCTGGATAAGTTTGAGTCTCATTCTTCTGATGGTATCTTTCTGGGTTATTCGACTTCTTCTCGTAGCTATAGGGTCTGGAGTTGCGATGCACATAGGATCATAGAGACCTGTGAAGTGACCTTTGATGAGGCTAGCCTAGGAGCTAGACCTGACATTTCGGGTTCTTCTTCTTCCTCCGAGACCATTTTTGTAGAGCATGAGGATGATGGAGATGATGGTGTTCCACCTGATCCAGTCCCCTCTACACCTGAGGTGCCTTCTGTTTCCATTTTTGCACCTTAGGAAGGCCAGCCCTTGCCTTCTGACTCTCATACAGCTAGTGGCTCTGCTCCTACCTCTTCTGTACATGAGGTAGAGGCCACCTCTGCTTCTCAACCTCCCTTTCATATTCAGTGTTTTCATCCACCTGATCAGATCATCGGCGATCTGTTTGAGCGGGTCACTCGCTCAAAATTAGGTTTACCCAGTTTCTGCCTTCACTCTGCCTTTGTTGCCTCGTTTGAGCCGAAGGATGTGACTCATGCATTATCTGACGAGTCTTGGACTAATGCTATGCATGAGGAATTTGAAAACTTCGAGAGAAACAAAGTCTGACAGCTTTTAGAACATCCATCTGGTCATAATTTCATTGGGACCAAGTGAGTGTTCAAAAATAAGCAGAGTGAGGATGGGGTTGTCATTCGCAACAATACTAGGCTAGTTGCACAGGGTTTTTCTCATGTTGAGGGTCTTGACTTTAAGGAGACCTTTGCCCCTGTAGCTAGACTAGAGGCTATTAGGATCCTGCTTTTATTCTCTGCTACCTGGGCTTCAAGCTCTATCAAATAGATGTCAAGAGTGCATTCCTCAATGGCTATATTGAGGAAGTGGTCTATGTCAACCAACCTCCAGGATTTGAGAACCCCCAATTTTCCGAGTCACATATACAAGCTTTCCAAAGCTTTGTATGGACTCAAGCAGGCCCCCAGAGCATGGTATGAGAGGCTCAAGTCTTATCTTCTCAGCCATGACTTCAAGATGGGCATAGTAGATAGGACTCTGTTCATCAAACACCATGAGTCGCATTTTCTTCTCGTCTAGATTTATGTGGACGATGTCATTTTTGGTGGCTCATCTCGTTCGCTTGTGTCTCAGTTTTCTGAGGTGATGAGCACAGAGTTTGAGATGAGTATGATGGGCGAGTTAAGCTACTTTTTTGGCTTCCAAACAAGCAGACTCGGGAGGGTACTTTCCTACACCAAGGTAAGTACACTCGGGACCTCATAAGGCGGTTTGATATGTCTGATGGTAAGCTGGTGATGACTCCTATGGCCACCACTAATATCCTCGAGCCTGACGAGGATGGTGAGCCTGCTGATCAGAAGGAGTTCCAGAGTATGATTGGCTCCCTCCTGTATCTCACCGTTTCGAGGCCGAACATACATTTTGCTGTGTGTCTATGCGCTCGATTTCAGGCCTCTCCTCGCGCCTCTCACCGCCAAGTGGTGAAGCGCATCTTCAGGTACCTTCGTGCTACCACTGATTATGGTATTTGGTACTCTTCCTCTTCTTGTCTATCTCTTAGAGCCTTTTCTGATGCCGACTGCTGGCTGTAGGATAGATAGGAAGAGTACTTCTGGCACTTGCCAATTCATTGGCACTTCTCTTGTTTCTTGGTCGTCTAGGAAGCGATCCGAGTTGCCTGATCCACCACCGAGGCCGAGTATGTTACTGCAGCCAGTTGTTGTAGCCAGGTGCTCCGGATGAGATCGACCTTGCGGGACTTTGGGTTAGAGATTGAGAGTGTGCCACTTTTCTGTGACAACACTTCTGCTATTTGCATTGCTAAGAACCCAGTGCAGCATTCTCGGACCAAGCACATTGATATTAGATATCACTTCCTTAGAGACCATGTGGAGAAGGGTGATATCGCGCTTCAGTTCGTAGAGAGTGATATTCAGTTAGCCGATTTCTTTACCAAGCCTTTGGATAGCTCCAGATTTGTTGACTTGAGGAGTGAGCTTGGAGTCGTGAGCCTTTACGGCCTATCGTGAGGGGGAGCTGATTTGTATATTATGTATAATATATTCTCTTCCAGTTTTTCTCTTCTTTGTGTTTCTTCTAGGTGATCTTGGGCTTATTTTCTTGAGTTGAGTTCACTCACTTAGACTTCTGGCATGCCTTGCATGGACCTCTTATCTTGTACTTTAGGTTGCTATCATGCGTGATTAGCTGTTCTCTCTTCTCTCTAGGTTGAGTTCCCTCACAGTCTTATAAGTCTAGCGGTGTTGGGCCTCCCGAGTAGGCAGAGTGCTGTGTGCACTCCTTAGTTGGGATCTAGAGTCGACTTCCTATGTCGATCCATGGGAAGATAAGAGCGAGTCTGAGCCGTAGTGAGTCTCTTCTATCTTTTCTATGCTCAATAGCCACCCAGTTTGCAGTTTTCTCGACTTCTTCTCCTCATTCTGATTTTTGGTTGTTATTGAATTCATTTGGGTTTTCTTTATGTCTAATCTTTATAGTAACTCAACTATAACCAGATTTGAGCTTAAAATTGATTCATTTGTTGAGGAGGAGTTTGGGAATCTGTTCATGCATTGCATTTAGACTGTATTTTCTGTTTTATGAGCTTTGTCATTATGCAATTGACTCAATATTCATGAAATACATCATGCTATATCTTTTGAAGAAAATCACTAGCTTAGATATGTCCAAGTTCATTTATCATGCTAAGCTTAATTGAAATCTGAAAAACTTGAAAGCTTTAAATGAAAACTTGATGAAACATGTTGCTTTTACTTACGAAGTTTCTTCTCTAGGGGCTTTTACCATGAATTGTGAAATTTTGGATTTCTCTAGAGTCCCTATAGCAATTTGGGTGAAATTTGGTTGATCCATATTTGAGTCCTTCAGAATTGCTCATATGTACTAAATTGAAATCAAGAAAAATTTGACTCTTTTGTGCAAAATTGATCTCAACACTTTATATTTACGAGACTACTTCCCATTGCATTTGGGATGAACTTGGAATATATTGTGTATGACCAAGATCATTCTCTTAAGAGTTACTCTTGAGATGATCGAAAATGGCTTGAGTCAATCAATAAAAAAATGCAAATATCAAACACATAAGTGGGTAAAGAATGCAAATAATGTCAAATATTTGCACCCCGCTATGTTTTTCAAAGTCTTAAAGAAAATTTGCATAAATTGAAAAATGAGCTCAAAGGACCTTATATGCACTTCAAAATTCCCCAAAGTGTTGAGTAGGTTGAACTCTAGGTTTTTCATTTGATCCTTGAGTGGTTTTGCTTCTAGCTTTGAAACTTTACTAAGTTTTGCACTTGTCAAATCTTGCTAAAAATGACTCATTTTCAAAAATTAGCTTATGAGCAAAATTTGTTATTTGCACTTGTACATATCTTAGTTTAGTCATAACCTAAGATTGATAAGCTTGGTGTCATATCCTCTCATTACAATCAATTGGATAATCCTCAAAGCTCCCTTGGTTGCATTTCATGCATACATAAAAAGGGGGAGAAAATTCCATTTTGATGCCTATATTACCAAAAGGGGGAGAAAATGTAGAAAAGACATCATTAAAAATGTGAAAACTTATTTGGTTCTTATGATCTTTGTAAAATTTTGCTAATTCTTATGGATCATGATCACATAATCACATTTGGCACTTACGATTGGATTTTAGAGCTTTTTGTGGAAAACTTGCTCTCTCCTTGATTTAGCTCTAAAATATGTCTTACCAACTTAGTCATATTCTCAGTCTATTCTCTCTGGACCATGTGTGGTTTTTACAATCAAATTGCTTTCTTCTTCTCTTACTCAAACTTAAATTTATGCTTTTTGTGTGGTTTGTCAATATACTCATCAAGGGGGAGATTGAAATACCATGTGGAGGTCTATCCATGTTTGTGATGAGTATTTGACTTTATGTGATCTAGGATAGCTTAGATTTGAGTTTGGATTTAAAATGGATTTCAAGTTGAAAGTATTTTTGCGCTGAACCGGGGTAGAAATGATTTGCTTTTGCGCCGGACCGAGTTAGGATAGACCTCACATTTGCGTCGGACCAAGGGAAATGAGAAACAGAAAGTTTCCCATTTGCGCCGGACGAAGGGAAATGAGAAACAGAGAGTTTCCCATTTGCGCCGTACCAAGGGAAGAGGGAAACAGAGAGTTTTCCATTTGCGCCGGACTGATTTTTTCGTGCCGAACCAAGTCTCAGTGAGTTTCACGTTTACGCCGGACCGGTTTTGACAGCCAGCCTCAGGATGTTTTTTGTGAAAATTGACCCTTTCGCTTCCATTTGATATTTAAGGGTTTTGGCTTGATTTCTTTGGGTGAAAATATGCATTTTTGATCTTCCTTAGAGAACATATTTTAATTCGGGATCATTCACCCCCCTCTGATCACCATCTCGGTCTTTCAATTATATATATTTAACGTCGTAACTAAATTTTGCTGATATAGTAACATTGTTTCAGTAGAGTATATAATACATAGGCAATAGATAGTAATATTGATTCAACAGACTGCATCAGTTACGTGGCCAAACCTACTAGTTAATGCGTTATGTAGTCCGTACACGAATATGTTTTCTCTTTGATTTAGTCATATCTTTTTATTGAAAGCTCTGATTTGCTAACGGTTTTCACCAATAGCTTACTAACGACGAGAGCAACACAATGATATAAGTCTCACCGCATGAATCAGATTTTACTATCCGTAATATTGATTTTACTATCGGTATAGATAGATTTTACTATCGATACACACGACGTTTATTAGCGAGACTTATATCAGTGTGTTGCTCTCATTGTCAGTAAGCTAATGGTGAAAACCTTCTGTGAATCGGAGCTATCAATAAAAAGTTACAGCTAAAACAAAGAAATTAGATTCACGTACAAACTAGGAATGAACTTACTAGTCGTATGGATTACTTACTAGTCGGTTAATGTGTTCTGTAGTGTGTACACGAATATGATTTCTCTTTATTTTAGCGATATCTTTTTATTGAAAGCTCTGATTTGCAAATGGTTTTCACCGGTAGACGAGAGCAACAGAATGATATAAGTCTCGCTAATAAACATCAATTTTTCTACTAGTAATAGAAATTATGATATATATAATGTTTAGTGGCGAGGTTTATATCATTATGTTGATCTCTTCGTCAGCAAGCTACTATTGAAAACTGATAATAAATTGGAGCGGCTAGTAAAAAGAAATGACTAAATAAAATGAAACAAGATTAATGTACAATCTACTGTCATAGATTTACTAGTCATTGAGCATCAGTAGATGGGTTGGATTACTAGTCACGTCGATCCAGCCTCGATTATTATATATATATAGCATCGTAACTACATTTTACTGATATAGTAATTGTTGATTCAACAATCTGCTTCAGTTTCGTAGTAAAATCGACTAGTTAATGCGTTTTGTAGTATGTATACAAATATGTTTTCTTCTTTTTTTAGCCATATCTTTTTATTGGAAGATCCGGTTTGCAAACGATTTTCATCAGTAGCTTACTGATGACGAGAGCAACACAGATATATAAGTCTCACCGCATGAATCAGATTTTACTATTCGTAAATATAGATTTTACTATCAGTATAGATAGATTTTACTATCGATACACACAACGTTTATTAGCGAGACATATATTAGTGTGTCGCTCTCGTCGTTAGTAAGCTAATGGTAAAAAACTTTGTGAATCAGAGTTGTCAATAAAAAGTTACGACTAAAAGAAAGAAATTAGATTCATGTACAAACTAAAAATGCAACTTACTAGTCGGTTGGATTTCTTACTAGTGATTGGGTTAGTCCACCCAGGAGGGATAGTTTGAACACGGGATGGTTTGTATGTGGCTCTCTCACCGAAGCATCGTAGCGATACTGCTCACGCGTAGAATAGGCAGCACAGCGCGCACGCGTAGAATAGCGCTACCGTGTGTGTATATATATGTATGTATGTTTTGAATTTTGGATAGCCATGGCATTGCAGCGCTCGGGGAGTGTGGTGGCATTGTATTGCAGAGCTCCACGTGCGCAGCTTTTGTAGGCTAGAGGGCCATTTTTGCAAAAATAAAAACGCACATAGACTAATTTAAAAAAATAATTTTTTTGAAGGCTATAATAACGAAGAATTCAAACAAGCACGCCCCTAATGGAACGACGACAAAAATTAGTTGCATAAGCGAAACGTGGACTCAACTAATAACAGATACAAAATTTTCCCACCGTTAAACAATCGTTTACCATTGAAAACTATAACACCATCGTTGCTTAAGGTAGCGTTTGGTTAGGTGGATGAAGGTGAATAAGATATGTCTATTATGAATTTGGAGTCATCCAATTATTTGCATGAGTTGATCGCTGGATATAGTCATCCAGTGTTTTAGAATATCCCCTCAAAATGTAAAATAGTTATCATAAAAATAAGATTGGACGGGCTCATCCAGTTTGTCACATAAAAAGCTGTACTCGGTCAAATTCAAATTTCACCGAAGTATACTCAGTTAAATTAAAATTCCGGTCAAATTTTATCCAAAAAAATTCAAACTGAAATTCAAGGCATTGATTACAACTAGCTCATCCATCCAACCAAACAAAAAATTAGCTCATCCTAACCATTCTCATCCATCCAACCAAATAGCCACGTGGATAGCTATATCCAATCCAACCTCATCCAAACAATCTAACGCACCCTAAGTAATGGACTGTCCAATAGATCAGGATCTAGAACAGTTTGGCAATCCGCAGATGAGTATTCCAACAAAAATTGGTAAATAATTTTATCGCATTTGGATGCGAATGGACAAAGAGAAAATTATTATTCAAACATAAAAAGGAAAACCACATTTTCATTCATATATTTAATTAAATCAGAATAGGAATTTAGATAGAAAAGGTATCTATTCGAGTGACGAACATTTGCAGTTTATCAAATTCAGTCTTCATTGAATATTCGATATGTTTCTTACGGAATTTGCACCCCTACGGCCCTACCTCACTCCATCAAAATGTGATTAGCCAAGAAGGCCGTGAAGCAAAAGTTGAGAATTTCATGCAATTAATTAGAAACCTACCCAATTTGTCTATGCTTTCGCATTCCATGATTCCAATTGCATACATCGGATGCACACATATTTACTGCTGCTGATTTTATTCACTGGACTGCGGTGACACGGGTTGTTGCGATTACAGCTGCTCTTCCTCCAGCATGTTGACCACGGCGTGGGTCACCGCGACGCTGCCGCAGCTGGCGACGTTCACAACGCGGCACCGGTCTCCGCTCACGGCGCCGCACCGGCTGACGTCCACCGCCCTGCACAGCTCGACCTCCACGTTGCCGCACCAGTCGACGCGCGCGCCCTTGCACCGCGCCAGGCGCACCTCGCCGAAGCTCTCCACATCGGCGCGCCTGCACCGGGCAGCGCGGAGGCCGCCGCCGCATCGGAGTCGCGCCTCCCGGCACCGCTCAAGGGACACTCTGCCGGCCTGCTCCACCTCCGCGGCCCGGCATCGCGAGATCGACACCGCACGCGCGCCGTCCACGCGCGCGGCTCCGCACCGGTCGAACGACGCGCAGTCGACGCCCTCGGCGGCCGCATCCCCACACAGGGTGAATACTACGGTGCCCCCACCTCCGCCTCGCACGACGACGCTCCGGAGGCCGTCGGCAGAGAGGTTCCCGGGGCCGGTGATGGTGGCCGTGCCGAGATTACCGTGGAGCGTGCCCTCGTGGATGGCCGTCTCGACGCCGTCGACGATGACGACGAACATGTGGTGGGCGGCGACGGTCGAGGAGGATTCGCCGGCCTTGGGATCGACGAGCGCCATTGCCATGTTGTGTGGGCTTGCGATTTGCTTTTGGTAGCTTGGGAGTTGGGAGTCTTGGGACCTTCGGTAGGTGAGAGGTTGAGGAAAAGTCGAGCTTTACAAGGTGGATAGATGCAGTTTTAAGGTCGAAACAAAATAAATGCGAGAACTTGCGCAGTTGGTCAGGCTTAGACCTGCTTGCTTTTTTGGCCGATCTCTGAGGCAGTAGGCACGACACGGCATAGCACACGCAAGGTTAGATCAGCATGGCTCGAATAATAGGGATATATTGGACCTCGCGATCGAACACGATTGACGGTACGGCATGGCACATCAGCATGGGTCGTGCTTGTGCCGACACGACACGAAACAGGCTGAATGGGCCCAAGCAGGCATGACATGTGGCAAGGCACTCTACGGCAAATTGCGTCATATTGCGGCTCATCCTACTGCTGACTCCTTTTACGGTCTTTGCATGTGGAGAAATGAGAGACAACGGAGATGCTAAAAGGTAGAGAATGGGGACAGGAGAGTACATTCTCACTGACACCGAGTACGCACACTGAGCCGCTCCGCACTAGGGTACCCCACACTAGGTGTAAGGTTTTTAACGAGGTAAAAACTCTGTACCTGTTCAGGAATGAATAAAATTTAGTTTTTTTCCCGTACTATTTGTGTTCACTACCTCACCTTTATACGTCTCTGATTCCTTTCCTCGTCGCAATAGTACAAAATGGCCGAACCTAGGCGGGTATGACACGAAACCGGCACGAATCACAAATATGCCTTACTTAGGCTCGCCGAAAACGAGCTGGACCGGCACGACATAGTACGGTAGGCCAACTGGACCGTGGTGGCACAGCATGGTTTAGACAATAGCAGCTGGTACAGCAGGAAGTTCTCACACAAATCGCGAGGAAATGCCAAAGCCTAACATCAGCATGGTATCGATGGTGAAACAGATCGTCAATGTAACATGAGCCATACCAGAGGTCATAATTTGCATGCTGGTTGACATGTGGTAGACAACTTCATTTTGTCCATCAGTTTGGGAATAATATGTGGTAGAGAATAGCAACTTCGTTCTCAACTTGTTCCATAAGATACTCCAAAAATGGCTCAAGAACTTCGCGTCTCGATCTGAAATAATTGTAGTTGGCACACCATGCAGTCGAATGACCTCTCTGAAGAGAATATCAGTAACATATGTAGCATCATCATTCTTATGGTAAGGAATAAAATATGCCATCTTTGAAAATTTATCCACAACTACAAAAATATTATCCATCCCCCTTTTTGTCCTAATCAATCCTGAAACAAAATTCATAGAAATATTCTTCCAAGGTACGCTAGGAATAGGAAGAGGCATATATAAACCATGCGGGTTATTTCGTAACTTAGCTTTTTAACAGTTGTGCAGCATGCAACGTAGCACTCGACGTCACGTCCATCTTTGGTCAATAGAAATGCTCAGCCAGTATGTATTTCGTCTTCTTGACACCGAAATGTCCCATGAGACCTCCGCTGTGTGCCTCCTGTAACAACAAAAGATGAACGGTGCTAGCTGGAATGCATAGCTTGTTAGCAAGAAACATAAATCCATCATTTATCATAAATTTATTCTAGCTCTTTCCCTCTTTACAATTCAGCATTATTTCTTTAAATTCAGCATCATGCACATATTAATCTTTAATAGCCTCTAGTCCAAAGATTTTGAAGTCAAGTTCAGATAACCTAGTATAACGCCTAGACAATACATCAGCAATAACATTTTCCTTCCCTTTCATTTGTTTAATGATATAAGAAAAAGATTCAATAAATTCAACCCACCTCGCATGTCTAAGATTCAGTTTAGCTTGGCTTCTAATATATTTCAATGATTTATGATCAGAATGAATAACAAATTCTTTGGACCATAATTAATGTTGCCAAGTTTCAAGCACACGCACAAGTGCATATAATTCTTTATCATAAGCTGAATAATTTAAATTTGGCCCATTTAATTTCTCACGAAAGTAAGCAACATGTTTACCTTCTTGATGTAATACACTAACAATTTCAATTCTACTAGCATTACACTCAAGTTCAAAAGTCTTACCAAAATCAGGAAGTTCGAGTAATGGTGTATTTGTGAGCTTTTCTTTGAGAAGATTGAAAGTTTCTTCTTGCGTTTGTCTCCATTTGAAAAGGGCGTCTTTCTTAGTCAATTCATTAAGTGGTGTGGCAATGGTGTTGAAATCCTTTTCAAAGTGACGATAGAATCCAACAAGTCTATGAAAACTTCACAATTATATGACCATTTGTGGTATCGGCCAACTCTATATAGCTTCAATAGCTTCAACTACCTCAATCTCTGTGGAGTAACAATATAGCCAAGAAATGATATTCAATTTGTGTAAAAGATGCACTTCTCTAGGTTACTAAATAAACGTGAATCACATAGAGCATTAAAAACATCACAAAAATAATGACCAAGATGTTCCTCCAATGATTTGCTATAGATCGATATGTCATGAAAATATGCCATCACAAATTTGCTTATCAAAACAAGCAAAATCTCGTTCATTAATCTCATGAAAGTACTAAGTGCACTAGTTAGACCGAAAGGCATCATTAACCACTCAAATAAACCGAACTTAGTTCAAGGTACTTGTATGATGGTAGAAAGTGTAGCTTGAATAGGCTCAAGTGTGGTAGCAAGGAATAGCAATAATCAAATCAGAGAATGCAAAGTCGAAATATTATTCAAGGTGTTAGTCAATAGCTTGTTGGTCCTAGGCTAAGCCATACTAGAGATGCGAGCCTAGAACACAAGAGGAAAACACGGTGCAGTACAACACAAAAAGAGGGCGACACTTCTAATTTTTTTGACTTATTTTTCAAAAGTGCGCGTGCGCGTCGGCAAAAGCTATGCGGTACTATTCAAAGCTGCACTACGTCTCAAAACTAAAGGGTTACGGTAGGCTACACTAGCGCAAATTAAAAATTCTACTGATCCCAAGACGCCACGCAAGTAAATGATCATGGATTACAGATCATTATCACTAGACGAGCAATGCAGCAAAAGAAGATGTCGAAGCATATTGACGTTGCACGTCTTGGTATGGTCGTCGAACAGTGCGATCGGTCCAAACGATAGCTGAGCAGCAAGTTGATCCTTCAGCTTCTGGATCGGTCCAAAGAGTTGTCCTCAAACAGCACCGCAATAGAGTAGTGCCTCTATTAGTATCCATACGTCCGGGGTTGGAACGTTGAGCGTCAGAGTGCTAGCACCGTACGAACAATAGAGATGGTAGAGGATGGCTAGGGTTTTGGTGGTGGTGCAACTCTTGCATACAACATCTGCCTCAAGCCCTAAGCCTATGTCCCCTTTTTATAGCCCTCGGTGGCACCCAATCCTTGAGCCCAATCTGAGTTCATATTTAATTCAGCCCATTAGAATGGATCCAATACAAACTCTAACAACCGATTGTAACCGTTCCAAACCCCTTAGGTGTGTAACCCTAGAGGTTCATGTATATTTGGACATGACTCGAATGAATCTTTCCGATTGATAATCGATAGCGGTCCCTAGCAATACATATCAATTCCCAAATATTCATAAAGCATCGGAAGAACCTACTATAGTGTGATAATGTCATATTCCCTTTGCCTCACGATATCAGATCGAACTCAAGGCGAGAGTCGTGTCATCCTATGACAGCTTGATCCATTCAATCATACCGTAGTGGATTAATTATTCTAGATTGACTCTCAATCATATTCAGTATGGCCATGCACTTCCTTAATACATCTACCTCGAGGGGCCAGAGATATCTCTCCGTTAGTAGAAGGGGCAAATTCCATCTTAATCATTTATGTACCTTAACATGTTTCATGGTAAACCTGAAAACTACCTTTATAAAATACCTGGTTAAAGAGTAGTGTTTGGCAGCCCCTAAGTAAACCATTACACATCTAAGAAACCAATGACAATCTCAGATCTAAAGATCATACATACACTATGTATGAGACTGATGACACATAAAAATATATATAACAATTCTCGCAATGTCTCATAAGGGTTTATCCAACGCATGTTCTCCAACATGTGTCCACATTATTGATTAGATATCTCTATATCCTTATGACCCAAGAAATATGGTCATCAATCAATACATGTGCTGATCTATGAAACATAATTGTCATATATTATGATAACCGATCAGGGATAACTTGAATAACATCGATATACGAAAAGAGTTTCACAAACAAGTCACCTACTTGTTGATCAATCCAATCGAGATTTATTCAAAGGACAAACAATTATACTGTTCCATAAACATAAGCGTGATACAATCATTTCAATGATTGCCTCAAGGGCATATCACCAACAAAAACGACGCGGTGCACGCGAACGAGAGATGGATGGGTAAACAGGTAATTAAAAGATACTCTCTAAAAACAGGACAACGAATCTAACTCCAACACAATACCAATTCTATTCGGGTTCTTCTCTCTTTTTTCTGACTTTTCCTATTTTTATTTGAACTGAATCTTAGTACAAAACGATTCAAAGTCAACTTTGTTTCCTAATCCGATTTGATCCTTTCCTTTTCTTTCTTCTTGTATTCCAAGATGCAGCACGTGACAGCAAGCAAGGTTGCAATTGGTGCGTAGCAAGAGACGTGGAGTGGTCGATGTTGTGCGGCCAAAGTGAAGGCGAAAGGCAGTGGCGAGATGATAGTGGATGTGTGTGGTAGCGGCGTGTCGGGACCCGAATCTACAAATCCGGACCCTCTGTGTATTTTATGCTAGTCCAGGATCACGCTAGCACACACAGTCTTTACAGGGTTGCACATCACAGACATTCACAGCAATATAAGAATAAATAGTGCAAACATTTATATAAACTGAGTTGTACGACCTTATGGTCTCCTTACATAAAATCAACCACGCAGGGCTTACATTATTCAGAGTAAATGAAATAGCAGCGGAATAAAAATAAATGTCGTGGAAGCCTTCATCTTGCCACAGGCAACCGACTGGGCTTGCCCCCTAATTGTCCGGATCCTCAATGTACTCCTCCTCCCACGCTGGTGTAGACTCCTCCACTGATGTTGGGGTTGATAAGCAAGGAGGGGTGAGTACACAAGGCACTCAACAAGTAATTCACGGAATGCAGCGCTATTACTATATGCAAGCTTATTCCAAAGGATTGGCTTAATTGGTTGTTTTGCATCAAACAACATTTTTTTTAACTAGTATCTTATTTAGATTAAAGCAGTGAAACAGTTATAAATAATACTAATTTCTTCAAATGGTTTTTCTTCGAAGATTCTCGGCACACAGCCTTAACAGTTCATTTTTAACACTGGCACACAGCCACCCTTTCCACATTTTGTTTTTTAAGATCTACCCCTTGACTGTAATCCCCGAGCAATGCTCAATACCGCGAGCACGGCTATTCGAATAGATTTGACACTCTGCAGAGGTTGTACACTTTACCCACAAGATACAGCCATTCACCACACATGTGACCGTCCATAACAAAGCCTTTTAGGAACCTCTACCTTAACCAAAGAACCTCTCCGGTATCGCCTTCACTATCACTTCCCTCACACAGAGCCGAAGTATAGGACAGGCCAATCACCATTGGATGGGCACCAAGCCGTAGCACAGGTACGCTCCCCCGTACAGATACACCCCTATGCACTGTCACCCTGAGGTGTTAGAGGAAAGATATCAGAACCCTAATCAACTAGGTCTGTCCCATACCAGACATGTGGTTGTACGGGTGACTCAGATCAAAGGCTTGCAAGGTGAAGTCCTTAACTGACCAAAGCAAGACTTCCATCACTCAACAGTGGCACACAGCCCCAATGTGGCCCACATACTCACATCACTCTTCAACCCCTTTGCCACACAGGCCCACCTGGCACACAGCCTCTTGCCACTTGCCCCAGTCTAAAACATTTCCCACCCCGTTGATTATTGTGCAACACATACCAGTAATAACTCAACATCGGTACAGAACCACACAGGTCTCTGTACCTCAATCTCATCATGTGGCATCATCACACCACTTTCAAAATACATTCAATATTTCCTTAATCAACATTGTAGCATTTTCCCAAAAGATTATTCATGACTCGTTGGAAGGCTAAGCATCTACTCACGGTCTAGCCTCCCGTGTTGGCACAATATTAACATCCAAATAATACAATCAAACTTCGGGTGACAAAGATTTAGGGCATTCAAACAATAATTTGAAGGTGGCGTAACAAAATGGGTTGGTTATCTACATTATCCCAAAGTAGTTTAAATCCATTTTTATCTAATTTAGCATGCATAATTTCAAAGCAAAGTACATTTAGAAACTGGAATCAAAATGGTCAAAGCATCACTTGCCTTCAAAGAGTTACTGGTCGTGTTCCGAAACTTGGTCTTGAGCGACGAACTCTTCCTCGAAACCTTCCGGCAAATTTGCGTCTACGCGTACAAACAATATATGCAATAAATAACTAATACAGTAGACTAAATGACCTCAAATTCAAATACAATTCATCATTAAATAGATCACAATTTTATGAATTTTTAGAAATTTGAATCACCCAAATCCGAGTTAAAATGCAAAAGTTATAGCCGTTTGAAGTTTGAATAAAATCTGAAAATACAGAAATTATAAAATCCGCTTTTTCTTCCGAATTACTTTTATACTGAAAAATCGCATTTATGACGTCAGCATTGCATCATGATGATGTCAGCACAGAAATGAATTTCGGCCAAAATATTTTTCTGGAGAAATGACGTCAGCATGACGTCATCTGACACGTGGCATGCTCAGGGGCTGCCACGTCGCGTCGGTCAATGGACTGGGTCCACGACCGGGCTTTGGTTCACCGTGGACTGGTAGCACTGTGCCCGTGCACTAGCTGGCGCAAGCCGTGGCGTCAGCGACGATGCACAACCAATCCCGACGCGACACGCGTCAACATCTAGACCGTTCGCTCAACCAATGGTCGGATCTCACTCCCGCACGGCTCGGCGACGCCTCGGAGATCGCGCGCCACGCGTCAGCCATCCATCGGTTCTCACAGATCCAACGGTTGCATCCACGCGCACTGGGGATGCTTCGATCTCCGCGCAGACACGCGGCGGGATCGCAACGGTCCGTTTGGAATCAACGGCTGAGATTTGGTCATTGCCTCAGTCAATGTGCTCACGCGTCCGCACGTGATTCGGCGAGGGTTCGACGCAATCTCAGCCGCACATTCAAGAATGAACAGTGCCGATTCAATCGACAACGCAGCCAACGGCCGACGCGTGTACGCATCACAGCCGCGCATCTACGATCGAACAGCTACGGCTAAACTACGTGACAACGCTTAGATCTCTACCGCATAGATTCGATCCGACGGTGCACGTTATCCAAGCGGTTTACTGTATATTCTAGCGACGCAGCGCTATCCTACGCGTCCAAAGATGATCCAAGGGTCCATATTAAATCTGACCACCAAAACCCTAGATCTAATCCCTACGGCACATGACAAGATCTACGGTCACAAATCAATCTAAACGTAAACAGTGGTGGAGGCGATGTGGACTCACCGCAGCGGTTGGATGGCAATCGGGCGGTTGAAGGAGTTCGGCGAGGTCGACGGTGGCGCGAAAGAAGAGGTTGCCGGAGCTGGGGAAGACGACGGCGCTCCGGTGGTTTTTCGATGTGAAGAAGTGGTTCACTCGACGCGGTTCGACTCGGCAAGTACTCCGGTGACCTCAGCGACGGCGGAGATGGACCGGTGACGGCGAAGCTAAGAAAAAACGGCGGCGAGACAAAGCGGCTACTACGGCGAGCAAAAGCGTGCACTAGGGAGAGTCTCGGCGTGCGTGCGAGGAGGCAAAAGACGCGGCGTTGAGTCCTCTGCAGAACGCGCTCACCAACGCGGCTTAAAGGGCCTCGACGTGCGCGAAACTGCCGGCGGTAATCACGGCAATCAAAGCCCATGTCCCTCCGGCGATCTCGCGGAGATGAAGCGATGTGGCGAAATCTCGAGCGTCCGCGCGGAGCGATCCAACTAGCGAGGCGGCGAAGCGACGTGGTGATTTCTCGACCGCACGATGCTGATCCAACGACGAAAAACAACGGTGACTAGGGTTTTGGCGGGGCGGGCTGCGTGGGCCAGTGACACGGGCTAGGCCGGACCGAAGGTGTCGGCCCAAACACTATTCCGCAGTTTCTAATTCCTTTTCGAATAAAAATAATTCGAGAAAATAGTTTTGGCCAAAGAAAATAGTAAAAATATCAGAAAAATTCCGGAAAAACTTTGAGACATTTGGAACTCAAATAAAATATTTTAAATAAGATTTTGCATTAAATTTTGCAAGAACTTAATTGAGTTCAAGAAAGGTCAGAAATGAATAAATCCAATTTAAATTCTAATATATTCTCAAAAATCAGAAATACTCCGAAATTTAAATTAGGGCAAATTTTAGGGTGTTACACGGCGTGACGGCGATGGAGATCAGAACTTGAAACTCTAAAGGACTAGACACTACAACCAGTAGCTCGACACGACGATGCAACCAAACATTCAATAATGCAAAAATCGAAAAGAAATTGCGAGGCACATATTGGTTTGGACAGAAGATGATTGAACCCTAATATTTTTTGTTGCTTTCCTGGACTCAAGGATGTAACAATCTAATCTAAAAAATAGTAAATTCTCAACGATAAACTTGAGCTGTGTTACAAACTGGTGTGGCTAGTTGGGTCATGATCTTTTTATAAGAAGGATATCTACGATTTGTGGAGATGACTCTCACGATCCGGCTACTAACAGTACACAACTGATATGTCAAGCAATTGCTGAACCAAATCTGGGATTGTTATCGACCTAGCTAGAAGCACAATCGACCTGATCACGAAGATCAATTTCTGCAAGCAATCGAAGAACAATCAAGAACAAAATAAATAGCAATTTAAAATTACATATATCAACTATTGACACAAAAGGGCTGAGGCCTACAATCACAGTTATTGGTCTAGTAGACTTAAGAACACACGACAAAATTTCATGTTGAAAAACTAATCTGAAAAAGCCTACCTTACAATGACATAGTATCTAGGTATTTATAAGGGTTACAAATGGACTCCTCTAAACTTACTGTAAGATCAAGGATGCCGACTAAAGGGGATGAATAGGCGGCAATAAAAATTTCTTCTCAATTAATTAAAATCTCACCTAAGTACCCTTATATCAAAACCTAAGTGATAATAGATACGGAAGTGATAAACTAATGTTTTGACAATTAAAGCCTAAGTCAACTAGGCTCACTAAGTGCAGTAGCTAATTATGTCTCTAACAAGAATATGCAATCCTAAAGACAATCAAGTAATTTAATTATACGAATGTAAATTGCAACAATATAAATAAGAATTGCAAGCAAACACAAAGAGACACACCGATGTTTTACCGTGGTGTTCGGAGACTTGCTGGTCTCCCCTAATCCATGTTGAGGCAAGCCCAAAACACTCTAGACCGGCTCCACGAATTGAGCACCTGCCTCGAATCCACTAGTGGTAACTCTTTCCCACTCTGGGTAGGTGACCTCCGACCTTCACAACTTTGATGGGCCTTCTCACAATCTCCTTGAGAAGGTCACCACGCACGACACCTCCACACGCTGTCTAGGTATCGGCAAACACCAAGAGTAATAAGTCTGAAAGACTATGTGGAGGTCTATCCTTAGTGGTGATGAGTTATTGACTGTATTTATGCATTAGGTGACTAATTTTGAGTTTGTTTTTGAGCATTATTCTAAATTTAAAGCAATTTGAGCTCTATTTGGATTTTTTTGTGCTACTACGCCATGGTATCCCAAAGGTTACTGGGAAGAGGTAGCACCGCCCTGAGGCGGTGTGTAAAACCCGAGAGGGTGTTTTTGGGGGATCTGGCAGGCCGATACTACCGGACATGGCAGCCCGGTGCCACCGGCCGAGCGGTAGCACCGACCTCGTAGAGCGGTGTAAAAATTCCAGAATGGTGCATTTTTTGGGCCTTTTGGCAGTCCGGTGGTACCGCCTATGGTAGTCCGGTGCTACCGGGCAAGCGATAGCACTGGCCCAAAATGCTCGGTGTGAAAATTCCAAAGAGGGTTGTTTTCCTGTTTTGGTTGAAGGGTGGTGCTACCGGCCAGTGGGCGGTAGTACCGACCCTGATGAGTGTGAATGATCCTAAATTTGTGATTTTGGAAGTTTAATTGCATATCTTTTTGAACATTGCTATGTGATGGGTATTTCTTGTCTTTGATGGTCGTAGGACGTCGGTGCTTTATCATGGTGAGGCGGAGGATGATCGGAACTAGGAGAGGTGCGCCAAAGGTCCAGACGGTCGAGGATCGCCAAAAGATAATCGGAGACGAAGTCGCTACAAGCCAAGAAGATAAGGAATGGATGAGATGCTAACTTGGAGCTTCTCGGATCAAGGAGGGCCGTCGGATCGCGGTCTAGGTGATAGAGTAGCAGATCTAGTTAGTGTGCTCTGTAAACCGTGCAAAAACCCGGTATGCTTGTTGGGTTTCGGGTTAACCCATGTATGGCTGTGTGTGGGAGTCATTCCTAGCCCTTCATGTTGATCCTTAAGGTAGAAGGAACTCATCCAAGGATGGAGGGTGACTCAAGAGTAGTATAAATAGAGAGGGAGGGGTAGCCTTCCTTCTCTTTAAGGTTTTAGAGGTTTTGTGCTCCTTTAAGCTTTGCCCACTTTTTTTGTGAGGCTTTGTAAACCTCCCTTCCAGACTCTTCTTTAATGAGTGGCTCTGTTCCTACCTCTTCTATGCATGAGGTAGAGGCCACTTCTATTTTTAGACCTTCTCGTCATATTCTGAGTCGTTATCCACCTGATCAGATAATTGGCGATCTGTTTGATTGAGTCACTCGCTTAAAATCAGGTTTATCCAGTTTCTACCTTCACTCTATCTTTGTTGCCTCTTTTGAGCCGAAAGATGTTTCTCATGTATTATCCGACAAGTTATGGATTAATGCTATGTATGAGGAACTTGAGAACTTCGAGAGGAACAAGGTATAGCAGCTTGTTGAGCCCCTATTTGGTCATAATGTCATTGGGACCAAGTGGGTGTTCAAGAACAAGTAGAGTGAGGACGGGGTTGTCACTAGAAACAAGGCTAGGCTAGTTGCACATGGCTTTTCTCAGGTTGAGGGTCTTGACTTTTAGGAGATCTTTGCCCCTGTAGCTAGACTAGATGCTATTAGGATCCTGCTTGCATTCTCGGCATCCAAGGGCTTCGAGCTTTATCAAATGGATGTCAAGAGTGCATTCTTCAATGGGTATATTGAGGAAGAGGTGTATGTCAGGCAGCCTCCAGGATTCGAGAACCCCAAATACCCAAATGAGTCTTCAAACTTTCCAAAGCTTTATATGGACTTAAGTAGGCCCATAGAGCTTGGTATGAGAAGCTTAAGTCCTATCTTCTTAGTCATGGTTTTAAGATGGGTATAGTAGACAAGACTCTGTTCATCAGACACCAGGATTTTCATTTTCTCCTCGTCCAGATTTATGTGGACGATATTATCTTTGGTGGCTCTTCGCACTCTCTTGTGTCAGTTTTCAGAGGTGATGAGCACAAAGTTCCAGATGAGCATGATGGGCGAGTTGAGCTACTTCCTTGGCTTCCAAATCAAGCAGATTTGGGAGGACACCTTCTTGCAACAAGAAAAGTACACTCGAGACCTCCTGAGGTGTAACATCCCAAAATTCGCCTAAATACTATTTTATTGTCATTTGTGCATTTTATGTTTTTTCTGGAATTTATTTGGATTTTTCTGGATTTATTTGAATTAATTTTAAATTGAGTATATTGGTCCTTTGTCCAAAACTATTTAAATTTATACAAAGTTAAAATAAAGTTTTCCCAAAAATATTTTATCTAAGTTCAGAATATCTCAAAGTATTTTTGAGAATTTTCTTGGAATTTTCCTGATTATTTTATTGCCTGAAACAAATCAAATGATTTTCTGTAATTATTTTAAATGAAAATCCTTTAAAAATCTCGTGAACAGTATCGGGCCGGCCCGCGAACTGTGAGGCCCAAGTCAGCCCGCGCGGCCCGTTAGTCTCCGAAACCCTAACCCTAATCTGCCGACCGTTGGATTGAGATCCAACGGCTCCGCTTTCGCCGCGTCGCCTGTAGCCGGCAGCCGTCGGATGAAGGCCGTGTGGATGCTCTGGATGAAGCCGTGTCACCTCTCCGTATCGCCGCCGGAGTCCGCCGCCTCCACGACAACCGACTCTGATTTCCGCGTTGCGCACGCCTCCCCGTGCGCCTATTTAAAGCAACGACGCGGGCGCTGAAATCCCCACCTCGTGCCGCGTGTTTTCTGCAACTCCCGAGCCCTGTGCCACCGTAGTCTGTGCGTGGGAGCTCGCCGGAGTTGAAGGAGGTGGCCGCTGCAGTTTTTGCTCGAGCTCGCCGCCGTCTCCGCCGTTCCAAGAGCCAGATCTGAGACCCCCGTGCCACGCCGCATCGGATCTGTGAAGCAGTGTCGCCGTTTCATCGCCGTTGCACTGTCGTTGGAGTCATCGTCTCCAAGTCCGGCGAAGAAGCGCCGTCGTGCCGCCATCGCTGGGTAAAAGCTTCGGGAGCCGTCAGATCTTCAGCGAAGGGTGAAGATCGTGCCACATCGTCGCGTAAACAGTGAACCCCTCCGGTAAGCGTTAGCCGTTAAATCAGAGTGGACGGTCGGGATCTAGCCACGTAGCTTTAGATCGGTAGCCGTCGGATGCGTTCTGTACGGTAGATTTCGCGCCGCAGGGACGGGCCAATCGGGTGCGGGCGCGTGTCGGCTCTCTCTGCGAAGCGCCGTGGACCGCGTCTGCGGTGAACCAGAGGCAGTCCCGTGGACCGAGTCTATGCGCCGAGACACGCGTCACGTTCTTGTTGGTTCCAGATCTTCGCTGACGTCATGCTTGCGTCATAATTGCGTTTTCAATTGGAAAATAATCCGATGGGAAATTCTGCGATGCAGACGTCATCACGAGGTCACGCTGATGTCATAAATCTGTTTTTCAGTTTAAAAATAATTCGGTTAATTCTGATTTTCTAATTTCGGTAATTTCAGTATTTATTCAAATTTCAAAAGGCTATAACTTTTGCATCTTAACTCAAATTTCTAAAAATTTGTAAAATCGAGATCTATTTAATGGTGAATTTTAATTAATTTTTGGAGTTCAATTGCTCTCTGTTTTGGAATTTATTTGCTTTTCTCTTTCGGTACGCGTAGACGTTGAATTGTGCGACGCTTCGGAGGAAGATCCAGCAACTCAAGAGCAAGCTCCAGATCAAGATTAGGACCTATTCCGAGGCAAGTTGTGCTTGATCACATTGAACCCATGTTTGTAAAATTTGCTTTAATTGTTTTACCCTATTGCATATTACTTCAAGTATATAGCTGTTTCAAATTAAATTGGGCTTAGCTATTATAACAAATTGATCTATACCCTACCTTGTCATCATATGCCATGATCTATTGTCACCCTAAGTTTGGTTCAATATAGTTGGTTAGTAACGATAATCAACATGGGATGGTTAGACCGTATTAGTTGCTTAGCCATGCCACGTCATCACATGTGTTGGAATCATTCATATTTAATTTTGATTAATGGAATATGGAACAATGTTATGAACTTGTGTGTCATGTGGGATCACACGATGAGATTGAGTTGTTTGTGGCGAGTCATGTCACGCAACGATGTTGAATTGTTGATGGCACGTGGTGCTTGGTAATCAACTTGGGTGATATGCACTTAGATTGGGGCAAGTGAGAAGGGACGAGTATGCCAAGGTGGGCCCGATGGGCAGAGGGTATGTGGATGTCTTGCCCTGATCACTCTAAGGACATAACCTTGCAAGCCTTTGACCTGAGTCAATCATGCAACCACATGTCTGGTATGGGCCAGCCTAGCTGATTAATTTGCAATGTCTTAGCTTTGGTACTATCTTGGTCGGTGTGAGTTCCCGAGTTATGGAGTAATTCACATGGCGCAAGAGGGGGGCCCTGGATTTGGTAACCAGTCCCACCAGTGTTGAAACCTTAGCGGGTGGTACCGGGTTAAGCCAACGCATTGTAAAGGCTTTGTTATAATCACTCGCCTTTGTGGTGTATGGTTGTATCGCGTGGGTAAAGTGCATAACCTCTGCAGAGTGTGAAACTATTCGGATAGCCGTGCTCGCGGTATTGAGCAATGCTCGGAATTACAGGTTAAGGGTTAGCTTAATTAAATGGACAACTTGGTTGGGATGGCGGAATGCCATGTGGAAGATGGAATTTGACTTAGGTTTGGAAACTTGGTTTACTTGTAAATGTCAATCTATTTATTGTTATTTGTTTTACAAAGATTTACAATCTATTTATTGTATTTGTTCATAAACGCTGCTTATTGCAAAATAGCCATGATAACCTATCCATTAGAATAAGCCTTACATATAGTTACATAGAATTGCATTCTCTGCACAACTTGTTGAGTGCTTTAAGTACTCACCCTTGCCAACAACATTAATCAACGAATAAGAATCTACACTGTGTTGGAGGAGGAGTTCCAGGAGGACACGAGTCATTAGGGTCCGAGCCTTGTCGGTTGCCTGTGGTGAACTGATGAGCTATCTACGTTTTCTACTTTCCGCTGCTTAATTCTTAACTTATATTTCCAGTCTTGCCCTGCGTGGCTTAATAATGTAAGTTGGTCATAAGATCATACATTTAGTTATATCAATAACTGAATTACTATTTCTATTATCGTTGAGTATGATGTGATATGTACCAATGTTGAGCTGTGTGCACTAGCATTGATCCTGGGACTAGTGTGGTAAACACAGTGGGCTCGAATCAGTGGATTCGGGTCCTTACAGAGGTTGTATCAGAGCATACTGACTGTAGGTCTTGGCCCTAGATAGTATGGAGAAGTCCGGGTTATGTCCAAAACTATTTTCTAAAGGAAAATTTTAAATTTGACTAATAACACACTCTTGACTCATTCCATTCTCTACTTCTCGCCTTGCTGAATTTACCATTTTACTGCTGGTCCGAATGGATATTTTATTCAAAGTTCTTGTGGAGCAGATGCCGACCGTTCCAACCTTTGAGGAGTCAGCAGGTGGCTATGCCATGGAGCTGTGGAGGGTTCTTCAGACGCTTGGAGGATTCTATCGTCTGCTTTACCGAGGAGACAGCTGGTCAGTTAATGGTGTGCACCCAGGATTTGTTTGCAAGTTGATTATTTACGCCCGGGAGAATGATGAAGCTAGCAGGCCGATCAGCATTTCTGCAAGGAGGTTCTCATACGAGATTGCGATTCAGGAGGTTGCCCGACTTGCTCTTCACCGTGTCTGCCGCGACTAGGCCGACGAGCTTCACGACTCAGTGTTCCGACATTACCCTGATGTGCAAGCATGCCGACGCCGACGGATCGTGGGGAGTGAGTGTGCTACTACAGTACATCTTGCTGAGTTCACTATCGCCCAGGAGGATCACTTGAGGGACATTGCGCAGGAGCTGGAGACAGTGTATGAGGCACTGAGGGTGGCTGAGCGAGAGCTTCAAAAGACTCGTGATGCCGCAGCCAGAGTCATCAGTGAGCTAGAGGAGGCCTTGCAGGTAGCCGAGGAGCTAGCGGACCAGGTCGTTCAGGAGCCGAACGAGGTCACCAAAGAAGAAGAAGAAGACCCGGAGGAGCGTGAGTGGGAGCTTGAGGAGCTAGCAGAGGGTCACCAGGATAGGTTTGCTCCTATGCCAGCCCACCCGCCGGTGTATGCGCCGGATCAGTCTCAGCCAGGGTGGCTGGATGAGTGAGAGTCAGTCTTAGAGTTGTGTTGAGACTTGAGTGTTGAGTCGCGTCATTAAGTTAGTCTTTACCTTTTAGTAGACATTAAGGTTTCGTGTTAGTTTGGTTCTTAATTATCAGCTGGGTGTGCAGTATGTGTTGCAAAGCCCTTAGGCAATGTAAGCAACCATACCAAGTATTAATAAAGATTGTCTAAATTGGCTTTAACCTGTTTCCCCGCCTTAGAAACTCTTGCATCTTATCTATGCTACATATATCTTTCCTAACCCAAGAAGCAATCAAGCAGATGGTGAACACCCGTAGCAACAACGGAGCTTCAGGAAGTGGTCTGCGCTCAGGCAACAATCCCAACGAAGGAGCACCACCGCAACAAGCACCGCCAGTGGATATGCAGAACTTGGGAGCTTTTCTTGCCGCACAGACTCAATTGATGCAGACCATGATGCAACAGATGACTAACATGGCTGCAAATAATAACAACCAAGTGAACCAGAACAACAATGGTGGGCCGCGGCCGTACTCCAAGCTGTCAGATTTTATGAGGACTCGGCCACCAACCTTTTCAGGAAATGCTAATCCCTTGGAAGCCGATGACTGGCTTAGAACCGTCGAGAGGAAGCTTCATATCACTCAATGTGAGGGCAATGAGAGGGTGCTCTACGCCTCTCATCAATTGGAAGGAACAGCCGCAGAGTGGTGGGAAAACTTTTGTGCCGCGCACAAAGCCCCGCAGGAGATCACATGGGATGAGTTTACTACTGCTTTCTGCCAATACCATGTTCCAGAAGGAATGATGGATCTCAAGAAAGAAGAGTTCAGGGCTCTGAAGCAAGGAGGCCAGCCCGTGGCCGAATATCTGAACAAGTTTACTCAGTTAGCTCGTTATGCCCCTGAAGACGTAGCGACTGATAAAGCTAGGCAGTCCCGCTTCATGAAGGGACTAAATTCAGGATTACAAGTAGGGCTGATCACCCACAATTTTCCAGACTTTCAGGAGTTAGTTAACAAGGCATTGATTCTGGAGGACAAGCGCAAGGAGCTGGGTGAAAACCGAAAGCGCTTGATGACTAATCAGGGTGGATGTCCCAACCACCTGCGTCTGAGAATGTCACCGCAGCAGTTTACAAGATTCCAACCATCAGCTATAAACAAGGCATCAACTCCTGCACCTCGCCCTGCTAATCGTAACTTTCGACGCCAAAGACAGGCGCGGTAATGCACCAGAGGGAGTCGCAGATCGCAATCAAGAGATGCTATACATGCAATGAGCCGTGGCACTTCTCTAATAGGTGTCCACAGAGAGGAGGCATCACGCCGATTCGCTTTAACACGGGAACAACACCGCCAAGGCACCGCTTTCGGGAGGAACTCGTGCGCCAGTCAAGCCGAGCAACCCTCAATCAACAATAGCGTGGTAGGATCAACCACATCACCGCAGATGGAGCTCGGACGCTACGGACGTCGTCCGGGTAAGTTTCGTTAACTCGACTGCCATGCTTTGTTTGATTCTCGAGCTTCGATTCGTTTGTTTCTCAAAGTTTTGCAACCAAGAATGGGTTTAAATTGGTGAATCTTAAGAGTGTGCTGTTAGTCCAAGCCCCAGGATCTGAGCTTAGATCCAGCCTTGGGTGCTTGGGAGTTAAGTTGCTTATGGATGGGATAGAATTTCTAGCGAATCTTATCTTGTTAGATGCCCAATCCCTAGATGTTATCCTTGGAATGGATTGGCTGTCCAAACATAAGGCTGTTTTGGATTGTGGCCGAAGGATCGTAGCTCTGGAAGACTCTAATGGCAAGAAGGTGGAATTTCAAGCGATTGCAGTTCGTGATGGGCAGTTAGTGGTCAACAGCGTGCAAGCCATCAGCATAGAGGATGTGCCAGTAGTCAGAGAATACCCGGATGTGTTTCCAGAAGATTTACCAGGGATGCCGCCAAACCGCGACATCGAGTTAGTTATCGAGTTAGCACCAGGGACAGCACCGATATCAAAAAGACCATATCGGATGCCTACCGATGAGTTAGTGGAAATGAAGAAGCAGATTGAGGAACTGCAAGAGAAAGGTTTCATTAGACCAAGTTCATCACCGTGGGGAGCACCGGTTTTGTTTGTTCGTAAGAAGGATGGGAGTCTTAGGATGTGTATCGACTACCGAGCACTCAATGAAGTAACGATCAAGAATAAGTATCCATTGCCCAGGATCGACGATTTATTTGATCAGTTAAGAGGAGCCGGAGTTTCTCCAAAATAAATCTTCGTTCAGGATACCATCAGTTGAAGATTCGAGCGGAGGATGTGCCTAAGACTGCGTTTTCTACGCGATATGGACACTATGAGTTCACAGTCATGTCATTTAGATTGACTAATGCCCCCGCATATTTCATGAACCTGATGAATAAGGTTTTCATGGAGTATTTGGATAAGTTTGTGGTAGTCTTTATAGACGATATCCTAGTTTTCTCGAAGACAGAGGAAGAGCATGCGGAACATTTAAGGATGTTTTTAGAGAGGCTGCGAGAACACCAGCTATATGCTAAGTTTAGCAAGTGTGATTTTTGGAAGGAGAAGGTTGAATTTCTTGGTCATGTAATGATTGCTAAAGGAGTTGCAGTTGACCCAAGCAAAGTGGACACTGTGCTGCATTGGGAGCAACCGAAGTCTGTTACTCAGATTCGTAGTTTGCTGAGAATGGCAGGATATTACCGTCGGTTCATAGAAGGATTCTCCACAATTGCTAAACCCCTTACGCAGTTGCTGAAGAAAGAAAAGAAGTTTGCATGGACGCTGGAGTTAATTAAGGATTATAATGTGGGAATTCATTACCACCCTGGAAAAGCTAATGTGGTAGCCGATGCTCTAAGTCGAAAGAGCCATAGTGCAAAAGCGCTGTCAATGGATGACCAACCGAGCTATGTAAGGAATTTGTGGTTAAAGCCGAAGTCGTTCGCAAGGAAGTGTAGCAGACCGAAGTAAAGCCAACACCGAGGATCGACAGAGAAGGCCAAAAGATGATGAGAAAATCACCAAGATCAAGTCCAAGAAAGACGAAGGCCTAGTAGTGGATTTCACTCTAGATGAGCAGGGAACCATGTTCTTCAAAGGCCGAATCTGTGTACCAGACAAAAAGGAGATTCTTGAGGAAGCTCATGATTCTAAGTACTCGATTCATCCGGGAAGTGCAAAAATGTATCAAGATTTGAGGGAGAGATTTTTGTGGCCTAATATGAAGCGTGAGGTGGCTGAGCATGTTGCTCTATGTGATGTATGTCAGAGAGTAAAAGCCATGCATCAAAGACCAGCTGGTTTACTACAACCGCTGAAAATTCCTGAATGGAAGTGGGAGGAAATTGGTATGGACTTTATCACTGGTTTACCTAACACTCAGAGAGGTTATGATTCTATTTGGGTTATCGTGGATCGTTTGACCAAGGTCGCTCATTTTATCCCGGTAAAGACCACCTCTCGAGGAGATCGCTTAGCATTTGTATATGTCAAGGATTGTATGTTTGCATGGAGTGCCCAAAAAGATTGTGTCAGACAGATGTACCCAATTTACCTAAAGATTTTGGAACAAGTTGCATGAAGCAATGGGAACTCGTCTGAATTTCAGTATAGCATATCATCCGCAGACAGACGGTCAAACTGAAAGAGTAAATCAGATTTTAGAAGATATGTTGAGAGCTTGTGCTTTAGCTTATGCTACATCATGGGATAAATGTCTACCATATGCAGAATTCAGTTACAATAATAGTTATCAAGCTAGCTTACAGATGTCACCGTTTGAGGCATTGTATGGACGTGCCTGTCGTACTCCATTAAATTGGAATGAGATGGGAGAGCATTTGGTGTTTGGGCCAGATATTCTCGAGGAAGCAGAAAATCAAGTTGCGATGATCCGAGAGAGGTTGAAGATAGCGCAGTCAAGGCAAAAGAGCTACGTTGACAACCGACGCCGAGATTTGAGTTTCGAGCCAGAGGATTATGTGTATCTCAGGGTTACCCCTCTTAAGGGTGTTAAAAGGTTTCACGTTAAAGGAAAGCTTGCACCAAGATACGTTGGTCCGTTCAAAATTTTAAGCCGTCGAGGAGAGGTAGCTTATCAGTGGAATTGCCTCAGTCTTTGGCAGGAGTGCATGACGTGTTTCATGTGTCACAACTTAAGAAATGTCTCAGAGTGCCAGCAGAACAAACCCCGTTGGATGCAATAGAGCTGCAAGAAGATTTGACTTACAAGGAGCAGCCAGTCAGAATTTTGGATGTTATGGAACACAAGACTAGAAGCAAGTCTATTCGCTTTTGCAGAGTTCAGTGGAGCAATCATTCTGAAAGTGAAGCAACCTGGGAGCGTGAAGAAGATTTGAAGTCAGAGTTTCCAAACCTATTCTCTAGTTAGCCTTGAATCTCGGGGTCGAGATTCTGTTAAGGGGGGGAGGTTTGTAACATCCCAAAATTCGCCTAAATATTATTTTATTGTCATTTGTGCATTTTATGATTTTTCTGGAATTTATTTGGATTTTTCTGGATTTATTTGAATTAATTTTAAATTAAGTATATTGGTCCTTTGTCCAAAACTATTTAAATTTATGCAAAGTTAAAATAAAGTTTTCCCAAAAATATTTTATCTAAGTTCAGAATATCTCAAAGTATTTTTGAGAATTTTCTTAGAATTTTCCTGATTATTTTATTGCCTGAAACAAATCAAATGATTTTCTGTAATTATTTTAAATGAAAATCCTTTAAAAATCCCGCGAACTGTGCGGCCCAAGTCGGCCCACGCGGCCCGTTAGTCGCCGAAACCCTAACCCTAATCTACCGACCGTTGGGTTGAGATCCAACGGCTCCGCTTTCGCCGCGTCGCCTGTCGCCTGCAGCCGTCGGATGAAGGCCGCGTGGACGCTCCAGATAAAGCCGTGTCACCTCTCCGTATCGCTGCCGGAGTCCGCCGCTGCCACGACAACTGACTCCGATTTCCGCGCTGCGCACGCCTCCCCGTGAGCCTATTTAAAGCATCGACGCGGGCGCTGAAATCCCCACCTCGTGCCGCGTGTTTTCCGCAACTCCCGATCCCTGTGCCGCCGTGGTCTGTGCGTGGGAGCTCGCCGGAGTTGAAGGAGGTGGCCGCTGCGGTTTTTGCTCGATCTCGCCGCCGTTTCGCCGTCTCCGCCGTTCCAAGAGCCAGATCCGAGACCCCCGTGCCACGCCGCATCGGATCTGTGAAGCAGTGTCGCCGTTTCATCGCCGTTGCGCCGTCGTTGGAGTCATCGTCTCCAAGTCCGTCGAAGAAGCGCCGTCGTGCCGCCATTGTTGGGTTAAAGCTTCGGGAGCCGTCAGATCTTCGGCGAAGGGTGAAGATCGTGCCACATCGTCGCGTAAACAGTGAACCCCTCCGGTAAGCGTTAGCCGTTAAATCAGAGTGGACGGTCGGGATCTAGCCACGTAGCTTTAGATCGGTAGCCGTCGGATGCGTTCTGTACGGTAGATTTCGCGCCGCAGGGACGGGCCAATCGGGTGCGGGCGCGTGTTGGCTCTCTCTGCGGTTACCGTGGACCGCGCTTCACGGTGAACTGCAGGCGCCCGCGGACCGAGTCTATGCGCCGAGACACGCGCCACGCTCGTTGGTTCCAGATCTTCGCCGACGCCATGCTTGCGCTATAATTGCGCTTTCAATTGGAAAATAATCCGATGGGAAATTTACGATGCCGACGCCATCATGAGGTCACGACGCCATAAATCGGTTTTTCGTTTAAAAATAATTCGGTTAATTCGATTTTCTAATTTCTATAATTTCAAGATTTATTCAAACTTCAAAAGGCTATAACTTTTGCATCTTAACTCGGATTTGAGTGATTCAAATTTTTAAAAAAAATTTAAAATCGAGATATTTTTAATGGTGAATTTTAATTAATTTTTGGAGCTAAATTTCTCTCTGTTTTGGTATTTATTTGCTTTTCTCCTTCAGTACGCGTAGACGTTGAATTGTGCGACGCTTCGGAGGAAGATCCAGCAACTCAAGAGCAAGCTCCTGATCAAGATTAGGACCTATTCCAAGGCAAGTTGTGCTTGATCACGTTGAACCCATGTTTGTAAAATTTGCTTTAATTGTTTTACCCTATTGCATATTATTTCAAGTATATAGTTGTTTCAAATTAAATTGGGCTTAGCTATTATACCAAATTGATCTATACCCTACCTTGTCATCATATGCCATGATCTATTGTCACGCTAAGTTTGGTTCAATATAGTTGGTTAGTAACGATAATCAACATGGGATGGTTAGACCGTATTAGTTGCTTAGCCATGCCACGTCATCACATGTGTTGGAATCATTCATATTTAATTTTGATTAATGGAATATGGAACAATGTTATGAACTTGTGTGTCATGTGGGATCACACGATGAGATTGAGTTGTTTGTGGCGAGTCATGTCACGCAACGATGTTGAATTGTTGATGGCACGTGGTGCTTGGTAATCAACTTGGGTGATATTCACTTAGATTGGGGCAAGTGACAAGGGGCGAGTATGCCAAGGTGGGCCCGATGGGCGAGGGTATGTGGATGTCTTGCCTCGATCACTCTAAGGACTTAACCTTGCAAGCCTTTGACTCGAGTCAATCATGCAACCACATGTCCGGTATGGGCCACTTAGCCGATTAATTTGCAATGTCTTAGCTTTGGTACTATCTTGGTGGTGTGAGTTCCCGAGTTATGGAGTAATTCACATGGCGCAAGAGGGGGCCTCGGATGTGGTAACCAGTGCCCACCGTTGTTGAAACCTTAGCGGTGGTACCGGTTAAGCCAACGCATTGTAAAGGCTTTGTTATAATCACTTGCCTTTGTGGTGTATGGTTGTATCGCGTGGGTAAAGTGCATAACCTCTGCAGAGTGTGAAACTATTCGGATAGCCGTGCTCGCGGTATTGAGCAATGCTCGGGAATTACAGTTAAGGGTTAGCTTAATTAAATGGACAACTTGGTTGGGATGGCGGAATGCCATGTGGAAGATGGAATTTGACTTAGGTTTGGAAACTTGGTTTACTTCAGAAATACTGAATCTATTTATTGTTATTTGTTTTACAGTATTTACAATCTATTTATTGTATTTGTTCATAAACGCTGCTTATTGCAAAATAGCCATGATAACCTATCCATTGGAATAAGCCTTACATATAGTTACATAGAATTGCATTCTCTGCACAACTTGTTGAGTGCTTTAAGTACTCACCCTTGCCAACAACATTAATCAACAGTCGAAGAATCTACACCTGTGTTGGAGGAGGAGTTCCAGGAGGACACGAGTCATTAGAGTCCGAGCCTTGTCGGTTGCCTGTGGTGAACTGATGAGCTATCTACGTTTTCTACTTTCCGCTGCTTAATTCTTAGCTTATATTTCCAGTCTTGCCCTGCGTGGCTTAATAATGTAAGTTGGTCATAAGATCATACATTTAGTTATATCAATAACTGAATTACTATTTCTATTATCGTTGAGTATGATGTGATATGTACCAATGTTGAGCTGTGTGCACTAGCATTGATCCTGGGACTAGTGCGGTAAACACAGTGGGTTCGAATCAGTGTATTCGGGTCCTTACATGAGGCGCTTTGACATGTTTGACGGGAAGCTAGCGATGACTCCTATGATCACCACTGCTGTCCTCGAGACTGATGAGGATGGAGAGCCAGCTGATCAAAAGGAGTTCTGGAGCATGATCGGCTCCCTCCTGTACCTTACTGATTTGAGGCCGAACTTACATTTTGCTGTGTGTTTTTGCGCTAATTTCAGGCTTCTCCTCGCTCCTCTCACCGCCAAGCGATGAAGCGCATATTCAGTTACCTTCGAGCTACCCTTGACTATGGTATTTGGTACTCTTTTTCTTCTTGTCTGTCTCTTAGAGCCTTTTCTGATGCAGACTTTGCTGGCTGTACGATAGATAGGAAGAGCACTTCTGGCACTTGCCAATTCACTGGCACTTCTCTTGTTTCTTGGTCATCTAGGAAGTATTCCGGAGTTGCTCTGTCCACCGCTGAGGCCGAGTATGTCGTTGCAGCTAGTTGCTGTAGTAATGTGCTCTGGATGAGATCGACCTTGCGAGACTTTGGGTTAGAGATAGAGAGTATTCCACTTTTCTGTGATAACATTTCTACTATTTGCATTACTAAGAACCCAGTGCAGCATTGTAGGACCAAGCACATTGATATTGGATATCACTTCCTTATAGATCTTGTGGAGAAAGGAGATATAGTGCTTCAGTTTGTGGAGAGTGACTACTAGACAGCCGATATCTTTACTAACCCTTTGGATAGCTCCAGGTTTGTTGGCCTGAGGAGTGAGCTTGGAGTTGTGTGTCCTTACAGCATCTCTTAAGGGGGAGCTAGTTCTGTATATTATGTATTATATTTGTTTTCCTTCAATTGCATTTTCTAGGTGATATTGGGCTTGATTCTAGAGTTGTGAGTTCACTGCACTTAGACTTCTGGTATGCTTTGCATGGACCTCTCATCTTTTGCTATAGGTTGCTATCTTGCACAATTAGTTGTTCTCTCTTATCTCTAGGTTAAGTTCCCTCACAGTCTTATTATAAGTATAGTAAGTATTGGCCCCCTAGGTAGACAGGGTCTGTGTGCACTCCTTAGCTTGGGATCTATATTCAGCTTTCTTATATCAGTCATTGGAGAAGATAAGAGCGAGTGTAAGCTACAGTGTTCTCTACTATCTTTTCTATACTCTATTGCCACCAAGTTTGTAGTTTTCTCGACTTCTTCTCCTCATTCTGTATTTCTTGTTTCTATTGAGTTTCTTTGGGTTTTCCTTGCGCCTAATTCTCCTAATAACTCAGTTTAATCAGATTTGTGCTTAAAACTGATTCTTTTGTTGAGAGGGAGTTTGGGAATCTGTTCATGCATTGCATATAGATTGCATTTTCTGTTTTATGAGCTTTGTCTATTATGTAAATGATATACTCATCATGCTATACACCATGCTCTTTTATGAAGAAAAATGCTAGCTTAGATATGTCCAAGTTTATTTTGTCTTGCTAAGCCTGTTAAAATTTGAAAATTAAAGCTTTAAATGAAAACTTGATAAATATGTTGCTTTTACTTGCTAAGTTTCTTCTCTAGGTTTATTTGCCATGATTTGTGAGATTTTGGATTTCTCTAGAGTCCTTATAGCAACTTAGGTGAAACTTGTTTGATGCATACTTGAGTTCTTTATTTTCTCATAAATCAATGTGCTAAAATAAAAATTAAGCAAAAATGACTCTTTTTGTGCGCATTAGGCTTAACACCTAACATTCACAAGACAGCCTCACAGTGCACTTGGGATGAACTTGGAATGCATCGTGTATGACCAAAACCATCCTCTTAAGAGTTCTTCTTGAGATGGTCGAAAATGGCTTGATTCAGTTGCGTTAAAAAAATACAAATAAATAAATAAAAAACATTAGTGGGTAAAGAATGCAAATAATGTCAAACATTTGCACCCCGCTATGTATTTTAAGGTCTTAAAGAAAAATTTGCAATAATTGAAAAATAAGCTCGAAGTAACTTGTACGCTCTTCTAGATTTTCCAAAGTGTTGAGTAGGTTGAACTCTAGGTTTTCCGTTTGATTCTTTGAGTGGCTTTGCTTCTAAATTTGAAACTAATGCTAAGTGTTGCTGAAGTACCGAGATTGCAATCAGAGAGGGGGGGGGGGAATGATCACAATTTAAATTTTAACCCCCAAAAAAAATCAAGCCAAAACCTTTAGATATCAAATGGAAGCAGAAGAATCAGTTTTCACAATTTTTATCCCGAGGCCGGCACTACCACCCATGTAGGGGCGGTACTACCAAGGGTACTGTAGCTACAATAAAAACACGAATATGAACAGTAATTTCAGCATGAGTTCAAATCAAAAAAATGATGTAACTTTTGATTGAATAATTCAAAACTCGTGAAACTTTGTGTGCATCTTCCTAAGGATGTCAGGAACCTATTCCAACATTCAATCGCAAGGATTGATGTCAAAGTTCTGAGCTTTTTCTGATTTGAGGAAGACTGCACAAAAACAGGTACAAAAACAAAAACTTGGCCCTCAGCTAGCTCGTGGGTTCTTGATGATCGAGATGATCCTAGATGACTTCCCACATGTCATAGCAAGCTAGAACACAAGACAATAACACCAAAAACCCGATCTTCCAAGAATAATCGCCTAGAGAGCAAAAGATCGGTTTCTTGCAAGGAAGAACACAAGATTTGCCTAAATGATTAGGATATTGTCTAAAGAAGACTTATCCATCAATCATACATCCTCAGCACAAGATCCACAATCATTTAGAAGGAGGGGAGGTAAATCCAAACGTGCGAAAAGTAAATTGCAAGAATGTAAATTGCGGAATTTAAAGACTGAATTTAAAGCATAATGTAAATGCGTAAAATAAATTCAGAGATGAGTAAATGAAGATTTCATTTCTGGAAATGAGGTTTACAAAGCCTCACAACAAAGTGGGCAAAGCTCAAAGGAGCACAAAAACCTCAAAACCTTCAAAATGAGAAAGGCTACCTACCCCTCTATTTATACTACTCTTGAGTCATCCTCCACCCTTGGATGAGTTCCTTCTACCCTAAGGATCACCATCAAGGGCAAGGATTGACTCACTTACTCATACATGGTGTCGACTTTTGTAGTCGGCAATAAATTTATGGGGTAGGCGCTAGATCTCAAACTCGAAGGTCACACAAGACAAGGGATTAGACAGGTTCAGGCCCTCGATGATGGAGGTAATACCCTAATCCTGTGTGCTGGGATTATATGGATCTCTTGGATCAAAGGTTGCTCAAAGCGCAATATGCTTTGGGCGATATGGCGTATGCTCTAGGGCTTGATTGCTCTATGCTCGGATGATTGGCCGTCTATGGTGTTACCTGCCCTCTCCCTTATATACTGGGGTGGGGCGGTTTACAGAGTCCTGATTGGTTAGGAGATTTCGATCAGTTGCTATGTTCTAGCTGGTTACAGGATAGGGTTTACATCTTTATCTATCCTAATAACGACTCGAATTACAACTGTATCTTTTATATCTAAATACATATCCGACTGTCTATTGGACGTGCCCCTTCCATACGGCAGGAGTCCTTGGCGTAGGGCTCGTCCTTTGGGCCTTATGCTTGGACCTGTCCCCTCCTTGGGCGATACTGGGCCGGTCTTGAAGATACCTGGTTCCATATATTCCACACATGGGCTAACTCGAAACCCTTTCACAAAATGGGTTTTTGCATGCTTCTCAAAGCATACTAACTAGACCCGCTACTCTATCACCTAGAACGCGATCCAACGGCCCTCCTTGATCCGAGTAGCTCCTAGCTAGCATCTCATCCGTTCCTTGCCTTCTAAGTTCACAGCGACTCCGTCTCTGATCTTCGACCGTCTGGACCTCCAGCGCATCTCGCCTAGTCCTGGTCATCCTCTGCCTCATCATGATCTAGCACCGTTGTCCTGCAACCATAAAAAACAAGGAAACACATCACATAGCAATGTCCAAATTGATATGCAATAAACCTCAAAATTCGCTCTATGGTCTGGCACTTCCGCCTCCTGGGGTCGGTAGTGCCGCTCCCATGAAGATCCAGCGAATACCCTCTCTGGAATATAACTACCGCTCCTCAGGACAGTAGTGCTGCTCCCTGGCCAGCAATACTACCCTCCTGAGCTGGTAGTGCCGCTCCTGGCAGACTCAACTCAAATTGCTTCACTTTGAAAATTCAATTCAAATCAAACTCAAACCAGAGCATACCAAGCTCAAAATTAGTCATACACTCATCACATACATGGGTAAACCTCCACATGGTGTGTCAATCTCCCCCTTGATGAGTATATTGATAAACAACACAAAAGGAATAGATTTGAGTTCGAAAAAGGAAGAAAAAACAATTTGATTACAAAGCAAAACTTGGTCCAGAGAAAAGAGAAAATAAGATCATGACGAAGTTATTAAGAAGATTTTTAGAGCAAGCCAATAGAAAGAACAAGTTTTCCACAAAAGCTCTAAAATTCAAGAAAAGCTCAAATATACTTATGATCCAAAGAATTAGCAAGTTCTTACCATAATCATAAGAACCAAGATGCCTTATCTACAATTTCTCCCTCTTTTGGCAATATAGGCATCAAGATGGCATATACTCTCCTTTTGGACAATATCCTCGGAGTATTGTACTCATCTAGCATCATCCTGGCCATTTCGACCAAGGTCCTATTTTTCCTTTCCACTACACCATTTTGCTGAGGGACGTATGGAGAGGAAAACAGATGCTCTAAGCCTAACTCCTCACAAAATCTCTCAAAGTTGGAGTTCCTGAACTCTGTTACATTGTCACTGCGTATAGCTCGTAAGGCACCAGGGAGCTCAACAGACAACCTACTAACCAAACACCTGAAATGGGTAAAAGATTCATCCTTCGAGGCCATGAAAAATACTCGAGAATACCTCAAAAATCATCAACAATGATAAGAACAAACCACTTCCCTCCCACTGATTGCACTCTAGCTGGACCAACAGTGTCTATATGTAAAAGCTGTCCAGTTGCATCAGTTATCTCAACAGTGACTGGAGGATGAGAAGCAGCAACCATATTACCATGTCAGCAAGGAGAGCAAACTAAGTCTTTGACCATCTTGAGTCTAGGCAAACCACGAATCAGATTGTGGTTGCTAACTCTGGTAAAATGGTTAAAGCCAATGTGACATAATCTCCTATGCTAGAAGGAGAGATCATGGAACTCAGAAGTAATCAAACATCGAAGAGAGTCTCCAGAAGAAACAGAAAAATCAGCACGGAAGACTCCCAAATCTAGAAATCCCGCAAACTAACTCCTCTGATGAACCAAGGATTCTACAGGCACTACTCTTAAAGCTTACCTCGAAAGAGTCATCGATAAGTTGAGAGACAGTAAGCAAATTGTATTGCAGCTTACTCACTAAGGCAACATCCTTTAGAAAGAAATTGACATTAATGCAAATGGTACCTTTTGCAATGACTCTACCTGATGACGCTCCCCAAAGGCGATCAACTCATCACTGGGAGCTTGGACTAGGGAAGAGAACCATCTTAAGTCTCTGGTCATATGACGAGAACAACCGGAGTTAACGATCCAAACTCTCCCTTCCCCATCCTACGGACCTGATCAACACACAAAAGAGAGATGACTCAGTACTGAAACAAAGAGAAGATCTAGGCACCCAATACTGAATCACACGATGTCTCAAAGTACTAGCCACAGGAGCAAAAGACTGGACACTAGTGTCTCTTTGACGCTCTACTCTCACAAGACCAGAAACAACCCTAGTAGAAAATCTGGGAGCTGAAATTGGGTTGGCTACCATCGTGCAAAGGCCGGACCATCCCAGTGAGGCTGCCCAAATCTCCTACTAGGAAACACCTCGCGCCGCTGATATCTACCTCGTTGAGAAATGCGAGGAATATCATAAGGACGGCGAAAAGACTGACCACAAGTAGCTCCAGGATGAAAACTCGACTAAATAGCATGAAAACCGAATCCTTAATGCTGCCCAAAAATAGGCGACTCTCTAACCTGTCTAGCTATAGTGTCTGCCTTAGGAGCACTCAAAGTCTGGGGATGACCCTGAATACCCCTACGATTAGCAACACGCTCACGCCTTATGATCTTGGCGCGCCTGAAGCAGAAATCTATCAAATGTCCATCCTTCTGATAAAAGGTGAATGTATACTTCGCCTTACTAGAGGCAGAAGTAGCACGACAAGCAACCTTCTGATCAGAGATCCCATGGACAACCCCAGCAGATCTAAACACAGTGGTACTCACCCTGGGAGCTATCAAGATCTCACCAATCTTGGAGCCATGGACAATGGTGGGAGGATGTGCCCGAGCATGCTCCGAGTAGACAAATCCTAGACCCTAATTAAATCAGCTAGTCTTAGATTGGTCTAGATTGAGATTAAGCTTCTTCTTTCCTCCTACAAACTTCTCGAGTTTGCTCATAAGATACTCACACTCCCGAAAGAGAGAGGCATAGGAAGAACAAGGGGAAGAGGAAGAAGAAGAACCAGATAAGGAAGAACTACCAGCACATGCATTTTTCTCCCTCAGCACGGCTGCCTCAACTTTGAGGGCCTCATAGGAAACACAAGGAGCATTTCTAATCCTAAGAGTCTGGGCCTCAAGCTTCTTCCTAAGTTCGACTTGGATTTCATCCAAGTCCCCCTCAATCACAACACATCGCAAGGAACTTTCTTGTGACTTAACTATTAGTCCTTAGCAAGTTTAGTACACTTGACAATTAAAGATTCATTGTCAAGTTTTAGTTGTTTACAGCCCTCACATGAACTGACTGAGTCTTTAGAAGCATGCATTTCAAGTTCATTATTTCTAGTTGAGAGCTTCCTAAGGTACTCGCTCATGGCATCAATCTCAGCAAGTAATTTAGGGCAATTTTCACATGAGGGAGTAAAGTGAGTATGAAGAAAACTAGCATCTACAGAAATAACATCAATAGAATAAGTTGTAGCATTCTTCGACCTCAGACTCTCAAGCTCAGAAGCCACACTATCATGCATAGTCCTTAGGTTCTCAAGCTTCACAAGTAATGCATCGCAAAGAGTACAGTCATAAGAGATTTGGGAAGGAGAAGATCTAAGAGAAGCTAACTCCCGAGTCAAGGTACCAACTTCCTTCTCTAGCACCGTACACCTAGCTCTAGCTCTCGCATAAATTTTCCTACCTTGCAGAAAGCTTCATTGAGCTGGTCATAAGAGGGTACCTCGTCCGAGTTACTGTAGAGCTTGTAGTCGTTGATGCTGTTGGCGTCCGCCATGAAGCACATCCTGGTGAAGTCGTTGCTGCATTTGGTCTTCTCTTGTGGATCATCCTCGCCCTTATCGCTTCAGGTCTCCTTGTCGGAGAGGTTGATGTCGTCAAGTGCGGCGAGGACGCGGTTGAAGAGCTTCTTGTTCTTCGAGAAGTTGCGGTACTTCTTCTCAAGCGCCGAGTCGCGAGCTGGAGCTTCTTGTTGTGGTTCTTGTCGGTGTAGTCATTCTTTGCCGAACCGCTAGAGTTGTTCTAGCCCTTCTCCAGCTTAGGGCAATTCGCTCAAATATGGTTGGGGCCACCACACTCGAAGTAGGTGATCGTGCCACCTCTTTTCCTCTCTCACACCCTCTTGTATGCACGAGAGAATTTACAAGCCAAAAGAGCAAGCTCATTTTTTGGGAAATTTTCCAGTTGTTCATCGCTTAGCTCGCAAAGGGCAAAGAGGGAAAAACCAATAGAATAATCAGAAGTGGATCTAGTGGGATCGGTGACCAAGGCCATTGACTGAGATTTCATCTTGCGAGAGACGACTTCAATCTCATGAGTCTTAAGATGGGAATAAAGCCCGTCAAGAGTCAGAGTCGATATGTCGGTAGTGTCCTTGATGGTGGTCACCTTCATTTCCCAAACTCGAAGATCGAGTGCGGTCAAGAAATATCGAGCATTATCCGAATTAGGGTATTGCAACCCACTGCTCGAAGGCCACTCAAAATCTTTGTAAAACGACCAAAGCACTCGTCAAGACCCTCACCAGCGTGTTGTTCAAATTTTTTATAATCCCGCTTGAATTGGTCCTGTCTCATGGTCTTGATTTTGGTGGTGCCCTTATGGTAAGCATTAAGGGTTATCCAAATCTGATGTGCAGAACGAATGTGAGAAATCCTATCGTACTCACTATGGCTCAGACCCTGTATGAGGATTTTCCTTGCCTTAGTGTTCGCCTCAACGTCAGCCATATTACCGGCCATGACGCTTTCATCGATAGGAACCTCATACGTGAGTTTCACCTTCTGTCATGTCAGGAAGCCCTGGGTAGTGATGTACGACTCTATTCTCAACTTCCAGAAAGGAAAATCAACTCCGTAAAAGATAGGAGTCTTGGTGGAATATTTGTCCGTCACCATGGCTCCAGAGACTGGTCAAGATCTAAAGAAGAGCAAAACCAGGCTCTGATACCAATTGAAGGACTGAGATGGCGATCAGAGGGGGTGAATGATCACAAATTAAATTTTAAACTCCAAAGAAACCAAGCCAAAACCTTTAGATATAAAATGGAAGTGGAAGAATCAATTTTCACAATTTTTAGCCTAAGGTCAGCACTACTACCCATGTAGCGGCGGTACTACCGAGGGTACCGTAGCTACAGTAAAAACATGAATATGAACAGTATTTTCAGCACGAGTTCAAATCAAAAAATGATGTAATTTTTGATTGAATGATCCAAAACTCGTAAAACTTTGTGTGCACCTTCCTAAGGATGTCAAGAACCTATTCCAACCTTCAATCGCAAGGATTGATGTCAAAGTTCTGAGCTTTTTCCGATTTGAGGAAGATTGCACAAGAACGGGTACAAAAACAAAAACTTGGCCCTCAGCTAGCTCGTGGGTTCTTGATGATCAAGATGATCCTAGATGACTTCCCACATGTCATAGCAAACTAGAAGACAAGACAAGAACACCAAAAACCCGATCTTTCAAGAATAATCCCCTAGAGAGCAATAGATCAATTTCTTGCAAGGAAGAACACAAGATTTGCCTAAATGATTGGGATATAGTCTGAAGAAGACTCATCCATCAATCATACATCCTCAGCACAAGATCCACAAGCATTTAGAAGGAGGGGAGATAAATCCAAATGTGTGAAAATTAAATTGCAAGATTGTAAATTACAAAATTTAAAGACTGAATTTAAAGCATAATGTAAATGCATAAAATAAATTCATATATGAGTAAATGAAGCTTTCATTTATGGAAGGGAGGTTTATAAAACCTCACAACAAATTGGGCAAAGCTCAAAGGAGCACAAAAACCTCAAAACCTTCAAGAGGAGGAAGGCTACCCCTACTCTCTATTTATACTACTCTTGAGTCATCCTCCACCCTTGGATGAGTTCCTTCTACCCTAAGGATCACCATCAAAGGCAAGGATTGACTCACTTACTCATACATGGGCTAACCCGAAACCCTTTCACAAAATGGGTTTTTGCACGCTTCTCAAAGCATACTAACTAGACCCGCAACTCTATCACCTAGACCGCTATCCAATGGCCCTCCTTGATCCGAGCAGCTCCTAGCTAGCATCTCACCCGTTCCTTGCCTTCTAAGTTCACAGTAACTCCGTCTCCGATCTTCGACCGTCTGGACCTCCAGCGCATCTCGCCTAGTCCTGGTCATCCTCTGCCTCACCATGATCTAGCACCGTTGTCCTGCAACCATCAAAAATAAGGAAACACATCACATAGCAATGTCCAAATTGATATGCAATAAACCTCAAAATTCGCTCTTTGGTCCGGCACTACCGCCTCCTGGGGCCAGTAGTGCTGCTCCCATGAAGATCCAGCGAATACCCACTCTGGAATATAACTACCGCTCCTCAGGCCGGTAGTGCCGTCCCAGCATGGCCGGTAGTGCCACTCCACTAAAGATCCAGGAAATACCCTCTCTGGAATATAACTACCACTCCTCAGGCCAGTAGTGCTGCCCCTGGCCAGAAGTACTACCCTCCTGAGCCGGTAGTGCCGCTCTTGGTAGACTCAACTCAAATTGCTTCACTTTGAAAATCCAATTCAAACTCAAACCAGTGCATCGCAATCTCAAAATTAGTCAAATACTCATGACAAACATGGGTAGACCTCCACATGGTCTTTCAGTTGCAATTGTCAAATCTTTCTAAAAATGACATTTTCAAAACTAAGCTTGCAAGCAAATTTTCTTATGTGCACTTGGACATGTCTTAGTTTAGTCTAATCTAAAATTGACTAGCTTGGTGTTATATTTTGTCATTGTGTTCATTTGGATAATCTTCAAAGCTCTTTAGATGCATTTCATACATCCATGCTAGACAAAGAGGGAGAAAATATGAAGTCTTGATGCCTATATTGCCAGAAGGGAGAGAAAATATAGAAAAGGTATCATCGCAAATGGAATTGCATTTTGGATCTTATGATTGTGGTGAAAACTTGCTAATATTAAGAATCATAAGCATTTGTGAGCTTTCTTTGGATTTTAGAGCTTTTGTGAAAAACTTGCTCTTTCCTTGGCTTTGCCTAAAATCTCTCTCGCCCACTAGGTCACGATCTCATTTTCACTTTTCCTGGACCAAGTTTGGCTTCCAACCAAATTACTTCTCCTTCTCTCTTTTTCAAACTCAAAATTCTTTGCCTTTCGGGTGTTTATCAATATACTCGTCAAGGGGGAGATTGAAAGACCATGTGGAGGTCTATCCTTAGTGGTGATGAGTTATTGACTGTATTTATGCATTAGGTGCCTAAGTTTGAGTTTGTTTTGAGCATTATTCTAAATTTGAAGCAATTTGAGCTCTGTTTTGAATTTGAAGTGCTACCGGCCATGGTATCCCGGTGCTACTAGGAAGCGGTAGCACCGACCCCTAGTGCGGTGTGTAAAAACCCGAGAGAGTGTTTTTGGGGATCTAGCAGACCGGTGCTACCGGCCATGGCAGCCCAGCGCTATCGGTCGAGCGATAGCACCGACCTCACAGAGCGGTGTAAAAATTCCAGAAGGATGCATTTTTGGGCATTCTGGCAGTCCAGTGCTACCGCCCATGGTATTCTGGTGCTATCGGGCTAGCGGTAGCACCGGCCCAAATGCACGGTATGAAAATTCCAGAGGGTTGTTTTGCTGTTTTGGTTGAAGGGCGGTGCTATCGGCCAAGGGGCGGTAGTACCCCTAAATGTGTGCATTCATGTATATATGAAATTGAAATCATTATGCACATCTTAAGATTGAGACTACGGTGAAGTTTATCCTTTATCTTGAATCCAAGGAATGCATCTAGAAATAATAGAGTTGTATTGGATGCATACATTTGGGATGTTCATTTTTCAATAAGATTAGACTTATCAAATATATACTCAATAAAAAAGTTAGTCTTAATTTGGATTTATCAATATGATCATGAATATTGTATCCAAGGAATGCAACAAGATATGATAATATAAACTCGAATGCATACCTTTGATATTTCTATCTTTTTCATCCAAAAGAAACTAATAAGAGTTAAGCTCAACAAAAGAGTTAGTCTCATAAAAGGGTTGTCATTAATTAACAATTGAGACTAATCAATATTGTGATTATCAAAATTGTTAGTCTCAATATTAGTTTTGTCATTAACGCCAAAACCAACTTAATGGAGCTTGAACTTTCACTTACGACGAAAGAGATCTGTTGCTATCCCAACATGACTCTCAGATGTATGACTCAAAGACTTCATTTGAAGAAAACAAATCCTCACGAAAACAGAAACAAATCATATTCAATTGAAGAAATCTACTGCCATCCCAATAGTCCTTCCAACATAGGAAAACAAAACTCTATCCAAACTAGTTGGCACTGGTCGCAGACTAGTCGACGTGTATCGCTGACTGGTCGACACTGGTCACATACTGGTCGGTGTGGGTCACTTACTAGTCGGCACTAGTCACAGACTGGTCGTCGTGGGTCATGGATTGGTTGGTTGAGTGTTGCTCTTGGTCAGAGATGTATAGTTGCTGGTTGGGGTCGGGCTAGTAGAGTAATATTATATGACTTAGGTAGCAATGCATCCTCAATAGGAAAATTATGAACCGCTAGAAACGAGCTCACCTGATAATTCAACTATCGTGTAGGTGCCCTCGTCATAGATCCTTGCCTAGTATCCACGGTGAAGGGGAACGGGTAGGCTACTCTAGCATAAAATCAAAATTTTCTATCGCGTAATCAAGAAACCACTACAAGTTGTAGATCACAGAATTACCACTAGATGCGTAAACCTGTAGCGGAAGTACAGTCGATATATTGCGTTGGTGCGGTTGTAGTCGTACTAGCATCGCATATCCTCCAACATCTCCTCATGACCACCACAGGTTGAGGATCATCCTTGTCACCATCATAGGTTGTGGATCATCCTAATTTTGAAGCTTCGCAGCAACGCCTCTAAGTTATCCAGACGTATATGGCAAGGACACCACACGCCGGAGAGCTAGCATTGGCTACGCTGTTTTGGACGAAGAAGGTGTGGCGGCTAAGGTTTCAGGAATTCCAAATTCCTATGGTGTCTCTTAATCCTAGAGCCACCACACTGGGTATCTACATTAAAGGCCCATTAGGAACTCAAAGCACATCAAAATTCGGACGACCATCCGAATTATGTCCCAATCCTTTAACTGTGCAACCCTATACGTTCACGTATACTTAGATGTGGCTCAAGTACTCTTACTCGACCATTAATCGGTAGCGGTCCCTAGCAGGACGTGCCAACTCTCGTGTATATGTAAAGATCACATCGAATGAACCTTAACAATGCTAGTTATATGCATTTTGCTTTGCCTCATGATATCAGTTAAACTCAAGGCGAGTATGTGCCATCCTTGTTTACATAGCTTGACCACTCTTTCTCGATTACGTGACTTGGAATCCCCGATTATAGTTAACTCTTTAACCGCGAATAGCATAGCCATGCATTTCTAGAATCTGACCACTTGAGAGGCCTAGAGATATCTCTTCCGTTGTATGGAGGGACAAATCCTATCTTGATCAACCATACCTTGCAAAATTCTTCACGACAAACTTGAAAGTCACCTTATAACTACCCAGTTATAGAGTACTGTTTGACAATCCCTAAGTAAGTCATTAGACATCTCGAGTACATGCGTTAACCTAAATTCTAAAGATATAGTATACACATAGTATATGAGACCAACTGATGACAAGTAAGATTATAACGCTTTCTCAGTGTCTCAAGGTGGGTCGATCCAACTCCATGTTCTCTAACATGTGTCCACATTACTGGTTTGATATCTCCACATCCATAATCTGTGAAACATGGTCACCAACCAATACATATGCTAGTCTATTTATATGTGTCCTCATATGTTTATCGACTAGAAATCAATTTAGAATAATCATCACAAGGTTATATATAGAGTTTCACAAACAAGTCACATAGTTGCTAAGAAATAATAATGACATTATTCAAAGAACAAGATAATAAATTATGAACATAACGATATAAAATCATCTCTATGATTGTCTCTAGGGCATATCTCCGGCACATGGAAGTGATGACCTCATCACATGTTCTGTTATGAAACTTAGTACTCCGTTCATTTTTATAAGACGTATTTTAACTTTTTACAAGGATTAAGGTTACGTTGAAATTGAGAAAGGTATGAAAGAAAATGACTTAGATGCCCTCACTTAGGGCATATACAATAATGCCACCTTAGCTTACTCTTAGCATGTCCATATCAGTTTTGTTTTATGTGGAAGAGTGAGATAAGAGCTGGCTCTTATTTAGTAGTAAGCATTGCATAGGAGCATAGGTAGATTAGTTATGTACAAGAGAGTAGAGATAGTTAATACATGACATCTAGAGCCAACCTTCAGATATAGGGCCTGTTTGGGGGAGCTGCGACTGGACTGAAAAGCTAATTTTGGTTTGCTGGGCTGTAAAGCAGCTGTAGCTGGCGGCTGTAGCTTTTCTTGTTATGCTGTTTGATAAACTAGCTGCTGCAGCTGTGGCTTTTGGGGACGAACCGAGCGGAGAGGTAGCAACATAGCGAAGTACAGTGCCGTCCGAGTGGGGAGGTGACGTGGAGACGGTGAGGCGGGGTGGCGAAGGTCGGGAAAGCGGAGCGAGCGAGGTGGGAGGTGGTGAAGTGAAACCACAGTTGAAAAGCTCCTCCCCAGCAGCTTAAGTTTTTGGGGGTGCTTCTACTGTGGCTTAGCTCCCAGCTGCTTTACAGTTATGATGTTTGGGAGAGCTTTTGGCCCAAAGCTGAAGCACAGCCCCCCAAACAGCCCCATAGCTATTGTAAAGCTGGCTTTAGTGCTTACTCTAGATGACATGGATAAGAGATGGAGTAAGAAGCTGGCTTTGTTATTGTACTTGCCCTTAATTGTCTTGGAAGATTAAAGATATATATTTTGTGTGGGTGGTAATGAATAAATGCATATAGTTGAGAGAGAATAAATAGGGGTATAGAAGAAAAGACCTCATTAAAACTACATACAAATATTATATTTGTGAACAAGATTATTTAAAAAATAAGTTTTATAAAAGTGAACGGAGAGAGCAGTAGACAAACAGTACCATACTGCTAAGATCAGTGACAATAGTACCGCGTATTCGTAAGTCCTTCACTTGCTCATGATTTCCAAAGGCACCGCGTAGACTGGCTCTGCCTGCTGGCACATCGGCTGCTCCTGACAAACCGACGGCTGCTGCGCCTCGACCATGTTCACCTTGCTGCGGCGGCCCACAACGCTGCCGCATCCCGACACGTTTGCAGCACGGCACCGGTTGACAAGCGCGGCGCCGCACCGGCTGACATCCGCAGACCGGCACCGCTCGATGCCGAGCGCGCCGCACCAGTCGGCGTGCGCTGCGTGGCACCGCCCCAAAGCCACGTCCGCGCAGCTGCCCACGTCGGCCTCCCGGCACCGCCCGACGCGCAGCGCCCCGGCGCCGTGCACGCGTGCGGCGCCCTTGCACCGGTGGATGGCCACCGCACCTGCGCGCTCCATGTCCGCGGACTGGCACCGCAGCACGGCCACCTCCCCCGCCCCGTAGACGCGCACAGCGTCGCACTGGTGGAACGACGCGGCGCCGCAGTGCTCGGCCGCCGCAAAGCCGCACCGGGTGAAGCGGACGTCGCCACTGCCGGCGCCGTGCACGACGACGTGCTGGAATCGGCTGACATCGAGCACGCCAGGGCTGGCTACGGTGAGCGTGCCACCGCTGCACCGGAGCACGCCCTCGTGGATTGTCGTCTCAGTTCCGTCGATTACAACGTTGAACAGGTGGTGCACGGTCGTGGCTGATGGAAGGGCCTTCGGTTCAACGGCCACCATTTTCTTGTGAATTGTGAAATCTTTTATAAATCTTACTAGATGAGTGATCGCGGCTGCCACGCAGTGATCGCTGCTCCTTCACGCGAGCAAATCGAGAAAACACGCTTAACGGTTGTGTTGGCGTTAAAAATTTAATGTAGGGTTTCTGACAGCAGCACACCAGACGAACAACGGGTTCAGAGCGTACCAGTCGATTTGACCTATAACCAACAAGGTAAAAAATATAAAAATTCACATAAAGCCGATCGTGAAGATCAATCGGCTTAGATTTAACCAGCTTGAAGCCGATCAAGATCAAGGTAACAGGATAAATCTAATTAGCCGATTAAGGCTAATCAGAGGATAAAGGTAGATCGATTCTGAAGAAGGCGATGCGCAACAAAATCAGAACAAATCAAACCTGGGGTGTAATTTGAAGAAGATCAACAATCGGTGATGCACAACTTTATTGATCAAGATCGAATTACAAAGACTAAATTACAGAAACTACTCCTAGTCGACGGAAAAGTAGATGAAAAGTAGACGCGAATTGGTTGATTAGCTCTGGGCAGCTTTTCTGATCACCTCTAGACCTTTTTTATACCCATTGGCCGATAGAGTCCTGGTACAACACGTTAGGAGTAGAATCCGTATCGGCCTCTATTTGGATGGTGCTTTCCTTAACAACCTGTTCTGTTTTCAAATATCTTCAATCTATATCTTGGTCGTACCTTGTTGATCTTGAACTGTCGATTCTGATCTTATCTGTCAAATTTTGATGCAAACAGGTTGAAATGATATAAACGTAATTACGCTCTTTTTTTGCATTTATCTAGGGTCTTTTCACGAAGGATTCGCGATTTTGCTGAATCGAAAGACCCTTTTCGTAAAAAAAAAAGTTGAAAAAATCTAAACATAATTACATTTTTTAGGACCTTTAACCGAGGTAGTACACGTGGGTGACCTCCTTGGTCTAGAACCTTGCAAACTTTAATAAAATACTAGACAATCGAGCGCGGCATGCCACGCCACGACTACAGCTCCCCACGCAAGCAAATCGAAAAAACGTGCGACTATCACTCCCTATGCAAGAAAATCGAGAAAATATGCGAAACGGTTGAAAGGATATAATCTGCGATTTCATTGGAACGGAAGGTCCGCCTCGGAAAAAAACGGAAAACGGAGAAAAGACCTAAACTTTTTTTTTTGGAAATAGACCTAAACAGAATTTTGTTTTTCCGAAAAAGGGATTAAACGTAATGCTAAAAAAATACAAAAAGGATCTAAATGCAATGTATATTTTTTTCATAAAAAGGAACTGAATGTATTTTTTATTGAAAGAGGACCTAAACGTAATTTTGATCTTCCGAAAAAGGACACTAGCGCAATGCTTAAAAACGCATAAAGGACCTAAACGTAATAAATATTATTTTTTTTAAAAAAAGGACCTAATCGTATTTTTTTCCAAAAAGGATCTAAATGTAATTTTTTCAAAAAAAAAGACCTAAGCGTAATTTTTTTTTTCACAGCTTGGCTCTAGCCGCGAGCCGAGCCGTCTCAAAGCGTTGTGAGGTTAGGGATTCTATGGAGTATAATAGAGGGAGGATGATATAAGTATTTGTGTTGAGCCCTTGAATACGAAGGTATTTTAAAAGGGCCGTGTTGCTTAAGGGCTAAGGTAGAAAGAAGTTGCTGTGAAATGACGGATTTGTGATTAAGATGGTTTGTTTGCATTGACATTTATTGTAGAGTTTGTCAAAACAGCAACCCCTACTGCCTATCCGTGTCCAATAATTACAATTCGTTGTGTATAGAAAGCTCATGTTAAGCAAAGAAAATTCGGAACATGTCATTTTCTAAAATAAAAAAGTACATCCTGTCTTGATTTTTATAACATATGGCTTAACTTAGTATCTCTACTACTTCTAATTAAGAGTTGGTGGCGGTGTCGTTTGTTCTTCTTCAAAATACCTGATCTGTTAAATCTGGCACGAACGGCTGAGATGGAAGGGGATTTAGCCCGATTGTCCCACCTTTTCCTCTCATCTTCGTACGGGCTTACACAGCTCGAACCGCTCTAGCCACGACGTCTTCTATCTCAAACCACCTCGACGCCGCACCACTTCCCGCTTCCTCGATCCGGTGTGCTTAACTCTCCCTCTCAAATCTCGCCGCCTCCCACTCCAGATTCTCCTTCTCCACCACCATCCCCAACTTCCGCCCTTTACGAGCTGCGAGGAGAAGAACCGGTATCGGCATGGAGGAAAGTGGGTGGTGTGAGCTCTCTCAACTGAGTCCCAAATCCTATCTATACAGCTACCAATGAAGCACGGATGTGGAGGGTGAAGAAGCGCTGCAAAGGAGGTTGCAATTGCGCTTGCCTCCCCGCTCGCCGACGACCTCCCTTGCCTCCAAGGCCAACCTACAAGCCTAGGTACTTCTCAAGGTCGGAAACGGACACAATGGAGGAGGTGGCGGCGACCATTGCTGGAGAATAGAGTCTGAACTAGAAATTGCGCCTTGGTCATAGGGAAGAGCAGCATTAACGCTGCATAGGAGGAGTACACCGGCATTGTGGTGTGGCAACAGAGGGGCATTCCCTTTTTCCATCCCCTTTCCTTGCATGGATTGACTCTCTGCGGTGATGATCATGACAGGAAAAGTTGGTAGTTCGTACAATGATCAGTGTTCAATTAGAAGTTGGGTTTGCTTTCAGTGATTTGTTAGATGAAAAATTAGTTACATTTGCTTCCTCCCTTTCTCCTGTGGTGAATCCATGCTTATTACTTAATTAATTTACTATCCTACATTTTTTTGTCTACTATCTTCTTTGATTTGGTAGCCAACAAGCCGAAACTGTGATCAATTTAGAAGGCTAGAAATTGCCATTCATAGGAACCATTACTTTATTGTTTACTAGCTGATTGTGTTAATATCTAGATGAAAACTAGGAAATAGTTGTCATAGTATTGCAGGCTATAGGAACTGAATGTTATTGTTGTTTATCATGAGGAACATGGCTTCCATGTTATATTTGCATAATTACCTGATTAGTTATTAGAGAGCACAAAGCTAACGTAGGAAGCAGACTACAATTGATTTGATGAAAACATTCTTGCGCCATTACAATTTTCTTACAATGAAAATGTACAAAAATTAAATAATTTTCTCATTAATTGAAGTCCACATTACCCACTGAAAAGGGAACATGAATGGTGAGCTAAGCTGGTGATGTATTGCTAAAGTTCGATCCAATTGTCTGCATATTTTCACTTTTCTTTCCTATGGCAATGCCTTCAATATTTATTCAGTATATGGTAATATAATTGTGTTGCAGAATTAATATAACATCATTGTAATATGAAGAGCTTCAAGCATACTGCCACTTTTTATTACTGAAATATCTATGGATTTTCTTCCCTCCTGCATTGTATGTATACCTAGAGAACATTTCAATAGATCAGAACAACTACTACTAGGTGTGCTTCACATCAACTAAAAAGCCCAATTGAGCTTGAGCTGATTTGTTCTGCATGAAAATCGGTTATTTTCTGTTGTCCAATCGGCTCTGCATTTCTTAATTATCCTCTTGGGTTTGTGTTATTGTGATCTTTGGTTGGTGTGGTTGAAGGTGAGTCTACAACGGTAGGCAGAGTACCTCTAGGAGGAACTAGCATTGTGATAAATTCTTGTTCCCCACCTGCAAGGTCAGGCTTTCTGCTTCATACTATGTTTATAACACATCTTAGATTAGTCCCAAAATTTGCTAACCCAGATCAGTTCTATACATGGCAAACAACGAAAAATGGTTCTACACATGGTTCTATCCATGGAAGTTATGTTTGCCATGGAGATTTTGGCTTGTCTCATATATCTTCCGTACAGAAGAGGCTTATGTATGTATAATATGAGATTTTATGAGAATTGTTAAATTAGTGGAGTTAAATGGGGGCTGAAAATTACTTTGTCTCGAACCTCATTTCCAATGGTTTGCACATATTTAGTGTTAGGAGTGTTATTATTTAAGAAGTTTGAATTTAATTGACCTCTTAAAATACATATATTACTTTAGCTGATGGTTAATAATACATCTCTCGAAGTGATTTTTTGCCCAAAAAATAATAAAGCTTAAAGTGATAATCAAAGTAATAGTTGCCATGTGGATGATCATTCTTTCTTTTTCTATGGGGAACCTGAATCTGTATAGCCAAATGTGCTTAGCAGATATTTTTAAGGATTTTGAGGAAACAAATCATTGTGATCATTTGCATGGCACATGGCCAAACTATCCTAAATATATGTCTCTATCTCCCTAATCTGGTTCTCTCAAGGACAACTCTACATCACACTCTCACAAGCTACTTCTACAGCAATCTTAAAATATTTGTTCTGCTGCAAAGGATGGGCACTTCAATTCATATGAGACATTTACCAAGAATGTTGTCTACAAAGTTCTTACATCATAGATATCTTATAATACAATTGAAAGATATTTTATTTGTATTCATGTTGGACGAGACTCAACATAAAACATTTGTTTATAATTTGATTTATTTACTAGCTTACCGAGATATACTCCGCTTGATGTGTGTATAAAAGAAACTATACTTTATTGTATGGCTTAAGATCCTTTCTACTTATATGTATCACCCATTTTAGGATTCCGTTGCAACACATGGCCCCCTACTAGTAGTCTAAAAATTTAACTTTGTCCGTTAATTTCTTTTATGATATATTGTCAACAACTAGAAAAATCATGCATGCTTATATGAAAGTACTTTCGGATACTGCTCTAATGATACCACTTTTGTGCAACTAAACCTATATAATCTTGAGCTAATTGTTCACTAAATATTATAAAGTTTGAATCTAGTAATACGTTGGTGCCTTACAAAAATAAACTGACGAATCAATTCGTTAGAACTCAGATAACATGAAAGGTTTGTTTTCTCTCTTTTCAAAATCATGAAAGGTTTAACAAAAGAGGGACGCATTGGACGATCGATACCATTTTTTTCTAGGATTGACTAAAGATTAGTAATTAATATGACTTCTTTAAAAATCAGTCTAATTATATAACATTGTATACATATCGACATTTGTGTAGCTACAGGCGAAGGGTAACACACGGTGGAGGAGGTGGAGAAGTGGTAGCGAGTTAGGTTTGTGGCAACATCAACAAAACATGCATGTTGGCAGCAAAGGGGAGGGGCACGTCGGGATGTGCGGTGGCAACAACTTAGGTTCAATGAGGAGGTCACGACACGAGGATGAGTTCGTAGGGCCATTTTATGAGGGTAAATACGGGAAGAAGGTAGGGACACATGTCAATCATTGAGATGGTGTGAGATTTGATGTGATTGCCAAATGTTGGATAGATTCTTTTGAATAAAGAAGAATGATACCTAGACTTCATCAACTGAAAATTCCTAGCCAACTTGGCCAGCAAGCAACCCACCTGCAGCCTCCCCAGCGTCAATTTTTCACCAACAAGTTCAAATACGAGTAGGTCAACAAGCTCAAGAGGTAGCGAGGCTCCAGATCCCAAATACTGACAACAAGGTTCCAAAATTCAGCGAAATTTCGGAAATCTCGATCGAGATTTCGGATTTTGGCCAGAGACAAGATACAAATTGCTGACCGGATAAAAAAATTCAAATTGCTAAAATAATTTTCGAAATTTTAGTGAGATTTCGATAAATTTCGTCGAAATCTCGATAATTTTGACTTTTAAGGACCAGATTTGGGTCAATAACCCTTATGAATGTCATCTTCCACGAAAATATTTAAAACACTAAATTTTTGAGACTTTTTATAAAAATAACAGAAACACTGTCCAATTTTTATAAAATTGTACAAGCTTGATCATGATCTAAAAAATTTTTGGTAGAATATATAAAATTCTATTATCATACATAAAAATTTCAAAAATAATTGAACTTCATTTGTTATGTTTAAAAAATGAAAAACTAAAGGAACATAAATGAGACATTTATGGTATCAGAATTTTATAAATTCGCTCGCATGTGATCATGATCCAAAATTTTTATGAGAGCTTAAGCATTGCCTCACCACCCTTTTATAAAACTTTGAAAAATGCTAAACCGTTGTTGGTTACTCAATCAAATCGATTGAAGCAATACATGTAGAACTATAAAGCTTTTATTAGGGAAGTAGCTATGTCATAGTTTTTAGAAATTCCTTAGGTTTGATCATCATCTAAAAATTTTATGAGAACATTAGTGATGCTTTAGACCATCCATAAAAAAATTCAAAATTTTTTATGGTGGTTTGAACTATTTTTTATTCTGTTGAAATTTGCCAGTATTAGGATAGTAGCATTGTGTGAAATTTGTCGGTATCCAGTCGGTACATTAGAGAGCATAAAAAAAAGTGTTGTTTATGTGGCTTGAACACAGAACCTTAGGTTTGCATGTCTTCCACTTTACCAACTAAGCTAGAGGTGCAGGTGAATATTAGTACTGAGGAGTTAATGTAACGACCCCCATTTTTACAAACTTGCAAAAATGGAAATCTAATATGCATTTCCGTACTAGTCCCATGATCAGTAGCTAGTACGCACATACACCAATTGGAATCACAACCATACAACAAATAATATTAAGCGGAAGCTATTACATAAAGAAACTCTTACAAATCAGAGATAAAGCAGCATAAGAAGCAAAGTCTTGTAGTGTGCCCATCCAACACCCGCAGCAACCGACAAGGCATAATCCCTAGAAAGATTCGACGAAGAAAATCCGCAACTGCGATGGAAGAAACCTCAAGCTTCGACAACTTAACCACCTAAAAACCACATATAAGCAAGGGTGAGTACATTCGACTCCAAGACTTGAGCAAAGCCTATAATATATGCGAGCCATTTCAAAGGAGGCTACTACATTAATTTGCATAAAGCGAATTGACATTGTAAAACAAGTTATTTGCAAACGGAATTTATAAAAGCATAATTGATCGATATGAAATAAGTAAGCATAAGTAATATATTCACAACCCATCGTGAATATCGAATAATCCGTAAATGGAATCCATCAATGTCGATCCTTTGACATGAAAACAAAAGTCGCTAAACAAGTTCCAAACCACAACCCATTTTAGAAAATTAAACATTTAACTAGTGCAAGTTCACCAAGTTTCCCATGACCGAGGGGACGGCTAATCGATTAGATTTTCACTCTGCAGAGGTGTACAACTGTACCCACAAGTCATGACCTTTTCTTTTTGCCGCAAGTTTCACGCACTTTAAGCGTGTGGCCAGAATGTTCATGACGAAAACCTTTACATTATCTAATCTAACTTTGCACCAGCACCGGGACGATAAAACCCACGCTATAGCTGGGAGAACTCAGAGCATAGGAATTTTGGAACTCCCCATAGACGTGGCGCACACCGTTATATTGGTAAGTCTTGTTCCCAACACCTCGGTGTGGGCACCCCGTAGAGCAAACCCCGAAAGGAAAGCCCGTACTACTTCAGCCTACCAATGTGCAAAGTTAAACTAGATAACTTAATTGGTTTAAGGAAGCCCCATAACAACACTTGTGGTTTGCACAAATCATCATGGATCATACAACACTGAGTTCGGTCCTTAAATTGACACGGGCGATACTCCACCCTAACTACGCAAATCCTCTCGCACCTCCGGCTATTGCCAATAATCGCCGCATCGAAACCATAGTTTTATTTTGGGTTTTAATCAAAATACCCATAGCCAACAGCTACAATGACAACATTTTCCATTTCACAAGGAACACATTTTGATCCGATCATCATCATCATTTGATCTAAAAGCATGGCTAAGCATGGATAAAAGTAATCGATATACCTGGCGACATTAAGTAATTGTCTAAGCTTAATCTATGGTTATCAAGGTTCACATATTCATACTTATCAAGGAAGTTTCATGAGACAACAGGTATAACTACCAGTACCATAAAATAGCAATTTACAGAAAGTAAACGTATGCATGAAACATTTTAATAAACAATGCAAATTAAATTCTGGGATCAAGATGGTCAAAGGGGGTGCTTGCCTTGCTTATATATCGTTTACGATGAAGACGCGATCACGGCTGACGGAGGTAACGACGGAGGAAGGGACGTCGAACTCTACACGTCGATCGATCGGAAAATAAAGCAAATAATAAACTTCAATAAGGGCGAAAAGAAGATGATGTAAAATCAAATAAAGATTCATTGCGAAAACAGGAATGATTTAGGGTTTGGATTATATGATTTCGAGTGTTATGATTTAGATAATTACATACTCATAAAGTTAATGGCTTTTAGGATGAGCAAAACATGGTTTCCTTGGATAGATTATCTAATCTTGAATTACTTAATTCAAGAGGCTAAAATAATGAATTCTAGTATTTAAAACTTCGAATTATAGATGCTAAAATTATTTGGATTAAAAGAATTGAAACACCAGTTAAGGTTATGCTAATAGCACTTAGCCCTAAGATTTGCACACGAAGGGTTTTGATTAAGTTATGATTGATAAGTTAGTTAGGTAGATTTATTTATAGTTTTTAAGAAGGTTCTGGTGATACAAATATATTAAGTACAAAATCCTTATTACAAGGTTCACTAATTCTTATTGCGACAAGGTTCATTAAACATAAAACTAGGGGTTATTTGACTATTAATGTTTATATGCCAAACATGACGAAATTAGATTATTTCTTCGGAATTGGATAGTATATACTTTGATGAACAAAACTAGGCTGATTTCATACATTTTAGTGTTTAGACGAGACATTATTTTCTTAGTTCAAAATGCTTAGGTGATATAAAAGGTTGCGACAATCATACTTTTTGGGGGTATTCGACTAGCAGGATTTAGTTGAAATGAAAGTGGTAAATGCAATATTTTTCTAGAATATGTAGTACATATCCCAAATATCGTTTCTAAACTTATTTCTAATACATTTGCATTTAGACGAGAGGTTCTACGGATCGATGAAAAGGCTTGATGGTGTAATTTACTACTCGTTAAGGGTTCAGCTTTTGATATAAGATTGCGGCTATACCGCCTCGGATAATCTACTCATTTTTCAGGTATTAACAGGGTATGATATTAGAAGTGATTTATAGTTGGTTTTACGACCATTGGCTTTTATCCGCAATGTTTTTCCTATAAACGATCATTAGGGTTTAACATTATTTTATTTCAACCTAGCACTAACATAAGATATTTTTACCTAATCAGTAAGGGTACTATTTTTCAAAGCTATAGGATTTGGTTTTATCAAATTTGAAGTTTATTCGTGAAAGTTGTAACTATTCCGATATGCAAATATTAACACTTTGACTATTAAACATTTACTGTTTTATGTAGTAATATTTAAATATTATATTATATCTGAGATCCTTGCAATGCCAAAGGTATAATAAAATGGGTTTGGTGATTATTTGAATTCATTTGACCTATACTACAACCATTTGACTTTCTATGCCATATTTACATTTAAGTTATCTCACATTTTTCAAGATAATTCAAATTAAGTTCATTTCTTAAGTATTTTGGCAAACTAAGGTATTCTACTGCCATGCTAATATTTAGAAACTAAATTTTACTTATTCCATATTTCTTTAATTCAAATTATGCTTATTTGAATTTTCTAATGCGTTGAATACAATCTTTAATACAAAGTAATTCAAACAATAATGAAACTTAAATATTTTTGTATATTTGAACTCCTGGAAACATGAGTATTTCACTAAAATTAGTTTCCTTCCATTCCAAGTTTGTTTACAACTTTTTAATATGTAGCATTTCTTTAAGCCTTTTATTTAAATTTGAATTTCAAATTTATCCAGTGAATATTTTCAAAATTTATTTTATATTCTGAATCTACTTGATTTTACATGAATATAGAAATTGATTTCGCCTAATTCGGAGTTATAATGCAAAAGTTATAAGCATTTGTATCATTTCGGGTATGTAAATAAATTGGAAAAATGAAAATACGTTTTCATAGAATCGGAAGCGCCTTTTACCGCTTGCATAGAATTCGCTTCGGCCGGCTGACTAGGAGGTCCCACGGGGCAGCGACACAGAACAGAGGAAGTGGCTAGGGCGTGGCGGCTCCGGCGAACGGCGGCGGAATCCGGCCGAGCGAGGGCACCGAGAGCATCACCTCACCGACGCGCACCCGATGGTGGTGTCGGTCACCGGCGGGGATGGCCGGAGCGGGCTGCCGTCGGCGACCTGCGGCGGAAGGAGAAAGAGATCGCCGGAGAAGAAAAACAGTGATTCCCCGGTCGAATGGGTAGCAGCTTAGGCATCAATGAGTCCTGGGCTTTCCATTTTTGCGGTCGGCCGGGCCGGAGATTGGCCGAGGGAGCTCGCCACCGTTGGCCGACCGTGGAGAAGAAACGGGTACGGTGGCGGCAAGATCTCGAACGACCTGAGCTGGAATTGAGCCGTGGGTTGGTCTTAGGATCGTGCCTGGATGCCTCTGGTGAAGTGATTCGGAGAGATTTTCACTGAGCTAGCAGAATTTGAGTTTCTCCCCTTTTTCGGGTTTCCAGCGAAATGGTCAAGCACTGAGTATTTGGCTTAGGTGCTTGGCTCAGGGAGTGAATGAGGAGAAGGGGAACCTCAAGGTGCTGCACATGAGCTATTCATAGCCGGGGATTCGTCTTCTCAGTGTTAGAACGGGGAGCTGAGATTGCGGCTTGGTTTGGCGCCTGCACAATGAAGTAGTGCACGCCCTCTTGCCGGCAAGAAGCGACACAAGAATTGACCGGGTATGGCGCGCAGACTTCAAGGATGGACGTGGCCTTGGATCGGGCAGAGGCGGTGTGACGATGCGTTGAATCGGTGAGGAAAGCGCGAGAGACTTGGTTGGCTGTGGCAACACGCGCGAGAGAGAAAGGGGAAAGGGGAGAAGAGAAGCAGCGGCTGACGAGTGGGTTCCGGGACCACAGTCAGCGAGAGCGACGCTTTTCCGTTGTTTCCAGCGAAACGTTACGGAATAACGGGTGGCCCACACGTCAGTGAAAGGAATCGAGACAAGGGATAAGTTTCAGCTGGACAGCTCCATGTGAGCCTTAAAAACGCTATCAAATCAGTGTGTGATTTTGTGAAACTTTTTGACTGACCTCATCTGGTAGTTTCTAACCTTCAGTAAAAATTTTATATTAAAATAACTCATGGTTAAATTATACAAATTCTGACACTGTAGATTTGTACATGATTTGAATTTCAGTATTTTATTTATTTTGGAATGTAAATCATATTAATTATTTTCCAAAATTTTTATAGGGATTAATTTTGTCTTAAGGATATCTTCATAAAAATTTCAAGTTAAAAACTCAAGTGAATATTTTATAAAAATTCTGACATTAGGATTTCTAGTTTTTGATTGTTTCTGTTTTTGAATTATTAGAGGGCTTTGCCGACATGATCAAATCCTTATATTTTTATCAGGTGTAAACAATGCACTGAGGGTGCTATGGTAATTTTTCCAGCTTCAGATATACTTCCAATATTTTTCATTAATTTTGACTTGTACTGTTTCTAGTCAAAAAGAGGTGTCATTCATTTTATTTACCCATTTTTCTGTGCATAAAATTTTACTTCTTGATTTTACTGACTTACCAGAGTGGTTAAGGTTCTATGGTAATTTTTCCAAAATTTATCTTTTACCTTTTTATCTTTTTACCATTTTCCATTCTTGAATTCTAGTTGTTTGATTTTTCATTCAATACAAAAATCCAAAGAAATCCAAATAAATTCCAATCATGTCAGGAAAAATCAGAAACAAAGATATGCAAATTCAAAATATGAATTTTTATATTATTGCATTTTTCGGGATGTTACAGTTAATTCATTTATGTATGTCAAGTCACATTGATTTTAATAGAGATTCACTCATTCATTTCACCGGATCACAAACCGAGCTCACTCACTTTCCTCTCCGTAGGGAACAAACTCCATCCCCGAGCTCTGCCTTTTGTCCTCACTATTCTTCGGCCAAGCTCCGGCTAGATCCGGGCCCATCCGGTCAAGAAGAAGTGCAATCTCGGCTCTATACACCGAGATTTCGATAGTTTTCTCCAAGATTTCGCTCTGCAAGCCGAGATTTCTCTGATAGTACGTAATGAGATTTCGGTATTTTGTAGCAAAATTTTGTCAAATTTGTCAGAGATTTTGTTATTTTGGGCTGAATTAATGATTGTATGCACCAGATTTGGTTGGTTCTAGGCCAAGTGTTGCCGGATTTGGTGTCGTATTGTATCCTGGCATTGTTATTTGCATAGACACCACTCAAAGTCTGCAATACAAATAATGTGTTGTAGATATGTCCCACCATTTATACTAGACATTCAATCTTTTTTATCATAGCATAAATGATCGATGAACCATGCATATATATTGTAGATTGCACTCAACAATCAATGGGGCAATAGTATCACACCAATTAGACGGATATACGATAGTATATGATATTTTAATAAGATTACTACACGTAATGTAACAGCAAACACACATAGCTCAGTTGGTACAGGCTCCCTTAGATTGATGTACGAGCACTTGAGTAATACGCATTTCATTTTACTTCTTCAAGATGACGATACTGGCTAGTTTGTATTTAGTGATGACAAATAATATTTTCACTATTGATTCATTGGCCATCTCTTTTCTTTCGTTGCAGGTTTTGGTGATGGCAGATCGTGTGGATAACGTCTGGGAGCATGGGGAGCGTGTCGACTAGGGGCCAAAGTGCAACTACTGTACCCATGTTATAAAGGGTGGAGGGGTGACCCGTTTGAAGGAACATCTGGTTGGCCGCTTTGGTGATGTGAGGGCCTACTCTGGCGTGCCTAAAGTGATTAGGTAGGCCATGCTCACGGACTCCGTGGAGGTCGTGAGAAAAAGAAGCAGAAGGAGGAGGTGCGCCTCTGTAAGGAGGAGGCTTGCGACGACTGGACCACCTTGGCCACCGAGTACCATACCGAATAGGAGCAGGTGAAGATGGCCTTAAGGGACTCCAAAGAAGAGTCTTACCTGAGGAGCCAAGGTTTGACCCTAGGGTCGGGGTCTAGGAGTGGTGCAGCGATGCCCTCAGTCCAATCCACTATCAACAAAATGTTCGGTAGGTCCAAATCTACAAGGAAAAGCTATGGCTCCATTGATCCTGACCTTGCACGGAGTGGTGCCTCACAACAACTCCGTATTGACATTTCATTTAGACATGGGGCGAGGCAGAAACTATGTAGGGCAAGGTCCAAGTGGTTCCATGCTAATGCAATTCTAGGAAGGAAGGCCGAGTGTCCGTATTTCACAGGTATGAAACAATGGTAGGTTTGTAAGTAACAATTATTGTGATGATTGTATTAACATCTCATACTCGCGGTGGATAGGTGCACTCAAGGTAGCGTAGAAGCTAGGCCCAGGAGTTCGTGCACTATGGGCCTACAAGATTGATGGGAAGTACCTCGACGAAGTGCTCACAGAGGCATATCCGTAGTACAGAAAAGGGCACGACAAGTGGTGGGGGTCAGCGGTAGACAGGACATCCCCAGGATGATATCGGCTCATAGTCTAGCGGTCAGTTTTCAAGTCATTGGGACTTCACGAATGAGCAGCCTAGGTACCCCGTGGTATGGTACAGTCATAGACAGAGTTACGACGGATCGAGCATGTCGTCCTTGTTTGACTACACTGATTCCTACGTCGATCCATATGTACGAGACACGTCTGTCAGGTGCCTTTATCAGTCAGAGAATCATGATACCTGGATGTCTCATTATGAACATTGGAAGTCCGCCTGGCTACTGTGGGACATGACCTGGGAAGAGTACAAGCAACGGCACTAGAGAAGGTATCACGAGATCATTGTCGATAACGCGGAGGTGCAGGTCGCACCACACGCGTACTATCACTCGTAGGTACGTAAACGCATTGTTGTTAATGCTTTGCATGATCCTACTCCTTTTTTAATTATGCATCTTCTTGCAAAACAAGTTCATAGTCCCCGTATTAATTATGCTTTTACATCTTCTTGTAATACATGTTCATACTACAGACTCATTCTTTAATTATGCCTGTTGCAGGTGGTTTGGGCTGAGCGTTGCATTCTGACGGCATCCATGCTTTCACAAGTAGTTCTCACATTTATTAACGACCCTTGCATGGTCATATATATTGTGAATATGCTATTATATGGTTATATTTGTGGTGTATATGTAGTGAATTGTTACATGTATCAATTTTATTTCATGCTTATCATTTCTGATGACAATATATATTGATTCTTACCAATTGTAACCTTCAAAATCCGAATATCAGTCGAAATGCTGCTGAAGTTTCTAACTTCACGGTATTTCATGTCAAAATATTTAGTATGTTTCATTAAAACAAATAGGAAATGTAGATAAATGCTGGTACGATTTTCTAATATTTTTCCCAATTTTTTTAACCATCAGGAAGCAATGTCGAGGCCAGTGCAAAAATACCAAAATTTTGCCTTTTCAGGCCGAGATCTCGGTATTTTCCACCGAATTTCTAATTTTTGGACCAGATTTGACCGAATTTGGGACATTAACTCTTCATAATGTCATTTAATATGAAAATGTGTAGAAACACCGAATTTTCCATATGTTTTACGAAAAACACATAAGCACTTTCACATTTTTAAAAGAATGTACGAGCTTGATTGTTGTTAGTGTACTTGGCTGAGATTGTTGTCATTCCTTGATGTGTGAGCACCCCCTCCCAATCATTCAAAACACTATCCTCTCATCCTCACCATACATCTATAGAAGCATTGAACTTTATTTGTGATCTTTTTAAAAACAAAAACAGAAGGAATATAAATGGTATAGTACCCTTGTAAGGATTTTATAAATACATTGGAGTGTGATCATGATCCAAAATTTTTATAAGAGCTTAAGAATTCCCTTAGAACCCTTCTGTACAAGTTTCAGAAATTCTAAACCTTTTTTGGTTTCTCAATGAAATCTGTGTATTGATCATCAGGCTTTTATCAAGACAATAGCACTGTCAAGATTTTTGAAAATTCCTCATGCTTGATCATAATCTGAATATTTTATGGAAACATTAATGATGTATCAGGACCATCCACAAAATTTTCAAGATTTTATGACATGGTTTTAACCATTTTTATTAAGTTGAATTTTGTCGGTAAGGCTTTTACAAGACAGTAGCACTGTCGGAATTTTTTAAAATTCCTGAGACTTGATCATCATCTTAAAATTTTATGGAAATATTATTGATGTGTCAGGACCTTCACAAAAAGTTTCAAAATTTTCTAACGTGGTTTATTCAATTTTTCATTCAGTTCAAATTTATCGGTCGGCCTTTTATCAGGACAGTACCACTTTTAGAATTTTTCAAAATTCCTCCTGCCTGATCATAATCTAAAATTTTTATGAGAACATTATTCATGTGTTAGAACCATCCACTAAAAATTTCAACATATTTTGAACCATTTTGCGCTCTGTTGAACTTTACCGAAATCTCGGCATTTCTCGTCAAAATTTCGGTATTTCTCGGCGAAATCTCAGAAATCTCGTTTGAAAAAAAACCATACTTGAATTTTGCTTTTCGTATTTCATCCAAAATTTGTCTAAAATTCTGAAATCTCGACAAAATTTTGAATTTCGTCCATCTCCGAGATGTCAACCGAAAATGAGATTTGAAACCCTACTTGACAGTCATCTGCTACAATTCTGGGAAGCCAGGTCATTGCCGAGAGGTAACCTGCATTACGAATTCACGACAACTCAAAACGAATCCTTGTTGCTCCCGCGCACGTTACTATTCGGCCCACTTACTCATCCATGAATCCTACAAGGGCACGGACTCGTACGCTCCTCATATGTGATGTACTTCTGAATGAATTATATATATCGTTGTAGGGGCGAGGACAGTGCCATGGCGGAGTCGAACGAAGAGCTGGCTCGGATGATGCAGGCACTCGCCGAGAAGTGCTTTGTCGCCGGCGACACTGGTGGCGCGAACCGATGGGCTCGGTCCGTGCATAAACTCGCCCCGGACCTCTCTGGCGTTGCGCAGGCCGCTGCAGTCTACGACGTGCACTCCACCACCTCCCGGAGGCCGACTGGTACTCGGTGCTCGACCTGCCCTCGCCGCACTCCGGTGTGATCACCCACGACGCCATCAAGAAGTAGCACTGGATGCTTTGCTCAACTGCGAAGCCAAGAAAAAAAAAATAGAAGGTGGGCTTAGGGTCGGATCTACAGTGTATAGGTCAGAGTCAAACGATATCGACATCCTTCAGTCTAACACACATGCTTCCTTTAGTATATAAGCATATGATTCTCTTATTACAATTTATAAGTTAGTGTTATGAGCTCGTAATGACCTCAGCGACCCCGATAACCTTTTCCCCTAGATCCGTCTCTAGGTGGGCTCAAAGAATTGGGCTAGATTAAGATAAACATATTAAATTGCTTTTATTGTATTTTTTATCGGTTCAAGTATTACTAATAATATTTTATTATTTGAGAAATATTTGTACAATATTTGTTTGTCAAACTTTGATAACTCTATTAACAATTTAACACCAATCAATCAAAAAATCGGCTATTGTCTCCATTCAACCAATTTACATAGTTACAATTAACAAAAAAAATCATAAATAAAAAAGGCTCACAATGCCTGTTTGTTATTTTGGTCAGCCTACTTAGCCAATCAGGTGCTCGTTGACTCACGCTGTTCTGTCTTCCATGTCAGCTCACCATCGCCATGGTGGGTTGCCCATCGTCGCACGCGCGCCCTTGCTGGCTTCTCAGGATCCACTCTCCATGATTCACGTCATGCACCTTTGACTTGGTGGGCTACTATGTCCTTGCGAATAAGAGATGTTGAGCCATGCCCTTTCTCTCTCTCGTTCTATGGCCTTTATTTGCTTCTAGGATTTGCGTCTAATTGTGCAAGAAGTAAGTGAAATCACCAATTGCCAAATTAAGACTTTAATAAGCAGTGGCCCACCAAGCCATATGGTCGTCTCCACAAATCCTAGATATCCTTCTCATCGAAAGATCAGGATCTAACAACCCACGTCACTTACTACGCGCAAGCCAATAGTCAAGCCGAGTCATCGAATAAAATATTGATCAAGCAGATAAAGAGGAAAATTGAAGAGAAACCAAGGAACTGGCATGTAACATTATCAGAGTCATTATGGGCCTATCGGATTGGTTGCCACGGGGCGACAAAACTATCACCATAACAATTGATTTATGAACAAGAGGTTGTATTGCCCTTTGAAATCAGTATCGAGTCAATAAGGATGGCCAGGCAAAATGGTTTGTTGGGTCAATATTATAAAGATTTAATTATTGATAATTTGGATGACCTGGCAAAGATGCGATTGCGCACATTAGATCAGATTCAGAAAAATAAAGCTAGAGTTACAAGGGCTTAAGAGAAAAAGGTGTTACCTAAATCATTCTATGAAGCCGATCTAGTCTAGAAAACAATATTACCCCATTGGCATGTAGTCTCCAACATGGGAATGACCGTACAAAGTGCATCGGCTTGCACAAAGTAACTATTATATTCTGGAAACGCTAAAGGGGTGATATTTCCTAAAGCGATCAATGGCAAGTATTTGAAAATGTATCACCTAAGTGTTTGTGTCGGGACCAGATTTTCAAATCCGAACCCTCTGTGTATAACCTGTGCTAGTGCAGAAAAAGCTAGCACACATAGTAGAAACAGTGATGACAACACATCCATATCACGAATCAAATAATAGTAATTAAGCAAAAAGATATCAACTTTATGGCCAATCTTTACAAATAAGCAGCCTCATGGCTTGAGTTCAATAAAGTAACAGCAGAAACGAAATAACAGCACCAGGATAAACCCATCAATTTTCCCAATAGGCAATTGACTGGGGTACGCATCTTAGTAATCCGGATCTCCTTTGTCATAACCATAAGCAAAGAACTCGTAGTCACCTTTAACTTTAGGGCAAAATCTTGAAGCTCATGTTGATGATCTCGTTCTAAAGAGCAAAAAAAGCTCTAACCATTTGTCAAGCCTAGCTGAAACCTTTGATAATTTGAATAAACATGAGATTAAGTTAAATCCAAAAAAGTGCATATTCGGAGTTTCTTCTAGAAAATTACTTGGCTTCCTTGATTGTTCTCAGGGCATCGAAGTAAATCCTGAGAAGATCCGAGCCATTGAATCTTTTAAACCCCATCTTCAGTGAAAGAGGTTCAAGGTTTAACTGGTCGAATGGCTAATCTTAGTCACTTTATGTCAAGACCAGAAAAACGTGGGTTACCTTTCTTTAATGTAATAAGAAAACACAATAAATTCTACTAGTTGGAGGAAAACAATAAATACCCTCAGATTCAAAAACTGTTTTATCCCCTATTAATGGCTTTAAGGAAATTGAGACATTATTTCCAATCCCATTAGATTACTGTACTGAAAGATCATGTGGAGGTCTATTCTTAATGGTGATGGGTTATTGACAGTGTTTAAGTATGGTGCTCAGGTTTGAGTTTGATTTGAGAAGCTATTATGAATTTGGAGCTATTTGAGCTTGTTTGGAATTTTTGGTGCTACCAGCCCTGGGGGTGGTAGCACCGGTCCTAAGGTGTGGTGCTACCGGCCCTGTGGGCGGCAGCAACGAGGTGTCGGTAGTGCTAGCCCTAAGGCTGATGTGTTTTTTCTAGAGGATGTCCTCACTGGTTTTTCTGAGGTGTGGTGCTACCGACCCCACATGGCGGTAGCACCGACCTTTATGGGCGATGATGAACTTAAGTGCTGATTTTGTGAGTATAATTGCATATCTTTTTTAACATTGCTATGTGATGGCTTTTTCTTGTCTTTGATGGTCGCAGGACGATGGTGCAGGTCATGGTGAGGCGGAGGACGACCAGGACTAGGTGAGGTGCACTGGAGGTCCAAACGATCGAGGATCGCCACAAGATGATCGGAGATGGAGTCGCTACAAACTTAGAAGATGAGGAATGAATGAGATGCTAACTTGGAGCTGCTCAGATCAAGGAGGGCCGTTGGATCACGGTCTAGAAGATAGAGTAGCAGGTCAAGTTAGTATGTTTTTAAAAACGTGCAAAACCCGGTATGCTTGTGGGTTTTCGGTTAGCCCATGCATAAATGAGTGAGTCAATGGTAGCCCTTGATGGTGTTCCTTAGGGTTGAAGGAACTCATCCAAGGGTAGAGGATGACTTAAGAGTAGTAAAAATAGAGGGGTAGGGGTAGCTCTCCCCTCTTTGAAGGTTTTGAGGTTCTTGCGCTCCTTTGAGCTTTGCCCACTTTATTGTGATGCTTTGCAAACCTCCCTTCCAGAAATGAAAAATTAATTTTCTTAAGTCTGAATTTACTTTCCGCATTTACTTTATGCTTTAAATTCAGTATTTAAATTCCGCACTTTACATTCTTGTAATTTAAATTCCAAATGCTTGTGGATTTTGTGAAGACGATGTATGATTGATGGATGAGCCTTCTTTAGACCATATCCCAATCATTTAGGCAAATTTTGCGTTCTTCTTTGCAAGAAACCAGTCTTTTGCTCTGAAGTGAATCATTCTTGGAAGATCATTTTTTCGTTGTTTTTGACTTGTGTTCTTGCTTGCCTTGACGTGTGAGAGGTTATCCAAGATCATCTTGATCATCAAAATCTCACAAGCAAGCCCGAGATCAAGTCTTTGATTTTTGCCTTTACATGGTGCACTCTTCCTTCGATTCGGAAAAGGTCAGAACTTTAACGTCAATCCCTTGGATTGAAGGTTGGAATAGGTTCGTGACCTCCAAACCAAGGCGCATACCAATATTCATGAGTTTTGGACCAGTCGATCAAAAGTTTCATCAATTTTGCTTTCGAGTTTGTGGTTGTTCCTGCTCTGATCTTCCAGGTCTGGTACTACCGCCCATTAGAGAGGTAGCACTGCCCATTGGCCCAGTATTACCACCCATTGAAGTGGTAGAATTGGCCAGTCTGGTTACCTCTTGTTTGCTTTAGGCTGATTCATGTGAGTTCTTGGTTGGATTGTTTTGAATGGGGAAATTCATTTTTCGATCATTCACCCCCCTCTGATCGCAATTTTGGACCTTCAATTGGTATCAAAGCCTTGTTTTGCTCTTCCATAGATTTTGATCGATCTCAAGAGCCATGGCGACGAACAAGTATTCCACTAAGCCTCCTATCATTTCTAGAGTTGAATTTCCTTTCTGGAAGTCGAGAATGGAGTCGTACATCACTACCCAGGGCTTTCTGATTTGGCAAAAGGTGAAGCTCCTGTATGAGGTTCTTGCTAATGAAAACGTCACGGCCAGCAATATGGCTGATGTTGAGGCCAATGCTAAGGCAAGGAACATCCTCATACAGGTCCTTAGTCGAAGTGAGTATGACAGGATCTCTCACATACGATCTGCTCACCAGATCTGAGTGACCCTCGATGTTTACCATGAGGGCATCACGTAGATCAAGATGGTGAGAAAGGATCAATACAAGCGTGGCTACAACAAAATTGAACAGCACGCTGGTGAGACCCTTAATGAGTGTTTTGGTTGGTTCTCAAGGATCTTGAGCGATCTCCATGCAGTTGGTTGCACATACTCTGACTCGGCGAACGCTCGACACTTCTTGATCGCACTTGATCTTCGGGTTTGGGAGATGAAGGTGACCACCATCAAGACACCACAGACTTATTAACCTTGACTCTTGACAGACTCTATTCCCGTCTCAAGACTCATGAGATCGACGTTGTCTCTCATCAGATGAAGTTGCAGTCGATGGCCTTGGTCACCGATCCTATTGGATCCTATTCTGAGACTTCAGTTGGTTTCTCTCTTTGCCCTTTGCAAGCTAAGCGATGAACACGTGGAAAATTTTTCAGAAAGTGAGCTTGCACTCTTAGCCCGCAAATTTTCTTATGCTTAGAAGAGGGTGAGGGAGAGAAAGAGAGGTGGCACAATCACCTGCTTCGAGTGTGGTGGCCCCAACCACATTGGGCGGACTGCCCTAAGCTGGAGAAAGACAAGAACGACTCCAGCGGTTCGGGAAAAAATGGCTACACCGACAAGAATCGCAACAAGAAGCCTCCAGTCCATGATCCGGCGCGCGAGAAGAAGTACCGTAACTTCTCGAAGAATAAGAAGCTCTTCCACCATATCCTTGCTGCACTCGACGACATAAGCCTCTTCGACACGGAGACATGGAGCGACAAGGGAGAGAAGAACAATGGCAGCGACAACTTCACCAGGATGTGTTTCATGGCGGACGCCAACGGCATCAGCGACTTCGAGCTCTACAGCAACTCGAACGAGGTACCCTCCTATAACCATCTCAATGAAGCTTTCTGCAAGTTAGGTAAATTTGATGCTAGATCTAGAGCTAGGTGTATAGAGTTAGAGAAGAAAGTAGGTATCTTGACTCGGGAGTTAGTTTCTCTTAGATCTTGTTCCTCTTGAGCATCTGATGACTACACTCTTTGCGATACTTTGCTTGTGGAGCTTGAGAACCTAAGGGCTATGCATGATAGTGTGTTTTGTGAGCTTGAAGGTCTCAGGTCGAAGAATGCTAGCACTAGTTCTATTGATGCTATTCCTGTATATGCTAGTTTTCTTCATACTTGTAACATCCTAAAAATTTGGCTTAATTAAGTTGTTATTGCTTAAAAGTGCATTTATGATTTTCTGAAATTTATTTGGATTAATTTTAAATTGAGTTTATTGCATTTTATTCAAATCTATTTAAATCTGTGCAAAGTTAAAATAAAGTTTTGCCAAAAATATTTTATTTGAGTTCAGAATGTCTCAAAGTATTTTTGAGATTTTTCTGGGATTTTTCCTGATACTTTAATTGCATAAAACAAATTAAATGAATTTCAGCAATTATTTTAATTGGAAAACCTTTAAAATCGGGATGAACAGTAGTGGGCTTGGCCCATTTTCCGTGCGAAAGCGGCCCGGAGTGGTGTGGCCTGTTCGGCCCTTTTTCTAGAAGTTTTATCCCGGCCGTTGGATCCAGATCGAAGGGTTGAGCGCAACGCGTACCGGTTGGGGATTTCTGTTCTATCGTAGCCGTCCGATTTGCCACGTGTCGCGGATCCGGTCATCGTCTTCGCGTGTCCGTGTCGGACTCTGCTCCGTGTCCGCCATGGACTCCGCGGAGCAATCGGGCAAGGCGGCCGGTCCTAGCGCTATAAAAAGCGAGCACGGCCGCGCAATACCTAAGCAACCAAAACCTAGGTTTAGCCCGTGAGAGCGCCGTCGATTCGCCGTGATTTCGCGGAAGTTTGCCGAGCGCCGCGCGTCAAGAATAGTCGATTCGCCGCCGTCAAGCCATCGCGGCTCGCGCTTTGACGATCCGCCGTGGTTGTTGAGCACCTGTGCGCGCGCTAGTTTGGACGAGCATCGCCCAGGGGAGGAACCGCGAGGCCGTCGCCGGCGAAGAAAAGAATGACGCCGCCATCGTTTCAGCTCATCGGAAGAGAAACCGACCGCGTCATCAGATCCGCACCGGCAAGACGCATCTGTGAGTACCCACCGACCTCGCCGCCGACGACCCTAGGGCTCTGTGCCGTCGCCGTCGACGTGGCTTACTGGTTCGTCGCCGCGTGTCACCCACGTGGATGCCAGATCGGACCGGGCAGCGACGTGGCGCTGGCATGGCGCGTCGTGGTGAGCTGGCATGGCGCCGCCGGTCGACAGTGCGGGGCCGCGTGTCGAGAGCGACCGTGTGAGCCGGGTGCACCGTGGACACGATGAAATTCATGGACTCGATCCATGGACCGAGAACGCGTGTCAAGACCGAGCACCTCGGGCGTGGTCGACGTCGGCAGGACGTCATGCTTGCGTCATAAATCGATTTTTCAAGATAAAAATAAATCTGTTAAATTCGAATTTCGATTTTCGATTTGAGATTTATTTCAAACTTCAAAAGGCTATATCTTTTGCAATTTAACTCGGATTTGAGTGATTCCATTTTCTAAAAATTTGTAAAATTGAGATCTATTTAATGGTGAATTTTAATTGATTTTTGGAGTTCATTTGCTCTCTATTTTGGTATTTATTTGCTTTTCTTCTTGATGCAGCGTGAGACGTTGAATTGTGTGACGCTTCGGAGGAAGATCCAGCAAATCAAGAGCAATCTTCAGATCAAGATCAGGACCTATTCCAAGACAAGTTGTGCTTTGATCATGTTGAACCTATGTTTATAAAATTGCAATATTTGTTTTACCCTATTGCATATATTTCAAATATACAATTGTTTCAAATTAGATTGGGCTTAGCTAATATACCAGATTGATCTATACCCTACCTTGTCATTGTATGCCATGATCCATTGTCACCCTAGATTGGTTTAATATAGTTGATTAGTAATTATAATCGACATTGGAGGATTAGTTCGTATTAGTTGCTTAGCCATGCCACGTCATCACATGTGTTAGAATCATTGATAATTAATTTTGATTAATGGAATATGGAACAATGTTATGAACTTGTGTGTCATGTGGAATCACACGATGAGATTGAGTTGTTGTGGCGAGTCAGGTCATGCAACGATGTTGAATTGTTGATGGCACGTGGTGCTTGGTAATCAACTGGGTGATAATAACTTAGATTGGGGCAAGTGGCAAGGGGCGAGGAGGCCAAGGTGGGCCCGATGGGCAGATGGTATGTGGATGTCTTGCCTTGATCACACTAAGGACTTAACCTTGCAAGCCTTTGACCTGAGTCTATCATGCAACCACATGTCTGGTATGGGCCAGCCTAGCTGAGTAATTTGCAATGTCTTAATTTGGGTACTATCGTGGACGGTGTGAGTTCCCGAGTTATGGAGTAATTCACATGGCGCAAGAGGGGGGCCCTGGATGTGGTAACCAGTCCCACCAGTGTTGAATCCTTAGCGGGTAGTATCGGGTTAAGCTAGAGCATTGTAAAGGCTTTGTTATAATCATTCGCCTTGGTGGTGTTTGGTTGTATCACGTGGGTAAAGTGCATAACCTCTGCAGAGTGTGAAACTATTCGGATAGCCGTGCTCATGTATTGAGCAATGCTCGGAATTACAGTTAAGGGTTAGTTTAATTAATTGGACAACTTGGTTTGGATGGCGGAATGCCATATGGAAGATGGAATTTGACTTAGGATTGGAAATTTGGTTTACTTGAGAAATACTGAAGTTATTTATTATTGCTATTTGTTTTACATTCTTTACAATCTATTTATTGTATTTGTTCATAAATCTCGCTTATTGCAAAATAGCCATGATAGCCTATCCATTGGAATAAGCCTTACATATAGATACATAGAATTGCATTCATGCACAACTTGTTGAGTGCTTTAAGTACTCACCCTTGCCAAACAACAATAATCAACAGTTGAGGAATCTACACTGTGTTGGAAGATGAAGTCCGGGAAGACACGAGTCATTAGGGTCCGAGCCTTGTCGGTTACTGTGGTGGTGATGAGCTATCTACGTTTTCTATTTTCATTTGTTTAATCATTAGTTATATTTTCAGTCTTGCCCTGCGTGGCTTAATAATGTAAGTTGGTCATAAGATCATACATTTAGCTATATCAATAAATGAACTATTATTCTATTATCGTTGTGTATGATGTGATATGTACCAATGTCAAGCTGTGTGCACTAGCGTTGATCCTGGGACTAGTGCAGTAAACACAGTGGGTTCGAATCAGTGGATTCGGGTCCTTACAATACTCACATTAATGCATCGTGTGAAAAATGCCCTAAATTTCTATCTGAAATTGATGCCGTGAGTACTCACCTTAGGAAGCTTTCTACTAGAAATAATGAACTTGAATTCCATACTTCTAAGGACTCAGTCTACTCATGTGAGGGTTGTAGGCAACTAAAACTTGGCAATGAATTATTAAATGTCAAGTGTGCTGAACTTGCTAAGGATTTACTAGTTAAGTCACAAGAAAGTTGCTTGCGATGTGCTGAGATTGAGGGGGACTTGGATAAAATCAAAGTCAAACTTAGGAAGAAACTAGAGGCCCAGACCCTTAGGATTAGAAATGCCCCTTGCATTTCTTGTGAGGCCTCAAGGTTGAGGCAGCCATGCTGAGGGGAAAAAATGCACATGCTGGTAGTTCTTCTCTATCTGGCTCTTCTTCATCTTCTTTCCCCTGTTCTTCTTGTGCCTCTCTCTTCCAGGTGTGTGAGTACCTCATGAGCACTCTTGAGAAGTTTGTAGGAGGCAAGAAGCTCAATCTCATCCTAGACCAGTCCAAGATTAGTAGATTCAATTAAGGTGTAGGAATTGAATACTTGGAGCATGCTCGGGCTCATCCTCCCACCATTATGCATAGATCCAAGAGTGGAGAGATTGTGGTAGCTCCCAGGACGAGTACCATTGTGTTTAGGTCTACTGGGGTTGTCCATGGGATCTCTAACCAGAAAGCTGCTTCTCTTGTTGCTTCTGCCTCTAGCAAGGCGAAGTATTCGTGCACCTTCTGTTGGAAGGATGGTCACTTAACATATTTCTGCTTTAGGCGTGCCAAGATCACTAGACGCGAGCATGTTCGTGTCCTTAAGGATATTCAAGGTCATCCCCGGACTTTGAGTGCTCCTAAGGTACACACTGTTGCTAGACAGGTTAGAGAGTTGCCTGTTTTTGGGCAGCATCTAGGACTTGGTTTTCATGCTGTTCAATCGAGTTTTCATCCTGGAGGTACTCGAGGTCAGTCTTTCTGCCATCCTTTTGATATTCCTTGCATTTCTCATTGAGGTAGATATCAGCGGCGTGAGGTGTTTCCTAGTAGGAGATTTGGGCAGCCTCACTAGGATGGTCCGACCTTTGCACGATGGCAGGACAACCTAGTTCTAGCTCCCAGATCTTCTGCTAGCTCTGCTTCTGGTCTTGTGAGAGTTGAGTATCACAGAGATGCTAGAATCTAGTCTTTTACTAATGTGGCTGGCAGTTCGAGGCGTCTTGTGATTTAGTATTGGGTGCCCATATCTGTTCTTGTTTGTCCCAGTACTGAGCCACCTCTATCTCTCTTTCATTGATACACGTCCGTAGGATGGGGAAGGGAGAGGTTTCGATCATTGACTCCGATTGTTCTCGTCATATGATCGAAGACTCTAGATGGTTCTCTTCCCTAGTTTGAGCTCGCGGTGATGAGTTGATCGCTTTTGGGGACACTTCTTCAGGTAGAGTCGTTGCAAAAGGTATCGTCTGCATTAATGACAATTTCATTCTTAAGGACGTTGCCTTAGTGAGTAAGCTGTAATACAATTTGCTTTCTGTCTCTCAGCTTATCGATGACTATTTCTAGGTAAGCTTTAAGAGTAGTGCCTGCATAATTCTTTATTCATCAGGGGGGTTAGTTTGTAGGATCTCCAGATTTGGAAGAGTCTTCCGTGCTGATTTTTCTACTTCTTCTGGATACTCTCTTTGTTGTTTGATTGCTTCAGAGTCTCGTGATCTCTCCTTCTGGTATAGGAGACTAGGTCACATCAACTTCAACCATTTGACCTAGGTTAGCAGCCATAATCTCATTCGTGGTTTGCCTAAACTCAAGATGGTTGCTGTTTTTCATCCTCCAGTCACCACTGTGATGACTGATGCACCAGGATAGCTTCTACATATGGACACTGTTAGTCCAGCTAGAGTACAGTCATCGGGTGGGAAGTGGTATGTTATTGTTATTGTCGATGATTTTTTGAGGTATTCTTGTGTGTTTTCCATGGCCTCAAAGGATGAGTCTTTTACCTATTTTAGGGGTTTGGTTCGTAGGTTGTCTGTCGAGCACTCAGGTGTCTTACGAGCTATACGCACTGGCAATGGAACGAAGTTCAAGAACTCCTACTTTGAGAGCTTTTGTGTGGATTTAGGCTTAGAGCATCAGTTTTCCTCTCTATACGTTCTTCAACAAAATGGCATAGTGGAAAGGAAGAACAGGATCTTGGTCGAGATGGCCAGGACAATGCTAGATGAGTATAGTACTCCTAGGAAGTTTTGGGCTGAGGCTATAACACTGCTTGCCATGTGTCTAATCGAGTATTCTTGAGAGAACATTGGCATCGCACTTTTTATGAGTTGAGGCATGGGCGAAAGCCTAGTGTTTCTTATTTTCATGTGTTTGGTTGAAAATATTTCATTTTGAAGTCTAGGAACCTAGATAAGTTTGAGTCTCATTCTTCTGATGGAATTTTTCTAGGTTACTCGACTTCTTCTCGTAGCTATAGGGTCTGGAGTTATGAGACGATGCTTTGGAAAACGTGCAAAACCCGATATGCTTGTGGGTTTCGGGTTAGCCCATGTATGAGTCAGTGAGTCAATCCTAGCCCTTGAAAGTGTTCCTTAGGGTTGAAAGAACTCATAAAAGGGTGGAGGATCACTCAAGAGTAGTATAAATAGAGGGGTAGGGTAGCTCTCCCCTCTTTGAAGGTTTTGAGGTTCTTGTACTCCTTTGAGCTTTACCCACTTTGTTGTGAGGCTTTGTAAACTTCCGTTCCATAAATGAAAATTTCATTTCCTCAAGTCTGAATTTACTTTCCGCATTTACTTTATGCTTTAAATTCAGTATTTAAATTTCGCACATTTGGATTTGTTTCCCCTCCTAAATGCTTGTGGATTTTGAGCCGAGGATGTATGATTGATGGATAAACCTTCTTCAGACCATATCCCAATCATCGAAGCAAGTCTTGCATTCTTCTTTGCAAGAAACCGATCTTATGCTCTGAAGTGAATCGTTCTTGGAAGATCGTGTTTTAGTTGTTTTTGACTTGTGTTCTTGCTTGCCTTCTTGTGTGGGAGGTTATCCAAGATCATCTTGATCATCAAAATCCGACAAGCAAGCGCGAGATCAAGTCTTTGATTTTTGCCTTTACTTGGTGCACTCTTCCTTTGATTCAGAAAAGGTCAGAACTTTGACGTAAATCCCTTGGATTGAAGGTTGGAATAGGTTACTGACCTCCATATGAAGGTGCATACCAAGTTTTATGAGTTTTGGACTAGTCGATCAAAAGTTTGATCAATTTTGCTTTTGAGTTTGTGGCTGTTCCTTCTCTGATCTTCCAGTTCCGGTACTACCGCTCATTGGAGAGGTAGCACCGCCCGTTGGCTCTGTACTACCGCCCATTGGAGTGGTAGCAATAGCCAGTCTGGTCACCTCTTGTTTGCTTTGGGCTAATTCATGTGAGTTCTTGGTTGGAATGTTTGATTGGGGGAAAATTCATTTTGGGATCATTCACCCCCCTCTGATCGCCATTTCGATCTTTCATGTACCCTCATCTTTTGCCTTGGATAATATACTCCATAACGAAGAAGCAACTAGTTAGATTGCTAAGAGGATAGTAGAACTTGGATCTTTTGACATCTATTTTGTTGCCCGAACAGCAATTAAATCACAAATTATGACAGATTTTATCGTTGAATGGACTAACATTGAGCCCTCTACATAGTAGGATTCCACTGATACCGACCATTGGACATTATATTTTGATGGCTCTCGAGAAATCAAGGGCTCGGGGCTGGTATAGTACTAGTCACTCCTCACGGCGACCAGTTACAATACGTAATCCAAATATAATTCCTTGCTACCAATAATGTAGTGGAGTATGAAAGTCTTCTAGCCGGGCTTCGAGCAGCAAAATCCATTGGAGTCCATTGGATTTTAGCGAAAGACGATCTATAATTAGTCGTAAACCAGGTTAGCTAGGAATACAGGACGTCCGATGAGGTAATGACTCACTACCCGGATAAAGTGAGGAAATTGAAAAAATAGTGTGGTAATTTTGAAGTCTAATATATACCAGAAAAAGATAACCTTTTAGTGGACTAGTTATCAAAACTGGGATCGTCACGATCACTTGTTCCAACACGTGTCTTTCTTGAATATTTGTCTAAACCTTCTATAGATACATCTATAGAAACTTCCCCGACCAGTACAGAGGTTGGAGCCCTTGAGCAGGATATAGATTGGGCTAAACCATTTAAATCCTATCTAGAAAATGGGACACTACCCGAGGATGTTCCCGAAAAAGACAGATTAATTCGAAAGGTGCAAATGTACAAACTGTTCAACAATACTCTATACAAAAAGGGATGCATATCCCAAGAACAATGGAAAACAATGCTTCATGAAATACACAGGGCTTATATGGAGCACACGCTTCATACAGAACATTGGTTGAAAAACATTCCGATAAGGTTTTTATTGGCCCATGGCTTTACAAGATGCTATGCAACTTGTAAAAATCGGTGAGCAATGTCTATTTTATGCTTGATAGGTACACCAACCTACTAATCAATTGTAGACCATACCATTGTCATGGTTGTTTTTGACATGAGGCATTGATATAGTAGGTCCTGTACTAAAAGCAACCAATAGATTTCAATTTTTGTTTGTTGCAATTGATACATTCACAAAATGGATTGAGGCTGAGCCTCTAGTTTCAATTATAGCACAAGCAACAAAGAAATTCTTTGTGAAAAATGTAGACACTAGATTTAGAGTTCCTAGTTGGCTGATCACTGATAATGGATCATATTTTGTAAGTGATCTGTACAAAGACTATTGTAATTGTAACATCCCAAATTTTTCTTTACTCGATTTATTATGCTCTTCCTTTATTTATGAATTTTTGAGATTTTATTTAATTTATTTTGAATTTCTGGAATTAAGCCTTTTGCTATCTTTTATTTATTTAATGAAAAGTGCTGATGATATTTTATTGGAAACATTTTATTTGGGTTCTAAATGTCTTAAAGTATTTTTTTGGAATTTTTCTTGATATTTCCTAGTATTTTTGCTATTTTATTTGGCTTAATCTATTTTGTTGATTTATTTTAATTCAGAAATAATTTAAAAATCCTCGTGAATAGTATTGGGCCAAAACCCATCAGTCCGGCCCAAGTCGCCCGCCGACGCGGAACCTTAGCCGTACGACCATTGGATCCCGATCCAACGGCTAGATTCGTTCCGCGCCGCCGCTCGCTGCCAGCCGCTCGATTGGATCTGGGTGGACGGCCGTGATTGCGCCACGTCGACTCGCCGAATCCAGGTCGTATCCCCGCCACTGCCGCCTATTCCGTTGTGGTTTCCGTGCCCTACATGGAAGCCGAAGCTCCTATTTAATGCGCCGCCGCCACCTCTGGGTTGCACACTTCGAGACGCACCCGCAGCCCTAGCACACACCTCTCGAGCCACCGCCATTCGCCCGCAAAAGCTCATCGTAGTTCCCACTTTGTGCCACTGCGGTTTTCCATCATTTCCTTCGTCGATCGCTGTCCTCTGCCGTAGTCACCCCCAAACGCCATCATTGTGGTCTTCATCCCCAGTGCTGGTAAGAAGTTGTCGTGCTGCGCTGCCGTGCCATCGCCGCCTACGCAAGCTTCGAACGTCGTTGGATATAAATCGTGCGGTGAGGATTGCATCGTGTAGTATCGCGCTAAGGCAAGTCTCAGCCGGCGGATTGTGGATGGCTAGTCGAGATTTTGCAGTGTGTGCACCGCCACTCTGTCTGCCGCCGCCATTGGATCCATGCCGATCGAATCAGATTGTGCCGCGTGTCCCCGTCGTTGTCACCTTGTCATCAGATCTGGATCGTTGGATTCAAACCAATGGTCACGATCGCACCACGCGCCAGGCCAATCTCGTGCTACCGTGTGTCACGCGAAAACCAAGGCATCGTCGCTGCCAGTCGTCGCTGACATCACCGCTTTTAATTTCTGCCATCCGATCTAGCATGAACGGTTGAGATCTTCGCTGCCGCGTGTTTAAATCGTGTCCATTGGTTTTGTACCACATGTCATCAATCCAATGGTGCCACATGTGCTGCTTGTATCAGCTGGTGCACGGGCATAGTGCTGCCAGTCCACCGTGGACCAGCACTGGGGTTGCGCCGCGTGTCAGCATCTAGTTGGGCCCCGTGTCCACTAACGTCAGTGTGACGTCACAATTCGGTTTTTTCTTCAGAAAAATATTGGCCAAAAATCATATTAAGTGCTGACATTAGCATGACATCATAAATGCTATTTTTTAGTATAAAAATAATTCGGTTAATTCGGTTTTTCCAATTTTTTGATTTGTCTTTTATTTCAAACTTTGAATAGCTATATCTTTTGCATTCGAGCTCTGATTGAGGTGATTCCAATTTCTAAAAATTTGGAAAATCAAGATCTATTTAATGGTGAATTTTATTTAATTTTTTGAGTTGATCTTGATCTCTGTTTTTGGTATTTATTGCTTTGTCTTTCGTTATGCATAGACGTCGAGTTGCCTGGTGAGTTTGTGGTTGTCGAGCCAGCACCCAAGCAATGTCCAGAGCAAGAATTGGAGATATTTGAAGGCAAGTTGTGCTTTAATTATGTTGAACCCATGCTTAAATATTATATTGTTTCAAAGCATTGCATGTTAATTAAATTAACGTTTGTTTCAAATATGTTGGGAATAGTTATTATCCACTTTGAATTACATCCACCTTGCCATGTCATATGTATTATTTCATTTTTCATCCTAGAATGGTTTAATATTAATTGGTAGCTACAATTACCAATATGGGTAGTTAGAACGCATGTAATATGCTTAGCCGTGCAACGAGTCATCATTTTTTGTGAAATTGATTAATCTTGCTTATCGAATATGGAACATGTTTATTAACTTATGTGTCGGGTGTTGTCACACAATGTTGTTGTTGATGACACTAGTGCATGGTAAATCAACCGGGGTGGTAAAATGATTTAGACTGAGGCAAGGGGCATGTATTTGTGGTGGGACAATGTGGCACTTGGGCGGTCGCATTGCTTTTTATGACAATTGTTGGTTCATGGTTATGATGGTTTTTAGTTAGTCTTGTCTTGATCAATTAAGGACTTAACCTTGCAAGAATTTGAACTGAGTCACTCATACAACCACATATACCTAGCTGATTAATTTCTTATGTCTAGACTTTGGTACTGTCTTGGCAGTGTGGGTTCCAGGTGTACGGGTATACTAACATGGCGCAAGAGGGGGGCCCTGGATGTGGTAACTAGCCCCACCAGTCTTGAAACCTTAGCGGATAGTACTGATTTTAGACAGGCATTGGAAAAGCATTGTTATAATCACTCGCCTTTGTGGTGTATGGTTGTATCTTGTTGGTAAAGTGTATAAACCTCTGAAGAGTATAAAACCTATTTGAATAGTCGTGCTCGTGGTATTGAGCATTGCTCGATGATTACGGTCAAGGGTTAGATTTTATTAAAACAAATGTGGGTATGGATGTTGGATTATGGTTTAAGGTTATGAGTTGGTTATTGGAAAAACAAATGATAAATGTATTAATGTTATTATTTGTTTTACTGTCTTTCAATCTATTTATGCTATTCTTTTACAAATGTTGTTCATGCAAATTAACCATGTTAGCCAATCCTTTGAAATAAGCCATGCATATAGTATAATAGACATGCATTCTGTGCATGACTTGTTGAGTGCTTTAAGTACTCACCCCCTTGCAACAAAACATCACCAGTTGGAGAAGAAGCAATGCCTGCTTTTGAGGAAGAGTATCAGGATGAGGCGAACAACTAGGGTGCGAACCTTGTCAGTTGCCTGTGGCAGATTGAAGGGTTTCTACAGTTATGTTTATTTTCGCTGTTGTTTATTTACTTTTCAGTCTTAGCCCTGCGACGCATACTCATGTAAGGTTGAACCTAAGGTCATTCAACAGATATATTTATTATTGATGAAGTCTTTATTACGATACCGTTGAGTATGATTGTGATATTTATCAATGTTGAGCCTATGTGCACTAGCATGATCTTGGACTAGTACAGAATACACAAAGGGTCCAGATTTGCATATTCGGGTCCCGACAGTGATGAAATAGGCACAAAAAAATGTTACGCTTCAGTTGATCATCCTCAAAACAATAGAGCAATTGAACATGCTAATGGCCAAATCATACAAGGTATGAAAAAACGAGTGTTTGATCATCTGAAGACATGCTCAGGGGCTTGGGTGGAAGACCTCCACTCAGTGCTTTAGGCCATACGCACCATGACCAGTAGAGCAATAGGGGAAACACCCTTCAAATTGATTTATGGAGTAGAAGCTGTGTTACCTAGTGAAATTCACTTGGGTTCTACACAGACCACTCTCTATGGACAGTCGACCAAGACAATCAATGCGAAGATGATTACAATATCCTAGAAGAAATGCGGGATTGAGCACATATCAGATTGACAGCTTATTTACAAGGTTTAAGATGATACTACAACAAAAGAGATCAACTACAAACACTTAATGTTGGAGACCTAGTTCTAAGACGCATTCAGAACCAGTCTACCTTAAATAAGTTATCTTCCAAATAGAAAGGTCCCTTTGTTGTGGTATCAATCACCCGACCAGGTTCTGTTTGTCTTGCTGTGGAAGATGAAAGAATTCTTTCAAACACATGGAACATCCAACATCTTCGCAGGTTTATGTGTAAACATTTTATTTCCTTTTTTAGTTTACATTCATATCTCTCAAATGTTATAGAAAAATTGTTTTTTTGTCTTGCTCAATTCTGAGACATCACAATATCATCTTTTGACCACACTCTCTAAACAAAATACGAAGTTGCTGATCGGATTATGAGATGACTTCTATAGAGCATTTTCATATAAGCTAGTACTTACTGAATTGAAACTCATTAGACTAACCTTGTTTCCAATCTGTTGCTGGTTGATACTCAGTGTAAAGTAACAGAGAACAGGTTGTAACCCCACCACTGTTTGAATTCCGATCACATTGCTGATCACTACACAAATAGTCGGGGGCTAGTGATATACTTAGAAAAATATAAAAGTAGACAAGTAATAAGACAAATATAACACAAAAGAGATATTTCATTCATTCAAGTTCGAATACATTTACTTAAATGCAGTTTTTACATTCTTCATGTAAAGCTCAATGGCAGATTGCACTTCTGCACGCTCCCTATTTATTTCTTCTTGAGTGGCCAGTTGCAAGTTGGACACCAGTTTCTCCAACTCAACCGCGTCCTTGTAGAAGTTCCTCAACTTGATGAAGATAGCACCAAGTTGGACAACAATTGAAGTCTGGAGTGCTATCTTCATAGTCTACGCCGTAGCGGGAATGTGGTTGTGGATATTCTTCAATTGATTGTTGATCCCCGCGGCTAGTTCATCGATAGTCGGATCAGTTTTTGTAAGTTCAACTTCTAAACCATTTAGATCAATTGCATTTTTTCTCAACTTCTTGAAAATAAAATTCATAGTGGATTTACTGAACCTCTGAATCTTGTCCATATCTTGTGAGAAGAGTCTGAACTGGTCTTTCATCTTCACCATCTCTTCTTGCATCTTTCCCCTCATCTCCTCAAATTTCTTTTTCTCCATTTCTTCTTTGGAGAGCTGGGATTGTTTGGCATTTATTTCATTTTTCAACTCTATAAAGTTTCAAGAGAAATAAAAATTACTATCTACTTCTTTCAAAAGACAAATCAAAAAAGTCAAGGATAGAGTTATACCTATTATTTCGACCTCTCTTTTTTGAAGAATGGCCTTGTGCTCTTCAGAGAGCTGTTGAGTCCTGACTTCATTCTTCTTAAAGGCCTCATAGAGCCTGGAATTCTTCTCTTTGAGAAATTAATACTTGTCATTTGCCTTGACAAGATCAAACTCGTCGCCCTTGGTGGTATTCTTAGCCACCAAGAGTTGTTTCTCGAGATCCTTTATTTTCTCTTCCAATCTATTTCCAAATAGAGCTGTTAGAGGAAATCTTTTATAACAAAATAAAATGAGGAAATTGTTACCAACATAACTTTTTGTTGTTTTTTCTACATTGGCCTTAGCCAAAGTCTTGGTTTGTTGACCTAATAGGTCGTATACTTCTTATGAATGTTGCAAAAAAGCAAACGAATCAAAAAAATCCTCTTCTTACAAACTTAAAGAGAAGATAAGATGATTACCTTTGATAGTAAGTTATCGAAAACTTGCTTGAAGTTCTTTTCCTGGAAGGAAAGCCCAGAAGAAGATACTAATGGTAGAGCCACTTTGGTGCTGATATCAGTGGTCGCGATCTTTTGCAGTAACCACTTCTGTTTCGCTAGTTAGAGCAACCAGCATCTCCTCTGTCGTAGCAGGGATATCTTCAGTTGAATTCCCCACGACTGTGGAGACCTCTTCTACAATGGTGGTCGTCCCGACCACCTCTGCCATCACCTTAGGAGGAGTATCCACCTCCTACACGGTTGATGGAGCCTCTCTGACCAATGGTTCTTGAACAGTGATTGAGGGATTTTCACCCTTTATATTGGTCGGGACTGCTTGTCCACTGGTCGAGTCTTTTTGGGTAGCCTCTTCAGTTGCTACTGAGGCCTATTCCAAACTAGTCGTAGCAAGTCCGACCAGAAGATTGGCCTTAGGCTCCACTTGAGCACTTGTACCCTGATCCGTAGAAAGACCAAGGTAGCAACCTGAGGACTAAGGTAAAACAAAAACAAAGCATACTTAGTTTATGAAGAGATATGCTCATAACTAAAAGTTGGTAGAAGAAAATTACCTACAATACAGTCATGAGTCGATGACCTAGGACACTAGGGTATTCTTGGATTGCAGGGCACACCTCTATCACCCTAGGGACTTGTAGACACCCCTACACCCAAAACACGGGTCTTTCTCTTCCTTGTTATAATAAGTGCAGCCTCTTCATTCTCACCCTAAACATAGTGGAACAAGGGATAATTTCTATACGCTACATCCCAATTAGCATATCTTTTCTTATTGCGCACCTGAGAAGGGGTCTTCTTCTGTGTCGCCACAGCAAGTTTAGCCCTCTTCTCTTGTGCCTGAGGTTGATCGTGCACACGCTTAGAGCCTATTGCACTAACCAGAACCAAGGTCTAACTAGTGCTAGTCGGGTCAGCACTAGTCTGTGCGGTGGAGGTCGGATCCACCATCTTTGGGGTACTCATGGAATTCCTCGTCTTCTTAACCGGTGGGGCCATGGTCTAACTAGTGCTAGTCACGTCAGCACTAGTCTGTGCGGTGGAGGTCGGATCCACCCTCTTCGAGGTACTCCTCATGGAATTCCTCATCTTCTTAACCGGTGGGGCCATGGCTGTGACCTCAGACTGGTTGGTAGCCTGTTTTTGACTATGCATCTAAAGATAATTTGATTGTTAGCACAAACTATTAATGAACAAGTAACCAAAAGAATTACTACGTACTTACCTTGATGCATTAATTAATGAACTTATCGGCCTACCTGATTAGGCTAGAAGGCAGCTTATCCAAAGCACCCTGGTCGGATCCATCTAAAGGGACCCGCAAAATATTTGTGACCCTCAATTGGGTCTCCTTACCTGTCAAAACTGACAAATAAAAAACAATGTCATTAAACTTTTCTTGATAAGAAAAAAGATGGAAAAGGAGGTCAGAAATCTGAGAGTTCGTACCTCCAGGTTTAAATTATTTTAATACTGTTATTTATGCATTTTATGAATCTTGGGAATTTCTGGAGTTTTCTAGAATTTATTTGGAATTATTTCATATTTTTCAATTATGCCTTTTGAGAATATTATTCAAATATTTGGAAATTATAAATAACATTTTGCTAGAAATATTTTATTTGAGTTCCAAATGTATCAAAATATTTTTAGGAATCTTTGTGGAATTTTTATAATATGTTTACTATTTTATTTGACTTATTTTATTTGTTAGAATTATTTTTTTTTTTTAAATATTAAAAAAGGCTTTCAACAGTATTTGGGCTGGAACCCATCGAGCCCGGCCCATCTCAGTCATAGCCCAATCTGACAGCCATGCCATCCTAATTTGTGGCTGTTGTATTTTGATCTTGGGGTTGAGATTAGCTCGGGGTTAAGTGCAACGCATGGCCGTTGGATCTGGATGGGTGGCCAGGTGGATCGGGCATTACCCGTGGCCGTTGGATTACCTTTTGCACCCTAGATCGATCCACGCCATTGTGCATCGCGCCGTTAATCAAGACACATGGACGGTTGAGTCGTCGTCTTCTCTGAAGTAGACTCTAAGCTCTGCTCCGTGAGAGCCATGGACATCGTCGCCATTTTGGACACATCTTGGGCACTTGCGGCAGTTTAAGGTGTGCCTAGGGATCACAAGAGCTTGCTCGTCCGAAAACCTAAGTTGATTTCGATGGTCTCGCTGTGATTTCGCTGGAATTGAAAGTATTCAAAGAGCACCCCCGAGAGCTTAAAACCATCGATTTGCCACTGTCTTTGATTCTTAGAGCTCACTATCGGTGTGGGTAGCTTCTTCTCATCAAGGTGTTGCTCATGCACGCGTTGGATTCGCCGAAAGGTCGCTGGAATTTGCCGCTCGTGGGAACCCTAGTCATCTGATCTTGCAAAAGCCATCACCGACGTTCACGAGCACCGGAGTAGAAGGTAAGAGGAGCATCATGTCCATGATGTTGAGATCTCGCTAGTGCCACCATCGTCTGTCACCGGTGAGACCATATGGCTCTGTGGCCGTCGACTTATGTGGCATGCTCCGGCCATCGACATGTGGCGACACATTGGCTGCCTCGTCAGTGACGTGTTAGATCTGTGCACTAACATGTCTTCCCGGTTGTGCTTTCATGGCGCATGAGTTGGCGGTGCAGTGTTAGCTGTGGGGCCCGCATATTAGTGGTACTATGGTGAACTCAGTCCATCGTGGACTGAGCTGGTTTCATGGACTCGGTCCATGGACCGAGGGCCCACGTGTTAGCGTCATGATTTCTAGATTAATTTATTTCTTACTGACATCAATGATGACATCATAAATAGGTTTTTCCAGTATAAAAATAATTCTAGAAAATAATGATTTTTCTATTTTTTATTTGTCCATTATTCAAATATTTCGAGAGCCCGTTCTTCTTCATACGAGCTCCGATTGAGGCAATTCAAATTTCTAAAAATGTGTAAAATTGATATCTATTTAATGGTGAATTGTATTTGATTTTTGGAGTTTTCTCTCTCTAGTTTGTATTTATTTGGTATTCTCTTGATTTGCATAGACGTCGAAGTGTTCGCATCGTTTGAGGGTGAAGTGTTGATCCTGAAGAGGAACGCGGTATGCTACGCTAGCACAAAAAATCTACAGCAGAACGTAAAGCTACTCGCAAGAAGGGGATCATAGATAAGATTACCACTAGACGCGATTGCGGAATCCTTCGCGCCGATGTAGTGGATCGCCCTCGCCGCGATCGTTGCGCCAATGTAGTGGATCGTCCTCGCCTTGCTGTGGATCGTCCTCCCACGCCGTAGTCACAGCAGCGTCACCGCAGTAGTCCACACGTCCAGAGATGGAACGACGTGCGTCGGTGTGCAAGCACCTGGTCACTCGGCAGGGACAGCGAGAGGAGTAGGCTAGGGTTTCGAGTGAATCACTCCTAAACCGTGGAAAGCACACCCTGTGCCCTCCCTCCTCCCCTCCTTATATAGCCACGAGATGAAACCCTAAACTAGGGCCCATCAGCGTGCTAAGCCCACGAGGTTCATTAATTACGGATCCAATCCAAATTAATGCGTCCCACCATTAAGTGTGTGACCTGCGGGTTCACGACGCTTGGACGTGGATTCGGAAAACTCCTTTTCAATCCAATAGTTGGTATTGGCTTCTTGCAAAGTATGCCAACTCCCAAACATACTATGATCAAATCGGACAGAACCTATCAAAAGTACTCATGTAATAATCCCTTTGCCAAGTATATGAAGATTGATCTCAAGGCGAAGCATGTCATCCTTTGATGATTCAATCCATCTCTCGTATCCGTGATATATTAATAAGTTGTGATTGACTCTCAATCACGGCATGGCCATGCACTTCCTTAATCATATCACACGAGTGGCCTTGTCATATATCTCCGTTTCATTGGAGTGGCAAATTCCATCTTGATTGCTCACTTCCTCTCGCACGTTTCATAGTAAACATGAAAGCTACCTTTATAACTATCCGGTTAGGAAGTAGTGTTTGATAGCCCCAAGGAAAACTATTACACATGTAGGGAATATGACAATCTCAGTCTAAGGATCATACATCTACTAGGTATGAGATACATCGATGACACATAAGAATGAAACATTCTCGCAGTTGTCCCATTGCGGGTCTATCTAACCCATGTTCTTCAACATGCGTCCACAATGTATAGATGATATCTCCATATCCCATGATCTATGAAGCATGATCATCGATCACTACATGTGCTGATCTATTCATCGTTGTCCTATACGATGATATCCGATCAGAGATATTTATCGAATTACATCATTAAGTAAAGAGCTTCATAAGCAAGTCACATACTTGTTGATCAATACAATGATATACATTCATTGGACCAATAATCATATTATTATTCATAAACATAGTCATGTTACAATCATCTAAATGATTGCCTCAAGGGCATAACACTAACAGATTCAAGATCAAGCTCAAGACCAAGACTAGGACCTTTTCCAAGGCAAGTTGTGCTTTGATCATGTTGAACACAATTTTGCAAATGCTATATTGTTTCAAATTACTACATTATATTTTATGCTTAGAACTGTTTTCAAAATAGTTTGGGATTAGTAATACAACCCAATTGGATTATACTTACCTTGTAATTTGTATGCCATGATTATTTTTCACCCTAGGATGGTTCATTATTAGTTGGTTGCTAATAGATGCCAATGTGGGTTGCTTAGTTCATATGTAGCTGTTTAGCCATGCCTCGTATAACTCATGTCTTTTAAAAGTTTAAATCAATCTTGACTAATGGAATATGGAACGTGTTTTATGAGAGGGTGTGTCAGGTGTTGTCACACAATGACGTTGAGTTGTGGTCACATGTGTTGTCACGCAATGATGTTGAGTTGTTGATGGAACAATAATCAATTGGGGTGGTAAATGATTTAGACTGGGGCAAGTGGCAAAAGACTATGAGTTATGGTGGGCATGTATGGCAAATGACTTGATATGGTTACATGATGACTTATGAGTGATTGTGATGTGGTTACTATGTGTGATTGGAAGTCTTGCCTTCGTCAATTAAGGACTTAACCTTGAAAGCCTTTGAATTGAGTCAAACATGCAACCACATGTTTGAAATGGGACAGACCTAAGTAAGTTACCGAATCATAACACTTGATGCCTCAAGAGGATAACCACACTATGGATGGGGTTATGTGGGAGTGTTTTGTGCAGCGGCCTCACATCTGTCCAACGGTAAGTCCCTTCTATTCCTCTGCTCTTAGGGAGAGAAGGAATAGTGAGTAAGGCTGAATGGGAAGGTCAGTGTTATGACAGAGTCTTTGAAAGGTTTTGTTATGATCTTCTAGCCACACGTTAATAAGTATGTGACATAGCTTGGCAGTATAGTTTGATCATATCATGTGGGTAAAGTGTGTAACCTATGTAGAGTGTAATATATTTGGATAGCCGTGTCTACGGTAATGGACAATGCTCGAGAATTACAATCAAGGGGTATATTTTGTAAATAAAACTTGGGAAGGGAGGCTGTGAGCCAAATGAAGTTTGGAATATGATTTAGGGCTGAGAGACATATTACACTTGAGAAATACCTAGAAGTTATTATTACTATAATTTGTTTTACTGTCATTTAAATCTAATTATTGTATTTATTTGTAAATATTGCTTTACTGCAAAATAACCATATCAGCCATTCATTTGGAATAAGCCTTGCATATAGCTATATTAGACTTGCATTCTGTGTTTCTTGAGTGCTTTAAGTACTCACCCTTGCCACAACAAAATTATAGGTTGAAAAGGAGTCTACACTAGCTTTGGAGGACTACCAGGAGGATACAAACGTTTAGGGTGCGAGCCTTTTTAGTTGCCTATGGTATACTAAGGGGTTTATCTGTATTTTCTTTCCGTTGTAGTTCAGTTTATTTATTATAGTTTAGCCCACATGGCATATTCATGTAAAGTCAACTATAAGGTTAGTCAACAGGTTTATATTTAATATATGAAGTCTTTTATTATGTTTCCACTCTGTATAATTGTGATATTCATCTATGTTGAACCTGTGTACACTAGCGTGATCTTGGACTAATGCAGTATACATAGAGTATCTGGATTTGAATATTCATGTCCTGACAATCGCCTTCTATCCTCTAGGCGTATCTGAACCGCTTCTTAAGTGGGCTCAACTTATGGTACAGAAAATCATAGACAATCTTCTATCTAGATAAGCCCCCTAACACCAACTTAGCGATAGTCTGGACTATATGCCACTCCTCATTGGTTAGCATCAATGACTCTTTTTCATTTTTTACATCAGCCTTTGACCACATCAGAGCAGCTTTCTCGGTGAACCGTAGACGGCTACCCCTAGTATCTTAGAATAAAACCACTGCCAATGGTAATCCTGCCATGTATCGTTGGTTAGGAGGGAGGGGTACTAAGAGGCAATTTTATCTTGGAGCTTGAAATAATTGCTTCCGCTGATCTCTTGAGTCTTTATTTTCCTAGTATATTGGTAGAAATAGCGAAAAAGATGAAGAGGTGGGGGAATGCCAAGGAAAGCTTCGCAAAGATGCGAGGAAACACTCAAAATCACAATGGTGTTGGGAGGAAGATAAAGCTCAATCTTATAGTGATCAAGCACGTCGACAAGGAATTCGCTCTCAGGAAGATGAAAACCTAACCTGACAAAAGCAGTGAAGAAGACGAGGCACCCCTCTTGGGGCACCGGCTTCAAATCCTATCCGCTAGGATCCCACCTCGGCATTTTGCACGAGCGAATTTGGACCTGGTCCTCAAGCTCCTTGATCTTGCCCTCAGTGAGAATTGACTTGTCCATGGTAGATGAGATTAGGAAGAATTAACAGAGAAGAGTTTGAGGATGAAGGGGCTCAAGAAGTGTTTTGCGCTCAAAAGCATAAGGCGTAAGATGTATAAGGGAAGCCTTCCCCCTTATATATATCCTTTATTGCATCGGTTTCAATACCAATTTAGTTACTGAGGAAGCACAAAGATCACCTTTTTATACGCATTAAACCGGTAAAATGGTTATCACAAAACCCCTTGTGGAAAGTAAAAAGACTTAGATAAAAAATATTCATCCAAGCCTTGGGGGCTAACTGACCAGGATAAAATATTCTACTTTGTTTTGGGCCTATAACTATTAAAGGCCATACTCTATTTTTGGGCTTGCAACCTTATAAGAAAAAGCCCATTAAAGCCCACGGTCAGTTACTTGGTCACGACTCTGACAAGTTTGCTTACGTGTCCTCCATTGGATCACACTGAACCACCTTGACCAGCGATTCAACCACTCTGACCAGATCAAACTAGTCGGCGCAGGTGATTATTTCTGCACATGGGCACCATGTGGATAGTTTTTCTATTGACATGTATAAATAATTACTTGGAAGTTATCCTCCAGCAAAGAGACACCTTTTGACGAGAAGACACCTTTCAGCCAGAAGACATCTTTTGAAGTACAATTGCCGCCTCTTTGTTATGTATAAATAGGGAAGCCATTTGTACCATCAAGGAGAGGATGATTAGAATAGATCACGCAATAGAATAAACATTACATAAACTCTGTAGCATTTGTACTCTGTCAAGCCGCTTGGCTCATAAGAAGCAATCTCTGGTTGCTTTTTTTGTAATCTTTATTCCTGGAGGATCGCAACCATTTTTATTTCATAAGCTCAGTCTAAGAGACCCAAGGCCTAGAACATCGATAGACCGCATCGAGGGATGAAGTCAGAGAGGCCTTCTGGGTCTTTAGAGCCAATGAAGATTGGGCCAGAGATTGTTGAGTATCGCCCGATTGAGCATTTATCTTGGCCAGCTCTTCCTATAGCAATTTCTTCATCAACTTTATTTTAGAGCAAGCTAGCTTGGTGACTGATGAGGACATAACTCCTATGGATACAACTTTAACTCTTTGTCCAATAACACAAGCCCAAGCAAAACAACTCAATTACAAGGTGAGCTCGTTCTTAGATGATAATACTTGTTCTAATGAGAATGTGCTACTTCATAATTTTCCTTGTGATGTGTTGTTACTTAGGAGAATAGTATAGTGCTCGTGCTAACGCTACGACAGCAGTACACCCGCTTATCAATTAAATGATAAGATAAGTATGAATATAACACTTAATAATAAATAATCGCAGTGCCCGTATGCGAGTACAAAAATGAAGATATAATACTCAATAATATTTTTCGCTAAACGTTTCCCGTATGCTCTTAAGACTTGTTCACGTATGTATGTACGCCGACGTCGCCGATCGCCGTTGCCACACGTAAAAGCTTCGCGGCCTCGCCAAACGGCCGAACGGCTGGAGGTATGGCACCTCCGTCCCAGCGTTTGGGTGTTCTTTAGTTAGGAATTCTCGGGACCTGTGCAACGAACACGGGAAAGGAAGGTATGGATTTAGTTTGTGTTTTTTTAGAGGATTCTGTTGCAAGAATAGAACTCCCGTTTGACGCAGGGGAGAGGAACCAATACGTGAGAAGATTAACAAGAGAAGAGAAGATGGTGTGTATGATAAGGGATTAAGGGGTTGCATATGTACCACATATTTGGAAGGAGAGCCAATCAAACAAGGAAATAAACAGGGAGGATCCGCATGCAAGGAAACCAGACTTGAATTTTTTACTATCCTGGCCTCGTGATCGTTTTTTTCCCGAATATGACCCTTCTAGAGACTTTTTTACGGATCTAGCCCCATAGAGCCTAATTTCAGCGCACGGAGAGCGCTGAATTTTTTTAATTTTTTATCCACGGAACCAGCGGTCTGTGAGTGCTACTAAATGTTTTTCATTTTTTTCTTGCGGAACAAACGGTCGGCGAGCGCTATTTAATTTTTAACTTTTTTTCCCTGCGGATCCAGTGGTCAGCGAGCGCAGTTTATTTTTCCATATTTTCCCAGAATTATTCAGTGGATGGGCACCGCTTGAATTTTTTTTTCATTTTTTCTTCCACGCTTGAATTTTTCAGCGGCTGCCGAGCATTTCTTTTTTCTTTTTGCCAAAATTATCAAGCGGACAGGCACCGCTTGATTGTTTTTTATTTTTCAGGAATTTTTTACTATATTGGCATCATCGTTATAATTTTTTCTCAATCAACTCTCACGACGATGAATTTGCGATTGTAGCCTCGAAATGAAAAATTCGGTGGAGCGTGGTGCCAGTATTATTTACCGGCGCTTGAGCTCGAATTTTTACTATATTAGTATCGTCGTTATAATTTTTTTTGAATCAGGCTCTCGTGGTGATGAATTGCGATTGTAGCTTCGAGATAGAAAAAATCAGCGGAGAAGTGCTGGAATTTTCTTCCGCGATTGAGAAGCACTGTAATTTTTTTCCCATGCCCGAAATTATCCAGCGGCCGGGCAGAGCTTGGTTTTTATTTTTTTTCGTGCCTGAAATTTCCCATCATCCGCTGGATATTTTCAGACGTGGGAAAAAAATTCCAGCACCTCTCCGTTGAATTTTTTAGGCTCCAGGCTACAATCACAAATTCATCGCAAATCGAGAACAATCTCTAATGAAAAATGATTCAAACAAAGTTGAAATCTAAATATTATACATATTTGAGTTCTGGGAAGTATAAGGATTCTAATAAAATTAGCTTCATTCAATTCTCAGTTCTTTTGCAATATTTTTATATGTAGCATATCTTTGGGCCTTTTCTTTAAATTTGAATTTGAAATTCACCCGGTACTATTTTTCAAAATATTTTTGCATATTATGGAAGAACTTGATTTTATATGATTTTAGAATTTTGTTTCATTTTATTTAGACATATAATGTAAAAGTTACAAATACTTGTATGCTCTCGGGTAATGGAAAATTCTAAAGAAAATAGAAAATACGCTTTCGCAGAACAGAAAGCGTCTTTCCGCAGTGGCACGTGCACTTTTACACTGGCCAGCAGTCACTGACCTTGGGGCCCGCCTGTCAGCAAAAGAAAAACAGGGGACCAGCTAGGGCCGGCCGCCGGCGGAGCTACGGTCACGGATGGGTCCGGCCGAGGGCACCATTAGCACCAGCTCGCTGACGCGCACCCGCCGATGGACTTGGTCACCGCCAGCGATGGCCGAAGAGCCTCGCCACTGAGTGAACCCTGCGAGTGATGCTTCGCCACACAGCTTCAGAATGGGATCTCCTCCGAGGGCCGCGCGGGCTCTCCTCCGCTCGCCCGGCCGCCGCGTCGATCTCCTCCTCCACGCACCCCGGCCGCACTGCCCCGGTCATCGTGTGCAATCTCCCGACCACACTGCCCCGTCTCCTTCGAGTGTGGCCTAGTGTCACCGTTCGCGGGCGTGCACCGTCGATTGCCGGGCGGGCTCTCCTCTGATCACCGTCGAGGGCCACGCGGGCTCTCCTCCGATCGCTGCCGAGGGCAGCGTGGGCTCTCCGCCACTCGTCCCGACAGCCGCGTCGATCTCCTCTTCCATGCGCCCTAGACGCCACGTGGATCTCCTCCTCCGCACACCCCGGCCGCCGCGTGCAATCTCCCGGCCGCGCTGCCCTGTCTCCCCATTTCCTTTTCCCAGCACGTATGTATCGGTCATTTCCTTTTCCAGAAAGTTTGTTTCTTTTTCCTTGATTGTTTCCTTTTCCTTGATTTCCTTTTCCCAGCACGTATGTATCGGTCATTTCCTTTTCTAAAACATTTGTTTCCTTTTCCTTGATTGTTTCCTTTTCAATAAAGATGCTGGATGGAGGTGCGGGGAGGAGGTCTGTTGTGGGCCACAGGGATGATTAGACACACTAAACAATGGCCATCAGATGTGGGTGAGTAAAGCTGAGGAAAGATCTGAGAGGTTAATTTTGATGGAGGCAAGTTTCTGGGGACATTTCGCTAGGTGCACGAAGGTTGAGCCATCTCTAGTGGGATGCACTATTTGGGGTGGACATAGAAAAGAATGTTTAGGTGCATTATAAAGGGGTATAGATGGGAGAGGATATGTTAACTCAAGGAGACCTCATACACAACTAACCCAATTGATCCCGTCCGTGCACTTCAATTCGGACTACAACTCATCTCGGAGTCAGCCTGACAGTGTCGAACTAAAAAGGCCATAACTTCCTCATACGAAGTCCGTTTGGGCTGAGTCACCACTCGTTGAAAAGCTTATTTCAAGACCTATCTATTGCATACAAGCCCACCTCCAGATTCATTCGTAAGGCCTCCAAATTGACATTAGAAGTTGCTGCTATTGCAGACTTTGACTCAGAACCGTTGATTGATCACTTTTTGTAACTCGCCCTTATATATACTTAGCCGCTGCTACTTTTAGGGTTAGGTTATTTGCTAAGTTTGTTCCCCACGCGTGTGAAACACTTGTTCATCGGAGTAGTGTCACAAGACCTGGTTTGGTGAAAGAGATAACCTCAACTTTGATCGTTTGAATTGTCAGATTGTTTTCTTTCTCGTTCTTCCTCATTTCTTCTACTGCGTGCAAGAATTAACCTTCATGGGTGTAGTGATTGGAAGGATTCAATCTCCGCTGATTAGAAGCCCTTGGAACGTGAACATCTCCGTTCCGCAAAAGTAGAACCTATAGAAAGATCGGGCCATTGTCGCATCAAGTGGTATCAGAGCTGTGTTGCCCATTAGGTAATTCATTTTTTCCCATTGGTTAGTTTTCCATCATCCTAGTGTCCAAAAAAAATTGGCCCCAAAAATATTTGCGTTCGTCGCTGTCCTTGTTTCCGCTGTCCAAACCCCTTTGATCCTTTGCACTTTCTTTCGGTTTTTGCTGTATTGAATTGTTGTCCTCCGCTGTGTCGATATGTTACCGAGTCTAGATCGAGTCTTGTCCTAGTTGTAGTGGTCGAGTTTGTTTGCCGTGCAAATCCTAGGGTATCAGTTCAGAATTTGAGACCAAGAAGAAGGGTTCGTGCAACGTTCAGTAAAACATGCGTAACTTTTGCATACGGACTCCGATTTGGGTCTATTTTTTTTATTTTGAAGAGGACGATGACGCACATGTGAAAAATTCATAGGTCAAAAGACCTGTGCATTTTTTACCCTCAAAATCGGCCTCTAAAACCGAGTTCTGGGCCTCGAAAGTTTCGGTGCCATCTTTTTGTCATCTTTCGGTCATCTGTTTAGCATTTTATCTCGTTCAAAAATGTGGGATTGTTGTTTTCCATCCTTTTTTCAGTTGAGAGGGATAGTATACCTCTGAGAAAAAGAAAAACAAATAGAGAGCTGCACCAAAAGAAGAGAAGAGAAAAAGGCCACTGAAAAAGAAATTCTGAAGTGATGGAATCCTCTGTGTCCTTTGTATATTTGTGTGCTTCGCTTCGCATAACTAGGTCTTTGATTAGTTTAGGCCGGCAACACAGACTAGCTTGGGACTATTTTTCAGTTTTGCAATTTCTGATTTGAATTGTTGCATAACCTTTACTACTCATACATAGCCTTCTGAGCTTCACTCTCTTCCAATTCAGTTGCAAGTTTACTTTGCAATCGCACACCCCCACCATTGTCACAGGTTATCACGAACTAGCCTACCGGAGTGCACCAACTGTGATAGTTGATAAGAAACTTGTAAGAGCTTGGTAAGAAGCTTGAGCGAGAGTGATCTTTACCCTTTGTCCACCACCTAGTAGTTGATAGGAAGAATATATACTCCTTTTTTCCCTAACAATGACAGGATCACATAATGAAATTCCGGATGGACACGAATGTGTTGCAAAAATTGAGCTCATGAAGTACGTGGAGGATCATCAAAGCGCGTTGAGAGGCATCGACGCAAACCTCACCAAGCTTTCTCAAGACAATGAACATAGGATGGAGCGAATTGAGCGGAGCATTGCCAACCTCGTCACCAGAATGGAGTACCTAGAGAGGTAGCCGCCTCCACCTGCAGATCCTGCACCTCCCAATGGAGGTCGAAGGGAGGGCAATCTTGCTACCCCTAGAGATGAAGAAGCATTCCTTGCCGACGACATAGAGGATGATGAAGTAGAAGAAAGTATCGGCAATATGGATCAAGCTATTGAACGGAATGCCTGTTTTCGCGATCGTCTTCGCCGCAATCGTCATGGTATCGGAGGTAACAATGGTAATGCTACCGACATCATGGTAATGTTGATGATGCATTTTCTAAAGTTAAGTTTACTATGCCATCTTTTGCGGGTCGTTATAATCCAGATGAATATTTAGAATGGGAGCTATCTATGGATCAAAAAATTTCATGCTTTGAAGTCTCAGAAGAACAAAGAATAAGACTTGTCACTAGTGAATTTACTAAGTTTGCATCATATTGGTGGCATAAAATTAAACAAACAGATAATGTCCCAACCACTTGGAATGGTTTGAAAGAATGCATGCGAGTTAGATTTGTACCCTCATGTTATGCTAGAGATTTATTGAATAAATTGCAGCGCTTGAACCAAGGTGATAAGTCCGTAGAAGAGTATTATCAGGAGTTACAAATTGGTATGTTGCGTTGTAAAGTGCAAGAAGATGAGGATGCAAAAATGTCTAGATTTCTTGGGGGTTTAAATCGTGCAATTCGAGACATATTAGAGTATAAGGATTATCATAATATTACTCGTTTGTTCCATCTTGCTTGCAAAGCTAAAAGGAAAGTATAGGGACGACAAGCTCGATCACGAGGAGTTACTTCTAGAGGATCTCCTCCAACTCGGGCCACACCTAGGGCACCATCTACGGCACCTTCTGCTGCTCGCTCTACATCATCCTCTTTCCTGCACGTTTCGCTGATTCCTCGCCACAACCACGTGCTCCTGCAACAAGCAAATCAACAACGGTGCAAGCACCGGCAAAGAGCACGTCATCAGTTGCTTCCACGGGTAGGACACGTGACACGCAGTGCTACCGCTGTAAGGAATGGGGTCATGTGATGAAAGACTATCCAAATCAGCGAGCTCTCATTGCCAAAGATGATGGTGAGTATACTAGTGCTAGTAATATTGATGATGAAGATTTGGCGCTTGTTTCAGCTAACCCCGCAGGTGACGAACATGCGATGGGTAGTGATGATGATGGAGTGGACAGATTTGGAGCTGAAACTTCTAAGAGGTATATGAGTATTGTAGCACAGCGAGTACTTAGTGCTCAAATGGAGAGCGGAGCAAAATCAGTGCCACACCTTGTTCCAAACAAAGTTTGTTGTGAAGGAAAGATCATGTCGCGTCATCATCGATGGAGATAGTTGCAACAACCTTGCTAGCATTGAGTTGGTCGAGAAGCTTGGCTTGACCACGTAGCAGCATCCGCGGCCATATTACATTCAATGGTTCAACTCTTGTGGTAAGTTGAAGGTAAATAAGATTGTGAGAGTGCATTTTACAATTGGTACCTACCATTATCGTGCAGATTTTGATATCGTGCCTATGCAAGCTTGTTCTTTGCTTTTACGTAGGCCTTGGAAATATGATACTGATGCTTTAAACCATGGTAGAAGCAATAAATACACTTTCACACATAAAGGAAGAACCATTGAATTAATTCCAATGACCCCGCTGCCATTTTGAAAGATGAGTTCGAAAGAGCTGAAAAAGAACGTCAGGTGAAGGAAACTAACACTGAAAATCAGGATGTAGCTAAAGAAGTTTGCCCACCTAAAAAGGAAAAGGAAGCACCTAGTGTTAAGAAGGCGGGAATTAAATTGAAAGGTGCTAATATGCTTGCTACAAAATCTGATTTACTTGCGCTTGATGAGTTTGATTTGTCTTGCTATGCTTTGATTTGCAAAGAGGCTTATTTTTCCTTGATAAATTGTCTAGCTCTTTGCCTCCTGCTGTTATTAATCTTTTGCACGAGTATGAGGATGTATTCCTGGATGAACTTCCCCAGGGCTGCCACCTATGAGGGGAATTGAGCATCAAATTGACTTGATTCCGGGGGCGACTTTACCAAACCGTGCGCCTTACCGAACCAACCCCAAAGAGACTAAGGAAATTCAATGCCAAGTCCAAAACTTATTGGACCGAGGGTATGTACGAGAGAGCCTTAGTCCTTGTATCATTCCTGTTATTTTGGTTCCTAAGAAAGATGGTAGTTGGCGAATGTGCGTAGATTGTAGAGCCATTAATAATATCAAAATAAGGTATTGTGTAACACCCTAATTTTTGCTCTAATTTAAAATTTGAAGTATTTTTTATTTTTGAGAAATTTTGGAAATTATTGAAATTTATTTGGAATTATTCAAATATAGCCTTTCTTGAAAATAAATTAAATAAAGGAAAAGTTTTTGCAAAGTTTTATTGAAAATATTTTAATGGAGTTCCAAACATCTCAAAGTATTTTCCAGAATTTTTCTGGAATTTTTCAGATATTTTTACTACTTTCTTTGGCCAAAACTAATTTCCCGAATTATTTTTATTCAAAAGGATTTAAAATCCCAGAGCAGTGTTGCAGGCGAAATCGTTGGTCGCCCAAGATCGTGCTCGCCCAGCTCGTGACTCCGGCCCACGCAGCCCGCCCCGCCGAAACCCTAGCGCCGCCTAGTCCAAGCCGTCCGATCCGGATCGCACGCCTGTGCGTGTGCCATGTCGCCCGTGCGCGTGAGCCTTCGGATCATCGCCGCACAAACGCACAGGATCGCGCCACGTCGCTTCGTCCCCGCGAGATCATCGGAGAGACGTGGGCGTTGATGGCCGTGACTTCCGCCGGCCGTTTCGCGCACATCGAGGCAGCCCTTAAGTCCCCGTTGAAGGCGTCGTGCAGAGGCCTTCGCTCCGCATCTTTTGACTCCTCGAAAGCTCGCCGAGACTCCCTCTAGCGCCCGTGAGAGCTCGCCGTAGTTGCCTTCCTTCGCCAACGTTGTTTTTGCTTCCTCCCATCGTCGTCTGAGCCGCTCCGCCATGCTCCGACCCCTTCCTGAGTTCACCGAAGCCAGCTGCATCGAGTGGACCACTTCATCATGCCGGAGAAGCCCCGCAGCGCCGCGTTGCACGTCGTCTTCATCCTCTCCGGTAAGATCCGCGCCACCGTGACATCGCCGCCACCGAAGCCGCCCACCGTCCGATCGCCGCCGAACGCACCAGATTCATCCACGTCGCCAATCAACAGTAATCCTCATCTTCACCCCTCAGCCCTTTGATCTAATCAACGGTCTAGATTGCTTCGATTAGTTTCACGATTAGTTTATTTCAGCCGTTAGATCTAGATCGTAGGGTTTATTTTTTTTACCGCGTCGCGTAAAGGTCACAGCCGTCGGATGCGCGCCGGCTGCCTTGGATTGTGCCGCGTGTCACGCGCGAAGAGGCTAGAGCCGATAGCCTTGGCTCATCGCGGCCGTCCGCTTGAATCGAGCGGATGAGATCGCACCGCATCGGGCCGCCTCGTGTTGACGCTGACGCCGCGGAAACCGAGGAGTCGCGCCGCCGCTTCGCCGACGTCACCCGAGTAATCGTGGACCGCTCGATCCGATCCAAGGGTCACGGTGAAGCCACGGTTGGCTCGCGGTAGAGGTGAGGCGAAGTCGCATGAATCTCGGCCGCTCGCTTTAAATCGGCGACGAGATTGAATCGAAGTTCGGCGATTAGTTTAGCGCCGCGTGTCGCGTTGGGATTGGTCGCGAGCCGTCGGCCGACGCCACGGCTTGCGCCACCCGTGCACGAAAGCAGCGTCGCTGGTCCACGGTGGACCGGGCCAACCCGTGGACCCACCCATAGATCAGAGCGACGTGGCGGCCTCGGGCGTGACGACGGTCGAGATGACGCAACGATGACGCATATATATATATTTTTATATAAAAATATTTTGACCGAATTTCTTTTCTGTGCTGACGTCACAAATGCGAATTTCAGTGTAAAAATATTTGAAAAATCGGATTTTCTTAATTTCGTATTTTGATTTTATTCAAACTTCAAATGACTATAACTTTTGCATTTTAACTCGGATTTGGATGATTCAAATTTCTAAAAATTCATAAAATTATGAGCTATTTAATGGTGAATTTTATTTGAATTTTTGAAGTCGTTTATTCTTCTGTATTAGTTATTTATTGCATATTTTGTTTGTGCGCGTGAGACGCAAATTTGCCGGAAAGTTTCGAGGAAGATTTCACGCTCAAGACCAAGCTTCGAACAAGACCAGCAACTCTTTGAAGGCAAGTGATGCTTTGATCATTTTGATCCCAGATTTTAAAATGTAATTTATGCTTTGAAACTATGCATGCTAATTATTTAAAATGAAATTAAATTGATTTGGGATAATGTAGATAATCAACCCATTTTGTTATGCCACCTTGAATTATTAATTGTATGCCCTAAACCATTGTCACCCTAAGTTTGATTATATTAGTTGGATGCTAATATTGTGCCAACACGGGACGCTAGACCGTGAGTAGATGCTTAGCCTTGCAACGAATCATGAGTGATCTTTCGGAAAAAATGCTACAATACTGACTAAAGACATATTGAATGTATTTTGAAAAGTGGTGTGATGATGCCATATGATGAGATTGAGGTACCACGACCTATGTGGTTCCGTACCGATGTGGAGTTATTGCTGGCATGTGTTGCACAATAATCAACTGGGTGAGAAAAGATTTAGACTGAGGCAAGTGGCAAGAGGCTGTGTGCCTGGTGGGCCTGTGTGGCATTGGGTTGATGAGTGATGTGAGTCTGTGTGCCACATTGGGCTGTGTGCCACTGTTGAGTGTTGGAAGTCTTGCCTTGGTCAGTTAAGGACTTCACCTTGCAAGCCTTTGATCTGAGTCACCCGTACAACCACATGTCTGATATGGGACAGACCTAGTTGACTAGGGTTCTGATATCTTTCCACCGATACCTCGGGGTGACAAGACACGTGGGTGTATCTGTATGGGGAGCGCACGTGCTACGGCTTGGTGCCCATCCAACGGTGATTGGCCGGTCCTATACTTCGCTGTGTGAGGGAAGTGATAGTGAAGGCAACACCGAGAGGTTCTCTCGTTAAGGTAGAAGTTCTGAGAAGCTTTGTTGTGGACAATCACCGTGTGGTGAGCGGTCAGATCTTGTGGGTAAAGTGTACAACCTCTGCAGAGTGTCAAACTATTCGAATAGCCGTGCTCACGGTATTGAGCATTGCTCGGGGATTACAGTCAAGGGGTAGATTTTCATAAACAAAATGTGGGAAGGGTGGCTGTGTGCCAGTGTTGGAAATGAACTGTTAAGGCTGCGTGCCGAGAATCTTCAATGAAAAACCATTTGAGTTTAGTATTATTTATATATGTGCCACTGCTTTAATCTAAACAAGATACTAGTTCAAAAATGCTGCTTGATGCAAAAGAACCATTTAAGCCAATCCATTGGAATAAGTTTTGCATATAGTAATAGCGCTGCATTTTGTGCATTACTTGTTGAGTGCCTTGTGTACTCACCCCACCTTGCTTATCAAACCCAACATCAGTGGAGGAGTCTACACCAGCATGGGAGGAAGAGTACATCGAGGATGCGAGCAACTAGGGGGCAAGCCCAGTCGGTTGCCTGTGGCAAGATGAAGGCTTCCACGACCCTTTTATTTATGTTCCGCTGCTATTTCTTTACTTTGAATAATGTAAGCCCTGTGTGGCTGACTTATCTGTAAGGAGACCATAAGGTCGTACAACTCGATTTATATACATGTTTGCACTATTTATTCTTATATTTTTGTGAATGTCTGTAATGTGCAACCCTGTATGACTGTGTGTGCTAGCGTGATCCTGGACTGGCACAGAATACACAGAGGGTCCGAATTTGCAGATTCGGGTCCCGACATATTGTCATCCTATTCCTAGGTTAGACAACATGTTTGATGAGTTAAGTGGTTTTATCATTTTTTCTAAGGTAGACTTGCGAAGTGGATACCACCAAATTAGAATGAAGTTGGGAGACGAATGGAAAACTACTTTAAAAACTAAGTTTGGGTTATATGAGTGGTTAGTCATGCCTTTTGGGTTAACGAACGCATCTAGCACTTTCATACGAGTAATGAACGAAGTTTTACGTGTTTTTATTGGAAAATTTGTGGTGGTTTATTTTGATGATATTTTAATCTATAGCTAGTCACATAGAGAAAACACATGGAATATTTACGTGTTGTTTTTAATGCTTTGAGAGATGCACATATGTTTGGTAATCTTCAGAAATGCACCTTTTGCACGGATCGAGTCTCTTTTCTTGGATATGTTGTTACTCCACAGGGGATAGAAGTGGATGAAGCGAAAAATGAAGCAATCAAGAGCTGGCCAACGCCTGAGACAATCACACAGGTGAGAAGTTTTCATGGCCTTGCAGGATTCTATGGGCGTTTTGTGAAGGATTTCAGCACCATTGAATGAGTTAACTATTAGTGTTAAGCCCTTGAGGCAATTATTTAGATGATTGTAACATGACTATGTTTATGAATAATAATATGATTATTGGTCCAATGAATGTATATCATTGTATTGATCAACAAATATGTGACTTGCTTATGAAGCTCTTTACTTATTGATGTAATTCGATAAATATCTCTGATTGGATATCATCGTATAGGACAACGATGAATAGATCAGCACATGTAGCGATCGATGATCATGCTTCATAGATCATGGGATATGGAGATATCATCTATACATTGTGGACGCATGTTGAAGAACATGGGTTAGATAGACCCGCCATAGGACACTGCGAGAATGTTACATTCTTATGTGTCATCAATGTATCTCATACAATGTAGATGTATGATCCTTAGACCTGAGATTGTCATATTCCCTACATGTGTAATAGTTTTCCTTGGGGCTATCAAACACTACTTCCTAACCCGATAGTTATAAATGTAGCTTTCATGTTTACTATGAAACGTGCAGAGGGAAGTAAGCAGTCAAGATGTGAAAGATCAAAATGGCGATCAGAAGGGGGGGGAAGAATGATCCCAAATAAAATTTTCCCCCACTCAAAGTACTCCAAACAATCTCGCAATAAAAATCTGAAACACCCAAAGATTTTCCTTCAAAATGGTGTTTCTCAGATTCGCACACCCTCCAAAACCCGAAGAATTAGACAACTATGTGTACCCCTAGCTTGCATGGATGAGAACCATGAATCATGTGAGGGATTTTTTAATCACAATCCTAGTTGTCAAGTGTCCAAACAAAGAGGAATCAACTCAAAGACTACTTTTCTAAAAGAGATAAAGCTAAAACACCAAAGTCTCTTTCCAGAAAAGTAAAAGCAGATTTTCCAGGAATTGTCCTCAATTGGAGCAGGTGGTTGGTGCGTTTATTTTACTCTAAAATTTTTGGGACTTTTTATACCTGTGAGAAGTTGAGTATTGAAACACTCCACCAAAAATGACCTCAAAAAGCTTTGTATAATAAACATGCAAAATCAAGCATTACAGATAGTTAGGAACTTCAACCAGAATGTTTGAGGCTCGGTTTCACTTCATACCGCTCAAACTGTGCAACCAGTGGACTCAAAAAAATTTCCAGAGATGGATATATGAGTCGTACACCTTTGCCAGTAAGAATCACTTAAAAAGGATTTTTTGAGATTTTTATAAAAAACAAAGACTGACCGCTGAGTGAAGAACAAGTTCTAGACAGATTTGCAATTTGATAAAAACTTGATCTCTAGTCTATCCTAGGGTACATGAAAGATGTAAAACCATATGAACACCCTCAAGACATCCTAGAAGAACAGCATTTAGAAGGAGGGGAGGCAAATCCAAATTGCAATAAAGTAAATTGCGAGAATGTAAATGCGGGAAAGTAAATGCTGAATTTAAATTGCGTAATTTAAATGCGTAATATAAATGCGTAAAGGAAATGAAACATGAACATAAATGAAGAGCTTTTCATTTCTGGAAGGAGAGGTTACAAAGCATCACATTTCATATGGGCAAAGGAGCATCAAAAACCTCAAAACCTTCAAGGGGGGAAGGCTACCCCTCTACCCCTATTTATACAACTCTTGGGCCACCTACAACCCTTGGATGAGCCTCTAAACCCTAGAGCATCTATCAAGGACTAGGATTTACCCATTCAACCAGCCATGCAAGGGTTCACGCAAAACCCACCACACACATGGGTTTTCTTGCACGGTTCTCAAAGCACACTAACTAGACCCGCTAACCTATCAACTAGACCGCGATCCGACGGTCCTCATTGATCCACATAGCATCTAGCTAGCATATTCTCCTTTCCTTGCCTTCATGGCTTGCACGAACTCCGTCTCCGATCATCTTCAGGTGATCCCCGACCGTCTAGACCTCCGACGCTCCTCCGACCATGACCTAGCATCGTCGACCTGCAACCATCAAAAACAAGGAAACTCCTCACATAGCAATGCCCACAAAGATGTGCAATAAATCCATAAAATTACACTCATTAAAATTCATTTTTCCTCATTCTGGCCGGTAGCACCGGGAAAACAGAGAAAACCTCAAATTGCTTCGAATTGAAAATCCAATTCAAATCAAACTCAAACAAGAGCAACCCAAGCTCAAATTTAGTCAAATACTCATCACAAATCTAGATAGACCTCCACATGGTCCTTCAATCTCCCCCCTTGATGAGTATATTGACAAACATCATAAAAGGCATAAATTTGAGTTTGAAGAGAATGAAGAAGAAAGCAATTTTTAGTTGCATAGTCAAACTTGGTCCAAAGATAGAAATTGGAACCATGACCAAGTTGATGAAGAGGAATTTAGATTTTAAAGTTAAATTTAAGAAAGAGCAAGTTTTCAACAAAAACTCTAAAATCCAAGTAAACATGTCAAATGTGATTATGAGATTATGATCCAATAGAAGTAGTAGCATAGTTTTACAAAGATCATAATAACCAAATAAGCATTCACATTTTTATCTTTTTAGCGATGCCTTTTCTACGTTTTCTCCCCCTTTTGGCAATATAGGCATCAATTTTTTTATGTATGCATGAAATGCAATCGAAAGAGCTTTGAAGATTATCCAATTGATCAAAATGGAAGGATATTACACCAAGCTTGTCAATTTTAGAAAATGACTAAACTAAGACATGTCCAAGACAAATAAAATTTATGAAAAAACTTAGTTTTACAATATTTCATTTTAGCATGATTTGACAAGTGCAAAACTTAGCAAAGTTTCAAAGCTAAAAGCAAAACCACTCAAGAATCAAATGGAAAACCTAGAGTTCAACCTACTCAACACTTTGGGGAATTTTGAAGTGCATATAAGGTCCTTCAAGCTCATTTTTCAATTTATGAAAATTTTCTTTAAGACTTTGAAAAATATAGCGGGGTGCAAATGTTTGACATTATTTGCATTCTTTACCCACTTATGTGTTTGATATTTGCATTTTTTTTAAATTGACTCAAGCCATTTTCGATCATCTCAAGAGTAACTCTTAAGAGAATGATCTTGGTCATACACAATATATTCAAAGTTCATCACAAGTGCAATGGGAAGCAATCTCGTGAATATAAAGTGTTGAGATCAATTTTGCACAAAAGAGTCGATTTTTTTTAATTTTCAATTTAGCACATATGAGCAATTCTGAAGGACTCAAATATGGATCAAACAAATTTCACCCAAGTTGCTATAGGGACTCTAGATAAATCCAAAATTTCACAATTCATGGTAAAAACCCCTAGAGAAGAAACTTAGTAAGTAAAAGCAACATGTTTCGTCAAGTTTTTATTTAAAGCTTTCAAATTTTTCAGATTTTAATAAGCTTAGCATGATAAATGGACTTGGACATATCTAAGCTAGTGATTTTCTTCAAAAGATATAACATAATGTATTTCATGAAGATTGAGTCAATTGCATAATAGAAAAGCTCATAAAACAGAAAATGCAGTCTAAATGCAATGCATGAATAGATTCCCAAACTCCCCCTCAACAAATGAATCAATTTTAAGCTCAAATCTGGTTAAAGTTGAGTTATTATCAAGATTAGGCATAAAGAAAACCCAAATGAATTCAATAACAACTAGAAAAATAGAATGAGGAGAAGAAGTCGAGAAACTGCAAAACTGGATGGCTATAGAGCATAGAAAAGATATAAGAGACTCACTATGGCTCAGACTCGCTCTTATCTTCCCCAGTGACTGACATAGGGAAGCTGACTCTAGATCCCAACTAAGGAGTGCACACAGACCCTGTCTACCCAGGAGGCCCAACACTTGTAGACTTATAAGACTGTGAGGGGACTCAACCTAGAGAGAAGAGAGAACAGCTAATCACGCATGATAGTAACCTAAAGCACAAGATAAGAGGTACATGCAAGGCATGCCAGAAGTCTAAGTGAGTGAACTCAACTCAAGAAAATAAGCCCAAAATCACCCAGAAGAAATACAAAGGAAAGCAAAGCTGGAAGAGAATATATTATACATAATATACAAACCAGCTCCCCCTCACGAAAAGCCGTAAGGGCTCATGACTCCAAGCTCACTCCTCAAGGCAACAAATCTGGAGCTATCCAAAGGCTTGGTGAAGATATCGGCTAATTGGAGGTCACTCTCTACAAACTGAAGCGCGATATCTCCCTTCTCCACATGGTCTCTAAGGAAGTGATATCTAATATCAATGTGCTTGGTCCAAGAATATTGCACTGGGTTTTTAGCAATGCAAATAGCAGAAGTGTTGTCACAGAAAAGTGACACACTCTCTATCTCTAACCCATAGTCCCGCAAGGTCGATCTCATCCAGAGCACCTGGCTACAGCAACTAGCTGCAGCAACATACTCGGCCTCAGCGGTGGACTGTGCAACTCCAGACTGCTTCCTAGATGACCAAGAAATAAGAGAAGTGCCAACGAATTGGCAAGTGCCAGAAGTGCTCTTCCTATATATCCTACAGCCAACAAAGTAGGTATCAGAAAAGGCTCTAAGAGATAGACAAGAAGAGGAAGAGTACCAAATACCATAATCAGTGGTAGCACGAAGGTACCTGAAGATGTGCTTGACCGCCTGGCGGTGAGAGGCGCGAGGAGAACCTTGAAATCGAGCGCACAGACACACAGCGAAATGTATGTCCGGCCTCAAAGCAGTGAGGTACAAGAGGGAGCCGATCATGCTCCGAAACTCCTTTTGATTAGCAGGCTCACCATCCTCAAAAGGCTCGAGGACAGCAGTGGTGGCCATAGGAGTCATCACCGGCTTTCCATCAGATATATCGAAACGCCTCAGGAGGTCACGGGTATACTTGCCTTGATGCAAGAAAGTACCCTCCCGAGTCTGCTTGATCTGGAAGCCAAGAAAGTTGCTCAACTCGCCCATCATACTCATCTCAAACTCTGTGCTCATCACCTCAGAAAACTGAGACACAAGCGAATGAGACGAGCCACCAAAAAGATATCGTCCATATAAATCTGGACGAGAAGAAAATACGACTCATGGTGTCTTGTCTACTACGCCCATTTTGAAGTCATGACTGAGAAGATAAGACTTGAGCCTCTCATACCATGCTCTGGGGGCCAGCTTGAGTCCATACAGAGCTTTGGAAAGCTTGTATATATGATTCGGAAACTTGGGGTTCTCAAATTCTGGAGGTTGTTTGACATAAACCTCTTCCTCAATATAGCCATTGAGAAATACACTCTTGACATCCATTTCATAGAGCTTGAAGCCCCGGGATGCAGAGAATGCAAGCAGGATCCTAATAGCCTCTAGTCTAGCTACAGGGGCAAAGGTCTCCTCAAAGTCAAGACCCTCAACCTGAGAAAAGCCCTGTGCAACTAGCCTAGCCTTGTTGCGAATGACAACCCTATCCTTACTCTACTTGTTTTTGAACACCCACTTGGTCCCAATGACATTATGATCAGATGGACGTTCTACAAGCTGCCAGACTTTGTTTCTCTCAAAGTTTTCAAGTTCCTCATGCATATCATTAGTCCAAGACTTGTCAGATAATGCATGAGTCACATCCTTCGGCTCAAACGAGGCAACAAAGGCAGAGTAAAGGCAGAAACTGGACAAACCTAATTTTGAGCACTTCGCTCAAACAGATCGCCGATGATCTGATCAGGTGGATGAGAACGCTGAATATGACGGGGAGGTCCAGAAGCAGAAGTGGCCTCTACCTCATTCACAGAAGAGGTAGGAGCAGAACCACTAGCTGAATGAGAGTCAGAAGGCAAGGGCTGGAAACACGAGACACCTCAGGTGTAGAGGGGACTGGATCAGGTGGAACACCATCATATCCATCATCCTCATCCTCTACAAAGATGGTCTCGGAGGACGAAGAAGAGCCTGAAATGTCAGGTCTAGCTCCTGGGCTAGCCTCATCAAAGGTCACTTCACAGGTCTCTGTGATCCTATGCGCATCGCAACTCCAGACCATATAGCTACGAGAAGAAGTCGAATAACCCAGAAAGATACCATCAGAAAAGCGAGACTCAAACTTATCTAGGTTACCAGACTTTAAAATGAAACACTTGCAACCAAACATACGAAAATGAGAAATACTAGGCTTTCGCCCATACCTCAACTCGTAAAAAGTGCGGTGCAATTGTGCTCTCAAGAATACACGATTAGAAACATGGCAAGCAGTAGCTATAGCCTCAGCCAAAAACTTCCTAGGAGTACTGTACTCGTCTAGCATCGTCCTGGCCATCTCTACCAGGATCTTGTTCTTCCTTTCCACTACCCCATTTTGTTGAGGGACATAGGGAGAGGAGAACTGATGCTCTAAACCAGACTCCACACAGAAACTCTCAAAATAGGAGTTCTTGAACTCCGTGCCATTGTCACTGCGTATAACTCGTAGGGCACTAGGGAGCTCAAAAGACAACCTATGAACCAAACCCCTAAAATGGGTAAAAGTCTCATCCTTCGAGGACATGAAAAGCACCCAAGAGTACCTCGAAAAATCATCAACAATGACAAGAACATACCACTTCCCACCCATCGGTCGCACTCTATTTGGACCAACAAAGGTCCATATGTAAAAGCTGTCCTGGTGCATCAGTCATCACAACAGTGATTGAGGGATGAGAAGCAACAACATCTTGCCATGTCGGCAGGGAGAGCAAACTAAGTCTTTGGCCATTTTGAGTTTGGAAAAACTACGAATGAGATCGTGGCTGCTAACTCGGGTCAAATGGTCAAATCCAATGTGACCAAGTGTCCTATGCCAGAAGGAGAGATCACAGAACTCTGAAGCAATCAAACACCGAAGAGAGTCCCCAGAAGAAACAAAAAAAATCAGCACGGAAGACTCTCCCAAATCTAGAAATCCCGCAAACTAACCCTCCTGATGAATCGAGGATTCTACAGGCATTACTCTTAAAACTCACCTCGAAAGAGTCATCACTAAGTCGAGAAAGCAGAAAGCAAATTGTATTGTACTACATACTAAGGCAACATTTTAAGAATGAAATTGTCATTAATGCAAATGGTACCTTTAGCAATGACTCTACTCAAGAAGCATCCCGAAAGTGATCAACTCATCACCGGGGGCTCGGACTAGGGAAGAGAACCATCGAGAATCTCCAGTCATATGACGAGAACAACCGGAGTCGACAATCCAAACATCTCCCTTCCCCATCCGACAAACCTGATCAAGACACAAGAGAGAAAGAAGACTCAGTACTTGGATAGAGTGAAGACTTAGGAACCCAATACTGAACCATACGACACCTCAAAGTACCAGTCACAGAAGAAGACTGTACTCGAGTGTCTCTCTGACGTTTAACCCTAACAAGATCAGTAGCAACTCTAGTAGATGATCTAAGAGCTGAAACTGGGTTGGCCTACCGTGGTGCAAAAGCCAAACCACCCTAGTGAAGCTACCTAAAACTTCTACCAGAAAACACCTCACGTCGCTGATATCTACCTCGATGAGAAAAACGAGGAATATCAAGAGGACGGCGGAAAGAATGACTACAAATAGCTCCAGGACTAAAACTCGAAGAACTTGCATGAAAACTGAGTCCTGGACACTGTCCAAAAATAGGCGACTCTCTAACCCGTCTAGAAGCAGTGTGTGCCTTAGGGGCACTCTAAGTCTGGGGATGACCCTAAATACCCCTAAGAGCAGCAACACGCTCACGCCGAGTGATCTTGGCGCGCCTGAAGCAGAAATCTACTAGGTGACCATCCTTCTTACAGAAGGTGCATGTGTACTTCGCCTTGCTAGAGGCAGAAGCAACAGGAGTAACACCCTTCTAGTCAGAAGTCCTATGGACAACCCCAGCAGACCTAAACACGGTGGTATTCACTCTGGGAGCTACCACAATCTCACCACTCTTCGAGCCGCGCACAATGGTGGGAGGATGCGCCCGAGTGTGCTCCAAGGGATCAAATCCTAGACCTTGATTGAATCTACTAATCTTCGATTGGTCGAGGATAAGATTGAGCTTCTTCTTGCCTCTAAAAAACTTCTCGAGAGTGCTCATAAGATACTGGTAATCTCAAAAGAAAGAGGCACAAGAAGAGCAGGGGAAGAAGAAGAAGAAGAACCAGAAAGATGAGCTCTCTCAGCACGTGCATTTTTCTCCCTCAGCACGGCTGCCTCAATCTTAAGGGCCTCACAAGAAACGCAAGATACATTTCTAATTCTATGGGCTTGGTCTTCTAATTTCTTCCTAAGCTCGACATGGATTTTATCCGAGTCCCCCCTCAATCACAGAACATCGCAAGCAACTTTCTTGTGACTTATCTAGTAAGTCCTTAGCAAGTTTAGCACACTTGATATTTAAGGATTTATTGTCAAGTTTTAGTTGCCTACAGCCCTCACATGAGCTGACTGGATCCTAGAAACATGCATTTCAAGTTCATCGTTTCTAGGAGAAAGCTTCCTAAGGTGATCGCTCATGGCATCAATTTCGGCAAGCAATTTAGGGCAATTTGAACATGAAGGAGTAGCGTGAGCATGAAAAAAACTAACCTCAACAGGAATGCATCAACAGAACTAGTGCTAGCATTTTTTAACCTAAGACCATCAAGTTCAACAAGCACACTATCATGTATGGTCCTTAGTTTCTCTAACTCCTCAAGCACGACATCACACAAAGAACAATCATCAGTGACTCGAGAGGGAGAAGATCTAAGAGAAGGTAACTCCCGATTCAAGGTACCTACTTCATTCTCTAGCTCCATACCCCTAGCTCTAGCTCTAGCATGAAAATTTTCTAATTTGCAGAAAGCTTCATTGAGCTGGTCATAGGAGGGTACCTCATCCAAGTCGCTGTAGAGCTCGGAGTCGATGATGCCGTTGGCGTCGGACATGAAGAACATGCCAGAGAAGTCGTCGCCGCCTTTCTTCTCTTGCGGATCATCCTCGCCCTCGTCGCTCCATGTCTCCGTGTCGGAGAGGTTGATGTCGTCAAGCGTGGTGAGGACGCGGTGGAAGAGCTTCTTGTTCTTGGACATGGTGCGGTACTTCTTCTCACGCGCCGGCTCACGAACTGGAGGCTTCTTGTTGCAGTTCTTGTCGATGTAGCCGTTCTTTGCCGAACCACTGGTGTCGTTCTTTGTCTTCTCCAGTTTGGGGCAATTAGCCCGAATGTGGTTGGGGCCACCACACTCGAAGCATGTGATCATTCCACCACTCTTTCTCTCTCTCACCCTCTTGTATGCATGAGAAAATTTGCGAGCAAGAAGAGCAAGCTCATTTTCTGGAAATTTTTCCAGTTGGTCATCACTTAGCTCACAAAGGGCAGAAAGAGAGAAACCAGCAGAAAGATCAAGGGAAGATCTAGTAGGATCAGTGACCAAGGCCATCGACTGTGATTTCGTCTTGCGAGAGACGATGTCGATCTCATGAGTCTTGAGACGGGAGTAAAGCCCATCAATTGTCAAGGTCGACAAGTCGGTAGTGTCCTTGATGGTGGTCACTTTTATTTCCCAAACTCGAAGATCGAGTGCGGTTAAGAAATATCGAGCATTATCCGAGTCAGGGTATATACAACCAACTGCTCGAAGATCGCTCAAAATCTTTGTAAAATGACCAAAATACTCATCAAGACTCTCACCAGCGTGTTGTTCAAACTTTTTGTACTCATGCTTGTACTGATCCTGCCTCACGGTCATGATTTGAGTAGTGCCCCCATGGTAAGCATCGAGGGTCATCCAAATCTCGTGAGCGGAACGAAGGTGAGAAATCCTATCATACTCACTATGGCTAAGACCCTGTATGAGAATGTTCCTTGCCTTAGCGTTCGCCTCAACGTCAGCCATATTGCTGGCCGTGACATTTTCATCAGCAGCAACCTCATACGGGAGTTTCACCTTCTACCATATCAGGAAGCCCTGGGCAGTGATGTATGACTCCATCCGCGATTTCCAAAACAGAAAATCAACTCTAGTAAAAATAGGAGGCTTGGTGGAATACTTGTCCATTGTCATGGCTCTTGAGACCAGTCAAGATCTATGGAAGAGCAAAACCGGCTCTGATACCAATTGAAAGATCGAAATGGCGATCAGAGGGCGGGTGAATGATCCCAAATAAAATTTTCCCCCACTCAAAGTACTGCAAACAATCTCGCAATAAAAATGTGAAACACCGAAATATTTTCCTTCAAAATAGTGCTTCTCAGATTCGCACACCCTCCAAAACCCGAAAAATTAAACAACTATGCGTACCTCTAGCTTGCAAGGATGAGAACCATGAATCACGTGAGGGATTTTTTAATCACAATCCTGATTGTCAAGTGTCCAAACAAAGAGGAATCAACTCAAAGACTACTTTTCTAAAAGAGATATAGCTAAAACACCAAAGTCTCTTTCCAGAAAAGTAAAGGCAGATTTTCCAGGAATTGTCCTCAATTGGAGCAGGTGGTTGGTGAGATTTTGTTGCTCTAAAATTTTTGGAAATTTTTCTTCCTGTGAGCAGTTGAGTCTTTAAACACTCCACAGAAAATGACCTCAAAAATCTTTGTGTAATAAACATGAAAAATCAAGCATTACAGATAGTCAGGAACTTCAACCAGAATGTTTGAGGCTCGGTTTTCACTTCATACCGCTCAAACGGTGCAACCAGTGGACTCAAATAAATTTCCAGAGATGGATATATGAGTCTTGCACCTTCTCCAACAAGAATCACTTAAAAAGGAGTTTTCTAGATTTCTATAAAAATCAAAGACTGACTGCTGCGCGAAGAACAAGTTCTTGACAGATTTGCAATTTGATAAAAAAACATGATCTCTAGTGTATCCAAGGGTACAAGAAAGATGTAAAACCATATGAACACCCTCAAGACATCCAAGAAGAACAGCATTTAGAAGGAGGGGAGGTAAATCCAAATTGCAATAAAGTAAATTGCGAGAATGTAAATGCGGAAAAGTAAATGCTGAATTTAAATTGCGTAATTTAAATGTGTAATGTAAATGCGTAAAGGAAATGAAACATGAACATAAATGAAGAGCATTTCATTTCTGGAAGGAGAGGTCACAAAGCCTCACATTTCATATGGGCAAAGCTCAAAGGAGCATCAAAAACCTCAAAACCTTCAAGGGGGGAAGGCTACCCCTCCACCGCTATTTATACAACTCTTGGGCCACCTACCACCCTTGGATGAGTCTCTAAACCCTAGAGCATCCATCAAGGGCTAGGATTTACCCACTCAACCAGCCATGCAAGGGTTCACCCAAAACCCACCACACACATGGGTTTTCTTGCACGGTTCTCAAAGCACACAAACTAGACCCGCTAACCTATCAACTAGACCGCGATCCGACGGTCCTCAATTATCCACGTAGCATCTAGCTAGCATCTTCTCCTTTCCTTGTCTTCATGGCTTGCACGAACTCTGTCTCCGATCATCTTCCGGTGATCCCCGACCGTCTGGACCTCTGACGCTCCTCGCCTAGTCCCGGCCATCCTTCTCCTCACCATGACCTAGCATCGTCGACTAGCAACCATAAAAAACAAGACATAACAATGCCCAGAAAGATGTGCAATAAATCCATCAAAGTACCCTCACTAAAATTCATTTTTTCCTCGTTCTGGCCAGTAGCACCGGGAAAACAGAGAAGACCTCAAGTTGCTTCCAATTGAAAATCCAATTCAAATCAAACTCAATCAAGAGCAACCCAAGCTCTAATTTAGTCAAATACTCATCACAAATCTGGATAGACCTCCACATTATCCTTCAAAATAGAATTTGCCACTCCAATGAAACGGAGATATATGACAAGGCCACTCGTGTGATATGATTAAGGAAGTGCATGGCCATGCCGTGATTGAGGAGTCAATCACAACTCATTAATATATCACGGATACGAGAGATGGATTGAATCATCAAAGGATGACATGCTTCTCGCCTTGAGTCCAATCTTCATATACTTGGCAAAGGGATTATTACATGAGTACTTTTGATAGGTTCTGTCCGATTTGATCATCGTACGTTTGGGAGTTGGCATGCTTTACAAGGAGCCGCTACCAACTATTGGATTAAAAAAGAGTTTTCCAAATCCATGTCCAAACGTACGTGAACCTGCAGGGTCACACACTTAATGGGCTGGGACGCATTAATTTGGATTGGATCTGTAATTAATGGACCTCGTGGGCTTAGCACACTAATGTTCCCTGGTTTAGGGTTTCATCTCGTGGCTATATAAGGAGTGGAGGAGGGCGAGCGCACGGTGTGCTTTCCACGGTTTAGAAGTGTTTCACCCGAAACCCTAGCCTCCTCCTCTCGCTGCCCCTGCCGAGCGACCAGGTGCTTGCACACCGACGCACGGGGTTCCATTCCCAGACGTGTGGACTATTGCGGGGACGCTGCTACGACTGCGGCGTGGGAGGACGATCCATAGTGAGGCGAGGACGATCTGCTCCATCGACGCAACGACTGCGGCAAGGACGATCCACTACATCGATTCCGCAACTGCGCGTCTAGTGGTAATCTAATCTATGATCCCCTTCTTGCGAGTAGCTTTCTGGTTATGCGGTAGATTTTTTTGTGCTAGCGTAGCATACCGTGTTCCTCTTCAGTGGTACCAGAGCCATCTCGTATATTTTTGTGACCTGGATGTTGCACATATGATGTGTGAGGTTAGTAGATTGTATCTATTACATATTCAGCCGGTTCATGTGATGAATTGGTGACGGTAGCCATCGATGAGATCGATCGGCTTAGGGTTTGAGAAAAGTGTAAACCGACTCAATCTTGATTTGGGTGAGTCCGTTCATGCTACAACGTTACCCTTACCAGTCGGGTTACCGCCATCAGGGTTTCTGAATCGTAACCATATGGGACCAAGTCAATCAGATTGTGTCGGATTAGGTCAATCTAGTTGATCCATGAAAAGTGCAAACCGATTCAATCTTATTTTGGGTGAGTCCGTTCATGGTACGACGTTGCCCTTACCAGTCGGGTTACCACCATCAGGGTTTCTGAAATGTAACCATATGGGACCAAGCCAATCAGATTAGATCGGATTGGGTCAATCTGGTTGATCCGTGGAAATTTTGAGGATGTTTTCTTTTGATTGAAGACATGCCTCTGAAACGTAACCATATGGGACCGCCGCCAGGCGCACTACCCCTTGGACCCCGCCAGGGGCGCTGCCCCTCGAACCCCGGAGTCGTAGGATTGTTTTTATTTAACTCGTTTTTGCAGGAAATTATGTGAAATAGTATGGCCTATGTGTATGTGATGCATGTAATTTTCGCATGGCCTGCGTGCTGTGTCAAGCCATAAGGCTATTTAAATTGTATAACGACCTGCGTGTCGACTTGTGATGCTTCAAACCCTCATGTAAAATTTATTATCAAAAATTGTAAGGCGTTGCATCCATAATGATGAAGACGATGGTATCAAGCATTATGATTAGGTGAACAATCAAGCAAGTTGGCTAGGTGAACAAACAAGCATGATGATGGAGATCTTAATGCTAAGGGTCATGCTATTTCACAGTGTATTTTGTTTTTTTGTGGATGTGTGTTTAATCCTTGCTATTTTCTTTATGCTCATTGCATGTGATGCCATGTTCATAGTAGATATTGTTCATCCCTATAGTTAAAAATTTTAAATTAAAATGTCTATCCAATTGTTGCACCTATCAAGAATTTAGATCGTTATTGATATGACTGCCAAAGTAGTATATCAATGGCTATCTTAATAGATGATAGGGATGTGTTGGACACATCACGCATAACAATGGTAGATTTAATCAAGCTATCAAAATGGTTTTGGGCTTGAGGACATAAGTGGTTGTGATTTGATTTCACTAATGAAGGAACCTATACAAGACAATTGGTGTCTAGGAAAACACACATGAGGCAGGTTTCTTAATTGGCACCCGAAAACGGGAAGTTCTCCCTCCCTTGTGTGAGCCCTAGGGGCAGGTTGCCTTGGCCATGAGTCAAGTTGATGAAGGCATTCATTACTTGTTTTCATACTCAACAAACAAGAGTTACATAAGATGTAATTAGCAAAGGTGTTGCTTACCTATGTCATTAAATTTCTAGCAGTGATGCCAAAGCTCACTAGTGTTTGATGAATATGAATCTCGAATACTCACTATGTGTCTATAAAAGGGACATAAAAGAGGAGTGTCTTTTAATAAAAGTTTTACATAAACATAGTGCTTAGAATCTTTGCATGTTTTTATTGTAGTTCAATGGCACCTTCTCCTACTTCTGCTACACTTGGTTTTGCTTTGAGATCGGTTTTGGAAAGGGAAAAACTTAATAGAACTAATTTTGTTGATTGGTATCGCAACCTAAGAATTGTTCTCAAGCATGAAAAGAAGGACTATGTTCTAGAGAATCCAATTCCTGATGAACCAGCCGAAAATGCTCCTCGTAATTTGAAGGTTGAATATGAAAAACATGTTAATGCTTCTGTAGAGGTCAGCTGTCTCATGCTTGTCACCATGGAATCTGAGCTCCAAAAGCAATATGAGGACCAGGATGCTTACAATATGATTGTGGGCTTGAAGGGCATGTTTGGGAATCAAGCAAGAGCTGAGAGGTATGGTATCTCAAAGCTTTTATTTGCTTGTAAGGTGGTCAAGGCGATCCGGTCAGCCCACATGTGATCAAGTTGATTGGTTACATTGGGAGATTGGAAAAACTTGAGTTTCCCCTTAGCCTCGGTTTGGCCACAGATGTTATTCTCCAGTCTCTGCCACATAGCTTTGAGCCATTCATTATGAATTTTCATATGAATAGCTTGGAGAAGAGCCTAACCGAACTACATGGGATGCTCAAGGCTGCCGAGAAAAGCATTAAGAAAAAACCCAATCATGTGATGATGGTTCAGAAAACAACTGCATTCAAAAAGAGGAAGGCTAAGGCTGGGGGAACGGGAAAGAGCAAGGGCAAGGGCAAGGCTCAAGATGAGATCGCAAGCCTCAAAACTAAGCTTTAGAAGCTTAAAGTTCACCCTCAACCTGATACCCAATGCTTCTATTGCAAGAAGTCAGGACATTGGAAATGGAACTGCGAAAAATACCTGGCAGATAAAAAGAATGGAAATGTGATTTCCACTTCAGGTATTAATGTTATAGAAATTAATCTTGCTACTTCTTCACTCAGCTCATGGGTATATGATACCGGTTCGTTTGCTCACATTTGCAATTCAATGCAGGGGCTGATAAAGAGTAGAGACTTGGCAAAAGGAGAAGTGGATCTTCGCGTGGGGAATAAAGCAAGAGTTGCTGGTCTTGCCGTTGGCAAGTACCCATTACATTGCCTTCAGGATTAGTTTTAGAACTCAATAATTGTTATTTTGTTCCATCTTTGAGTAGAAACATTATTTCATCTTCTTGTTTGGAATATGAAGGTTATGATTTTAGAATAAAGAACTTTCTTTGTTCGATATTTTTGAATGATATGTATTATGGTCGTTGCCCCATGGTAGATGGGTTGTACATACTTGAACTCGAAGAAAAACCTATCTATAACATTAATGTAAAAATGCCTCGGCCTAATGATTTGAACCCTACCTTTTTATGGCATTGTCGCTTAGGTCATATAAATGAGAAGCGCATGAAGAAGCTCCATGGTGATGGACTTCTAACCTCATTTGATTTTGAATCATTTGAAACATGTGAGTCTTGTTTACTTGGAAAGATGAAAAAGCCCCTTTCACAGGTTTTAGTGAGAGAGCGAGTGTATTATTGGCCCTAGTACATACAGATGTATGTGGACCAATGAGCTCAACTGCTAGGGGTGGGTTTCAGTACTTTGTAACTTTTACCGATGACTTTAGTAGATATGGATATATCTATTTAATGAGACATAAATCTGAAACTTTCGAAAGGTTCAAAGTGTTTCAGAACGAAGTACAAAATCAACTTGGCAAATCAATAAAACACTTACAATCAGATCGTGGTGGCGAATACTTGAGCCAAGAGTTTGGTGATCGTCTAAAGCAATGTGGAATCGTTCCGCAACTTACTCCGCCAGGAACGCCTCAATGGAATGGCGTGTCCGAATGATGAAACCGAATTTTATTAGATATGGTTCAGTCAATGATGAGCCAAACAGATCTGCCATTATCCTTCTGGGGTTTCGCTCTAGAGATAGCTGCGTTCACTTTGAATAGGGTCCCATCGAAATTCGTTGAGAAGACGCCATATGAGATATGGACTGGGAGAAGACCCATGTTGTCATTTCTCTAGATATGGGGATGTGAAGCTTATGTAAAATGTTTACAATCAGACAAACTCGCACCTAAATCAGAAAAATGCTTTTCTGTGGGGTATCCTAAAGAAACAAAAGGATAACTTTTACAAAAGAAACGAGAACAAAGTTTTTGTTGCTCGAAATGGTGTCTTCTTGGAGAAAGAGTTTCTTTCAAAAGAAATCAGTGGGAGTGATGTGTATCTCGATGAAGTTCGAGAATTACATGAATATGTTCAAGCTACCACTGAACCTTCACAAGATGTACAAAGTGTTGTACAACCTGTGGAAGAGACACCAGCCCCACGTAGGTCGGGGAGGCCGTGTCATGTACCTATAAGATATGGGAATAACATATTATTGTTGGACAATGATGAGCCCACGACTTATGAAGAAGCAATGATGGACCCAAACTTCGAAAAATGGCTTGAAGCCATGAGATCCGAAATTCAATCCATGCATGACAATCAAGTTTGGAACTTGGTCGATTCTCCTGATGGTGTAAAAACCATTGAATGCAAATGAATTTTCAAGAAGAAGATAAACGTAGATGGAAATGTTCAGATCTATAAGGCACGGTTGGTGGCAAAGGGTTTCAAACAAGTTCAAGGAGTTGACTATGATGAAACCTTCTCACCGGTAGCCATGCTCAAGTCTGTCCGGATCATTTTAGCTATTGCTGCATATTTTGATTATGAAATATGACAGATGGATGTCAAAACAGCATTCCTTAAAGGGAATCTATCTGAGGATGTATACATGATACAACCTAAAGGTTTTGTTGATCCTAAATATGCTAAAAGGGTATGCAAGCTTCAAAGATCCATTTATGGGTTAAAGCAAGCATCTCGGAGTTGGAACATTCGTTTTGATGAAGTAGTCAAAGGGTTTGACTTTATCAAAAACGTAGAAGAGCCTTGCGTTTACAACAAGGCTAGTGGGAGCGCACTTGTGTTTCTGATTTTGTATGTAGATGACATATTATTGATCGGGAATGATATTTCTATGCTTGAAGATGTTAAGACTTCATTGAAAAGGAGTTTCTCAATGAAAGACTTGGGAGAAGCATGCTATATCTTGGCATAGAAATCTATAGAGATAGATCAAAAAGGTTAATTGGATTAAGTTAGGAAACGTACATTGACAAGATATTGAAAAGGTTCAATATGCATGAATCGAAGAGAGGTTTCATGCCAATGTCACATGGCATCAGTCTCTGCAAGAATCAGTGTCCTTCGACAACTAATGAGCGAGACAGGATGAGCAAGATTCCATATGCTTCAGCTATTGGGTCTATTATGTATGCCATGATCTGCACGCGCCCAGATGTCTCATATGCTCTAAGTGTCACGAGCAGATACCAAGCGGATCCTGGTAATGGTCATTGGATAGCCGTAAAAAATATACTGAAGTACTTGAGAAGAACTAAGGGTATGTTCCTTGTTTTTGGAGGTGAGGAAGATCTGGTTGCAAAGGGTTACACCGATGCAAGCTTCCAAACTGACAAAGATGATTTTCGATCGTAATCCGGGTTTGTGTTTACACTAAATGGAGGAGCACTAATAAGTTGGAAGAGTTCCAAGCAAAACACGGTGGCCGACTCTACGACAGAAACGGAGTACATTGCGGCTTCGGAGGCCGCAAAAGAAGCTGTGTGGATTAAGAAGTTTATCACAGAGCTTGGTGTGGTCGCTAGTGTCTCTAGTCCAATGGACATCTATTGTGATAATAGTGGTGCCATTGCACAAGCTAAAGAGCCTAGATCTCATCAGAAGTCTAAACACATACTCCGACGCTTTCACCTTATTCACGAGATTGTGGATAGAGGTGACGTGAGAATATGCAAAGTACATAAGAAAGCCAATGTGGCCGATCCGTCGACAAAGCCACTGCCACAGCCTAAGCATGAGGCGCACACGAGGTCTATTGGTATTAGATACTTAATTGATTGACTCAAGTGCAAGTGAGAGATTGTTAGTGTTATGCCCTTGAGGAAATTATTTAGATGATTGTAACATGACTATGTTTATGAATAATAATATGATTATTGGTCCAATGAATGTATATCATTGTATTGATCAACAAGTATGTGACTTGCTTATGAAGCTCTTTACTTATTGATGTAATTTGATAAATATCTCTGATTGGATATCATCGTATAGGACAACGATGAATAGATCAGCACATATAGTGATCGATGATCATGCTTCATAGATCATGGGATATGGAGATATCATCTATACATTGTGGACGCATGTTGAAGAACATGGGTTAGATAGACCCGCCATGGGACACTGCGAGAATGTTACATTCTTATGTGTCATCAGTGTATCTCATACATTGTAGATGTATGATCCTTAGACCAGAGATTGTCATATTCCCTACATGTGTAATAGTTTTCCTTGGGGCTATCAAACACTACTTCCTAACCGGATAGTTATAAAGGTAGCTTTCATGTTTACTATAAAACGTGCATAGGGAAGTGAGTAGTCAAGATGGAATTTGCCACTCCAATGAAACAGAGATATATGACAAGGCCACTCGTGTGATATGATTAAGGAAGTGCATGGCCATGCCATGATTGAGGAGTCAATCACAACTTATTAATATATCACGGATACGAGAGATGGATTGAATCATCAAAGGATGACATGCTTCTCGCCTTGAGTCCAATCTTCATATACTTGGCAAAGGGATTATTACATGAGTACTTTTGATAGGTTCTGTCCGATTTGATCATCGTACGTTTGGGAGTTGGCATGCTTTACAAGGAGCCGCTACCAACTATTGGATTAAAAAAGAGTTTTCCAAATCCATGTCCAAACGTACGTGAACCTGCAGGGTCACACACTTAATGGGCTGGGACGCATTAATTTGGATTGGATCTGTAATTAATGGACCTCGTGGGCTTAGCACACTAATGTTCCCTGGTTTAGGGTTTCATCTCGTGGCTATATAAGGAGTGGAGGAGGGCGAGCGCAGGGTGTGCTTTCCACGGTTTAGAAGTGTTTCACCCGAAACCCTAGCCTCCTCCTCTCGCTGCCCCTGCCGAGCGACCAGGTGCTTGCACACCGACGCACGGCGTTCCATTCCCAGACGTGTGGACTATTGCGGGGACGCTGCTACGACTGCGGCGTGGGAGGACGATCCATAGTGAGGTGAGGACGATCTACTCCATCGACGCAACGACTGCGGCAAGGACGATCCACTACATCGACGCATGAAGGATTCCTCAATTGCGTGTCTAGTGGTAATCTAATTTATGATCCCCTTCTTGCGAGTAGCTTTCTGGTTATGCAGTAGATTTTTTTTGTGCTGGCGTAGCATACCGCGTTCCTCTTCATTAACAAAGAAAGGGATGCTTTTCTACTGGGGACCAGCAGAAGAACATGCTTTAATGTGTTAAAGGTGAAGCTCACCAACGCCCCTCTACTTCAACTCCCTGATTTCGGTAAGACTTTTGAGTTAGAGTGTGATGCTATTAGGATTGGAATAGGAGGAGTGTTACTACAAGAAGGTAAACCCGTTGCATATTTTAGTGAAAAATTGAATGGCCCTGCTCTAAATTATTCTACATATGACAAAGAATTGTATGCTTTAGTGCGTGTGTTAGAAACATGGCAACATTACCTTTGGCTCAAAGAATTTGTTATTCATTTCGATCATGAATCTTTAAAATATATTAGAAGCCAAGCGAAACTGAATAAACGACATGCTAAATGGGTTGAGTTCATTGAATCATTTCCCTATATCATCAAGCATAAGAAAGGTAAAGACAATGTGATTGCCGATGCGTTGTCTTGGAGATATACTTTTTTATCACAACTTGATCATAAAATTTTTGGTTTGGAAACAATCAAGGACTTGTATGCCACTGATATGGATTTTAGAGATGCTTATCTGAAATGTATAGAAGGAAGAACTTGGAATAAATATGTGCTAAATGATGGATTATTATATCGTGCTAACAAGCTATGTGTTAAAGCTAGTTTTGTTCGCCTTTTGTTTTTGCAGGAAGCGCATGGAGGTGGTTTGATGGGACACTTTGGAGTGAAGAAGACGGAGGATGTACTTGCTGCCCATTTCTTTTGGCCTAAGATGAAGCGTGATGTCGAGCGCTATGTGTCACGGTGCACCACTTGCAATAAAGCTAAGTCCCGTTTGAATCCACATGATCTTTATATGTCTCTTCCTATCCCTACCATTTCTTGGGATGATATTTCAATGGATTTTGTGTTAAGGATTGCCTAGGACTAAGAGGGGAAGGGATAGTATATTTGTGGTGGTTGATCGTTTCTCTAAAATGGCGCATTTTATACCTTGTCATAAGAGCGATGATGCTACAAACGTTGCTGATTTGTTTTTCAGGGAGATCGTTCATTTACATGGTGTGCCCAATACCATCGTTTCAGACCATGATGCAAAGTTCTTGAGTCATTTTTGGAGAAGCCTATGGAATAAATTGGGGACAAAATTGCTTTTCTCCACTACTTGTCACCCTCAAACCGACGGACAGACGGAGGTCGTCAACCGCACATTGTCTACTATGCTACAGGATATCCTCAAGACAAATCTAAAGACGTGGGAAGAGTGCTTAGCTCATATTGAATTTGCTTATAACAAGTCCATACACTCCACAACCAAGGTAAGTCCGTTTCAGATCGTATATGGGTTTAATCCACGTGCTCCTATTTATTTGTTACCTTTACCTCCTTCTGAAACATTAAATTTTGATGCTAAAAGCCGTGCTGAATTGAGTTTGAAAATGCATGAATTAGTTAAAGAAAATATTGAAAAGATGAATGCAAAATATAAAGCATATGGTAGCCAAGGTAGAAAACAATTAACCTTTGAACCTGGTGATCTTGTTGTTGGAAATTGGTGTAATGTTTTTATCCCAGATTTTAAATTGAGGCAAAAGTAACAAAAGACTAGAGATGCATAAAACAGCAGGTAACACATTGTACTTCAGAATATGCTCAAGAATTGTATAATAACGGAATTGATTTATCACACGAATTACTTACTATTGGGCTTGTTGAAGAAAAGGAAGCAGCGCAGCGCAGACGTGGAAGTAGTCGACGTTGAGGAAGAAGCAGAGCGGTCGCACTGATGCGCTGCCCAGAAACCTTATTACCGCCCTCGTGCAGGTGAAATCTGCAGCAATGGTTCGGAGATACCGCTCACCCTCCTTCACGGTGCACGCCGAGGAGGAAGGCGCGTGTTCAACAAAGACAACACAACAAGACAAAGACTTAGAGTTGAGGAGGAAGAATGGAGGAGGAATACTTTGTTTCTGTCCTAGACGTCTCTAGGAGTTTATATACACTCGCACAAGAAACTGACCTCATGATGTCAGTTAAATGCGGCAGTAACTAGTGACTGACAATATAATATCAATTAACTCACTAGTAACTGACTGCATAATGACACAGAATTCAAATATATGTTTAAATCGCATTTAAACAGATTGAATGGAGAGATAAATGCAGGTTTCAACAAAACAAAAAGGTGAATTCAAAGTGTCAGGATACACATTACGACGCGGCGCGGTCGCTCGTCGCAAGTCACAAGTCACGCGAATTTTCACGCGAAAATACGCGAACGCGTGCGTGTGTTTAGCCACTGTCCACCTTATGCCATTCTCATGCCAAGTGTAATTAATCAAGAGGTGGCAAGGACTCCACCTTTTAAATTGCCTTTCCTCCACTTGGCTAGGCAATATGGTACTAAACCATGCATGCTTTGGAATTAAAGGAAATGGGCCACCCAATGGGCCAATTTCTAACACTTGTTTGGTTGCATCTACGCAAAGATAGGTTTCTTGAATTGAGAAAGTCTAAATTAATGCCTCGAGCTGATGGTCTTTTTAAAGTACTTGCAAAGATTAATGATAATGCATATAAGCTTGAGTTGTCTGCAGATTTCGGGGTTAGTCCCACTTTTAACATTTCAAATTTAAAACCATACATGGGCGAAGAAGATGAGATTGAGTCGAGGACGACTCCAATTTTAGAGGGGGAGAATGATGAGGACATAACTCCTATGGATACAACTTCAACTCTTGGTCCAATAACACAAGCCCGAGCAAAACAGCTCAATTACAAGGCGAGCTCGTTCTTAGGTGATAATACTTGTTCTAAAGAGAATGTGCTACTGCATAATTTTTCTTGTGATGTGTTGTTACTTACGAGCATGGGAGAGGAGATGTTAACTCAAGGAGACCTCATACACAACTAGCCCAATTGATGCCGTCCGTGCACTCCAATTCGAATTACAACTCGTCTCGGAGTCACCCTGGCAGCACCGGACTAAAAAGGCCATAATGTCCTCATACGAAGTCCGTTTGGGCTGAGCCACCACTCGTTAGAAAGCTTATTTCAAGATCTATCTATTTCATACAAGCCCACCTCTAGATTCATTCGGGAAGGCCTCCAAATCGATGTGAAAAGTTGCTACTGTTGCAGACTTTGAATCAGAACCGTTGATTGATCACTTTTTGTAACTCACCCTTATATATACTTAGCCGCCGCTACTTTTAGGGTTAGGTTATTTTATAAGTTTGTTCCCCACGCGTGTGAAACACTTGTTCATCGGAGTAGTTTCACAAGACCTGGTTTGGTGAAAGAGATAACCTCAACTTTGATCATTTGAATTGTCAGATTGTTTTCTTTCTCGTTCTTGCTCGTTTCTTATACTGCGTGCAAGAATTAACCTTCGTGGATAGGTCATCCGGGCATGAGCACGGTTGATAACGACAGGTGCGTGGGTGTAGCGATTGCAAGGATTCAATCTCCGCTGATTGGAAGCCCTTGGAACGTGAACGTCTCCGTTCCGCAAAAGTAGAACCTATCGGAAGATCGGGCCATTGTCGCATCAGTGACCTTATGCTTCTTCATGGTCTCATCATAGTTAGCCTTATGAGCTTTTGCATTGGCCACTAGTCAGTTTAAGCGCTCTTGGTCTTGGCGCTATATTGCCCGACGCTCCATCCTCCCCTTAGCCACGTGTACCAAATCCTTTTCATCATTAATGAAGCAAACGTCGAGGAGGGTAGCAATGTCTTCTTTAGGGAGATCGGCCTTCACCACATCCATGGGCTCTATGATCGGTTGTGCATTTTCGACCAGTGAAGCCAACAGAGTATGGAGTAGGTCGAAGAAGTGCTCGATCTTCTGCTTCATCCCCGAAACCAACGACACCTGAGCTGATGCATCCTTCAAAACTTAGATTATTTTCTCAATCTCCATGGGGATCCTCTCCATAGCCTCCTCCTTGTCTTCAAGGTCCGATAAGTCAAACCCCAACAAATGAGTAAGGAAGGAGGCCGATTTGCCAATGGGCAGAGCGGTAGGAGCAACAGCAACAGCAGAAGTTGGCGGTGTCGCTGTGTCGACGGAGGGAGTATGATGGCCTCTGCATCGGGTGAAAGGAGTGTAGGCAACAAAAAGTATTGTTGTAAAAGGCTATTACTAAAGAGAATAAATAAAAATTGGTTTAGGATATGCTTTTAACTGGCTTGCAGACAATCCTTGCGATGAATGTTTAGCCGACGCTTCTTGAGGGAGGCCTTTTGAGGTAGCTTTCTTGCTACGGTGTGCACGCTTCTTCTCTTTTGAGAAATCGGCTTAAGATGGTTAGCGTGCAAGAAATGTGACGAAAATCTGAAGTTTAGCCGATGAATTCTTAGTTGGTTGTTGCCTCTCCAAATCTGAGAGAGAAGTGGAATGGACCCCTAAGGAAGCCGACGAATAGTTGGTGGTGGCCACTCCAACGTTGGGACAAGGCCTTTTACTTGATTGGTCTGTGTCAAACGATCCGCCAGCTACCTTCTTACCGGTTTGCTTGACCTACAAAATATAAAGCAAAAGCTGATTAGCAAGATTGGATAACAATAGAAGCTACAAGTCAATAAAATAACTACCTCAGCCGGTTACTTCAATATAACTCGAGTTAGTGTAGCCCGATAAACTAGCGTCATTGCTAGAGCTCAAGCCGCTACTTGTGAAGTTAGTTTGGATCGTCAACTAAAGCGGGAGATATGGGAAGAAGTCGAAGACGATATCCGATAATGTACACTCCTTGGGATAGAGTGTGGCAGATATGGAAGACCACCAGGTGAGGAACATGCCTGCCTGTCGATTGTGCAATAGAAAATGAGGCAAGTCTTGTACTTGGAAGTCGTCAGCTGCCTGAAGTGAAATTTGAGTCCCTGAGATGCGACGTACCCAATCTTTTAGGCGTAGCCGATCGAGGAGGCAAAAGGTTGGAGGAATCTGTCTAAAGCCCAACTTCCTTGCATAAATTATCGGATGGTAAAATTCATAGGACGGTTGGAACATCCGTCCTTTTGAGTGCAAGCCGACAGAAAGCACGTTTAGAGAGATAAAAATCTTATATAAGTCTCATGTCACCTAAGGCATATCATTGCTATCTGCTGTTAAATGAAGGAAAGATGGGTAAGGGTAGCCATCGGTATCTCTGTATCGGAAGAATTCACTCAATGCTAAGTCTTCATTGTTTAGTAGGAAAAAGATTGATAGCTATTTTCTGGCTCCAATAGGGGTAATCTTGGTGTCAAAAGAGCAAAGAATGAGTCTCTCCTCGAAGGATCGACTATCTATAAATTCTTTGTTCTGGTCTTCTAGAATTTCTTCATGGGGAAAAGGGGTCATTACAGTTGTGTCAATATTGACAAGTTGGCTAAAGACATAATATAGCCAAATCTGGATGAACCAAAGGGGCCAGCCAAATTGCCGACTGAGTAAGATTCTGCTCCAGTAAAAAGCCGACTGCAGATAATATGCATCATTTGAAAGACGGCTCCCAAGAACATTTTCCCTAAAGCCAGCCAATGGCCCTCTACTAACTTCTCTACTATGAATATACTTGAGTTGGGCCCAATGATGCGCCACAAAACATATATCGGTCAAGCCACATAGTCAAGAAGGCCACATGCTCCCGAACTACCACTAGGCCGATTACTCTATTTTTGCTGATATATTGAGTCCAAAGCTTCTCCCTTGGTGGAAACCAATTTGTATTGGGGTTTGAAGCTGAAACTAGATATTTGGTCTTCGTTTGGTCCGAAGCAACACAACTACACTACATCAAGAAGAGTTGGGCCGATAGGGCTTGCCTTGATCATGAAGGCATTCAGAGTGTTCAACTAGAAATAACATGCTATGGTCACCAAGGGCTCGTTGACTTCTGAATCGGCCAAACAAAAGAGGAAAACATTCTGCTATGCCCATCTATTCCCATAGTGGCAATTTTCTGCCACTACCCGATTATAGCAATCCCTCTAGCCCTTCAGTGCCGTCGGCTAGGCTCTGAAACTCTTACTTCATCCATTGATGTTATACTCTGGAGTGTGCAAAGGAAGCCTAGGTACATCCTGTTCTATGATGGTCGACGGATCTATATTTCCTAATGGGCCTAGATAATACTAATCTTCACGATGGGGCACAGGAATGACTACCTATTTGTGGTCCACGCTCTTGTAAGCCGATGAAGTGAGTGCCGAAAGATGTTGAAGTTGAAGAAATGTGGTTGAAGCCGATGATGTGAGAGTTGTGAGCAAGAAGGCGTGAAAATGACAGAGGTGAAGTTCGGTATTTATAGCGTGGTAAAAGCGGTGGCATTTGGCGAGTAATTTCATTAAAGTTTTAAGGGCAGATATGGTGAGAAATCGCATGTTTGCAAGTTTTACAGCATGAAAAATGGGGAAGTTATCGTGAGTAGCAGCGAGAAGATCGTGGAGAAGGAAAGTCATGGTGAAGCCGATTAAGTTGATTTTTGGAAGATTCATATCATCTCCCAAAAATGGGGGTATATGTTAACACCAAAATTTGGCAAAGGTGACCGATTTTGGAAGATAAAGTTAAATATGGACAAAGATTCTTAACCGACATCAATTCAAAGTGAGGATTATTTCTAGGGAGTTAAAACCCATACGAATCGTGTATTTGCATGAATCAAAGAAGGATATGATCAGCTTAAACACTATAAAAGGGTCGAGAGGTAGGGCAAAAAGAATAACACACAATCAATCAACTATTTGCATCTACTTTTGTTTACTTTTTTGTCAGTTAGGAGTAGTTTTTCTTTAAAACTTAGGATCTTTTCCTTGTAATTCGCTTTTGATCAATAAAGTTGTGCATCGCCATTTTGAACATCATCGACTTACGCGAATTGCCTCATATTTGTTTTCATACTGATCTTGTTGCGCATCGCCTTAATCGGAGAGAACGAATCTTTATCAACCATGTGATCATCTATAATAGTTGTTTAGATCTATCTTGTCGATTGCAAGATCAAATCGACTAGCACGCCTAGAACTTGTTTGAACTCTACGTTCGCTTGTGTTGAAGCCAACGGGCTCTTTTTCAACGTCAACAGGGGGAATGGGGGCTTTGTTAGGCTAGAGCCCCCATCCAGCCGTTAGACCTTAAGTACTTTTTTACAATCGATTTTTAATTTTTGAGCTCTTTTATGGTACACTAAATTCAATATAGACCGTTCATTCTTTCTCATTCAATGGTTAGATTGTCTACTATTTATTTATCTTTTTCATCCAATGAGTCAGACTTTCTACTATTTATTTATATTTTCTTCGATAGTAGAGTAGTAGAATTCCCTCAATAAATCAATGGCTATATCTAATTTCTACTACTTATTATATACTACCAGTATAATGCATTTTAAATCTTCTCTAATTTTTGGCACAGCGCCAGCAACTGCATACGTACTCAGGCGTGGCTTGAGGAAGAAGAAACTTTGCTAGGTAGATGAGCTATTTCATGTACTATATGGCTTAGTGGGCCACTGCTTATTGGACGCTCAATTTGTGACCTCGTTGCTGCTTGCACAACTAGACTCGAACCCTAGACGCATGCAAAGACCATAGAGCAGAGAGTGAGGACATGGCTCAACGTTTTTCCTTCGCGAGGACATGGCAGCCCATCGAGTTAGGGGTGCATGACGTGCATCATGGAGAGTGAATACCGGGAAGTCAGCGAGGGCGTGGGCGTGCGGCGACGGGCAACCCAACACAACGATAGCGAGCAGGCAGGGAAAACAACGCAACGTGGGTCAACAAGCGCTTGACCGGCTAAGTAGGCTAACCAAAACAACAAATAGGCAATATGAGCATCTGTTCTTATTTATGAATTATTTTTTGTCAATTGTAACTATTTAAATAGGTTGAATAGAGACAATAGCCGATTTGTTTGATTGATTGGTGTTAAATTGTTCATAGATTTACAAAAGTTTCACAAACAAATGTTGTACAAGTATTTCTCAAAAAATAAAGTATTATTAGTAATCCTCGAACAATAAGAATACAACACAAGCTATCTATTTTTTTCTCAATCTAGTCTAATTCTCTAAACCCATCCTCTATTTTTTTTTCATGGCTTCGCCGTGGTTCTAAGGTACTGTTATAGTACTACTTTGTTGAAGTCCATTGTTCTAAAGAAAATCTTTCCATTGTTTTAGCACTGCTGCTCGTGGCAAGCCGGTAGCATCCTTCAAAGTTGAGTTTGATGTTTCATATTTCGATTTTTCTTGTTTCTCCATAGATAAAGCAGAAAAGTTCAAGATGAAGACTAGATTTTTCGGAAGCCTAAATTCGATTGATATCATTGTTGTTACCGAAAGGCGAAAGCACACTGGTGTTGCACATGAGCTCGCACGTTTCGCTAGGCGCACGAAACAGAATTTTTTTTACTGTTCTAGCTCTGTGAATATTATTTTTTCGTAAATACTCGTTATTGTGATAAAATCACAGAAGTAGTCTCTACACAGTAAAAAGCAGCAGACGGGAATAGCTGGATGTTTTAATCATTTCCAGCGATTACAGTCCGCTGGAAAAAAAATTTCTAGCGCATCCTGTCCGCTAGATTTTTTTATTTTCTGGTGTACCGCAATACTTTTTTAAAAAAATTTCTAATGCTATCTTTGGCGGTATTTTCTCAAAAAAATTTGGCGGTCTCCCGCCACTGAATTCGATAGATTTTCAATGGTTGACCACACCTAGCTTGGCTGGCCATTTTGTAGCGCCACATACTGCTGCGTTGTTGGAATTTTCCACTGCATTCATGCTGTTTACAGTAATTAATCACCTCATCATTGCCGGGGTGCAGTACGTGTGGAAATGGCTGGAAATACTCATCATTGTGTTGTTGGAATTTTCCACTGCATGCATGCTGTTTACTGTTATTAATCCTCATCATTACGCAGCAGTACGTATATTTCAAATGCTATAAAATGACCGGCCATTCCAGCGATCGCCAACCGCTAGAAAAAAGAGAGTATTTCGACAGATTGAAAAAAAAAATTTGCAGCGGACTGGAACCGCCAGAAATGATTAAAAAAATTCAACTGCCCTCGTCTACTGCTTTTTACTGGATCGAGACTACTTCTGTGATTTTATCGCAACAATGGCTATTTACGAAAAAAAATAACATCCACAAGGCTAGAACAGTAAAAAAAATTCCACAAAACACGCTGTCGTGTAGAAGGCGCAAGCTTTTGTGTTAAGCATCTCATTACGCAAGATTGTAACTTTCTTTCGGAGAAATTAATAAAGCACTCTCTCTTTGAACAAAAAAAGAAATATCATTTTTGTCTTAAAATAGTGTAATCTGAACAGTTTTGTGACACAGGTCCCAGAACTGCAATTGCAAGTTAGCTGCATAACAAAGCTTAACACCTTATGGAGTTACATGTGTTGATTAATTGTTGTACGAAACATCATTAAATCAATAATTAAGCAGGAAACTTTGTTATTGGGGAATGCATCTTAAAACTGAACAAATTGAGCGGTGCACGCAAACTGAACGACTCATGTGTCATGACAGGAGGCGTTCCGAGTGTGCCGTTAAATATACTCTCCATTTGATTTTATAAACAACTCAAAACACCAAATTCAAGAAAAACTAAAATTTTGAAAGCAGGGAATGGTCATAACTCATAATTTAACAACATTAACCGCACATGCCTTGGGTCAGGAAGTTTGTGAGGATCCGGCCAGCCAGTCCATGACTTTGTGCTCCATCGTGCACGTGCAGGGCTCTTGAGGATTAATGCAGTGTTCTCCACAATTTGAGCAATCCAAAAACTCCCCGAGCTCAAATTTTGAGTTCCAGATAAAGACCTTGAGCCGTGAAGCTTTATTGAGCACCGTACTTGAGATCACTGAGGTCTCATAACCTGATATGTCCAGGTACTCAAGCTCCTCTAGGAAATCAAGGAATTTTATTATTGCAGCACTCGACATATCAGAGTTTGGTATCTCAAGCTTCTTCAGACGCGGAAGAGAGTTGCAAATGATAAAAGCCATATCTTCATCCACGTAAACTGCGAACACCTTCAGCTCCAGAAAGTCTGGGCAACACTGATGCACATGGAGGAGGACATCGTAATTAATAAGACTCTCATCCACTGCCATGCCTTTAAGAGACTGAAGTATGCCTATCGCTTTACAGAACTGATCATAAGTCATACATGTGGTAGGAAGGCTGAAATAGTGCAGGTTTGGACTCCTGTAGAAAACAACCATAAATACATTTAGCTGTAATCCAACTTTCGACTGACCATAGCCATAAGCCCATAAAAAGTTTTTCAAACTGTCAACCAATTTGGAAAAAAAAATTCCATGTGAAACAAATACCACATTGCCACATATAAATGATATATTACAAATTCCACAAGATTTACAATGCAGGCTGTCAAAACCACGTGCAATTGAGTTTGAAAAACCACATCGAAGCAGTCTTCCAAGATTGTGGCTTTACAAAGTTTCACAGAAAATACCATTAACACACATAAGTGCACGACAATGCTCTTAACACAAATTTTTGAAGTGCATTTATGAACCAGGTACAGATTGTCAGAAAATGACATCAAAAGCATGTGTGTTATAATTATCAATCACATTTACACCAAATGATCAACTAAACTGAATGAAAATTTTGACATATCTAAATGAACTGCGGAGTTATGAAAAATTTCATTGCTCCAAAAACAAAAGATAGATCACATGAGTAAGTAGTAGCAAGCATCTGTTGACGACAAGACAAATAGAAGATTCAAGCCAACTACCATTGGATAAGAAACACTCAAGAAAATAATAGATTCAGAGTTTAACATTTTCTATAGAAGTATGCTCGGAGACTAAGGATGTCACTTGGATGCAGTGGTGATGCAACTGGTTCATAAATCACGAATATTTTTTGAGAACAAACAGAGGATACATTACAGATAAAAAATAAAACACTGATTTCTATTCAATCATCTTTGAGCACTATGTTCTTTTCTTTTTTCTGCTTCTCTTTCTTATTGTCATTTTTATTTACAAGTAAAATGCAATGAACTAACATTAGATATGCAAGATAGGAAGATTGCCATCAAACATGATAAAAAAGGTTTATAGATGACACTGGGTGACAGGGATGCAGGCTGTGAGGATGCTGAAAAGCAAGGGAACAACTACTCAACTGATAGGTGGCAACAAGGGAAGAGGTGGTAAGGAGGTGAAACAGCGCTAGCACGGATAGCCATGTGAAATAGCAAGTGCAGGCAGAGCTGGTGGGTCTAGCAAGAATGTAAGTATGCAGCTCGGTAATTCAAGTATTTACTAAGGTGGGCTAGGAAATGGAAGACAATGAAAAAAAGCAAGATATAGCAAGCAGGGGGTAAGGAGGCAATTGCAGTTTCAGCAGCAATGCATGGATGCAAAAACAAGCAGAACGGCCAAGCCCAGAGTGCCAGAGAGGGAAGGGTAGTTGGGTACCAGTGGAATGAATATATCTGTGGGCAACAAGATAGCAGGCTATAAGGGAAGGATGTGGACTGAATATATTTGTTTCAACACGGAACAATCTGCAGCATGTAGTACAAGGATGTTGACAAAGTCATGTTTAAAAAAGCAAAGGGCCAGAGGCAGTAGAGTACTGGTACAACACGGATATAACACACATGCTCTCGAAGGCTCTCATATTACCTATTAAAAATGGTTAAACTTTGCTCCAATCAGGGATTTCTAATCCTCATAAGAATTAACCATGAATACAACAGCTTAAAACATCTAACAGGGAAAAAATTCATAAAAATGCCATGCTAGCTTCACCATTGCTGTCACCACTTGCTAGTTGCTATACAGACTGACTGACCTGACCAGTAAAAATTCTCAGACATCATCTTCCATGTAGAATAATTAACCTCGTCAATTTCATTATTATGCCTTAGGGTAAATACATAATGTTGAGAAACAATAATTCCAACTTAACTTCGTTAACATAGCAGTTGAAACAAATACATTCAATGTGATCCTTTTTCAGATTATTTTGGACTTACGGAAAAAGTGACAATATATCAGATTATCTTGGAAACTTATGTTTTGTCTTGGTTCATAGAGCATATTAAATTTGCACTAAATTACGTGAAATCCTACAAAAGCAAACATAGACAGTAATTTCTTCTAGCAATTTCAGTCCGTTTCAGTTCAACACCATGACATTTCAACATTCAAACCTGACAAATCCATCTACAACTGAAACATCAATAATCAAATTTATGTTCCATGATGGCTATAAGATGAAATTTCACGTGGAAAACTCACCATATGGACGGAAACTTGATGTAATCCCATCTCTTTTTACACATGAACAATCAAAGTTACCCAAAAAGAGCATGCCTACAGAGTAGCGCACTAGCGCTTGTAAATAAATAATACTGAGAACTAAAAGAGACATTTTCCATTCATATTACATAGATATATCACTAGAATCCTCAAATTCACCATAACAGCAATGTCATCAGTACCAATTTACAGAAAATATGCCACTCCATCACAGTGTTCCATAGTAGCTGTATTTACTTCTATATAGATCAACCAACCATCTCAGGTTCACATGAAATTAAATTAGAGATGAACACCAAAAACAATCCAAATAAATGGACATGGATAAAACAGAGACACTTAAATACAAACATAAGAAAAATAAAGAAAGTGAAACTAGAATCCCATCTATTTTCCCTCTGATAATCTGTCATTCTGATTATACAAATGAACAAACTCATATGCTCCAATATAAAATCATATACTCCCTCTGATCACAAATAGTTGTCGTTTTGTACATCGATACGATCTCCAAAACACATATTTGACCACTAATTTCTATTATAATATATTTATAAAACCAAATAAAATTATAATATTGTGAATGTATTTTTCGAGACAAATCTACACATATGATTTTTCATGTATCCAATTTAAATATTTAAAAGGATATTGACAATCAAAATTTCGAAAGTTTAACTGACATATATCCAAAACAACGACCGTGACTGGAGGGAGTAGCAATATAGCATAATATTTACGGAAAGATTTGATCTAGAAACCAGCACATGATACCCATCCATGCTTACAAGAATTCGGCATTTCTCTCCGCACAAACCAATGAAAACAACCAACTAAGATGAAATCTATCTCTTTAAGTTAGCAATAATCGGATTTGGGAGGATTTGGTGCGAATACAAGAGGTACACTAGTACTCCCTCCGTTGATAAATATAAGGCCTATAGTTTGAATGGTCTTGTTGAAAAATATAAGGCGTGCATGTAGATTTAATGAGCTTTTCCACTTATACCCCTATTTATTCTCTCTCAACCATATGCATTTATTCATTATCTCTCATCTTCCAAGACAATTAAGAGGGATATGTAAGTCATTTCTTCTCATGCTTTTCTCAATTTCATCACGACCTTAATCCTGGTGCAAAGTCAAAATACACCTTATATTTATCAAAGGAGGGAGTACTACAACCAAATCAATATTCTGCATCAATAAATAAAGAGTTAAATGACATTACAGAAACCAACCAAAAAAGATTTAAAAAAATAAGGAAAAAGAGGTTTCACCTCTCAGCAAGGAACAGGAGGTGGTCCTCATCGGCGAACTCGGGGAGGAGCACAGCCTCCATCCGACTAGCTGCCCGCGTCGCGGCGACCTCAAGGACGCCGGTTAGCGCGGCTTGGACAGGGATGGGCCTGCTGGCGGCGCCAGTTCCCGCCGACCGCCGGGCGGAAGTCAGAGCGGTCCAGTCCCGGAGGTCAACGCGGCGCCACGCTAGCGGGTCGCGTGCCGCGGCCCACCAAGCAGAGCAGGCGCGGGGCGCGCCTCCGGAGAATAGGTCGGGGGCGCCTACGCGGGACATAATCGCCACAAGGAGGTCGTGCTGCAGCTCCGCCCACGGCCGTACCGGCGGCGACGCCATGGACGGATGAAGAGCGAGAGGTTGTTTCTTTTCCTTTTTGAGAGGAGAGCACGAAAGTGGGGATCGGACTTTGAGATGGCCACCTGCGCGGTGACTAACGGGCCGGCGGCCTGAGTCACTGTTGGCACGGCTCAGATATAGTCTGGCCCACCGTGCTATGTTGGTATGGCCTATAAGCTCATATCGTACTTGAGTCGGCATCTCGGCACAGCGGGCTAGCACGGTACGGCACGACACGGCCCGCAGGATGGCACGCCCGGTACGGTCGGTTTGACCTGTTTAATTTGAAAATTAGCTGTTTTATAGCCGTTGGGTGCTTAAAAAATTTGAAAAAGATCTGAATTTTTTTTAAAAAAAACCCTGATTTTTTCCCTATAAATAGGTGCATGCCCCCCTCATTTCCACACCAGCATTCTTATATTCTGTCGTATTCATTCTCTTGTGAAAATTCTTTTGCTCTTAGTGATAATTTGGTAAAACTCAAATTAGTTTTGCAAAAAATCCAAAATTCGGCTTCCGGCTTCTGTAAAGAAATCAAGGTAATAATTGTGATTTAATTTTTTATTTTGTTAGTATTTTAAATGATATTAAAGTACTAATAGCGTAATTATTTCTTGCAATTTTCTTTATAGAGCACGATGATTTTTCGTCCTTCACACCTTCTGATTGTATTGTAAAAATTGTGGAATATTTTGACATTAGTGATAGAGTTTTGCAATAACATTAGATAATGCTTCAGCAAATACTTCTGCTATGAACATTCTTACTCCCCTTTCCAATTCCTATATTGATTCTTTCTTATTACATCAGTGTTGTGATTGCCATATTATTAATCTTATAGATAAATTTGGTTTGAAAAGGTTAGATCGGTATCTTTAACCTTTCGCACTTCAATATCTTTCTTAAATAATTCTAATCAACAAGTAGCAGTATATAAGACTTATTTTATTGCAATGAATGTGCGTCCGCGTAAGTTTGGTTTAGATATATGCCTGTTAGATGGAAAAGTACTTACTTGATGCTCAAGTCTCTCACACCTTATGAGAGCACATTTTCTGTTTTATTAACAGGCACCTGTAAGAAGTGCGCAACTTGATTGAAAACATTGTTTAGTTTACTCCCATACCTTTAAGTCAGAAATAATTATTACCTTCAGCTGGGGACTGGCCTGATCATTTTTCGAGGTGCAGCTACTAGGGCGGGGCACAGGCCTTTCTATGAGAGGTAAGACCATTTGACTCTAACTCTAGGAGATCATGGCCATCATCTCGGCCCTCAGATGCTCCTCACATGCCATCATCTCCTCCCTCATCTCCTCCTTGAGCTCCTCCCTCAGCTCCTTCCTCAGCGTGTCCTTGATGTGCTCCGCATGTGCCTCCCTTGATCTTGATCTGGCACTAGAAGCGTCCTCTTGGAAGAAGGACCTCTTCATGTGTCCCGCATCTGTGGCAAGCACCTAACCCTTATGTTCGGGCTTCCCGATCACCGAAGACAGGATGTCCTTCGACCCTTGGCTCTGAAAAGTCCCCTGCTCTTTCTACTAGCTTAGCTCCTCCTGCAAGAAGCAAATATAAATTAGTGCTAAAATACAACGGGAAGGGCCAACTGCAATGTACTAAGTTAAATGTCTTACGATGGTAGAGACGATCCACGCGGTTACGGGGTTTGGAACTACAAGCCAACCGTCGGAGTGCCTGCTACTCACATATATGGGAGTAAGGCATCTCCGTCCCAGAGCGGGCACACTCTTCGGCTAGTCGCGTCCACTCTGCCTTCTTCCCTTCATATTCGACAGAGCTGAGGTGGTGCGCGTGTGTGTCCTACCTCTGTATAGCGATGTTCTTCTCTCTCAACTCCTCCGCCTCGGGTATAATCTTCATCCTTGTGAACTCCACCCAAACATCGGGAGTCACGAACAGATACCTCTCGAAGGGAATACGGCCTTTCAGCACGTACTCACCATGCATGATAACTCTGAAATACCTCAAAGACACACACATTCTCTTCAAGGCGTACTGCCTTGCATTTCTTTCATCTTCCTCTGGTATAATCCATTCCCCTAAACTTCGTCCCACAGTCGATTCTTCTACTTGGCACTGACTTCCTCCATCCAATCCTTAACCATGATTGGCACTCTCTCCCTCACCAATTGGCTGAGAAAAGATCGGTAGCTCCCCTTATACTTGGGAGGTCCCGTGTAAACCCCCGTGGCATCAAAGTGGAGAACTTGCGGTGTTCTCCCTGTGGCCCCTTTTTTCGGTCCTCAAGCCTTTCTCACCTTACTTAGCCCTTCAATATTTATCCCCTTACTCGGCCCCTTAGCATCACCTTCTATTCTGTATAGCGATGAGCCGATGCTCTCTCCTTGCGTCATTTCGAATATATATATCAAACCTGAACATAATGAGAGAAAGCAATTCATAGCTATTATGTGGACTTGACAATGAGTCATGTACATTAACAGATTAATGAATAATTCATAGCATATTGTAGTCAATTAACAAATCAATAGATTAATGGATGATCTTAAAGAAACGTCTATCTATTGACCAATTAAGTATGTACCAACAATGACTCCAAATATCTAATTAGGTTAGGTCCTAATCCCATTCGATGATATGTGGTTTGGGCAAGTTCCTAAGCTGTTTTACAAATCTAGAGAAAATTTTGGCACCATCTCCCGCTGTTCTCCAAATACACATCTCGAAAATAAGTCAAGAGGGGTGTGTATCCGGAGAACACCAGGGAGATGCTGCTGAAACTTTCTATGGAGTTCTACACAGCTTAATTAGGAACTTGCCTGAACCACATATGCTCAAACTGTCAAAAAACACGTGGACAATTCGAGATTACTTGCTTATAAATATGCTATTTCAGCATATTTATAAACAAGCACCCTCGAACGGGATACGTATATTACGCAACTGTCGGAACCCGAATAAGCAAATTCGGACCCTCTGTGTATACTGCACTAGTCCAGGATTACACTAGTGCATACATGCTCAATATAGATGAAAATCCATGTGGAGGTCTACCCAAGTGTGTGATGAGTAATTGACTGTATTCGAGCTTTTGGTGCTCAAGGTTGAGTTTGATTTGAGTCTGTCCTGGTTGAAGACTAGTGGTCAGACTTCGAGTGGTCTGGACTTTGGCTGGTCGAAGACTAGTGGTCTAGACTTTGGCTGGTCGAAGACCAGTGGTCGAGTGACTCGAGTAGAGTGAGAATCAAGAAGTATCGAGTAGGGATTCTGCCAGGTCGAGCGGCGGGTTAGATCGATTACTACCAAGTTCTAGTTTGATCGAGTAATGCCCTGTCGGCTTGTGGTCAAGTGACTCGAGTAAAGTGAGAATCGATAAGTATCGAGTAGGGTTACTCGATGCTCGATATCGACTCATCGACTTGATTTTGAACAAAGTGGGCAATGCTATGTGATATATTTCCTTGTTTTTGATGGTTGCAGGATGACGGTGCTAGATCATGATGAGGCGAAGGATGATCGGGACTAGACGAGGTGCATCGGAGGTCCAAACGATTGAAGATCACCAGAAGATGATCGGAGGCGAAGTCGCTGTGAACCGAGAAGATAAGGAATGGATGAGATGCTGTAACATCCCAAAAATTTGCTTTAATATCGTTTTACTGATTATTTGTCTATTTTATGATTTTTTGAAATTTATTGGATTTTTCTGGATTTATTTGAATTACTTTAAATTAAGTATATTGGTCTTTTGTTGAAAACTATTTAAATTTATGCAACGTTAAAATAACGTTTTGCCAAAAATATTTTATTTGAGTCCAAAATGCCTCAAAGTATTTTTGTGAATTTTCTTGGATTTTTCCTGATTCTTTTGTTGCCCAAAATAAATTAAATGATTTTCTGTAATTATTTTAAAAGAAAAATTCGGGGAAAAGTCAATGAACAGTAATGGGTCGAAGCCCACCACTGTGTGCGTGTGGCCCATGGCTATTCGGCCCAATCCTCAGAACCCTAGCACGGCAACCGTTCGATCGTGATCCGTTGGTGCGGAGGATGCGCGTAGACGCTCGCGTCATGACCGTCGGATCGAGGACACGCGTCGCGCTGTCGTTCATCGTCTCTGAAGCGAACTCGGAGTCCGCCGTCGTATTGACATCGAACTTTCTCACCGTATAGGGCTCGAACTCCTAGGCTATTTAAGGGATTGGTAGACTCCCGAGGATCGCCAGATCGTGCCGCACCTTTGCCCTAAAGCGCCGCCGCCAGAAGAGCCCTGTAGCGCCTGCACGACCTCGCTGTAGTTAGTTTCTTGTGCCGCCGCCGTTTTTGCTGTGTTGCGCCACCGGGAAGGCCATCCTTGCCGCTCTGGTTCCGGATTCTGGTTCACCGAGGTTCTATGCATCGGAGCCGCCACTTTTCCATCGCTGGAAGGGTCTGGTTTGTCATCAGAGGGGTCATCGTCTTCGTCTCCGGGAGTAGAGTGCCGCCGCGACGTCACCGGAGATCGGAGCTTCACGTGACTGTCAGATCTTCAATCAACGACCGCCAGTACGCCACGTCGTCGCATCTGCAGTGAACGGCTCAGGTAAGGTTTCAACCGTTGGATTAGACTCGTCGGGGTAGATCGCGCCACGTCTCACCCTTCCTGCAGCCGTCGGATCCGTGGGAGATGGCCCTGATCTCACCACACGTTGTCAATCGGAGGGTGCATCGCTGGCGGCGCAGTGGCTAATCAGACGCAGCCGTGTGTCGGCACGGTCCCCGTAGAGCCATGCACCGGGTCCACGGTGGACCAGATCCAAACCGTGGACCGGGTCTATGGACCAAGGCAACGTGGCGGCACGTGATTGGTCCGGGCGATGGTGACGTCGGGGCTGACGTCATGCTGACGCAATAAATCGGTTTTTCAATCTAAAAATAATTCAGTTAAGTCTGATTTTTCAATTTTTGTATTTTCATTATTTATTCAAACTTCAAAAGGCTATAACTTTTGTATTTTAACTCGGATTTTTGTGATTCAAATTTCTAAAAATTTCTAAAATTGAGATATATTTAATGGTGAATTTTATTTGATTTTTGGAGTTCATTTGCTCTTTATTTTGGTATTTATTTTCTTTTCTCCTTCGGTACGCGTAGACGTTGAATTGTGTGACGCTTCGGAGGAAGATCCGTCAACTCAAGATCAAGTTCCAAAACAAGACTAGAACCTATTCCAAGGAAAGTTGTGCTTTGATCATGTTGAACCCATGTTTATACAAATGCTATATTGTTTACTCTATTGCATAGTATTTCAAGAATACAATTGTTTCAATTTAAATTGGGACCTAGTTAATCTACCAATTTGATCTATATACCCTACCTTGTCATTTGTATGCCATTATCTAATTGTCACCCTAGGACGGTTAACTAATAGTTGGTTAATATTGATAATCAACATGGGCTGATTAGACCGTCGTAGATTGCTTAGCCGTGCCACGTCATCACATGTACATGAATCATCAATGATTAATCTTGACTAATGGAATATGGAACAATGATGTGAAAGTGTCATGTGAGGTCAAACAATGAGATTGAGTTGTAGTGGCGAGTCATGTCACGCAACGATGTTGATTTGTTGATGGCACGTGGTGCTTGGTAATCAACTTGGGTGATAATCACTTAGATTGGGGCAAGTGACAAAGGACAAGTATGCCAAGGTGGGCCCGATAGGCAGAGGGTATGTGGATGTCTTACCCTGATCACTCTAAGGCCTTAACCTTACAAGCCTTTGACCTGAGTCAATCATGCAACCACATGTCTGGAATGGGACAGCCTAGCTGATTAATTTGTAAAGTCTAGATTTCGGTACTGTCGTGGTGATTAGTGAGTTCCTATATTTGGGGTAGACTCACATAGCGCAAGAGGGGGGCCCTGGATGTGGTAACCAGTCCCACCAGTGTTGAATCCTTAGCGAGTAGTACTGGGTCTACATGGAGCATTGTAAAGGCTTTGTTATGATCACTCGCCTTGGTGTTGTTTGGTTATATCGTGTGGGTAAAGTACATAACCTTTGCAGAGTGTAAAACTGTTCGAATAGCCGTGCTCGTGGTATTGAGCAATGCTCGGGAATTACAGTTAAGGGTTAGTTTAATTAAATGGAAAACTTGGTTGGGATGGCAGGATTGTCATATGGAAGGTTGGAAACTTGACTTAGGATTGGAAACTTGGTTTACTTGGGAAATACTGAATCTATTTATTACTGTTATTTGATTTACAAGTCTTTACAATCTACTTATTGTATTTATTCTTAAACGTTGCTTATTGCAAAAATAGCCATAATAGCCTTTTCCTTTGGAATAAGCCTTGCATATAGTTACATAGAATTGCATTCTGTGCACAACTTGTTGAGTGCTTTATGTACTCACCCCACAACAACAATAATCAACAGTTGAAGAGTCTACACCTTTGTTGGAGGAGGAGTTCCAGGAGGACACGAGTCATTAGGGTCCGAGCCTTGTCAGTTGCCTGTGGTGAACTGATGAGCTATCTACGTCTTCTACTTTCCGCTGCTTATTTCTTAGCTTATATTTCAAGTCTTGCCCTGCGTGACTTAATAATGTAAGTTGGTCATAAGATACACTTAGCTATATCAATAAACAGAGTATTATTTTATTATCATTGAGTATGATGTGATATGTACCAATGTTGAGCTGTGTGCACTAGCGTTGATCCTGGGACTAGTGCGGTAAACACAGTGGATTCAGGTCCTTACAGAGGTGGTATCAGAGCATACTGACTGTAGGTCTTGACCCTAGATAGCATGGTGGTGTCCTGGGTGTGTCCAAAACTATTTTCTAAAGAAAAATCTAAATTTGACTAATAAGACACTCTTGACTCTTCTTATTCTCTACTTCTCGCCTTTGCTGAATTTACCGTTTTCATTGCCGTTTCGAATGGAGAAGTTATTCAAAGTTCTTTGTGGAGCAGATGCCGATCGTTCTGACTTTTGAGGAGACAGCAGGTGGCTATGCTATGGAGCTATGGAGAGTTCTTCAGACGCTTGGAGGGTTTTATCGTGCACTTTACCGAGGAGGCAGCTGGTCAGTTAATGGTGTGCACTGAGGGTTTATTTGCAAGTTGATTATCTACGCTTAGGAGAACGAGGAAGCTAGCAGTCTGATCAACATTTCTGCGAGGAGGTTCTCGTACGAGGTGGCGATTTAGGAGGTTGCTCGACTTGCTCTTCGTCGCGTCTGCCGAGACTACGCCGACGAGCTTCGCGACTCAGTGTTTCGACTTCACCCTGATGTGCAAGCGTGCCGATGCGGCGGATCGTGGTGGACGAGTGTGCTACTGTAGTACACCTTGCTGAGTTCGCTATCACCCAGGAGGAGCATATGAGGGAGACTACGCGGGAGCTGGAGACGGTGTACAAGGCACTTAGAGCGACGGAGCAGGAGCTTGAGGAGACCCGTGCCGCAGCTATCGGAGTGATTACTGAGCTAGGGGAGGCCCTAGAGGAGGTCGAGGACCAGTTAGAGCACGTGACCCAGGGAGCTCAGGAGCCAGCCGAGGAGTCTGAGGAAGATCCAGAGGAGCGAGAGTGGGAGCCAGAGGAGAGTGAAGTTCCTGTTGCTGCGGAGGAGCCAACAATAGGTCACCAGGATAGGTTCGCTCCTAGGCCAGCCCAGCCACCGATGTATGCACCAGGTCAGTCTCAGCCAGGCTGGCTGGATGAGTGAGAGTCAGTTTTAGAGTTGTGTTGAGACTCGAGTGTTGAGTCGCGTCTTTAAGTTAGTCTTTACCTTTTAGTAGACATTAAGGTTTCATGTTTAGTTTGCTTCTTTGTATTGATGAGTGTGCAGTATGCATTGCAAAGCTTGTAAGCTTTTGTAAGCAACCATACCAAGAATAAATAAAGAATTATGTTAGTTTGGGTTTAACCTATTTCCCCCGCCTTAGAGATTCTTACATCTTATCTATGCTACATCTACTTTTCCTAACCCAAGAGGCAATCAGCAGATGGTGAATACTTGTGGAAACTACGGTGCTTTAGGAAGTGGACTGCGCCAAAATGACAACCCAAATGATGGAGGCAATCCTCAACCACCACCGCCAGTTGACATGCAGAATCTGGGAGCGTTTCTCGCCGCACAAACTCAACTGATGCAAACCATGATGCAACAGATGCAACAAATGACTAGCGTGGCTGCAACCAGCAACAATCATGCAAACCAGAACAACAATGGTGGACCACAGCCTTATTCCAAGCTGTCAGATTTTATGAGGACTCGGCCGCCAACCTTTTCGGGAAACGTTAATCCCTTGGAAGCCGATGATTGGCTTAGGACCATTGAGAATAAGCTGCATATCACTCATTGTGAGGGCAATGAGAAGGTACTCTACGCTTCTCATTAATTGGAAGGAACCGCCGCAGAATAGTGGGAGAATTATTGTGCCGCGCATGAAGCCCCGCTGGATATCACATGGGATGAGTTTACTGCTGCTTTTCGTCAGTACCATATCCCTGAAGGCATGATGGACCTCAAGAAGGAAGAATTTAGGGCTCTGAAGCAAGGAGGCCAGCCTGTGGCTGATTACCTAAACAAGTTTACGCAGCTAGCTCGCTATGCCCCTGAAGACGTAGCGACAGATAAAGCTAGGCAATCCCGCTTCATGAAGGGACTAAATTCAGGACTGCAAGTGGGGCTGATCACCACAATTTTTCAGACTTCCAGGAGTTGATTAATAAGGCATTGATTCTGGAGGACAAGCGCAAGGAGCTGGGTGAAAACCATAAGCGCTTGATGTCCAATCTGGTTGGATGTCCCAACCACCTACGTTTGAGAATGTCACCACAACAGTTTGCTAGATTTCAACCGTCAGTTGTGAGCAAGGCATCAACCCTCGCACCTCGCCCTGCTAATCGGAATTTTTAGACGCCAGCATAAAGAAGTATGCACCAGGAGGGAGTCAACAGTCTGTAGTCAGGAGATGCTACACGTGCAATGAGCCAGGGCACTTCTCTAATAGGTGTCCGCAGAAGGGAGGCATCACGCCAGTTCGTTTTAACTTGGGATCCATACCTGTCAAGGCACCAGCGTCAGGAGGAAATCGTGCGCTAGGTCAAGCTGGAGCAGCCCTTCAATCAAAAACGCGTGGTAGGATCAACCACATCACTGCAGATGGAGCTCAAGAGGCTACGGATATCGTACTGGGTAAGTTTCTGGTTAACTCAATACCTGCTACAGTTTTATTTGATTCTGGAGCTTCGCATTCATTCGTTTCTCAAAGTTTTGCAACCAAGAATGGATTTAATTTTATAAATCTTAAGTGTGTGCTATTAGTCCAAGCCCCAAGATCTGAACTTGGATCTAGCCTTGGGTGCGTGGGAGTTAAGTTCCTTATGGATGGGATAGAATTTCTAGCAAATCTTATCTTTTTAGATACACAATCCCTAGATGTTATCCTTGGAATGGATTGGCTGTCCAAACATAAAGCTGTTTTGGATTGTGGCCGAAGGATCGTATCGTTGGAAAGCCCTAATGGCAAGAAGGTAGAATTCCAAGCGACCGCAGTTCGTGATGGACAGTTAGTGGTCAACAATGTGCAAGCCATCAGCATAGAAGGTGTGCCAGTAGTCAGGGAATGTGCAAGCCATCAGCATAGAAGGTGTGCAACCATACCTGTCAAGGCACCAGCGTCAGGAGGAAATCGTGCGCTAGGTCAAGCTGGAGCAGCCCTTCAATCAAAAACGCGTGGTAGGATCAACCACATCACTGCAGATGGAGCTCAAGAGGCTACGGATATCGTACTGGGTAAGTTTCTGGTTAACTCAATACCTGCTACAGTTTTATTTGATTCTGGAGCTTCGCATTCATTCGTTTCTCAAAGTTTTGCAACCAAGAATGGATTTAATTTTATAAATCTTAAGTGTGTGCTATTAGTCCAAGCCCCAAGATCTGAACTTGGATCTAGCCTTGGGTGCGTGGGAGTTAAGTTCCTTATGGATGGGATAGAATTTCTAGCAAATCTTATCTTTTTAGATACACAATCCCTAGATGTTATCCTTGGAATGGATTGGCTGTCCAAACATAAAGCTGTTTTGGATTGTGGCCGAAGGATCGTATCGTTGGAAAGCCCTAATGGCAAGAAGGTAGAATTCCAAGCGACCGCAGTTCGTGATGGACAGTTAGTGGTCAACAATGTGCAAGCCATCAGCATAGAAGGTGTGCCAGTAGTCAGGGAATACCCGGACGTGTTTCCAGAGGATTTACCAGGTATGCCGCCAGACCGCGATATTGAGTTTGTTATTGAGTTAGCACCAGAGACAGCACCGATATCAAAGAGACCTTATCGGATGCCTACCGATGAGTTAGTAGAAATGAAAAAACAGATTGAGGAATTGCTAGAGAAAGGTTTTATCATACCAAGTTCATCACCATGGGGAGCACCGGTTTTGTTTGTTCATAAGAAGGACGGGAGTCTTAGGATGTGTATTGATTATCGTGCACTTAATGAAGTGATGATCAAGAATAAGTATCCATTGCCCAGGATCGACGATTTATTTGATCAGTTAAGGGGAGCTGGAGTTTTCTCTAAAATAGATCTTCGTTCAGGATGCCATCAGTTAAAGATCCGAGCTGAAAATGTTCCTAAGACTGCATTTTCTACGCGATATGGACACTATGAGTTTATGATCATGTCATTTGGATTGACTAATGCTCCTGCATATTTCATGAATATGATGAATAAGGTTTTCATGGAGTATTTGGATAAGTTTGTTGTTGTCTTTATAAACTATATCCTGGTTTACTCGAAGTAAGAGGAAGAGCATGCTGAACATTTGAGGTTGGTTTTAGAAAGGTTGCAAGAACAACAGTTGTACGCTAAGTTCAGCAAATGTGATTTTTGAAAGGAAAAGGTTGAATTTCTTGGTCATGTAATGACTGCTAAAGGAGTTGCAGTTGACCCAAGCAAAGTGAACGCAGTGTTGCATTGGGAGCAACCGAAGTCTGTTACTCAGATTCGTAGTTTTTTGGAAATGGCGGGATATTACCGTCGGTTCATAGAAGGATTCTCAATGATTGCTAAACCCCTTACATAGTTGTTGAAGAAAGAAAATAAGTTTGCATGGACGCCAGAGTGCGAAAAGAGCTTTATGGAACTGAAGAAGCGTCTAACGACAGCCCCCGTGTTAGTATTGCCGGATGTGCAGAATAGCTTTGATATTTATTGCGATGCTTCAAAGCAAGGTCTTGGGTGCGTGTTGATGCAAAACGGCAAAGCCGTTGCTTATGCATCAAGGCAGTTGAGGCCGCATGAGGAGAATTATCCAACGCATGACTTGGAATTAGCTACCGTAGTGCATGCCTTGAAAATATGGCGTCACATGCCTTGAAAATATGGCGTCATTATCTCATAGGGAACAGATGTGAGATATATACGGACCATAAGAGCCTGAAGTACATATTCACTCAAGCAGACCTTAATATGAGGAAAGGAAGGTGGCTAGAACTACTTAAGGATTATAATGTGGGAATTCATTATCATCCTGGAAAAACTAATGTGGTAGCTGATGCTTTGAGTCGAAAGAGCCATAGTGCAAATACACTAACGATGGATGATCAACCAGAGCAATGTAAAGAATTTCAGAAGTTAAAATTGGAAGTGGTCCCACAAGGAGTTGTAGCTGCTTTGGAAGTAAAGCCAACACTTGAGGATCAGATCAGAGAAGGGCAGAAAGATGATGAGAAAATCACTAAGATCAAGTTCAAGAAAGATGAAGGCTTAGCCGTGGATTTCACTTTGGATGAGCCCACATTCTTCAACGGCTGAATTTTTGTACCGAATAAAAAGGAACTGAAGTAATTGATTCTTGAGGAAGCTCACGATTCTAGGTGCTCGATTCATCCAGGAAGTGCTAAAATGTATCAAGACTTGAGGGAGAGATTTTGGTGGCCTAACATGAAGAGAGAAGTGGCTGAGCACGTTGCGTTGTGTGATGTATGCCAGAGAGTTAAGGCAATGCACCAAAGGCCAGCAGGTTTGCTGCAGCTGCTAAAGGTTCCTGAATGGAAATAGGAAGAAATCGGTATGGATTTTATAACCGGTTTACCTAAAACTCAGAGTGGGTATGACTCTATATGGGTCATTGTTGATCGATTGACCAAGGTGGCTCACTTTTTACCAGTTAAGACAACTTACTCGGGAGAACGTTTGGCAGAGTTGTACATGGTTAGGATTGTGTGTCTGCATGGTGTGCCAAAGAAGATAGTCTCGGATAGAGGTACTCAATTCACCTCGAAGTTTTGGGATAAACTACATGAAGCCATGGGGACTCGGTTGAACTTTAGTACAGCGTATCATCCGCAGCATGCATGGGCGCAATCGAAAGGGTTAATCAGATCCTAGAAGATATGCTAAGAGCCTGTGCATTGGTTTATATTACGTCATGGGATAAGTGTTTACCATATGCAGAATTCAGTTATAACAACAGTTATCAGGCTAGTTTGCGTATGTCACCATTTGAGGTTTTATATGGACGTGCCTATCGTACTCCGCTGAATTGGAATGAGACAGGAGATCGTATGGTATTTGGACCTGATATTCTCAAGGAAGCCGAAGAGCGAGTTGCTATGATTAGAGAGAGGTTGAAAGTAGCACAGTCAAGGCAAAAGAGCTACGTTGATAACCGTCGTCGAGATTTGAGTTTCAAGCCAGATGATTTCGTGTATCTCAGAGTTACCCCTCTCAAAGGTGTTAAGAGGTTTCACGTGAAAGGAAACTTGCCCTTAGATATGTTGGTCCATTTAAGATTTTGAGTCATCGTGGGGAAGTTGCTTACAAGTTAATTGCCGCAGTTATTGTCAGGTGTGCATGATGTGTTTCATGTGTCGCAACTTAAGAAATGTCTTAGGGTGCCAATAGAACAAACCCCGTTGGACGCAATAGAGCTGCAGGAAGATTTGACTTATAAGGAGCAGCCAGTTAAAATTTTGGATGTTATAGAACGCAAGACTAAAACAAGTCTATTCGCTTTTGCAGAGTTCAGTGGAGCAATCATTCCGAAAGTGAAGCAACTTCAGAGCGTGAAGAGATTTGAAGTCATAATTCCCAAACCAATTCTTTAGTAGCCTGGAATCTCAGGGTCGAGATTCTGTTAAGGGGGTCAGAGTCCGCCGCTGTATTGACATCGGACTTTCTCGCCGTATAGTGCTCGAACTCCTAGGCTATTTAAGAGATTAGTAGACTCCCGAGGATCGCCAGATCGTGCCGCACCTTTGCCCTAAAGCGCCGCCGCCAGAAGAGCCCTGTAGCGCCCGCACGACCTCGCCGTAGTTAGTTTCTTGTGCCACCGTCGTTTTCGCTGTGTTGCGCCGCTGGGAAGGCCATCCTTGCCACTCTGGTTCCGGATTCGGCTTCACCGAGGTTCTGCGCATCGGAGCAGCCACTTTTCCATCGCTGGATGGGTCTGGTTCGTCATCAGAGGGGTCATCGTCTTCGTCTCCGGGAGTAGAGCACCGCCGCGACGTCACCGGAGGTCGGAGCTTCACGTGACTGTCAAATCTTCAATCAACAACCGCCAGTACGCCACATCGTCACATCTGCAGTGAACGGCTCGGGTAAGGTTTCAACCGTTGGATTAGACTCGTCGGGATAGATCGTGCCGCGTCTCACCCTTCCTGCTGCCGTCGGATCCGTGGGAGATGGCCCTGATCTCGCCACGCATTGTCAATCGGAGGGCGCATCGCTGGCGGCACAGTGGCTAATCAGACGCAACCGCATGTCGGCACGGTCCCCGTAGAGCCATGCACCGAGTCCACGGTGGACCAGATCCAAACCGTGGACCGGGTCTATGGACCAAGGCAACGTGGCGGCACGTGATTGGTCCGGGCGATGGTGACGTCGGGGCTGACGTCATGCTGACGCAATAAATCGGTTTTTCAATCTAAAAATAATTCAGTTAATTCTGATTTTTCAATTTCTGTATTTTCATTATTTATTCAGACTTCAAAAGACTATAACTTTTGTATTTTAACTCGGATTTGAGTGATTCAAATTTCTAAAAATTTGTAAAATTGAGATATATTTAATGGTGAATTTTATTTGATTTTTGGAGTTCATTTGCTCTCTTTTTTGGTATTTATTTTCTTTTTCTCCTTTGGTACACGTAGACGTTGAATTGTGCGACGATTCGGAGGAATATCCGTCAACTCAAGATCAAGTTCCAGAACAAGACTAGAACCTATTCGAAGGCAAGTTGTGCTTTGATCATGTTGAACCCATGTTTATACAAATGCTATATTGTTTACTCTATTGCATAGTATTTCAAGAATACAATTGTGGATGCCTTGCTCTGATCACTCTAAGGCCTTAACCTTGTAAGCCTTTGACCTGAGTCAATCATGCAACCACATGTCTGGAATAGGACAACCTAGCTGATTAATTTGTAAAGTTTGGATTTCGGTACTGTCGTGGTGATTAGTGAGTTCCTATATTTGGGATAGACTCACATGGCGCAAGAGGGGGGCCCTGGATGTGGTAACCAGTCCCACCAGTGTTGAATCCTTAGCGAGTAGTACTGGGTCTAGATGGAGCATTGTAAAGGCTTTGTTATGATGACTCGCCTTGGTGTTGTTTGGTTATATCGTGTGGGTAAAGTACCATAACCTCTGCAGAGTGTAAAACTGTTCGAATAGCCGTGCTCGCGGTATTGAGCAATGCTCGGGAATTACAGTTAAGGGTTAGTTTAATTAAATTGAAAACTTGGTTGGGATGGCAGGATTGTCATATGGAAGGTTGGAAACTTGACTTAGGATTGGAAACTTGGTTTATGTAACATCATAAATTTTGCCCTAATTTAAATTTTGGAGTATTTTTTATTTTTGTGAATTTTTGTGAATTTGTTGAAATTTATTTAGAATTATTCAAATAAAGCCTTCCCTAAAAATAATTAAATTTATTCAAAAGTTTATGCAAACTTTATTTGGAAATATTTTATTTGAGTTCCAAATGGTGTAAAGTATTTTCTGGGATTTTTGTGGATTTTTCCGGGTATTTTTGCTATTTATTTTGGCTTTGTTTATTTACCTGATTTATTTTAATTCGAAAATATTTTATAAAGCCAGTGAATAGTAATGGGCCGAGCTCGTTACTGTGTGCGCCACCGGCCCAACCCCACCAAAACCCTAAAGCGCCGCCGCGCGTAGCCGTCGGATAAGAATTGTGCGGCCGAGGAGGGGCTGCGTCATTTCGCCGTCCCAGCCGTTGGATCGTTGTCGCATGGGTGGCCGGGATTGCGCCACGTCGCCCGCCGATCGTTTCTGGTAACGCCGCCGCCACGCGTTATGGTCGGAGATTTCGCGCGCCATTAGCGCCGGTGTGTTATCGCTTCCTCTTTATTACCCGGCGGGCTGTGTAGAGCACCTCCTTCCGTTTCATTTGCCACATTTCTCTCCTCCCGAGACTCGCCGTAGCAGCCGTTCGAGCTCGCCGAAGTTCCGAGGCTCTCCATCGTCCGTTGCGCCGCCGTCGGTCACCCTCCGCCGTGTCTGAGGTCGTCGCCGAGTCACCCGTGTCGAGACGCATCGAACGCGCCGCTCATCTTCGCAGGAGGAACCCCGTAGCGCCATCGTCGAAGTCGTCTTCCTCCGCGCCGGTCGAAGCCGCCGCCGTCTCGCCATCGCCACCGCTCGAGTTCTCTCGACCCTCCGATCTCCATCCGACCGTCGCGGTAACGCCACATTTTTTTGCTCTCGATTAAATCCAGATCGTTTTATTCAATCCGTTAGATCTTAATCGCACGGCTGTAGTATTTCACGTAGATTATTCATTTACGTTTTAATTAAATCTTTTCAATCGCAATCGTTCGTTTTGATTTGAACGGTAGAGATCGTGCCATCGCGCCAGCCAATCGGAAGCCGACGCGTGTCGCCGGTGACCGAAGCGTCGCTTTGACCGCGCCGTGCGCATGACGTCAGCGATGACGTCATGGGCATGGGGCCCGTCTGTCAGTCGTAGCAGGCTGGTCGACCAAGTCCACGATGGACCAGAGCCGAACCGTGGACCCAGTCCATAGACCAGAGCGACGTGGCCGCCTCTGGGCGTGCCACGTGTCGTGCTGACGTCAACGCTGACGTCATAAAATTTTTTTTATATATAAAAATATTTCGGCCGAATTTCTTTTCTGTGCTGACGTCATCATGACGCAATGCTGACGTTATAAATGCGAATTTTCAGTATAAAAATAATTTGGAAAAAATCGGATGTCCTAATTTCTGTATTTTCAGATTTTATTCAAACTTCAAATGACTATAACTTTTGCATTTTAACTCGAATTTGGGTGATTCAAATTTCTAAAAATTCATAAAATAGTGATCTATTTAATGATGAATTTTATTTGAATTTTCGATTTTATCTAGTCTTCTGTATTAGCTATTTATTGCATATTTTGTTTGTACGCGTAGACGCAAATTTGCCGGAAAGTTTCGAGGAAGAATTCGTCGCTCAAGACCAAGCTTCGGAACAAGACCAGCAACTCTTTGAAGCCAAGTGATGCTTTGATCATTTTGATCCCAGCTTTTTAAATTGTAATTTATGCTTTGAAATTATGCATGCTTATTTATTTAAAATGAATCTAACTTAAATTGGGATAGCGTAGTTAATCAACCCATTCTGTTATGCCACCTTGAAATATTTAATTGTATGCCCTAAATCATTGTCACCCTAAGTTTGATTGTACTGGTTGGATAATAATATGATGCCAACACGGGAGGCTAGACCGTGAGTAGATGCTTAGCCTTGCAACGAGTCACGAATGATCTTTTGGAAAAATGCCATAGTATTGACTAATGGAATATTGAATGCATTTAAAAAGTGGTGTGATGTTGCCACATGATGAGATTGAAGTATGGAGACCTGTGTGGTTCCATACCGATGTTGAGTTATTGCGGGAATGTATTGCACAATAATCAACTGGGTGGGAAATGATTTAGACTGGTGCAAGTGGCAAGAGGTTGTGTGCCTGGTGAGCCTGTGTGGCATTGGGTTGCCGAGTGTTGTGAGTTTGTGTGCCACAATGGGCTGTGTGCCACTGTTGAGTGTTGGAAGTCTTGCCTTGGCCAGTTAAGGACTTCACCTTGCAAGCCTTTGATCTGAGTCACCCGTACAACCACATGTCTGATATGGGACAGACCTAGTTGACTAGGGTTCTGATATCTTTCCTCTGATACCTCGGGGTGACAGTACACAGGGGTGTATCTGTACGGGGGAGCGTACCTGTGCTACGGCTTGGTGCCCATCCAACGGTGATTGGCCTGTCCTACACTTCGGCTCTGTGTGAGGGAAGTGATGGTGATGGCAATGCCGGAGAGGTTCTTTGGTTAAGGTAGAGGTTCCTGAAAAGCTTTGTTGCGGACAATCACCTGTGTGGTGAACTGCTGTATCTTGTGGGTAAAGTGTACAACCTCTGCAGAGTGTCAAAACTATTCGAATAGCCGTGCTCGCGGTATTGAGCATTGCTCGGGGATTACAGTCAAGGGGTAGATCTTCATAAACAAAATGAGGGAAGGGTGGCTGTGTGCCGGTGTTAAAATGAATTGTTAAGGTGTGTCTTTGAGAACCTTCGAAGAAAAACCATTTCAAGAAATTAGTATTACTTATAACTGTTCCACTGCTTTAACCTAATTAAGATATTGGTTTAAAAATGCTGCTTGATGCAAAAGAACCACTTAAGCCAATCCTTTGGAATAAGCTTTGCATATAGTAATAGCGTTGCATTCTGTGCATTGCTTGTTGAGTGCCTTGTGTACTCACCCCACCTTGCTTATCAACCCCAACATCAGTGGAGGAGTCTACAACAGCATGGGAGGAGGAGTACATCGAGGGTACGAGCAACTAGGGGGCAAGCCCAGTCGGTTGCCTGTGGCAAGATGAAGGCTTCCATGACTTTTATTTATGTTCCGCTGCTATTTCTTTACTTTGAATAATGTAAGTCCTGCGTGGCTGATTTATCTGTAAGGAGACCATAAGGTCGTACAACTCAGTTTATATAAATGTTTGCACCATTTATTGCTATATCGTTATGAATATCTGTGATGTGCAACCCTGTAAGACTGTGTGTGCTAGCGTGATCTGGATCGCACGAGAATACACAGAGGGTCCGGATTTGCATTCGGTCCCGGCAGAGGTGGTATCGAGCAGGTTGGTGTAGGTCTTGACCCTAGTTTAGTTGTACCTAGGAGGGTAAAACTATTTTCTAAAGGCCTAATCAACTTGAGCAAGAATATCAATGAGATCTCGACTTATCTCTTCTCCCTTGTTTCATACCTATGCTGAATTCTTGTTATTATTTTCTGTTTATTTTGAAATGAGGTCTGTTTTGGCAGATGAGGATGATCCACACCTATGGAGAGCGACCGGAGGATACGCCATGAGATATGGCGTATGAAGCGCTTGCTTTCGGAGGTTTTGACAGACCATCGATCGAGGACTACGGTGATGCAGGGGCAGACTTGACATCGCCTGGGATGTCAAGATCACTGTGTATGCTCGAGAGAGGACGAGGGCGAGTCGTCCTATCTACATCACGGTCAGGAGGTCTTCTTTTGAGGCCGGGATCCAGAGGCGGCAGCGTCGAGCGTGCGGATTGCCCGCACTTACTCCGCAGAGTTGGAGGGCACCGTCTTTCGTCACCATCCGCGTCGAGACAATCGTTTTGACAGGATGGAGCTGGTGGAGGAGGACGCCACGATCACCCACCTGGCGAGGTATGTTATCGCCCAGGAGGACGCCTTGGACGAGACAATCCAGGAGCTGCAGAGGGCCCGCGACGAGGTCACGGAGGCGAGGATCCAGCTGCGGGAGGGCTTAGCTCACTCCATGCAGAAGATCCAGGAGTTGGAGATGGCTTTGTATGGACCCGAGCCTGAGCCAGTCCTGGAGTTACACGATCCAGATCCGGAGGAGCCAGAGCAGGAGGCACCAGTGCAGGAGCAGGCAGCCCCGGGACCAGCAGAGTCGATGGGGTCTTTTGCACTAGCTGCAGTAGGTCATCAGGACCAGTTCGCCCCGATGCCAGAGCACCCACCGGTGTATGCTCAGGGGGAGCCGCAACTGGGTTGGCTCGATGAGTGATCGAATCTAGTAGAGTATAGTGTCAGGACTCGAATGTTGAGTCGCGTCTTTTGCTTCAGAGTCACCATTAGGTGTGAGTCGTCATAGAGTCCTATGTTTGCTTACTTGTTTTTGGTTGTGAGTGTCTCGTATGTGTTGCATTGCCCTTAGGCACTTGTGAGCAACCATACTGCTTTATATTATATCAATAAAGTGGCTAAATAAATTAAGTTACACCTGCTTCCCCCACATGAATTCCTTTACTTGTCTATGCTTTCTTCTTTTCTTAACCTTGGAAGTTTGCAACAGATGGTGAGGACTCGTGGAAATGTTGGAGCCAGCGGAAGTGGAGTGAATCAGGCTGACAACCAGAATGAAGAGCCGATCCCTCAACCGCCGCAAGTCGATATGCAGAACTTGGGAGCCTTCCTGACCGCCCAGACTCAACTTATGAACACTATGGCACAGACCATGCAGCAGATATCCAATCAAGCTGCTGCGAATGTTCAACCTGGGGGTAACCATGGACCACACCCCTACTCAAGGTTGTCCGAGTTTATGCGAACTCGTCCACCTACCTTCTCAGGCAACGCCAACCCACTGGAGGCGGACGATTGGCTAAGGACAATCGAAAGGAAGCTGCACATTACCCAGTGTATGGGACATGAGAGGGTACTCTATGCCTCTCATCAACTAGAAGGAACTGCCGCAGAATGGTGGAAAAACTTCTGCGCAGCACATGAGAATCCCCAAGAAATCACTTGGGAGGAATTCGTTGGTGCTTTCCGCCAGTACCATGTACCCGAGGGTATCATGGATCTTAAAAAGGAGGAGTTCCGGAGCCTCAAGCAGGGCGGCCAGTCAGTGGCCGATTACCTGAATAAGTTCACACAACTGGCACGCTACGCACCGGAGGACGTGGCTACGGATAAGGCCGCATAATCCCGCTTCATGAAGGGATTGAATGCGAGGGTTGCAGTGGACCGATCACCCACACATTCCTCGACTTCCAAGAGCTAGTTAACAAAGCTCTTATTTTGGAGGACAAGCGTCGAGTTGGATGACAACAGAAGCGCAGAATGGCACAACAAGGAGGTCGTCGGGGCGAGAGAGGCAGAGGACGGCACCCCAACAATTCATCCGTACTAGCCTGGAGGCAATGATAGGGCACCACCGCCGCAAATCGCCCGATGGGTCGAATGCTCGAGACTCGGCCGTAGGCGTGGCATAGGCGGAGGAACCTCTCGAGCGATGGGAAGACGTTGCTATCATCGCAATGAATCGGGGCATTTGCCAATAATCGCCCTAAGAAGGAGGTGTCACCCGGTCCGCTTTAACCCGGGAACACACTGCAAGAACTCCCGCGCCAATCGTGAACGCGGGCATCAACAAAGATCAACTCCATCCCAAGGAACCGCACGAGGCCGAGTCAACCACATTACAACGGATGAAGTGCGTAACGCCACTGATGTTGTAATCGGTATGTTCTAGTAAACTCGATCAGCTCATTGTTTTATTCGATTCGGGAGCTTCACATTCATTTATTTCCCGAGATTTTGCTGTTCAAAATGATATGGATATAGTGAAACTTAAATGTATGCTTATAGTCCAATCCCCTGGATCAGAACTCCGATCTAAAGTAGGATGTTCTGGGGTGAAATTAATAATTAATGGAGTTGAGTTCCTAGCGAACTTAATCGTCCTTAATACCCAAACCCTGGATGTTATCCTGGGAATGGATTGGTTAACCAAACACAAGGCAGTGCTGGACTGCAGAAAAAGAGTCATATCGGTCGAGAGCCCGGATGGAAAGAAGATTGAGTTTGTAGCAAAAGCAGTACGAGATGGACAATTAATGGTCAATAGCATGAAGGTTGACAGCTTGGATGAAGTTTCCATAGTCAATGAGTATCCGGATGTTTTTCCAGAGGATCTACCCGGAATGCCGCCAGATAGAGATATCGAGTTCGTGATAGAGCTTGTTCCCGGGACCACTCCAATAGCTAAGAGACCTTACAGAATGTCCACAGAGGAATTGGTGGAAATGAAGAAACAAATTGAAGAGCTGCTGGAAAAAGGATTTATAAGACCTAGCTCATCGCCATGGGGAGCACCTGTCTTGTTCGTCAAGAAGAAGGATGGGGGTTTTAGGATGTGGATAGATTATCGTGCACTCAATGATGTGACGATAAAGAATAAGTATCCGCTACCCAGGATCGATGATTTGTTTGACTAGTTGAGAGGAGCAGGAGTATTCTCCAAAATTGATCTCCGATCAGGATACCATCAATTGAAGATCCGATCAGAGGATATTCCGAAGACTGCATTTTCGTCAAGATATGGACACTACGAGTTCACAGTGATGTCTTTTGGTTTGACAAATGCACCAGCATATTTCATGAACTTAATGAATAAGGTTTTTATGGAATATTTGGATAAGTTCGTTGTCGTGTTCATAGATGATATCCTTGTCTATTCCAAGACGAGAGAAGAGCACGAACACTTAAGGTTAGTACTTGAAAAGTTGAGAGAACAAATGCTTGTTTGCAAAATTTAGTAAATGCGACTTACGGAAGAATAAGGTGGAATTTCTGACACATAATGACGCAGAAGGAGTTGCGGTAGATCCAAAGAAAGTGGAAACGGTTTTGCATTGGGAGCACCAAGACGGTAACCCAAATCAGTAGTTTTCTTGAATGCGGATATTACCGTCGATTCATCGAAGGATTCTCTACGATTGCGAGACCTCTTACGCAATTGTTGAAAAGGAAAAGAAATTCTTATGGACACCGAGTGTGAGAAGAGTTTTCAGAGTCAAGAAAAGATTAACATCGGCACTGTATTAGTTTTACCCGACGTTCATCAAGGCTTCGACATCTATTGTGATGCATCGCGTCAGGGATTGGGATGCGTGTTGATGCAAAATAGGAAGGTAATTGCCTATGCATCGAGGCAATTGAGACCACATGAGGAGAACTATCCGACTCATGATTTGGAATTAGCTGCCGTAGTACATGCCCTAAAAATATGGCGTCATCATCTCATCGGAAACAGATGTGAAGTGTATACTGATCACAAAAGTCTTAAGTATATCTTCACGCAAGCTGACCTAAATATGAGGCAAAGAAGATGGTTAGAATTAATCAAGGATTATAATGTGGGAATTCACTACCATCCCGGTAAAGCCAACGTGGTGGCAGATGCCTTGAGCAGAAAGAACCACAGTGTAAATATGTTATCGGAAACAAGTCAGGCGGAATTGTGTAAGGATTTCCAGAAATTAGAACTGGAAATGGTACCAGAAGGATTCCTAGCAACCTTGGAAGTAAGACCTACCCTGGAAGAACAGATCAGGGAAGGGCAGAAAGATGACGATAAGATCAAAAGAATTAAGGGCAAAATGGATGAAGGCAAAGCAAAAGATTTCAAACTGGATGAACAAGGTACTATGTGGTTTAAAGGGCGCATTTGTGTGCCGAACAAAAAGGAGTTGAAGCAGTTAATTTTAGAGGAGGCCCATGACTCCAAGTACTCAATTCATCCAGGAAGTGCGAAAATGTATCAAGATTTAAAGGAAAAATTTTGGTGGCCAAGCATGAAGCGGGAAGTCGCTGAATATGTTGCATTATGTGACATATGCCAAAGAGTCAAAGCTATGCACCAAAGACCAAAGAGGCTATTACAACCCTTAAAGATACGAATGGAAATGGGAAGAAATTGGTATGGATTTCATAACGGGTTGCCCGAACGCAAAGTGGATATGATTCCATATGGGTCATAGTGGATCGCTTAACCAAAGTGGCACATTTCATACCGGTAAAAACCACATATTCCGGAGACCGGTTAGCGGAACTTTATATGGTATGAATCGTCTGTTTGCACGGAGTAGAAGAAGATAGTGTCGGATGAGGTACCCAATTTACCTCCATTTTGGGGTAAGCTACATGAAGCGATGGGGACTCGCTTGAACTTCAAGATACCTACCATCCGCATGGATGGTCAAACCGAGAGGTTAACTAGATATTGGAAGATATGTTGAGAGCCTGCGCTTTAGCATATTCCAGTTCATGGGACAAGTGTTTGCCTTATGCTGAGTTTAGCTACAACAACAATTATCAGACGAGTTTACAGATGTCTCCATTTCAAGCTCTGTATGGTCGATCCTGTCGAACACCATTGAATTGGAATGAGACAGGCGAACGACATGTTTTTGGACCAGACATTCTCCAGAGGGCGGAAGAACAGATTGCCCTGATCAGGGAAAGACTGAAGGTTGCACAATCAAGGCAGAAGAGTTATGCCGACAATCGTCGGAGAGATTTGAGCTTTGAACCCGAAGATTTTGTGTACCTTAGAGTCACACCTCTCAAAGGAGTCAGAAGGTTCCACGCAAAAGAGAAGCTCGCACCCAGATATGTTGGGCCGTTCAAGATCTTGAGCCGCAGAGGTGAAGTTGCATATCAATTGGAGTTACCGCAGTCTTTGGCAAGAGTACATGATGTATTTCATGTATCACAACTGAAGAAGTGTCTTCGAGAACCGAAAGAGCAAACACCGTTAGAGGCAATCGAGCTGCAAGAAGATCTGACTTACAAAGAACATCCGATGAAGATTCTGGACGTAATGGACAGAGAAATAAGGAACAAGTCAACGCGTTTCTGCAGAGTTCAGTGGAGCAACCATTCGGAAAGTGAATCAACGTGGGAACGTGAAGAAGATCTGAAGAAGGAGTTCCCTAACCTATTTCTGTAGACAGCCCTGAATCTCGAGGATGAGATTCTGTTAAGGGGGGGAGGTTTGTAACACCCTAAATTTTGCCCTAATTTAAATTTTGGAGTATTTCTGATTTTTTTGTGAATTTTTGGGAATTTGTTGAAATTTATTTAGAATTATTCAAATAAAGCCTTCCCTGAAAACAATTAAATTTATGCAAAGTTTATTTGGAAATATTTTATTTGAGTTCCAAATGGTGTAAAGTATTTTCTGGGATTTTTCTGGATTTTTTCGGATATTTTTGCTATTTATTTTGGCTTTATTTATTTACCTGATTTATTTTAATTCGAAAATGTTTTATAAAGCCAGTGAATAGTAATGGGCCGAGCCTGTTACTGTGCGCGCCGTCGGCCCAACCCCACCAAAACCCTAAAGCGCCGCCGCGCGTAGCCGTCGGATCAGAATCGTGCGGCTGAGGAGGGGTTGCGTCATTTCGCCGTCCCAGCCGTTGGATCATTGTCGCATGGGTGGCCGGGATTGCGCCACGTCGCCCGCCGATCGTTTTCGGTAACGCCACTGCCACGCGTTATGGCCGAAGATTTCGTGCGCCATTACCGCCGGCGTGTTATCGCTTCCTCTTTATTACCCGGCGGGCTGTGTAGAGCACCTCCTTCCGTTTCATTTGCCCCATTTCACTCCTCCCGAGACTCGCCGTAGCAGCCGTTAGTGCTCGCCGGTTACGAGGCTCTCCATCGTCCGTTCTTGCGCCGTCGGTCACCTCCGCCGTGTCCGAGGTCGCCGCCGAAGTCGCCCGTGTCGAGACGCATCGAACGCGCCGCTCATCTTCGCCGGAGGAACCCGTAGCGCCATCGTCGGTCGTCTTCCTCCGCCGCCGTCGGCCGCCGCCGTCTAGCCATCGCCCGCCGAGTTCTCTCGACCCTCCGATCTCCATCCGACCGTCGCGGTAACGCCACGTTTTTTTCCTCTCGATTAAATCCAGATCGTTTTATTCTATCCGTTAGATCTTAATCGCACGGCTGTAGTATTTCACGTAAATTATTCATTTAGGTTTTAATTAAATCTTTTCAATCTCAACCGTCCGTTTTGATTTGAACGGGAGAGATCGTGCCATCGCGCCAGCCAATCGGAAGCCGACGCGTGTCGCCGGTGACCGAAGCGTCGCTTTGACCGCGCCGTGCGCATGACGTCAGCGATGACGTCATGGGCATGGGGCCCGTCTGTCAGCCGTAGCAGGCTGGTGGACCAAGTCCACGATCGACCAGAGCCGAACCGTAGACCCAATCCATAGACCAGAGCGACGTGGCAGCCTCTGGGCGTGCCACGTGTCGTGCTGACGTCAACGCTGACGTCATAAATATTTTTTTATATATAAAAATATTTCGGCCGAATTTCTTTTCTGTGCCGACGTCATCATGATGCAATGCTGACGTCATAAATGCGAATTTTCAGTATAAAAATAATTTGGAAAAAATCGGATTTCTTAATTTCTGTATTTTCGGATTTTATTCAAACTTCAAATGACTATAACTTTTGCATTTTAACTCGGATTTGGGTGATTCAAATATCTAAAAATTCATAAAATTGTGATATATTTAATGATGAATTTTATTTGAATTTTTGATTTTATCTAGTCTTCTGTATTAGCTATTTATTGCATATTTTGTTTGTACGCGTAGACGCAAATTTGCCGGAAAGTTTCGAGGAAGAATTCGTCGCTCAAGACCAAGCTTCGGAACAAGACCAGCAACTCTTTGAAGGCAAGTGATGCTTTGATCATTTTGATCCCAGCTTTTTAAAATGTAATTTATGCTTTGAAATTATGCATGCTTATTTATTTAAAATAAATCTAACTTAAATTGGGATAGCGTAGTTAATCAACCCATTCTGTTATGCCACCTTGAAATATTTAATTGTATGCCCTAAATCATTGTCACCCTAAGTTTGATTGTACTGGTTGGATAATAATATGATGCCAACACGGGAGGCTAGACCGTGAGTAGATGCTTAGCCTTGCAACGAGTCACGAATGATCTTTCGGAAAAATGCCATAATATTGACTAATGGAATATTGAATGCATTTCAAAAGTGGTGTGATGTTGCCACATGATGAGATTGAAGTATGGAGACCTGTGTGGTTCCATACCGATGTTGAGTTATTGCGGGAATGTATTGCACAATAATCAACTGGGTGGGAAATGATTTAGACTGGGGCAAGTGGCAATAGGCTGTGTGCCTGGTGGGCCTGTGTGGCATTGGGTTACCGAGTGTTGTGAGTTTGTGTGCCACAATGGGCTGTGTGCCACTGTTGAGTGTTGGAAGTCTTGCCTTGGTCAGTTAAGGACTTCACCTTGCAAGCCTTTGATCTGAGTCACCCGTACAACCACATGTCTGATATGGGACAGACCTAGTTGACTAGGGTTCTGATATCTTTCCTCTGATACCTCGGGGTGACAAGATACGGGGTGTATCATGACGGGAGCGCACTGCTACGGCTTGGTGCCCATCCAACGGTGATTGGCCCTGTCCTACACTTCGGCTCTGTGTGAGGGAAGTGATGGTGATGGCAATGCCGGAGAGGTTCTTTGGTTAAGGTAGAGGTTCCTGAAAAACTTTGTTGCGACAATCACTGTGTGGTGAATCAGATCTTGTGGGTAAAGTGTACAACCTCTGCAGAGTGTCAAAACTATTCGAATAGCCGTGCTCATGTATTGAGCATTGCTCGGGATTCTGATCAAGGGTAGATCTTCATAAACAAAATGAGGGAAGGGTGGTGTGTGCCAGTGTTAAAAATGAATTGTTAAGGCTGTGTGCCGAGAACCTTCGAAGAAAAACCATTTGAAGAAATTAGTATTACTTATATCTATTCCACTGCTTTAACCTAATTAAGATATTGGTTTAAAAATGCTGCTTAATGCAAAAGAACCACTTAAGCCAATCCTTTGGAATAAGCTTTGCATATAGTAATAGCGTTGCATTCTGTGCATTGCTTGTTGAGTGCCTTGTGTACTCACCCCACCTTGCTTATCAACCCCAACATCAGTGGAGGAGTCTACACCAGCATGGGAGGAGGAGTATATCGAGGGTACGAGCAACTAGGGGGCAAGCCCAGTCGGTTGCCTGTGGCAAGATGAAGGCTTCCACGACTTTTATTTATGTTCCGCTGCTATTTCTTTACTTTGAATAATGTAAGCCCTGCGTGGCTGATTTATCTGTAAGGAGACCATAAGGTCGTACAACTCAGTTTATATAAATGTTTGCACCATTTATTGTTATATCGTTGTGAATATCTGTGATGTGCAACCCTGTAAGACTGTGTGTGCTAGCGTGATCCTGGACTGGCACAGAATACACAGAGGGTCCGGATTTGCAAATTCGGGTCCCGACAGTTTACTTGGGAAATACTGAATTTATTTATTACTGTTATTTGATTTACAAGTCTTTACAATATACTTATTGTATTTATTCTTAAACGCTGCTTATTGCAAAAATAGCCATAATAGCCTTTTCCTTTGGAATAAACCTTGCATATAGTTACATAGAATTGCATTCTGTGCACAACTTGTTGAGTGCTTTATGTACTCACCCCACAACAACAATAATCAACAGTTGAAGAGTCTACACCTTTGTTGGAGGAGGAGTTCCAGGAGGACTCGAGTCATTAGGGTCCGAGCCTTGTCAGTTGCCTGTGGTGAACTGATGAGCTATCTACGTCTTCTACTTTCCGCTGCTTATTTCTTAGCTTATATTTCAAGTCTTGCCCTGCGTGGCTTAATAATGTAAGTTGGTCATAAGATCATACACTTAGCTATATCAATAAACAGAGTATTATTTTATTATCGTTGAGTATGATGTGATATGTACCAATGTTGAGCTGTGTGCACTAGCGTTGATCCTGGGACTAGTGCGGTAAACACAGTGGATTCAGGTCCTTACAGAGGTGGTATCAGAGCATACTGACTGTAGGTCTTGGCCCTAGATAGCATGGTGGTGTCCTGGGTGTGTCCAAAACTATTTTCTAAAGAAAAATCTAAATTTGACTAATAAGACACTCTTGACTCTTCTTATTCTCTACTTCTCGCCTTTGCTAAATTTACCGTTTTCATTGCCGTTTCGAATGGAGAAGTTATTCAAAGTTCTTTGTGGAGCAGATGCCGATCGTTCTGACTTTTGAGGAGACAACGGGTGGCTATGCTATGGAGCTGTACTGAGTTCTTCAGACGCTTGGAGGGTTTTATCGTGCACTTTACCGAGGAGGCAGCTGGTCAGTTAATGGTGTGCACTGAGGGTTTATTTGCAAGTTGATTATCTACGCCCAGGAGAACGAGGAAGCTAGCAGTCTGATCAACATTTCTGCGAGGAGGTTCTCGTACGAGGTGGCGATTTAGGAGGTTGCTCGACTTGCTCTTCGTCGCGTCTACCGAGACTACGCCGACGAGCTTCGCGACTCAGTGTTTCGACTTCACCCTGATGTACAAGCGTGCCGATGCGGCGGATCATGGAGGACGAGTGTGCTACTGTAGTACACCTTGCTGAGTTTGCTATCACCCAGGAGGAGCATGTGACGGAGACTACGCGGGAGCTGGAGACGGTGTACGAGGCACTTAGAGCGACGGAGCAGGAGCTCGAGGAGACCCGTGCCGCAGCTATCGGAGTGATTACTGATCTAGGGGAGGCCCTAGAGGAGGTCGAGGACCAGTTAGAGCACGTGACCCGGGGAACTCAGGAGCCTGCCGAGGAGTATGAGGAAGATCCAGAGGAGCGAGAGTGGGAGCCAGAGGAGAGTGAAGTTCCTGTTGCTGCGAAGGAGCCAACAATAGGTCACCAGGATAGGTTCGCTCCTATGCCAGCCCAGCCACCGATGTATGCACCAGGTCAGTCTCAGCCAGGCTAGCTGGATGAGTGAGAGTCAGTTTTAGAGTTGTGTTGAGACTCTAGTGTTGAGTCGCGTCTTTAAGTTAGTCTTTACCTTTTAGTAGACATTAAGGTTTCATGTTTAGTTTGCTTCTTTGTATATATGAGTGTGCAGTATGCATTGCAAAGCTTGTAAGCTTTTGTAAGCAACCATACCAAGAATAAATAAAGAATTATGTTAGTTTGGGTTTAACCTATTTCCCCCGCCTTAGAGATTCTTACATCTTATCTATGCTACATCTACCTTTCCTAACCCAAGAGGCAATCAGCAGATGGTGAATACTCGTGGAAACTACGGTGCTTTAGGAAGTGGACTGCACCAAAACGACAACCCAAATGATGGAGGCAATCCTCAACCACCACCGCCAGTTGACATGCAGAATCTGGGAGCGTTTCTCGCCGCACAAACTCAACTGATGCAAACCATGATGCAACAGATGCAACAAATGACTAGTGTGGCTGCAACCAGCAACAATCATGCAAACCAGAACAACAATGGTGGACCACAGCCTTATTCCAAGCTGTCAGATTTTATGAGGACTCGGCCGCCAACCTTTTCGGGAAACGTTAATCCCTTGGAAGCCGATGACTGGCTTAGGACCATTGAGAATAAGCTGCTTATCACTCAATGTGAGGGCAATGAGAAGGTACTCTACGCTTCTCATTAATTGGAAGGAACCGCCGCAGAATAGTGGGAGAATTATTGTGCCGCGCATGAAGCCCCGCAGGATATCACATGGGATGAGTTTACTGCTGCTTTTCGTCAGTACCATATCCCTGAAGGCATGATGGACCTCAAGAAGGAAGAATTTAGGGCTCTGAAGTAAGGAGTCCAGCCTGTGGCTGATTACCTAAACAAGTTTACGCAGCTAGCTCGCTATGCCCCTGAAGACGTAGCGACAGATAAAGCTAGGCAATCCCGTTTCATGAAGGGACTAAATTCAGGACTGCAAGTGGGGCTGATCACCCACAATTTTTCAGACTTCCAGGAGTTGATTAATAAGGCATTGATTCTGGAGGACAAGCGCAAGGAGCTGGGTGAAAACCGTAAGCGCTTGATGTCCAATCAGGGTGGATGTCCCAACCACCTACGTTTGAGAATGTCACCACAACAGTTTGCTTGATTTCAACCGTCAGTTGTGAGCAAGGCATCAACCCCCGCACCTCGCCCTGCTAATCGTAATTTTCAGACGCCAGCACAAAGAAGTAATGCACCAGGTAGTTTTAGAGGTTACTGGAAGGTAGTATAAACAGAGGGGGAGGGGTGGCCTTCCTCCTCTCATAAGTTTTAGAGGTTTTGGTTCCTTTGAGCTTTTTACCCACTTTGTTGTAAGGCTTTGTAAACCTCCCTTCCAGGAATAAAAATCATTTTCTCTTATGCTTGAATTTACATTACTCATTACATTCAACAACTTACTTTCAAGCATTTAAATTCCGCACTTACTTTCTTGCAATCTACTTATACACAATTTGGATTTTCCTCCCCTCCTTCTACTTGCTATTGCCTCTTATTTCGAAGGATCATTGCGTTTTTATTGCAAGAAACCAATCTTGTGTTCTTGAGTGATTATATTTTCATAAATGTTCATAAACTATGACATTGTTCTTTGAATAACATTATGGATATTGGTTAATAGGTACGTGACTTGTTTGTGAAACTCTGTATTCATCTTTATGTTGTTCATTCTAAAAGGGGGTCCCTAGTCGATAATCATATGATGACACATATGAGTATACTAGCATATGTATTGGTCGATGACCATGTTTCACAAGTCATAGATATGGAGATATCAAACTAATAATATGGACACATGTTAGAGAACATGGTGTTGGACATCGACCCACCTTGAGACACTGCGAGAATGTTGTTTTATTTCATGTCATCAGTTTGTCTTATTTACAATGTGTATGCTATATCCTTCGACTTGAGATTGTCACATGTTCTCAAGATGCGTAATGGCTTACTTAGGGGTCATCAAACGCTACTCCGTAACTGGGTAGTTATAAAGATGGTTTTCGGATTTGTCATGAAACATGCCTCGAGGACATACCTTCTTCTTTGCCTCTGGCTGTCACTCACAATTTGCTGGAGTATTCAGATGTCTTTCCAAAAGAAGTGCCACCGGGATTGCCACCAATTCGAGGGATAGAACACCAAATTGACCTCATCCCCGGCGCTTCGCTGCCCAATCGCGCGCCATACCGTACCAACCCTGAAGAGACGAAGGAGATTCAGCGACAAGTCCAAGAGCTGCTTGATAAAGGGTATGTGCGTGAATCTCTTAGTCCTTGTGATGTTCCCGTAATTTTAGTACCCAAGAAAGATGGTTCATGGCGTATGTGTTTTGATTGTCGAGCCATTAATAATATTACAATTCGATATCGTCATCCTATTCCTAGGTTAGATGATATGCTTGATGAATTAAGCGGCTCTATTGTGTTTTCTAAAGTTGATTTGCGTAGTAGGTACCATCAAATTCGCATGAAGTTAGGAGATGAGTGGAAAACAACGTTCAAAACTAAATTCGGTTATATGAGTGGTTAGTCATGCCATTTGGTTTAACTAACGCTCCAAGCACTTTCATGAGACTAATGAACGAAGTTTTGCGCGCTTTCATTGGCAAATTTGTGTTAGTTTACTTTGATGATATTTTGATCTACAACAAATTGTTGGAGGAACATTTGGACCATTTACGTGCTGTTTTTGATGTTCTACATAATGCACGTTTGTTTGGTAACCTGGAGAAGTGCACCTTCTGCACCGATCGAGTCTCGTTTCTTGGCTTTGTTGTTACTCCACAGGGCATCCAAGTTGATCACGCCAAGATAAAGGCAATTCAGAGTTGGCCGACTCCTAACACGGTCATGCAAGTAAGAAGTTTCCTTGGACTCGTTGGTTTCCATCGGCGTTTTGTTTGCGACTTCAACACCATCGCTGCTCCACTCAACGAGCTCACAAAGAAAGGCATTCCATTTGCTTGGGGACCTGCTCAAGAAGAGGCCTTCATAATTTTAAAATATAAGTTGACACACGCTCCATTGCTGCAACTTCCTGATTTTACTAAGATGTTTGAGCTCGAATGCGATGCTAGTGGAATTGGTTTGGGTGGTGTGTTATTACAAGAAGTAGTAGCATATTTCAGCGAGAAATTGAGTGGACCTACTTTGAACTACTCGACTTATGACAAAGAATTATATGCTTTGGTTCGAACCCTTGAAACTTGGCAACATTATTTATGGCCTAAAAGAATTTGTCATTCACTCAGACCATGAATCACTTAAGCATATTAGAAGTCAATCAAATTTGAACTGTAGACATGCGAAATGGGTGGAATTCATTGAATCTTTCCCTTATGTCATTAAGCACAAGAAAGGAAAAGAAAATGTGATTGTTGATGCTTTGTCTCGTCGATACACTATGCTTTCGCACTTGACTTTAAAAGTTTTGGTTTGGAAACTCTCAAAAAACAATATGTGCATGATGCTGATTTCAAGGATATATTGTTGAATTGCAAACAAGGGAGAACATGGAACAAGTATGTTATCAATGATGGATTTGTGTTCCGTGCTAACAAGCTATACATTCCCGCTAGCTCTGTTCGACTTTTGTTATTACAGGAAGCGCACAGCGGTGGTTTGATGGGACACTTCGGCGTGAAGAAGACAGAGGACATACTTGCAGATCATTTCTTTTGGCCAAAGATGCAGCGTGACGTTGAGCGGTTCGTTACCCACTGCCCTACATGTCAACGAGCTAAGTCACGACTTAATCCTCATGGTTTATACATGCCTCTTCCTGTTTCTAGCATTCTGTGGGAGGATATTTCGATGGATTTTGTTTTAGGATTGCCTAGAACTAAGAAGGGGAGGGATAGTATATTTGTGGTCGTTAACAGATTTTCTAAGATGGCACACTTCATACCATGTCACAAGAGCGATGATGCTTCCAACGTTGCCGAATTATTCTTTCGTGAAATTGTTCGCTTGCACAGTGTTCCTAATAGAATAATTTCAGATCGTGATGCAAAATTCCTTAGTCACTTTTGGCGAACTTTGTGGAATAAATTGGGGACTAAATTAATGTTTAGCACTACTTGTCATCCCCAAACCGATGGCCAAACTGAAGTGGTTAATAGAACTTTATCCACCATGCTTAGGGATATTTTGAAAAAGAATTTAAAAATGTGGGAAGAAGGTTTGCCTCATATTGAACTTGCTTATAATCATTCCGTACATTCTACCATGAAGATGTGTCCTTTTCAGATTGTGTATGGATTTGTCCCTCGTGCACCAATTGATTTGTTACCAATTCCTTCTTCCGAGAAAGTAATTTTGGATGCTAAACAATGTGCTGAGTTGATTTTGAAAATACATGAGCTGACTAAAGACAACATCGAGCGCATGAATGCTAAGTATAAAATTGCCGGTAGTCAGGGAAGGAAGCATGTTACTTTTGAACCGGGTGATCTTGTTTGGTTATACTTGAGAAAGGATAGGTTTCCAGATTTACGTAAGTCAAAATTGATGACTCGCGCTGACGGACCATTCAAGGTCATTGCAAAGATTAATGATAATGCATATAAGCTTGATTTACCTGTAGAATTTGGGGTTAGTCCAACATTTAACATGGTGGATTTGAAGCCCTACTTGGGAGAAGAAGATGAGCTCGAGTCGAGGACGACTCAAATGCAAGAAGGGGAGGATGATGAGGACATCACTTCCTCAGGTACGCCCACAGCACCTGCTGCCACAACTCCTCATCCTATACAAGGACCGATCACTCGAGCTCGTGCACGTAAACTGAATTATCAGGTACTTTCGTTTTTTGGTATATCTAATGACTTGAAGAACTATATGATGCTGCCTGAAACAGATTGTGTTATTTTGTTAAGGAATGAAGGACCTAGCGCGATGATGGTGAATGGACACGAAGATGATTGCAGTAAGGGAAGGAGTTCTCCATTTGACCCCAAGATCCTGAAGTCTCCATGATTTCGACAGAAAGGAGAGTGGTGCTGCGTCACCCATAAATTGGCCCTTACCATGTAATAGAGTCTTTATTTAGAGATAAGAATAATAGGAAGGAGGCCTAGCTAAAGATGGAAAGGAATAAGAGGGAAGGTCTGATTTTTGGCCACAAATCAAGGCATGGCCGAACAGCCCTCCCCCACTTCTTTTTATACCACGGTCGGCCTCCAAAGAACTTGGATTTCATTGAGTTTAGGTTTAGCCCTTGTGCAAACTTCTGTTCTTCAGGTGTGTCGGTTGACCACCTGTAAAGACAGCTTAATCGGAATCCAACCTTTGATTTTCAGATTGCTTTTCATCTTATTCTTGCTAGTTCTTCAATTGCTCGCAAGAATTGAACTTCGTGTTCTGGTTGACCGCGCCTTCGGCACCTTTTGTAGTTGGTTCAGCGATTGCTAAGGAACAAACGTCGTCGTACGGTTGTAGTCGGATCGTGAGGGTCAATTCCACCGAATCGATATTTATCTACCTCATCGAAAGATCGGGCACCCTTCTTACATCATTAGAGTTGGCAATCATAACTACTAAATTATGCATAATGACTGCACATTACCCTTAGGTTTAATAATTTATAGAAATCTATAGAAATAAAACCTCCTCATACATCGTGGGCGGGATGCGGGGCTTCAGCGGCAATGAGGAGGCCGATTCCGGTGAGGAAGGTGGCTCAGAGATCAACTGGCACAATAGCTGGCCGATGGCGAGCCAACGTGACAGCTGGCGGGGCCAAACCCTAGCCGGTTTACTAGTAGCCGACTGGAAGGGACGCGGCAGGCGAAGGGGGCATGGGATCGGGCAACCGGGGGGCAGGGGCATGGGGTCAGGCGACCGGGGGGCAGGGACAGAGGGCAAGGGGGCATGGGGTTGGGCGGCCGGAGGGCAAGGGGAAGGAGGCGCGGATGGCGGCTGAGGGCAGAGGGCAAGGGGCGCAGCCAGGGACCGTGTAACATCCCAAAAAAATTCAAAAATAGAAAAAATTGAAAAAATTGAAATTTATAAATGGAATTGAATAAAATTTTTAATTGGAATCAAAATTTTGATTTAAAACAATATATTTTCGCTCTTTTTCTTGCATTTTAACCTTGAGTAAAGAATGAATAGCAATATTAAAACTATTTCTTCCAAAACAAAGAAACTATGAAAGTGAGTTTGACTTGTCATCTTAATTTGAATTTCCATTTTCTCAATTTCTGGTGTTATTGGTTTTCTTGAGTTTTTGCTTTAAAAGAAATTTAATAAAATGAAATGGTAAAAGTAAAATAAAAGTATAAAATCAATAAACAAATAAAAAATAATAATATTTAAATACCAGAGCCATCCAGAACCCTAATCATGCCATTTGAGATATTTTGAATAATTAAAATAAAATAAAAGACAATGTAATCATGATAGCAGATATCAAATCAAGTGCTGTCAGATTTTAGTAAAAATTTGGAGAGCTTATCTTGATCTGATATTTTTACCATGCTGACATCAACACAATATCTACCTCTGGTAAAAATATTAAAAATTAAAACTTATATTTAAAGCCTTTTAAAATTCAAAATAGAAAGTAATTAAATCTAAAAATACAATGTCAGAATTTTTAGAAAATCAATATCAAAGATAAAAATCTGATATTTTATAGAAGATAAATTTTTTCATTTCAAACCTTCACAAAAATTTAAATAAAACATTAACCTCATTTAGACCTTCAATTAAATGGAAAACAAAATATGCAGAAATTGATAACATGCATTGTTATAATTGTTTAAATTTTTATAAAGTGAATTTTAACATGATATTTTTACTGGATAGCAAACCTTACCTTGTCGACCTGTACTAAAATTTTCATAAAATATTAACTTGATTTGATAGCCCTCATTAATACCTTGATCTCAAGTTGTCAGGATAAGGGATTTGCTTGCCCAACCTTCTCTCACTTATAGGTGGGCCTAGCTAGCCCTCTGCCGACTTCTTCCCTGCCATGTTGCCCCAACACGTCAACCTATTCCCCAATCTTCCCCGGTCTTCTTCCCCTCTCCTCTCTTCTCTAGCGCAGAGAGCAGCTGGCCAAACCGCCTCTCTTCCTTATCTCTTCTACGCCGCAATCCGTAGGCCGAGGCCAAGCCACATCGCTGCCACCTACTCTAACACCAAGCTATCACCGTTGTGCCTAAAGCCAGCGAGAATCCCACTGTCTCGATAGAATTCCTGCGACGTATTCATCGCTGCAAAAACCCGACTTGCGTTCATATCCTGTTTTCGCCGCCTTTAACTTCTATTTAAGCCACCGATAGCCTCAAATGTGCAACCATCTCAACCTCTAGCCACTCCTCTCTGTTTGCCCCATAGCCATATCACCACTCGAGCTCCTCATCTCCTCCAAGTCTGGTGACAACCAAAGAAGGGAAAAACTTTGATTAAGCCACTCCGGTGAACTGTAGCTCAAAACAGTTGGCTCGTAGCCTCCTCTTAGCACCCAGAGTTCATCCTCAGCCTTATTTGGAGCCCTCCTACTCCAGTGAGCCACCGCCACATGCACGGTGAGAGCCTGAATCCTTTATGCATTCTTTTGGGAAGAGTAGCAAAATGGAGTCTAGGGAACCCACTGATTCTATCCATGGAGAAAATATTGCACGGGAAGAACTCTTTCTTCCTCTCGGTCGGTCGGCCATGGGGACCACCGTAGCTCCTCGGTGGCGCACCAACTTCCTTTGTCACCGACGACCAAAAAGGCCTCCCTTGGAAGCCAATCCCGCGATGATGCTAGTGGTGGAGCTCATTCGTCGCCTCCGACGATCCTTCGCTGCCGACGAGCCAGAGAATGGGATCCCTTGTTTTGTGACGCTGCCAAGCGGACTCCCTTATCAGCGTCTCGTGCCGCACAAGACGCTGACTGTGTGGGCCCAGCCCCACCGGTCTGCCGCTTGAGTCATGCGCACTCTCTGCCAATTGTGCCCGGCCGGTCAGTGCCTCAGCCCAGGCCTAGTCCAATAAGGGAAAGCGTAACCTCAATTCAAAGGCGTACTTTCCTGTTTTGGCAAATTTCTTAATTATCAGCATTTATGTAAACCTAGCATGTTCAATTGCTTATATCTTGCACATTTCAAACCCAAATAAGGAAAAATAAATTTATAAATTTATATTAAATCATGTAGATTCTGAATATGTAAAAATATTTTTAAAATGAACTCAGTTTGGATTTGAAATTTAAATTTAAAGACAAGGGATAAGATATGCTATACATAAAAATATTTGCAAATAAGCTCCAATTTATTGAAACCAATTTTGTTAGAAACCTTAGGTTCTCAAAAACCCAAATATACAAAAATATTTAGATTTTTATTTGATTCTCTTAAGTAAGCTGTTTCCAATATATTGATTATTCAAATATGAATATCTTTTGCAAAAAGGATTCAATTCATGTTAAACCAGTTTATATGAGTTTAAAAGTTTGTATCTACCTATATCTGCAAGAATAATTATAAATTCAGTCTATATTGATTAATATTTGAAAATTGATTGTTTTTAATATATAGAAACTAAAATAGTTGCAACTAGTGCAAATAAATTCAAATAATGGTGAAACAAATTCTTATGCCTCATTAGGATCATAATACCCCTGTTTATACAAAAGCATTCCAAATTTATTTAAGTTCAAATCAAGTTTGTAAATAATCTTGCTTTACATATATAAATATGATTAGTATATATATAATTCATACATAAGTACCAGGATAATTCAAAAATATACTATTATGATCCTAATAGTATTACTTAAATTAACTAATCTTGACAAGAAATCTATATTTAGTTTAGATTAAATATATTTCCTAAATGATGTTGCTTTCTGCATGTGAAAGATTAATATACCTAACTATCAACAATGAGTGTTAATATAAGTAAAGCTAATTCACATATGCTCTTATAACTCGAGACCATCCTATTCTGTAGAAGTAATTCTGTTTCAACATGCTTTGAATCCTGTTAAAAACATAACCCGGCGTAACATAAACCCTAAAATCCATAACACGGGTAAATGAACTTAAGTAATAAGAAAACAGTAATCAAAATATTGGTATCACCAGAACCTTCTTAAAAACATGAATATATGTCCTATAATCAGCAACCTAAATCTAGACCTTTCTCGCATTAGTCAATTAAATATCAAATACCTCGTATAAGTTAACCATTCCTGAACTAATGTTTTAATCCTACTAATTCAAATAATTTTAGCCTCTTGAATTTGTAAAGTAAAGAAAGGTAATTCATGAAACAAGAAGTAGTATCATTGCTGCTAATGCTATATAATCAACTAAAATCTGAACAAGTAAAAACCATAAGAACCCAACCTTAAACCATACATGTTTTATTTAATAGATTTCTATTTGGTTTTTCCATCTGATTTCTTTTTGCCGTTATTGAAGTTTGTTATTTGCTATATTTCCGTTGAATGACGTGTAGAACCGACGTCACTACTTCCATCGTCGACAACGCCGACCACGACTTCAACTTCGTCATAAACAGCAACTAAGCAAGGCAAGCACCCTCTTTGACCATGTTGATCCCAGTTTTACAAATGTTTTATTAAATGTTTTATTGGATACATTATGTTCATTAAACATTACTACTTTGTGGGTATTCGTAGTTATGCCTGTAATTGCATGAAACTTCCTTGATAAGTATGAATTTGTGAATCTTGATAACCCTAGAATAAGGTAGACAGTACTGAATGTCAACTTGGGACCACTCATACTTAGATATCATGCTTAGCCATGCTTAATAAAAACTCAAGTCCTTTACAATTTAAAAATGTTGGATATGATTAAAAGAGCTGGAAATGACTATTTAATATTGATGGTATGTTGGATAAAAATGAAAATAAAACTATGGTTTAGACGCGGGTGATTACTGGCAATAGCCAGATGTGCAGGTGTTGCACGTAGTGTAGGGGGAGATTATCGCCTGGGTCGGATTAAGGACCGAACTCTGGATTGTTTTCAGGCCAAGAAGCACGTACAACCACAAGTGCTGGTAGAGGATAGCCTTGGCCTATTAAGTTACTTAAAACTGGCTTAGCACATTGGTAGACTGGAGTAGTACGGGCATTCTGGTTTAAGCTTGCTCGAAGGGACGTCCACACCAAGGTGATAATGGAATAAACGTTTACCGATACAACGGTGTATGCCTTGCTATGAGGAGAAATGTGTGTAGACGGGGTTTACTGCTTGTGTTTCTGCCGCGATAGCAAGGGTTTGACGGCACTGGGCTAGTACAAAGTTAGGATTAAGTAATGGAACGGTTATGTTATGATCATCTTGCCAACGCACCAAAGGAAGTGTGTTAATAGCCAGGCAAAAGGGGATGATCATTTCTTATGGGTAAAGATGTACACTCTGTAGAGTGTAAAACTAATCGATTAGCCGCGCTCACAGATAAGGGCACTTGGTAAAGTCATCACATAGTTTAGCTGTTTTTATTTTCATAAAATCTAGTTTCTACCATGTGTTGGTGGGAAATGGTTCGTGGATATGGTCATATCACCCAAGTAAGTGAATTTTCTTATTCGTACTTACATACTGTTATTTTATTTATTAAATATGTTTTTACTTAAATTCTGTTTGCAATCTACTATTCTGTATTTACATTTCAAATTGGCTTTATGCAAATTAACCGTAGAAGCCTTTCCTTTGAAATGGCCTGCATGTATTATAGGTTTTGCCAAAGTCTCGCGGAGTACGTAATGTACTCACCCTTGCTTATTTGTTGTTTTTAGGTGAAGTTAGCAAACTTCCGGACGACATATATTTTAATGCAGGCTACGGGAATATTGTTAACGAGTTTTTCTAGGGATTATTCCTTGTCAGTTGCCTGAGGGTTGGATGGGCACACTACAAGACTTTTGATTCTCTTTGCTGCATTTCACTCTGTATTGTAAGACCTTATTGTATAAATTTCCATTATCATATGTAATAAAGAGTATGGATGTGTATCAATTGTTGTAAATATGTGTGCTAGCCACTAATCATGGGACTAGTACTGTATGCACATAGATTCTCATTTTAGCATTTTAAGCCAAAAATGGGGGTCGTTACAGACCTGGGGCCAGGGGGCTCGGGCGGTGGCCAGGGGGCGAGGCTGGGAGGTGAGCTTAGGGGGTGCAGCCGGGGGCGAGCTCGGTGGTTGAGTGCAGAAGAAAGGAGCAAGGAATCAGAATGGAGAGCAAGACAGTGTAAATGCAAGGACAATATAATGGCAATGTTTAGTAATCCCAATCGGTTCCTAATGGGAACCGATTGTGATGAGTCAATCATCCCAATCATTTTAATTGGAACTGATTGAGATGATTCATTCATCACAATTGGCTCCCATTAGGAACTGATTGTGATGTTGATTTTCAGATTTTTGTCATTCTATTTGAGCTTCAAAAGAGAGCTAAAAGGCAAGTGAGATAAGCTCCAATAAATCTGATAAAATTTGGCACTAAAGACTAACAATGGAGCATCGAATCTCAAAAATTTGGTCTCCTCAAATTATGATCTGATTTGGAGATAAAAAATCACAAATCAGCTGAACAACATGCAAAAGTCTGAATTTTCAGCAATTGATCAAAGAGAGAAAAGGCCATAACTTTTTCAAATATAGTTGAAATTATTTGAAATTTTTCAGAAACATACTTTGGGATACTAAAAAGATTTTCCAAAAATAATTTTCAAAAAAGAGTTCCCATTCAAAAGATATGCCAAATTTCTTCGATCATCCCATAGTAGGAGTTCATTGCGGTTGAGGATCCTCCTTTCGAGTGATCATCAGACAAAGCATCTATGCTCACACTACTATTTTGAACAATACTCTTAGCATCTTCACTTTCAGTGTAAAAGGTGTAGCCATTAATATCATACCCCTGCCATGTCTGTACATTAAATTTTTGTCCGTCAGCCAACCATTTGACATTCTCACTTACAGAGACCTTCGCCTTTTCTTTGAACTATGTGGGGAATCGATTGTTGTGTTCTATGTGATGAAAAGCTCATCAATATGTGGATTTTCTTCCCGTAATATCAACTTATGCTGCTCGATGTATAGATGAACTTCTACACTGTGCTGCAAGACTGTCAAATGCGCTTTGTAATACATATCAAACCATAGACTCATTAGTTTGGACCCAACGGTTCCTTTGGTAGCAAGTCTATCCTCATAACGAGATATAAGAACACCAATTGCTTGTCTTTTACCTAGATAGTCTACACAGAATTCAATAACCTCTTCAGTCCTATAACCTTCAACAATACTACCCTCAGGCTTCGACCGATTCATCACGTATGAATTGAATATACCCATGCACCTCTCAAACGGATACATGTAACATAGGAATGCAGGGCCCCATATCTTAATCTCTTTAATAAGGTACCACATATCTTAATCCATGTACCTCTCAAACGGATACATGTAATGTACCTCAACACTAGCACAAAAAGTCTAATGGATTATGTTTGTTGGTGTTGATCGCAGTCTTATGCTATTAACTTAGTGAGCTTTGTATAGTTAATTATTGGATTGTATGAGTGGATTATCGTGAGCCCGATCAATGAGGAGGCAAATTAATTAAGTAATCGTATAATTCATAATTCATGAGATTTCGTGTGGTAAGCAACCTAGGTGGATATTGTAACACCTTGGCCCAAATTAGCTCAAAGTCTAGCCTACCATAGGGCGGACCTACGCATGCATAGCACCCTACTTACACTTTCGTTCTCGCTTCGTGTAAAAGGGTTAACCCAAAGGTGCTATGTTTGAACCAAACAGGCATTATATACTACTACAACTCACTTTGTGCAAGCAATGTGGGACTAATCCCACCACCACCACTCCACATGGGCCACATGAGCCTTCACATTAATGGGCCGGGGTATACACTCACCCCCCTTAAGGGCTGACACCCTCCACAGCACACCGTATACACGGCAGATACCCAGAACCACACCTCGGTACACGGCCGTGCATCCAGTGCAGGCATATATGCCATGCTATATGGCCACTCCGGGCCCACATGCACCATGCGCCATATGCCCGCGGCCCTATCCTAAATGCGCCCATGCAGCGAAGGTTGATGATCTGATACCATCTGTAACACCCTGTCCCAAATTAGCTCAAAGTCTAGCCTACCATAGGGCAGACCTACGCATGCATAGCACCCTACTTACACTTTCGTCCTCGCTTCGTGTAAAAGGGTTAACCCGGAGGTGCTATGTTTGGACCCAACAGGCATTATATACTACTACAACTCACTTTGTGCAAGCAATGTGGGACTAATCCCACCACCACTCTGAAGAGGAACGCGGTATGCTACGCTAGCACAAAAAAAAAATTCTACCGCGAAACCAGAAAGCTACTCGCAAGAAGGGGATCATAGATAAGATTACCACTAGACGCGCGATTGCGGAATCCTTCGCGTCGATGTAGTGGATCGTTCTCCGCGCGATCGTTGCGTCGATGTAGTGGATCGTCCTCGCCTTGCCGTGGATCGTCCTCCCACGCCCAGCCGATCGCAGCGTCACCGATGAGTCCACACGCCTAGAGATGGAACGCCGTGCGCGTGTGCAAGCACACAGTCGCTCGGCAGGGCAGCGAGAGGAGTAGGCTAGGGTTTCGAGTGAATCACTCCTAAACCGTGGGAAAGCACACCTACATCCTCCTCCTCCCCTCCTTATATAGCCACGAGATGAAACCTAAACTAGGGCCCATCGTGCTAAGCCCACGAGTTCATCAATTACGGATCAATCCAAATTAATGCGCCCCACCCATTAAGTGTGTGACCTGCGCGGGTTCACATACGTTTGGACATGGATTCGGAAAACTCCTTTTCAATCCAATAGTTGGTAGTGGCTTCTTGCAAAGTATGCCAACTCCCAAACATACTATGATCAAGTCGGACAGAACCTATCAAAAGTACTCATGTAATAATCCCTTTGCCAAGTATATGAAGATTGATCTCAAGGCGAGAAGCATGTCATCCTTTGATGATTCAATCCTTCTCTCGTATCTGTGATATATTAATAAGTTGTGATTGACTCCTCAATCACGGCATGGCCATGCACTTCCTTAATCATATCACACGAGTGGCCTTGTCATATATCTCCATTTCATTGGAGTGGCAAATTCCATCTTATTGCTTACTTCCCTCGCACGTTTCATAGTAAACATGAAAGCTACCTTTATAACTATCCGGTTAGGAAGTAGTGTTTGATAGCCCCAAGGAAAACTATTACACATGTAGGGAATATGACAATCTCGTGTCTAAGGATCATACATCTACTAGGTATGAGATACAGCGATGACACATAAGAATGAAACATTCTCGCGATGTCCCATTGCGGGTCTATCTAACCCATGTTCTTCAACATGCGTCCACAATGTATAGATGATATCTCCATATCCCATGATCTATGAAGCATGATCATCGATCACTACATGTCTTGATCTATTCATCGTTGTCCTATACGATGATATCCGATCGAGATATTTATCGAATTACATCATTAAGTAAAGAGCTTCATAAGCAAGTCACATACTTGTTGATCAATACAATGATATACATTCATTGGACCAATAATCATATTATTATTCATAAACATAGTCATGTTACAATCATCTAAATGATTGCCTCAAGGGCATAACACTAACAATCTCCCACTTGCACTTGAGTCAATCAATTAAGTATCTAATACCAATAGACCTTGTGTGCGCCTCATGCTTAGGCTGTGGCAGTGGCTTTGTCAACGGATCGGCCACATTGGCTTCCGTATATACTTTGCATATTCTCACGTCACCTCTATCCACAATCTCGCGAATAAGGTGAAAGCGACAGAGTATGTGTTTAGACTTCTGATGTGATCTAGGCTCTTTAGCTTGTGCAATGGCACCACTATTATCACAATAGATGTCAATTGGACTAGAAGCACTAGCGACCACACCAAGCTCTGTGATAAACTTCTTAATCCACACAGCTTCCTTTGCGGCCTTCGAAGCCGCAATGTACTCCGCTTCTGTCGTAGAGTCGGCCACCGTGTTTTGCTTGGAACTCTTCCAGCTTACTGCTCCTCCATTAAGTGTAAACACAAACCCGGATTGCGATCGGGAATCATCTTTGTTAGTTTGGAAGCTTGCATCGGTGTAACCCGTTGCAACCAGATCTTCCTTACCTCCAAAAACAAGGAACATACCCTTAGTTCTTCTCAAGTACTTCAGGATATTTTTTACGGCTATCCAATGACCATCACCAAGATCCGCTTGGTATCTGCTCGTGACACTTAGAGCATATGAGACATCTGGGCGTGTACAGATCATGGCATACATAATAGACCCAATAGCTGAAGCATATGGAATCTTGCTCATCCTGTCTCGCTCATCGGATGTCGAAGGACACCGATTCTTGCGAGATCGATGCCATGTGACATTGGCATGAAACCTCTCTTGGATTCATGCATATTGAACCTTTTTAATATTTTGTCAATGTACGTTTCCTGACTTAATCCAATTAACCTTTTTGATCTATCTCTATAGATTTTTATGCCCAAGATATAACATGCTTCTCCCAAGTCCTTCATTGAGAAACTCCTTTTCAATGAAGTCTTAACATCTTCAAGCATAGGAATGTCATTCCCGATCAATAATATGTCATCCACATACAAAATCAGAAATACAAGTGCGCTCCCACTAGCCTTCTTGTAAACACAAGGCTCTTCTTCATTTTTGATAAAGTCAAAACCTTTGACTACTTCATCAAAACGAATGTTCCAACTCCGAGATGCTTGCTTTAACCCATAAATGGATCTTTGAAGCTTGCATACCCTTTTAGCATATTTAGGATCAACAAAACCTTCAGGTTGTATCATGTATACATCCTCGTAAAGATTCCCATTAAGGAATCTTGTTTTGACATCCATCGCCATATTTCATAATCAAAATATGCGACAATAGCTAAAATGATCCGGACGGACTTGAGCATGGCTACGGTGAGAAAGTTTCATCATAGTCAACTCCTTGAACTTGTTTGAAACCCTTTGCCACCAACCGTGCCTTATAGATCTGAACATTTCCATCTCGTCTATCTTTTCTTGAAAATCCATTTGCACTCAATGGTTTTACACCATCGGGAGAGTCGATCAAGTTCCAAACTTGATTGTCATGCATGGATTGAATTTTGGATCTCATGGTTTCAAGCCATTTTTTGAGTTTGGGTCCATCATTGCTTCTTCATAAGTCGTGGGCTCATCATTGTCCAACAATAATATGTCACTCCCATATCTTATAGGTACATGGCGTGGCCTCCCGACCTACGTGGGGTGGAGTCTCTTCCACAGTTGTACAACACTTTGTACATCTTGTGAAGGTTCGATGGTAGCTTGAACATATTCATGTGATTCTCGAACTTCATCAAGATACACATCACTCCTCTGATTTCTTTTGAAAGAAACTCTTTCTCCAAAAGACACCATTTGAGCAACAAAAACATTGTTCTCGTTTCTTTTGTAAAAGTAATATCCTTTTGTTTCTTTAGGATACCCCACAAAAAGCATTTTTCCGATTTAGGTGCGAGTTTATCGATTGTAAACGTTTTACATAAGCCTCACATCCCCATATCTTGAGAAATGACAACATGGGTCTTCTCGATCCATATCTCATATGGCGTCTTCTCAACGGATTTTGATGGGACCCTATTCAAAGTGAACGCAATTGTCTCTAGAGCGAAACCCCGGAAGGATAATGGCGGATCTGTTTGGTGATCATTGACCGAACCATATCTAATAAAGTTCGATTCGTCGTTCGGACACGCCATTCCATTGAGGCGTTCTGGCGGAGTAAGTTGCGAACGATTCCACATTGCTTTAGATGATCACCAAACTCTTGGCTCAAGTATTCGCCACCACGATCGGATCGTAAGTGTTTTATTGTTTTGCCAAGTTGATTTTGTACTTCGTTCGAAACTCTTTGAACCTTTCAAAAGTTTGATTTATGCCTCATTAAATAGATATATCCATATCTCCAAGTCATCGATAAAAGTTACAAATCATGAAACCCACCCCTAGCAATCGAGCTCATTGGTCCACATACATCCGTATGTACTAGGGCCAATAATTCACTTGCTCTCTCACTAAAACCTGTGAAAGGGCTTTTGTCATCTTGCCAAGTAAACAAGATTCACATGTTTCAAATGATTCAAAATCAAATGAGGTTAGAAGTCCATCACCATGGAGCTTCTTCATGCGCTTCTCATTTATATGACCTAGCGACAATGCCACAAAAGGTAGGGTTCAAATCATTAGGCGATGCCTTTTACATTAATATTATAGACAGTTTTTCTTGAGTTCAAGGACGTACAACCCATCCACCATGGGGCAACGACCATAATACATATCATTCAAAAATATCGAACAAACAAAGTTCTTTATTCGAAATCATAACCTTCATGTTCCAAACAAGAAGATGAAATAATGTTTCTACTCAAAGATGGAACAAAATAACAATTATTAAGTTCTAAAACTAATCCACGAAGGCAAATGCAATGGGTATGTGCCAGCAGCAAGACCAGCAACTCTTGCTTTATTCCCACGCGAAGATCCACTTCTCCTTTTGCCAAGTCTCTACTCTTTATCACCGCAACGAATTGCAAATGTGAGCAACCGAACCGGTATCATATACCCATGAGTGAGTGAAGAAGTAGCAAGATTAATTTCTATAACATTAATACGAAGTGGAAACCACATTTCCATTCTTCTTATCTCGCTGTACTTTTCGCAGATCCGTTTCCAATGCCCCGATTTCTTGCAATAGAAGCATTGGGTATCGGGTTGAGGGCCAACTTTAAGCTTCGAAGCTTAGTTTTGAGGCTTGTGATCTCATCTTGAGCCTTGCCCTTGCCCTTGCCCTTGCTCTTTCCGTGCCCCCACCTTAGCCTTCCTCTTTTTGAAAGCGGTTGTTTTCGAACCACCATCACATGATTGGGTTTTTCTTAATGCTTTCCTCGGCAGCCTTGAGCATCCCATAGCTCGGTTAGGCTCTTCTCCATGCTATTCATATGAAAATTCATAATGAATGGCTCAAAGCTCGAGGCGTAGACGGAGAATAACATCTGTGGCCAAACCGAGGCTAAGGGAAACTCAAGTTTTCCAATCTCCCAATGTAACCAATCATCTTGATCACATGAGGATCGACGGATGCCTTGACCGACTTACAAGCAAATAAAAGCTTTGAGATACCATACCTCTCAGCTCTTGCTTGATTCCCAAACATGCCCTTCAAGCCTACAATCATATTGTAAGCATCCTGGTCCTCATATTGCTTTTGGAGCTCGAGTCCATGGTGACTAGCATGAGACGGTGACCTCTGAAGCATTAACATGCTTTTCATATTCAACCTTCAAATTGCGAGAAAGCATTTTGGTACCGGTTCATCAGAATTGGATTCTCTAGAACATAGTCCTTCTTTTCATGCTTGAGAACAATTCTCGGGTTGCGATACCAATCAACAAAATTAGTTCCATTCAGTTTTTCCTTTCCAAAACTGATCTCAAAGCAAAACCAGGTGTAGCAGGAGTAGGAGAAGGTGCCATTGAACTACAACAAAAACATGCAAAGATTCTAAGCACTATGTTTATGTAAAACTTTTATTAAACTTTTTAATTAAAGACACTTCTATTTTATGTCCCTTTTATAGACACATAGTGAGTATTCAAGATCCATATTCATCAAACACTAGTGAGCTTTGGCATCACTGCTAGAAATTTAATGACATAGGTAAGCAACACCTTTGCTAATTACATCATATGTAACTCTTGTTTGTTGAGTATGAAAACAAGTAATGAATGCCTCCATCAACTTGACTCATGGCCAGGTCAACCTGCCCCAAGGGCTCACTGAAGGGAAACGCGGTATGCTACGCTAGCACAAAAAAAAAACTACCGCGCAACCAGAAAGCTACTCGCAAGAAGGGGATCATAGATAAGATTACCACTAGACGCGCAGATTGCGGAATCCTTCAGCAGCGTCGATGTAGTGGTTCGTCCTCGCCGCGATCGTTGCGTCGATGTAGTGGATCGTCCTCGCCCGCCGTGGATCGCCCTCCCACGCCCTTGAGCCGCAGCAGCGTCACCGCAGCGATCCACACGTCCAGAGATGGAACGCTGCGGCGCCGTGTGCAAGCACCTAGTCGCTCGGCGAGGGCGCGAGAGGAGGAGGCTAGGGTTTCAAGTGAATCAAACCTAAACCGTGGAAAGCACACTCTGCGCCTCCTCCTCCCCTCCTTATATAGCCACGAGATGAAACCCTAAACCAGGCCCACCAAAGATGCTAAGCCCACGAGGTTCATTAATTACGGATCAATCCAAATTAATGCGTCCCGACCCATTAAGTGTGTGACCTGCGAGGTTCACATACGTTTGGACATGGATTCGGAAAACTCCTTTTCAATCCAATAGTTGGTAGCGGCTTCTTGCAAAGTATGCCAACTCCCAAACATCTTGTGATCAAATCGAGCAGAACCTATCAAAAGAACTCATGTAATAATCCCTTTGCCAAGTATATGAAGATTGATCTCAAGGCGAGAAGCATGTCATCCTTTGATGATTCAATCCATCTCTCGTATCCGTGATATATTAATAAGTTGTGATTGACTCCTCAATCACGGCATGGCCATGCACTTTCTTAATCATATCACACGAGTGGCCTTGTCATATATCTCCGTTTCATTGGAGTGGCAAATTCCATCTTGACTGCTCACTTCCCTCCGCACGTTTCATAGTAAACATGAAAGCTACCTTTATAACTATCCGGTTAGGAAGTAGTGTTTGATAGCCCCAAGGAAAACTATTACACATGTAGGGAATATGACAATCTCAGGTCTAAGGATCATACATCTTCTAGGTATGAGATACACTGATGACACATAAGAATGAAACATTCTCGCAGTTGTCCCATAGCGGGTCTATCTAACCCATGTTCTTCAACATGGTCCACAATGTAGAGATGATATCTCCATATCCCATGATCTATGAAGCATGATCATCGATCACTACATGTGCTGATCTATTCATCGTAGTCCTATACGATGATATCCGATCAGAGATATTTATCGAATTACATCATTAAGTAAAGAGTTTCATAATCAAGTCACATACTTGTTGATCAATACAATGATATACATTCATTGGACCAATAATCATATTATTATTCATAAACATAGTCATGTTACAATCATCTAAATGATTGCCTCAAGGGCATAACACTAACACTCACATGAGGGAGGGAGCACTTCCCGTATACGGGTGCCAATTAAGAAACCTGCCTCATGTGTGTTTTCCTAGACACCACTTGTCTTGTATAGGTTCCTTCATTACTGAAATCAAATCCCAACCACTTATGTCCTCAAGCCCAAAACCGTTTTGATAGCTTGATTAAATCTACCATTGTTATGCGTGATGTGTCCAACACATCCCTATCATCTATTGAGATAGCCATTGATATACTACTTTGGCAGTCATATCAATAACGATCTAAATTCTTGATAGGTGCAACAATTGGATGGACAATTTGATTTAAAATTTTTAACTATAGGGATGAACAAAGATTACTATGAACATGGCATCACATGCAATGAGCATAAAGAAAATAGCAAGGATTAAACACACATCCACGTAAAATCAAAATAAGGTGTGAAATAGCATGGCCCTTAGCATTAAGATCTCCATCATCATGCTTGTTTGTTCACCTAGCCACCTTGCTTGATTTGTTCACCTAGCCATCTTGCTTGATACCATTGTCTTCATCATTATGGATGCAACTCCTTACGACTTTTGATAATGAATTTTACATGAGGGTTTGAAGCATCACAAGTCGACACGCGTGTCGTTATACAATTTAAATAGCCTTATGGCTTGACACGGACGTGAGCCATGTGGAAATTACATGCATCATATACACATAGGCCATACCATTTCACATAATTCCTGCAAAAGCAAGTTAAACAAAAGCAACCCTACGACCGGTCCGAGGGGCGGCGCCGGCGGGTCCAAGGGCGAGCCACGCGGCGGTCCCATATGGATACGTTTCAGAAACCCTGATGGCGGTAACCCGACCGGTAAGGATAATGTCGTACCATGAACGGACTCACCCAAATCAATATTGAATCTGTTAGCGCTTACCATGGATCAACCAGATTGACCCAATCCAACTCAATCTGATTGGCTTGGTCCCATATGGATACGTTTCAGAAACCCTGATGGCGGTAACCCGACCGGTAAGGGTAACGTCGTACCATGAACGGACTCACCCAAATCAAGATTGAGTCGGTTTGCACTTCCTCAAACCCTAAACCGATCGATCTCATCGATGGTCGCAAATCACCAATTCATCACATGAACTGGTGAACATGTAATAGATCCAATCTACTAACCTTACACATCATATGTGCAACATCCGGATCACAAAACTATACGAGATGGCTCGATACCATTGAAGAGGAACGCGGTATGCTACGCTAGCACAAAAAAATTCTACCGCTGAAACCGTAAAGCTACCGCAAGAAGGGGATCATAGATAAGATTACCACTAGACGCGCGATTGCGGAATCCTTCGCGCGTCGATGTAGTGGATCGTTCTCGCCCGCGATCGTTGCGTCGATGTAGTGGATCGTCCTCGCCTTGCCATGGATCGTCCTCCCACGCCGCAGCCGCAGCGGCGTCACCTGAGAGTCCACACGTCCAGAGATGGAACGCGCGTGCGTCGTGTGCAAGCACACAGTCGCTCGGCAGGCAGCGAGAGGAGTAGGCTAGGGTTTGAGTGAATCACTCCTAAACCGTGGGAAAGCACACCCTGCATCCTCCCTCCTCCCCTCCTTATATAGCCACGAGATGAAACCCTAAACTAGGGCCCATCAGCGTGCTAAGCCCACGAGGTTCATTAATTACGGATCCAATCCAAATTAATGCGTCCCAGCCCATTAAGTGTGTGACCCTGCAGGTTCACATACGTTTGGACATGGATTCGGAAAACTCCTTTTCAATCCAATAGTTGGTAGTGGCTTCTTGCAAAGTATGCCAACTCCCAAACATACTATGATCAAGTCGGACAGAACCTATCAAAAGTACTCAGGTAATAATCCCTTTGCCAAGTATATGAAGATTGATCTCAAGGCGAGAAGCATGTCATCCTTTGATGATTCAATCCATCTCACGTATCCGTGATATATTAATAAGTTGTGATTGACTCCTCAATCACGGCATGGCCATGCACTTCCTTAATCATATCACACGAGTGGCCTTGTCATATATCTCCGTTTCATTGGAGTGGCAAATTCCATCTTATTTGCTTACTTCCTCTCGCACGTTTCATAGTAAACATGAAAGCTACCTTTATAACTATCCGGTTAGGAAGTAGTGTTTGATAGCCCCAAGGAAAACTATTACACATGTAGGGAATATGACAATCTCAGTCTAAGGATCATACATCTACTAGGTATGAGATACATCGATGACACATAAGAATGAAACATTCTCGCAGTGTCCCATTGCGGGTCTATCTAACCCATGTTCTTCAACATGCGTCCACAATGTATAGATGATATCTCCATATCTCATGATCTATGAAGCATGATCATCGATCACTACATGTGCTGATCTATTCATCGTTGTCCTATACGATGATATCCGATCAGAGATATTTATCGAATTACATCATTAAGTAAAGAGCTTCATAAGCAAGTCACATACTTGTTGATCAATACAATGATATACATTCATTGGACCAATAATCATATTATTATTCATAAACATAGTCATGTTACAATCATCTAAATGATTGCCTCAAGGGCATAACACTAACACACTCCACATGGGCTTTCACATTAACGGGCCGCGGTATTACAAATATGGTGTAATCAATCATGCAAATCAAATTAGTATATATTCATAAATTATCATGCCGAGTAAATAATATAGCTTTCATAGAAGGTATATGTTCTTTGAGCGGTTGTACTAGGAATTTGAGTTTGCTCTCACATCCATCTTACATGCATCATCCTCGTAAGCATTATTCTCATATACATGACCTTATATAATGCTTGTGTGTATGTTGTTTGTACCGAAGAATAGTAACTTCGGATTTGTTTGCTTGTATGTATGTTGACGTTGGAATGTACGTGGGAATCGTGGGACTATGTGAGAGATTTGGGATTATATGACATAATTGGTACTCCGATCAACCAACTAAAGAACAAGTGTTCAACAAGCAAGGCAAGCACCCTCCTTTAATCATTTTGATCTCACTATTTTACGGATTTTATGTTGTTTCATCTAATGATATGCATGCGTGTATGTCTATGTAAAACTTGCTATGTTGTGGGCACCGGTAGATATATCCTATTTGTATGCATGAATTACCCTTGCCTTGACACTTGTTTACCTACTGGTGTAACCTTAGTTTTATGGTCTAGACAATAGTTAATGTCATATAGTTATTGATTGTGAGATAAATTATGTATATGCTTGAGCAAATTTAAATGTTGAGCTACACTCTTACTTAGACTTGAGCAAATTTTAAAGGTACGAGACCAAGTTATGGTCTCCAGATATTTTAGTAAAAATCCAAACTGAAAACTTATGGTTTAGACGCAGGCGAGATACTATTTAAACTTGAGGCGTAAGGAGGGACCTCACACGTAGATAGGGGGAGATCCTCGTCGGAGTCAATTAAGGACCGAACTTGTTGCTATTACCTAAGTAATTGAGTGCAACCACATGTGCTAGTATGGGATAGCCTTAGCTTAGTAAATTAGTTGGGGTTTAGCCTTGCATTTTAGTAGGCCGAGTAGTAAGGGTGAACCGGGGGTATATATGGTGTCGCTCATAGGTGCTCCCTTCACTAAGGCATTGGGATCAAGCACGACCAATACAACGGTGTATGCCTTGCTATGGGGGAAGGACGTGATGGGGCGTAAACCATCGTTAGTACTGTGTGTGCGGGTCTGGATTTTTGGTGCCATAGCAAGGGTTTGTCATCATCGGGTTGGTGCAAGGCTAGGCTCTAGCTAGTCGAACGGTTTCATCACAATCTAGCAAATCGAGTACAGTCGTATCACGAGGTATGGTTGACATGATTGCTAGAATGTGTCATGTGGGTAAAGTGTACCCTCTCTGCAGAGATTTCATCTAATTAATTAGCCGTGCTCGCGGTCATGAGCAACTCGGGGAAATAATGTCAAGTATAGCTTTGTCCTTGCTAAAATTTTGGAATATATGGTGTGACAGGTTGGTATAATTGAAAGCCAAGGTTGGCTGGAGTTTACTCACTGTTCGTGGCCCTGGAGGGTCATGGAATGATGGAAATAAACTTTATTTACTATTGTTAAGTTTAATATCAACTGCTTATTTCAAAATTTCAATACCATTTGATGAACTACTCTCTTGCAAACAAAATCTGCTCTATGCTGAAAATAAAACCTAGTGTAGAGGCTTGATTCCTTAGACAAAGCTTGCATGTAATTTATTTCCATACACTAAAGTCTTGCAAGTACATACATGTACTCAATCTTACTTGTTGACATTTATTCAGAGAATGAGAAAGAAGATCGCTTGGTTACCTTTGCTTTCGACAATGATGGTATGTAGGGTCACGGCTGCACTTAGGCCTTTCATGTGGGTTTGTTCTCAATTTTAGATTTGTAAGTTAAACTTTGGGCCGATGGCCTACTACGAACTTATGATATCAGCCAACAGGCCATGTATTATTCTTTCTAACCTACTTCCGCTGTCTTTTGTTGTTGTAAGCAGGTGATATACAATCTCTATTCGAAACCAAATTCCTAGGCGATTTCTAGGTCGTGACATTTAATTTAGTTTGCATTAAAAATCATAAATAGATTAGTTCCAATGCCTTTAAGATTTAAATAATTGTAACTATTGCAAATAAATTCAAAATACAGTGAAACCAATTTCTAAGCCCTGTTAAGACTGTCATAACCTTGTGTATGCAAAAATATTTCATGTTTGATTAGGTTTGAACCAAGTTTACAAAAGACCATGTTTTATATGCACATAGTAGTAGCATATGCATAACTTTTGTAAATAGAGGATAATGAATGTAAAACCATTTTCTAAACACACTATAGGTCCATATCATCTAATCTTGAAAAAAAAATCTAATGTTCAACTGAGTTTGAATCAAGTTTATAAATAACTTATTGCTATGCACCTAAGAATAGTATATGAACAAAATATCACAAATAAATGCTAATATAAGTAAAAAATAAATCCTATGCTCTGTGAATATGATAATTGCTCTGTTCATACAAAAATAGATAATTGTTGACCCCTGTTAATAAATTTAAAATTTAAATTTAAATGGAATATAGAATATACTCTATTAAAGACTTTTTGCAAATTAACTTTAAAATGAATGAAAAAAAATTCTAAATATTTCAAAGATCATGAGAACCCCATTTCTACAAAGAAATCTGAATTTAGAATTAATTTATATCAAACTTTAATTATGGTAAGTCATTAAATACCTTATGCAAATAATTGTAACTAGTACAAATAACTTCAAAATTTGGTAAGAATAAGTTATAGACCTTGTAAAAATCATAACTCCCCTGTTTATATAAAAACATTTAATATTTGACTTAGTTGGGTTAAAGTTCATAACTGATTTTGTTTCCTATATGCATATATAATTGGAATATGAATAACTTTCTCAAATAAAAGCAAAAATATGCAAAACTAGTTTCAAGACACTTTTGGGGTTAAGACCTTCTAATGCTACAAAAATGGTTACATGTATATGTAAGTTGCATTCGCAAACCTAAAACAAAATCTAACCTTTTATCACGTACACTTTAGAAATACACAAGATTAGAAAATGAATATGATATCGCAAATAAACACTAATACTAAAAGGTCCAACTTAAAAATGCTCCCTAAGACAAGATCGTCCTATTCAGTAGAAATAGTTCTATATAAACATGCTTTGCATCTAAATCCTATTAAAAGCATAACCCTGTGTAATATAAACCCTAAAATCCATAACATAAACCAATGAACTTAAATAATAAGAAATCAGTATTTAAAATATTTTTATCACCAGAACCATCTCTTTTAAATCATCTTTATTTTTTTTTGACTTCTTTTTGTCTCTTATTGTTAGCTTCTTATTGCTGTTATACGATACGATAATCACGTGTAGATACTGACGTACATGAAGCTGCCATTGAAAACTTCGACCCCAAGTTAATTTCTAAACCAACAAAAGCAGGGCAAGCACCCCCTTTGATCATATTGATTCCAGTGTTTTAATTTTTATTTTCTTTTATTAAATCTATTATGTATGCACGTATTTTCTGTAAATTTACGATATTGTGGTACTGGTAGCTATTACCCTATCTCATGGAACTTCCATAATAAATATTGAACTGTAAATCTTGATAACCCTAGAATAAGGTTAGATAATACATAATGTCAATATGGGTATACGCGATTACATATTAATCATGCTTAGCCATGCTTTAGAAACGGAAAGTTAAATGGAAAGACGTGTTGTTCTTTATAATTTAAAAAGGTTGGATATGACATTAAGGTTGTTGATATTTTGTTAAAAACTCAAAATAAAACTGTGGTTTTGACGAGGGCGATTATTGGCAATAGCCGGATGTGCATATGACTTGCACGTAGTGTAAGGGGAGATTATCGTACGGGTCGAATTAAGAACCAAACTATATATGAGAAGCTATTGAGAAAGAAATAAGTACAACCACAAGTGCTGGTATGGGACGGTCTTAACCTATTGAGTTACTTAGGTTTAACTTTTCACATTGGAAGACTGGAGTAGCACATGTATTCCGGGTAGGTTTGCTTGTTGGAGTTTCTACATACCAATGTAACGATGTACGCCTTGCTATGGGTAGAAATGGTTGTGGCAGGGATGGACTGCCTGAGTTACTGTGTGAATAATAGGGATGGATTGTCATGTCTTGGGTGTGTATTTCTACTGCCATATCGAGGGTTTCACATCACCAGGCTGGTGCAAAGTTAGACCTATGTAATGTAACGGTTATATTATGATCTCATTGTGGCACAGCAAAGGAAGTGTGCTAATTGTGCAACACAAAGAGTTGATCATTTCTTGTGGGTAAAGTTGTACATCTCCGTAGATTTTAAATCTTTACGAGAAGCTACGCCCGCAGACATGGGCACTTGGTAAAGTCATCACATAGTTATATGTTTTGATATTTTCAAAATGATTTGAATTGAAAATATTTGTTGGAAAGTTTTTGTTTCAGCTTTTATGCCAGGGAATGACAATGATATGATGTGATTCTCACATTCATGGAGGACTATGAGTTATTCTATGCTATGCTGCTCTTAATTGTTGATATACCACTACTACAGAAAGGCCTATATAAGACGCCTTATCACAGACGGTTTTCAAAAAAGTGTCTGTATTAAAGCTAATCACAGACATTTTGCACCATGACCATCAGAAACTAAATGATGTACTAAGAACCATCTATAATAAGCCAATATCATAGATGGTTCTAGGTAACCGTCTGTGATATTGGCTTATTACAGACAGTTCTTTAATATAACTGTCTGTGAAAACACTCCCTTAGTATATATATTGTTCTAGGTTTTGTGCCCACCGCACTCAGCCAAACGAAATTGAAAACTGTTCGCCTCCTTCCTCATCCTTTCGGCCGCACCCCTCGGCGTCCTCCCCGTCGGCGACCTCACCCTCGGCATCCTCCCCCATGGCGGCCTCCCCGTCGGCGTCCTCGCCCTCAGCATCCTCCCCCGTGGTGGTCTCCCCGTTGGTGACCACACCCTTGGCATCCCCCCACGCGACCTCCCCGTCGGTGTCCTCGCCCTCAGCATCCTCCCTGTCGACTTTTGTAGTCGGCAAAAAATTTATGGGGCAGGCGCAAGATCTCAAACTCGAAGGTCACACAAGACAAAGGTTTAGACAGGTTCAGGCTCTCACGGAGGAGATAATACCCTAATCCTGTGTGCTGAGATTATATGGATCTCTTGGATCTAAGATTGCTCAAAGCGCAATGTGCTCTGGGAGAAAGGTAATGTGTGTGTGTTGAGGCGATTGCTCGATACCTATGTTGTTGCCAGCCCTCTCCCTTATATAGCGGGGGTGGGGCGGCTTACAGAGTCCGATCGGTTACTAGATTCTAGTCGGTTACAGGATAGAGTTTACATCTTTATCTACCCTATTAACGAATCGGATTACAATCGTATCACTGTCTATAAGATATGCCCCCTTCCATACGGCAGCAAGGCTTGGTGCGGAGTTCATCCTTTGGGCCTTCTACTTGGGCCTGTCGTCTCCTTAAGTGACGCTGGGCCTGTCATGAAGGTACCTGGTTCCATATATTCCACAGTAGCCCCCGAGTGATTCATGATCCGATTGTTACATTTTATCCGGGCCTTGATTCTGGATCAACATCTCTAGCTTCCAGCGTAAACCTCCGACTGATTTCTCTTTTGATTTGAGCGCTTTTCTTTGCAGCAAGGGGATTATGAGGGACTCGAATATAACCCCCGCTTTTGATTATAATCTTCTATCTTGCAGGTTTATTGTGGGTGACTTCATGAATTTAACCCATATTCCAGATATGGATTAGATACCACTTCCCGCCCGAAGCGAAACTTTAATTCTCTTCGTGGATCAATACTGGACGGTCTTCAAGGCTGTTTTGGTTCTCTGCTTCAGCCCCTTCTCCGAAAACCCCTTTGGCTTCTGAAACTATATTTACTTCAAGTCTCCTCGGCTTCTGATGTCTTCACATCTTCGCATTTACTTCAACCTCATCGTATTGGCTATAAGAGGTGAACTAGCGCTTGCAGAATGCATTCCTTCGTGCTTAGTTCTCCATCTCCTTACTCTGATCTTCACCCTTTTTTCCGAGGGACCTCCATGGCCGGCCAAGACTACGATCTTGCTGAGGAATTAGCGCTTTTCGACCTCGCCATGGCGGAGTGGGCGGAGGATAAGGCCGTCGCCCTCGACCGCGTCACCGTCGACACCTTCCTGGAGATCTTCCCCGTCCTCTACAGGGCTAGGGAGGCTCTTGTGGAGCCGCTCGGCCGCGTGCGCTTTGGTGAAGTTTAGGGCCCTGTAGATGTAATACTTTCCCAGGCATAATACCTGGTGAACTTTGTATATATAATAACGAAGTACCTTTTTCCAAGCATTTTTCCATGATTGTCATTTAGACGTAGCTTGAACCCAGCTTGGGGCACATCGAAGCTTGCATGGTTCCTTGGTCAAGCGATATTCGCACCCAACCGTCGTAGGATACACCTTAGGTCCGACTTGGGACATATCAGGATTTGCGCGGCTCTTAGCCAAGTGATACCCATATTCGACTGCTGTAGGATATAGCTTAGGCTCGGCTTGGAGCGTATCAGGATTTTCTTGGCTCGTGGCCGAGTGATACCTATATCCGACTGGTGTAGGATATAGCTTGGGCTCAACTTGGAGCGTACCATACATACGTGGCTCTTGGCCTAGTGACACCCATATCCGACTGGTGTAGGATATAGCTTAGGCTTAATTTGGAGCGCATCACGATTACGTGGCTCTTGGCCGAGTGATATCCATATTCGACTGGTGCAAGATACAGCTTAGGCTCAACTTGGAGCATATCGAGATTTTCTCAGCTCATGGCCGAGTGATACCTGTATCCGACTGGTGTAGGATAAAGATCTGGTCCAACTTGGGACATATCGTGGTTCATCCGAACGGTATCTGTACTCGTTTATTATGACGCACAGCTTTTCGAGCCTCATAGGGCATACCATTGGATTCGTGCCCATTTAGGCTCAACTTGTGATATATGATTCCGTAATGCGGTAACCACCTAGCGACCCAGCGTGGGGTATATCACAAGAAGTTATATTTTTATCCAAATTGGAGGATATCCACGTCCCGCTTAGCACGGGAAGTGGTTAAACATCCCATCGTGGGGAGCAACGTGTCCCCAGTATGACTTGGTCAAACCGCGACCGTCCCGATATGTCAGGACGCCCGTCTAGCAAATCATTATGAAGCATAGAGTAGGGCTAGGGGTTCCGCAATTTTTTTCCCGTCGTCTTGGCAAAAACCTGATTTCCCCCTTTAAGACTGAGCCGATGGTTCATTTTTCTCATCGCTTACTCCTGCCTCTTCTGCTTCCTTTGTCTCTCCGTCTTCTCCGCCGCTAGGGTTAACTGCTGTTGCGCTCGCATTTTTGTGCCGCCATTGATCTCTCCTTTGAAGATGTCTTCTCATCCTTCCAAGGTCTCCTCCTCGCAGCCTTTGCCCCAGGATTAGACAACGTCGATCACGACAGAGGAGAAACTGCAGTCTATGGTGAATGACGGGGTTCTCCCAGACTTGGCTTTGATCTCCGCTCGGCCGGCTGCAGGTGTATCCATCCCCACTCCTCGTCCTGAAGAAGTCGTGGTATTTGAGTCTTTCTTCCAGCGCGGGCTGGGTCTTCCGGCCTGCGCTTTCCTCCGCGGCCTTCTCTTCTTCTATGGCATCGAGTTGGTGAACTTGAATCCCAACTCTATTTTGCTAATCTCCATCTTTATTCACCTTTGCGAATCTTTCTTGGGCATCCGTCCTCATTTTGATCTTTTCCTCCATTTTTACCTTCTGAAGTCCTATCCCTCAAAAAGCGATCCCAAGGTAATTGGGGGAGCCGGATTCCAACTTCGGGGGGCTAAAGAAATCGTACTTTGCTATTCCTTTCAAGTCTTCGAATAAAGGCTGGCACCAGGAGTGATTTTATTGTGCCAATCCTGATCCAACTCTCCCTTCTTTCATCGGGCGCCGGCCGAAGGTGTCCCTCTCTTGGTCTTCTGTCGGTGATGCCTGCAACATGGATCAAGTGCAAGACCTCTCGGTGCTCATCAACAAATTAAAGGAAGGGGCCTCACAGGGGTTGGTCTGGCCCTTCACTTCGTTGCTCGCCGGATTCAGCCCCTGAAGGAGCGCGACCATCTGGGGTATCAGTTTGAGGGAAGGGATGATCCGACCCGGGAATTTCCCGACTTAATAACGAAAGAGCAGATTTTTGCTCGAGTAGGCGATTTTTTTATCTCGAGCGTCGAGATGCCCACCAGATGCCCCAAGGCCTTTACTGCATCGAATCCTCCTCTTGAGGTGAGGAAGTTTTGCTGATAGATTTTCATATCTGTCTCTTGAATGACTTCTAACTTTTAATATTCCTTTCCAGGATCGAGTGGCCTTCTTCAGCGACGCGCCTCTTCCAGAAATGCCCACTCGTATAGGCGATTCCCTGAAGCGGCCAGCGAGCTCTCCTACGGGAGATCCTGCCGCCAAGAAGGGGAAGAAGACGGTGGCCAAGGATCCTGCGAAGCTCCAGCGTCCGACTGGTGGTCCCAATATCCAGGAACCGTCAGCACGAGCCCCGGTGCCTTCGGCTCCCCTTTCCAGCGAGCCCGCAGCACGGCCGAGTCCAACTCCAAGGGACTCTGGCGATCGAGAGGAGCCCAGAGTGCCAGTCGGCGATGCCCCGAGTGGTCCCTCCGGGAGCGGCTCGGCCACTCGGAAGAAGCCCCCGATGAGGATGAAGAAGTCCGACAGGTTTGTTACTCTATCGGCTCTTATTTGACGCGTTTCGCCGGCTTGTTTATTGACAGATCTTCTCGTAGGAATCCTTCACTCGATGCACCTGTCGAGACACCGTCTAGGGCTCCTGAAGAGGCTTGGCCCACGAAGGTTCAAGTCTCGGTTGAGGGGGCCTCGCCCAGGGACACAGGAGCGCCCCCCGAGCCTCAGCCGCCTTCACCGACGCCTCGTGCTTCAGTATTAGGCTCTGCTACTCAGGAGCCCATCCCCCGTCCGTCCCCCGAGGTTGAAGAGATCTCCCGGGTTTCGCCAACTCATGCTCACCCCCAGCTCATAATGCAAGCTGCGTGGGTTGATGAGGAGGACGGCTTGAAGCTCCTAGACGACTCGGAGGAGGAGAGGGGGAGGAATGACTTTTATAGTCATGCCACTACTTGTGCACGCCTAGCCCGGGTAAAATTTTCTCTACTCTCGCCGTCTTCTTGCTTACGTCAGTCAGCATGTAGTCACCTTTTCCCTTGATGATTACAGAAATTAGGGGAGCTCTCCGAAAAGAAGTCCGAGTACCTCCAGAAGATGCTTCTGGAGGTTCGGACACGCCAGGAATATCTGGCCGAACTGGAGCAGATCAAGGCTGGACATGCAGCCGAGCTGCGAGCTCTTCGGTCAAAGGTCCAAGCGCTGCGGGCTGAGAAGGAGACTCTTCGGCAAGAGAAGATAGATGTCGTCGGCTCCCTTCGAGGTAAATATTTCCCGGACCATCTCATGCTTTTATTTAATCGTCTGATTTTTTGATCTTCTTATCTTCGTGTCAGCTCGGGACTCTGCTAATGTAAAGCTCCAGGGGCAACTTAAAGCTTCGGAGAAGGAGCTGGAAGGTACGGTCGGTAGCTTAGCCCTCCCATGTCTTCATTGCCTTCTTGGTACTTCTTAATACTCTGTCTTGCAGATTATAAATTCAAAACGCGGGCGCAATACGCCGTCTTTAACGAGAAGGTTGAAACCCTTGAGACGTCTTGCGCTAAGCTTCGTGAAACCTCCGAGCCGTTGTTGAGCTTGCTTCATCCCGGAGGCGAGAAGCCACTCGGCAGGGACCAGGTCATCTCTCGACTGGAGGAAGCTCCCGGGGCACTCAAGATACTCTTGTTGGAGACGGCGACCAATAGTGCTAGCCAGGCCTTGGCGAACACCAAGTCGCTCTATCCCCGAGTGGATCTTGAAGCCGTTAAGGAAGGCTACGCCTGCAATGTAGATGAAGATCGGGCCACCGAACTCTGGGAGGAAGTCAAGGATACCTCTTTGGCTGTTGTAGAAATTTTGGAGTTGTAAACGAAATATATGAAGATGTTTCTTTGTCCTTGCATTTTTTCTTAAATATGCTGCTTTGCCCGAGTGGTTTTGACATGTCGTGTCCGACTAGTCCAGCCCCCAGGCTCTGAGGCATGGTTCATGACGCATGTCTCGGAGTCTTAAATTTTGACGGGAGCAAAGCACTCAGGCACATAATTTTTCGATTACATCATACAAGAACAATTTTGAGAGTGAACATTTTTATTCATAAAGAAACAAATGAATTGCAAAGTTCAAGCGAAAAAACGACGTAGCTGTTCTATGTTCCAAGTGTTGCTGATTGTCGTGCCGTATTCGCGCTTGAGCTTATAAGCTCCAAGGCGTATCACATCATCGATGACGTAAGGGCCTTCCCAGCTTGGGGAGAGCTTATGCTCACATTTCTGATTCTTTCTAAGAACCAGATCTCCTTTAGAGAATGCGCGGCTCCTTACATTGCGACCGTGATAGCGACGTAAGCCCTGAAGATACTTCGCCGACTGAATTGTTGCAATGTCCCTGGCTTCTTCCAATCGGTCGAGGTCTTCTAGTCGGCTCTCTTCCGAAGCGGCTTCTTCATAGCTCCGAACCCGCGGGGATCTGAATTCTAACTCGGTGGGGAGGACCGCTTCTGAGCCATACACCAGGAAGAAAGGTGACTGCCCGGTTGCTTTGTTGGGGGTAGTTCGCACTCCCCAGAGTACCGAAGGCAATTCTTTGACCCACCGAGTGGCGTATGGTTTGAGAAGATCGAAAATCCTTGCCTTCAGGCCTTGTAAAACCATGCTGTTGGCTCGCTCAACCTGCCCATTACCGGGTGCGCTGCATCGCGCGGCGATTTTTATCTTTGAGTTCGCCGCACCAGTCTTGAAATATGCCACCTTTGAATTGGGTGCCATTATCCGTGATGATCCGGTTTGGTACGCCGAATCTAACCACGATTTCATGGAAGAATTCTTTGGCCTTTGCAGCCGTGATTGTGGCGACTGGCTTGGCCTCAATCCATTTAGTGAATTTATCGACGGCCACGAAGAGATGAGTATAGCCGCCTTGTGCCTTCTTCAGCCCCCAGACCACAAATGGCCAGGTGATCGAGATGGTTTGTAGTTCCTGTACCGGTTTATTCATCTGTCGCGTGAAAAACTGACATCCTTCGCATGTCCGGACGATGTCCTCCGCATCAGTGACGGTAGTCGGCCAGAAAAATCCCTGACGATAAGCTTTACCAACTAGGGTCGATGACGCCGAGTGATTCCCGCAGACTCCCGAGTGGATCTCCTTGAGGAGATCTCTTCCTTCTTGTACTGATATGCACTGTCGTAGTACACCAGAGGAGCTCTTGCGATAGAGTTCTTCCTTAACCACCACATAGCTCTTGCTTCGGCGCATTATTTGTTCGGCTTGCACGCGGTCTTCGGGTAGTTCGTCCTTCGTCAAATAGTCCAGATATGGAGCTGTCCAATCGGGAGTAATGACTAGGACTTCAGCTTCAACGTTCTTCTCCGCCGGGGCGTCCGACTTTGACTGAGCTCTAATCATGGGCTTATGAATTTCTTCGACGAATACTCCCACGGGCACCATAGACCGGCAGGATCCCATTTTTGCTAGCTCGTCGACCGCTTCATTGTCCCGGCGGAGCACATGGACGAGTTCCAGGCCGTCAAAGTTGCCTTCTAGCTTGCGTACCTCCTGGCAGTAGGCAGCCATGTTGTCTTCGATGCAGGACCATTCTTTTTGCACTTGATTGACCATGATCATTGAATCTCCGCAGACCGCCAACCGTCGGATACCGAGCGATATGGCGATACGGAGCCCATGGATGAGTGCCTCGTACTCGGCGGCGTTGTTTGTATTTGCAGGACGTACCTCAGTCGTTCTCCACTCGGCGATATGAGCACTATACCAGCCCCGCGCCGCTGAGCATGAGGGAACCATCGAAATACATTGTCCAATACTCGAGTTCCTTGACGACCGCCGGGTTTTGAAATTCCGTCCATTCGACCGTGAAGTCTGCGAGCGCTTGAGACTTGATGGCGGTGCGAGGCTTGAATAGGATATCAAAATCTCCAAGCTTGACTGCCCATTTTCCAATTCTCTCAATGGCCTCCTGGTTGTGAAGAATATCTCCTATTGGGAAGGAGGTGACCACCGAAACCGTATGTTCTTGGAAGTAGTGCTTGAGCTTGCGAGACGTAAGAAGTACGGCATATAATAATTTCTACACTTGTGGGTACCGCACCTTACATTCACTCAAGACCTCGCTGACAAAGTAGACCGGGTGTTGGATCTTCTGCACATGGCCCGGCTCCTCCCTTTCTACGATGATCGCAGCACTGACTACATGAGTCGTTGCTGCGATGTAGAGTAGCAGAGGTTCCTCCGGCATCGGTGACACCAAGACCGGGGGCGTCGTTAAGAAGGTCTTCAAATCTTCAAACGCTTGTTGTGCCTCTGGCGTCCACTGGAACTTATCCTGCTTCTTGAGGAGTTTAAAGAATGGCATACCTCGCATACCCAGTTGGGAAATAAACCTGCTGAGTGCGGCCATGCATCCTGTAAGCTTCTGAACGTCCTTCTGGCAAGTCGGCGGTTCCATATTTGATATGGCCCTGATCTTATCTGGGTTGGCCTCAATGCCTCATTGGGATACGATAAACTCGAGCAGTTTTCCCGAAGATACTCCGAAAACACACTTCTTGAGATTAAGCTTCATGCTGAAAGCCCTCAGACTTTTGAACTTTTCGGTCAGGTCGGCGATAAGGTCCTTCCTATCCCAAGTCTTTACCACGACATCGTCCACGTAAGCCTCCACATTGCGTCTGAGCTGGGCGTGAAAACACCGTTGTATCGCGCGTTGATATGTCGCACCAGCATTTTTCAACCCGAATGCCATCGTGGTATAGCAAAATGCCCCAAAGGGCGTGATGAACGAAGTCTTGATATGATCTTCCGCCTTTAGGCGAATCTGGTGGTACCCTGAGTAGGCATCAAGGAAACTCAGGATCTCGCACCCGGCGGTTGAATCAACCACTTGATCAATCCGAGGTAACCCGAAAGGATCCTTCGGACATGCCTTGTTGAGATCAGTATAGTCAACGCACATGCGCCAAGTTTTATTCTTCTTTTGAACTAGTACAGGGTTTACCAACCAATCGGGATGATACACTTCTTTGATAAAACCTGTAGCTAAAAGCTTGGTGATCTCCTGCTTGATGGCGTTCTGGCGGTCTGGAGCGAATCGCCAAAGCCTTTGCTTGATTGGCTTTGCCTTTTCGTCGACGTGTAGAGAATGCTAGATCACCTCCCTAGGAACACCCGACATGTCGGATAGTTTCCAGGCAAAGATGTCCCTGTTAGCCTGGACGAAGGTGGCGAGCGCGCCTTCCTATTTATCCTCGAGCCCTAACCCGATCAGGGTCATTTTGGACGAGTCGGATGGGTCGAGGATGATTCTCTTGGTTCCTTCGCCAGGCTTTATTCCTGACGTGGCCTGCTTCTTGGACGGGATGTCGCCTTCTTCCTGCAACGTGGCAGCCTCTGCTTAGACACTCTTCAGCTCGGTGGCTGCCTCCTGCAGCTCGACAAGTTCACAATTCTCTCGGTCGCATTCCAGAGATCGCTTGATGTCGCTGCGAACCGTGATGACGCTTCTGTGTCCTAGCATCTTCATCATCAAGTAGGTGTAGTGCGGGACGACCATGAATCTAGCCAGACCGGGCCTTACCAAGATAGCATGGTACGCTGTCTCGAAATCGGCCACCTCGAAACTTACATACTCGGTCCGGTAGTTGTCTTTGGTACAAAAAGTGATGGACAAAGAAATCTGCCCGAGTGGAAACGAAGACGCCCCAGGGATCACCCCATGGAACGGCTGAGTGCTCGGCCTTAGGTCGGAGCGGGGGATGTTCATATCGTCGAAGGTCTTGGCGAATAAGACGTTGAGTCCGCTCCCTCCATCGATCAATACCTTCTTGAGCTTTACATTGCGAACGATAGGGTCGAGCATTAGAGGGTACTTACCCGGATGTAGAACCCGGTTAGGGTGATCTGAGCGATCGAAGGTGATCGGGACCTCAGACCACTTCAGATATTGTGGGGTTGCCGGTTCCACCGCATTGATCTCCCGAGCGGTAAGCTTTTGCTTCCGCTTGGACTCGTATTCGGTGGAGCCCCCATATATGTAGTTCAGCTCCAGCTCGGGCTCTTAGTAGTCGTCCTCGTCTGGAAGGTTTTTCTTCTTGGTCTCTTCATCCTTCGCTGGAGCCGGCTGCTTGTTGCTTTCCCGCGCAAAACGCTTCAGGGTGAAGCAGTCCTTGGTGGCGTGCTTTCCCTTGGGGTGAAAAGGACAGATTGTATCCATAACAGAATTAAAATCGGGCCCCTCTGTAATATCCCAAAATTTGAATTTTGGAATGTTTGAATTCAAAAATAAATCATTTGCATTTTTCTTGAATTAATTCCAGCTTAATTTAAATTTTCTATTAAGGAAGGGATTTAATTTGACTAAACTATTCATCAAACTAAAGATTTTTAGTTTTGGTTGGGTTCATTGTGCTCCAAGGAATTTTTCTGTATTTTTGGGGATTTTTCTGAATTTATTTGCTATTTATTTGAATTTATTTGCACTTATTCGAATTCCTGGATTTTCTTAAATCGGAAAATGTTTTTAATTTTCAAAAAAGACCTTCGGGCCGAATTTTTTTCGCCAGCCCGCCACGCGACCCATTTCCCTAGCCCACCGCCTTGGCCCATTAGCTCACTCCCCGCGCCCAGCCAGCCCGCGCCGCGTCGTCCGTCCGATGCGCGAAGCATGTGCGGCTGAGATTGCGCCATGTCGCCCCGTCGCCGCCGTCCCGAACCCTAACCGCCTCCGGATTCCGCGCGCGTCGCCGCCGCCTCGACGTCCGGGTCGCGCACGCCTTCCAGGGCTATTTAAAGCCACCGTCGCACCCTTCCCGAGGTTCCCCTCGCGCCATCGCTTCTTTTGCCCCCACTCTTGCTGCCCGAGCTGCCGCCATCGTCAAGAACTCGCTCGCCGAAGTGCGCCGTCGAGACCGAGCTGTTCCGTCGCCTTGTTCTCCGTCATCGGACCTCCTCCGTCGCTGCTGCTTGTACGCCCAAACTTGTCGCTTCGTCGTCGTACGGATCCACCTTGTTCCGCACCCGATCCATCGCCGTTCCACCGTTTACCGCTACTTCTTCCTCGGCTCCGGTGAGTAGCGCCGCCCGCTTCGCCGTCGACCTCCAGTGACTGCGCCCCGCCGTCTGATCTCCTTTGGGTGTCCCTGATCGTGCCGCGTCGCCGCTGCCCACGCCCTCATTTTCCGCCGTTCGATCCAATCGCAGCCGCAGATGCGCGACGCGTGGCCTACCTCGTCAGCGTCTGCGTGGCCGCGCCGTCAGCCGCCACCTCAGCCCTGATGTTGACGCAAGCGCCGACGTCAACCGTGCACCGGGTGCACAGTGAACCGAACAAAGCCGTGGACCCAGTCCATCAAATTCTGGATGACGTCAGTGATTGCACAATAAATCAATTTTCCAATAGAAAAATAAATCAGGAAATTCGGATTTTCTGATTTTCAGCATTTTCTATGAATTTAATCTTTCGGAGGCCCGTTCTCTCTCATACGAACTCCGATTGAGGCGATTCAAGTTTCTAAATTTTTCTAAAATCAAGATCTATCTTCCAGAGCCATTTATTTTTAGTTTTGAGCTTTCTTGAGTATCTGTTTGGTAATTATTTGATTTTGTTGCTTTCTTTTCCGGTATACGCTAATTTTGAGGGAGCAAACGAAGACTTCGAAGACCAAGACTCAGCACTAGATCAGCAAGGCAAGTCGTAGCCCTTGACCATATTGATCATATGTTTACAAAAGTACTTTACTTTTATACAATTGCATGCTATTTGTGTATCAATGCTTACTTTATGGAAGTAGTTATTTACCTAGTTGACATTATGTCACCTTGATAGGGATACCATGTATCCATTGTTAAACCTAGGTTGGGACATTACTAGTTGGATACAATCATTATACCAACATTGGGTTACGTAGCTATGCTTAGACATGCTTAGTTGTACGAAGGGATTTCATGTCACATATTGAATAATGTTAATCTTGACTTAATGAGATATTGAATTGTGGCCGTTAGTCACTGTTGTAAAATTTGTTGTACCATGGCGGGGTTCGCCATTGGTCTTGGTTGAACGAATTGTTTTCCCTCGGGCAAGTGATCGTGCAGTAAAGGGGGTGCTTTTTATCACATTGGGATGTGGATGTCTTGGCTGAAACAACTTAAAAACTTAATCTTGTGCGCCATTGAACTGGGCCTAACCGTACTACCATAAGTCTGGTATGGGACAGACCTAGCTAATTAATTTGCAATATCTAGCCATGAGTACTGCCAATTGGTGGTGTGGGTTCCGGGATGGATGGGTAGATTCGCAAGGCGCAAGAGGGGGCCCTAAGGGGCGAAACCTTAGCGGGCAGTACCGAGTTTAGACAGTGCATTGTAAAGGCTTTGTCATGATATCTCTGCGACACACCAAAGGAAATGTGTTAGTAACGTTTGCACAAAGAGATGTTCATGTCTTGTGGGTAAAGTTGTACAACCTCTGCAGAGTGTAAAACTATTTGAATAACCGCGTTCGCGGTCATGGTCAAGCTCAGGAATTTCACGCAGGGTATAGAGTGTTTCATGAAATGTGGAATTGTTGGGATGTGAACGGGGAGTTCACTGTTGTTTTGGTTGTATACCATTGATCTACCAGTTATTCATTTATCTTTTCATAACTATGCTTTCAATCTATTTATTGTATTTCAATTCAAGTTATTGCTTTCTGCAAATGAACCATATGGCCATCCTTGTCAAGCCGTGCATGAAAATATTGCATCAATTCCCTACGGCTTGCTGAGTACTTTTTGTACTCACGGCTATACGCCTTTGTTGATCAGTTGCTGAGGAAGGATCAGGAAATGCTGAGTATCATGAGGAGGAATTCTATGAAGACTACGTGGATTAGGAATGCGTTCCCCAGACAATTGCCTGTGGCATGTCGAATGGCCCAAGTTATCTTTTCCGCTGCAATAGTTATTTGTTTCTTAAGCCCTTAAGGCATATTGGTGTAAACTTTGACCATAAGGTTGTTTGCTTTATTTAATAATAATTTGCTTCTTTTTAGTTAATTAGTTGTATGGAATGATATTTCATCTATGTTTCCACTGTGTGCACTAGCGTGATTCTGGACTAGTGCACTATACACAGAGGGTTTCGGATTTGCAAATCTGGGTCCTGACAGCCTCCCTCCGCATGGCTCGGGGCCGGTTGCGTTCTGTTACCGCAACTAGCTCCTCGCCTTTCCCCTTCTTGTCTTTGTGCTTGGAGGACTCGGCCTTGTAGCCTTTACTCTTCTGTTGTGGGCGATCTTCTTGGCGCTCGGCCAGGGCGTCTGAGGCTGTGGCGTAGCGATCAGCCAATGCAAACATCTCCTTCACGGAGACCGGGGGTTTCCTGGACATTTTCTTAATCAAGTCAGGATCACTTACCCCTTTCTGGAAGGCCGCCACCACCACTGCATCAGATACATCCCTGATGGTGTTCTTCTTCTGCATGAAATGGCAGATGAAATCTCTCAGCGTCTCGTCCTTCTTCTGGTGAAGCTGGTATAGATCCCACGGGGTGCCAGGTCTTTCGTAGGTTCCCTGGAAGTTCGCGATAAATTGATCGCAAAGATCGCTCCAGGAGTCCACTGAGTTCGCAGGAAGTCCCGTGAGCCATGGTTGAGTCGAGGGGGTGAGATTGACTGGCAGATAATTCGCCATGACATTTCGATTGCCCGGCGCTTTAAGCGCCGGGCATAGACCTGCAGCCAAGCTTCTGGATCTCGCTCCCCGTCAAACTTAACGATGCCCTTAGGGTTGAAACCTTCGGGCCATACCACTCGGCGCAGCCGAGGAGTGAATGCTCGGATCCCGTCAATGGATCCCTCATCATTATGAGGGGGAGAACGGCGTGGCGAGCCTCTGGCTCGGCGATTGTCTTCAACGCGTCGGGGTGGAGTTCGGCGCGGTGAGTCTATGACTCGACGATCGTCGTCGTTCCGACCCGGCGATGATGATCTCTATGGCCGTCGTAATCGTCGTACCTTCGATCACTTCGTCGATTGTGGCCGGTGCCGAAGCGCTCGTAGTCATCGTGGCGCCCGCGTCGTTCTTCCTCGTCCCGCTCTTGCCGTCTGGCGGTGATGTCTTGGCGGAGGTCGCGGTTGAGAATTCGGCGAGCGTCTCCGACTGGTGGTGTGAGGCACCGACTGCCTGAATTCCAACTGGTTGCAGTCCGACTGCTAGCGACACGAGTGGCCGCGTGGGAGCGTGAGTGCACTCCCCCTACCGGCTTCTCCTGATTCTGCTGAATCGCTGCCGCCGTCACCATGGCCTTGATCTGGGCCACGATCGGGGCTACCGGGCTGTCAGACGCAATCATTGGATCCAGTGTATCAAGAAGCGTCTTGGAGGCGACGACGTTCTACAACGGTGTATGGAAGACAGCTTGGTCTCCCAACCTGGACTGCAGGATGTCCTCGCGAACATGGCGGCCGCGCGATCGAAGTGATCGCGTCTGTACCTCCTTTCCCTTACGGAGTAGGCGATCTTCCTCCATAGCCTCTTGAACCTCTTGCTGGTATTGGAGATCGGTCTTCTGTTCCTCTATCGCGAAGATGCCACGTAGATCGCAGAAAATTCCTGTGACGCCAACTGGTTTACTAGCCGAGTCAGAGCGACATACCTGAGACAAATCAGCCTGACCACTGCCAGATTGGATCTGGTTTAGGTCTAGGCGAACGAGTCCTCCGCGTCATCTGCGATGAAGTCCACGCTTCCGAAGCGGAAAGCCTAGCCGGAGATGAAGGTGGCAGTGATTTTGCCAATCGCTACCATCGAGTCTGTAGGAAAAGATTTTAGCGCTGCCCCTACCTGGCGCGCCAACTGTCGACTTTTGTAGTCGGCAATAAATTTATGGGGTAGGCGCTAGATCTCAAACTCGAAGGTCACACAAGACAAGGGTTTAGACATGTTCAGGCTCTCACGGAGGAGATAATACCCTAATCCTGTGTGCTGGGATTATATGGATCTCTTGGATCTAAGATTGCTCAAAGCGCAATGTGCTCTGGGCGAAAGGCAATGTGTGTGTGTTGAGGCGATTGCTCGATACCTATGTTGTTGCCAGCCCTCTCCCTTATATAGCGGGGGTGGGGTGGCTTACAGAGTCCCGATCGGTTTAGAGATTCCGATCGGTTACTAGATTCTAGTCGGTTACAGGATAGAGTTTACATCTTTATCTACACTATTAACGACTCAGATTACAACCGTATCTTTTATATCTAAATACGTATTCAACTATCTATAAGATGTGCCCCCTTCCATACGGCAGCAAGGCTTGGTGCGGGGTTCATCCTTTGGGCCTATCGTCTCCTTAAGTGACGCGGGGCCTGTCATGAAGGTACCTGGTTCCATATATTCCACACTCCCCCACAACGGCCTCCCCGTCGATGACCTCGCTCCCCCTCAGTGAGCAAGCACATTCACCCTTCTTTGGAAATCCATATATATGATGTGCATTGAGTGATATACATGTATATGAATATGATGTGCATTGAGTGAAATCCATATATATGATGTGCATTGAGTGAAATCCATATATATGATGTGCATTGAGTGAAATCCATATATATGATGTGCATTGAGTTATATCAATATATATGAAGCACTACTCACAGGAGGCATATTGCTTGAGATGGTTTTATGCCCAAGAACACTTAAAGAGCCATTAATTGGCTTTTATGAGTTCATTTTATTTTTGTGATTGACCTGTCCTGCTTTGCTCATTGCTGGAGACCAAGAAGGCTTGCATTGGACCGGGAGGAGTAGCTACCGTCTTTGTGGCTGATCCATGAGCTACCAGAATTTGTTTGGAAACTTGGATTAGCTTTGCGTTATTTTTATCAAAGTTGTTTCATGAAAAGCTTTATGTTGTGTTCGAAGGGTTGTTTGTATGATCACCTTAGGTTCATCCAAAGATTGATTCAAACGCAAACGTTTTCTAGTGCTTCACTAAGGTATATTTTTTGGCTGGAAGGACCATCTAACATTGAGTTTAATGCTTGAGGCAGAGGCTACTCAGTTAAACTAGGCCTTGTTTTTTATTCATTGCGTGTTCTTTGTCTCTTCTGTAAAAGAGTTGTCCTCGGTATAGTGTTAGCTCAATTTGAATGTGAGACTATGTCGACATAGAACAATCTGTTGTGAAGTACATATACAAGTACATGTTGTGTGAAGTATTATACTTATGCATTTACTTTCTATAAAAAAGAACTATGTGCATAAGTCAAGTAGCACTTATGATGAGCATTAGTCATCATGTTATATAAGCATGCTCTCTTTATTCCTCTATGTGTCTAATCTAAATTAATTAAAATTTGATTTGGTAAAATAGACGACATGGAAAAGCTGTTAGAAGCTAAACAAAAACTTGAGGTCGAGATCGAACAACTGAAGGGCAAGTCTGAGTTAACAGATAAGATTTATGAGATGAAACAAGAACTGAAAAACAGAGATGAAAAATTGCAAGTTATTGAATCTCTTAACACGACACTTATCATTAAGGATCGCAGGGCGAATGCAAAGCTAAAAGAAGCCAAAGCTGAGCTTATAGAGGTAATATAAAGGTTTGTAGTATTTAATTCAACGTGGTTACTAATAATATAACAACACACCCTTTTCACAACAACATGGTCACTTTTGTAGGGATTAAGAGATATGACTAGAGATCATTCAGTTATTGGTGTCAAATAAATCAGCACTGTACTAGAGTTGTGGAACTTTAGAGAGAACTGAGAAGCCTCTGTTGCAGAATCTATGGCACATATGAAGGCAAACATGAAAAACTATGTAATAATGTGGTTTCTCAATGTACGCTTGTTGATATTCTTGGTATATATCATATTTTGTTAATGTATTGTCACCTGAACTATGAAATATTTCATTATCATATTCGCGGTAAGGTCTTCTTTTCTTGAACTATGAAATAATGTTTTTTCCCTACCTCTCTTGACATAACTTCCATGATTAGTATATGTTGTTCAGAATTTTATTCTAAAAGACTGAGATGGCTATCAAAGGGGGGTGGATGATCCCAAATTAAAATATATCCCCTAAGGAAGATCACAAATGCAGATTTTCACCCAAGGAAACCAAGCCAAAACCCATAAATATCAAATGGAAGCGAAAGGGTCAATTTTCACAAAAATCAGCCTGAGGTCGGTGCTACCGCACTCTAGGGCCGGTACTACCGGGGGTACTGTAGCTACAGTATAATCAGGCATATGAACAGCATTTTCAGCACGGGTTCAAAAGGAAAATTGATGAATCTTTTGATCCTTTGATCCAAACTCAATGAAACTTGGTAGATAAGGTCCTCGGGATGTCAGGAACTTATTCCAACCTTCAATCCAAGGGATTGACGTCAAAATTCCGACCTTTTTGCCCGGGAAGGAAGAACGCACCAAGTTTCGACAAAAATCGAAAGAACTTCGATCCAGGCTTACTCGTGGGGTTTTGATGATCAAAGTGATCTTGAATGATTTCCCACACGTTCCAGCAAGCAAGGGAACACAAAGAAACTTAAGGATACGTAATCTACAAAAACAAGCATTCAAGAACGCAAAAGATCAACTTCTTGCAAAAAGAACGCATGGATAGCCTAGATGATTGAAACAGGATTTCAAGAAAGATTAAATCATAAACCTCAACAAAAGATTCGTAAGCAATTAGAAGGAGGGGAGGCAAATCCAAATTGCATAAATGTAAATTGCAAGAAAGTAAATGCGGAATTTAAATTGCGTAATTTAAATGCGTAATGTAAATATGTAAAGGAAATGAAACATGAACATAAATGAAGAACATTTCATTTCTAGAAGGAGAGGTTACAAATCCTCACATTCATGTGGGCAAAGCTCAAAGGAGCATCAAAAACCTCAAAACCTTCAAGAGGAGAAGGCTACCCCTTCACCCCTATTTATACAACTCTTGGGCCACCTACCACCCTTGGATGAGCCTCTAAACCATAGAGCATCCATCAAGGGCTAGGATTAACCCACTCAACCAGCCATGCAAGGGCTAACCCAAAAGCCACCATAACATGGGTTTTCTTACACGGATCTCAAAGCAAGCTACACATGTCCACTACTCTATCTTCCAGAACTGCAACCCAACAGCTCTCCTTGATCCAAGTAGTGATAAGCTAGCTTCTCCACTGATTTCTTTTCTCTTGGGACTACACCGACTTCATCTCCGATCATTTTCCGACGAACATCCGGCCAACTTGAACCTCTGGCCATCCCATGCCTAGTTCCAGTCTCCCTTCGCCTCACCATGATCACCAAATGAAGTCCTACATCCATAAAGACAAGAAAACCCTCTTGGTTCCACCATGAACCCAACGTATCAATTTGATCACGAATTGGTGTTAGAACAGACTAAAACGGACCAAAAAACTTCAACCAAATGCAAACATCCTGATTTCAATACAGCAGTAATCTTCTCAATTTTTTTATGATTTTTTATGTTGCTCAGATGAAAAACTTGTCAACATGAAAAAGTTGCGTTTCGAAAATTCTCTACAACTTTCATGTAGAACACATAATTTTTTTAGCACGGGAAGACCTTCAAAAAGGCATATTACTGCACGCTGTCAAAACTGGTCCACCGCAAACGTGAAATCTTTGTTAATCTTCCTGATTTTCTATGATTTTTTCTGTTGCTCAAATGAAAAACTTGTTAATAGGAAAAAGATGAGTCTGCAATTCTCTACAACTTTCATGTAGATCAAATAATTTTTTGAGCAAGGGAAGACCTTTAAAACGCTAATTACTATCGGCTGTCAAAACCGGTCCGGCGTAAACGTGAAACTCACTATGACTTGGCCCCGCGCGAAAAAATAAGTCCGGCGCAAATAGGAAACTCTTTGTTTCCATCTTTCCTTGGTCCGGCGCAAATGAGAAACTCTCTGTTTCTCATTTCCCTTGGTCCGGCGCAAATGGGAAACTCTCTATTTATCATTTCCCTTGGTCTGGCGCAAACGTGAAGTCTATCCTAACTCGGCCCGGCGCAAAAGCAAATCATTTCTACCCCGGTCCGGCGCAAATGCAACATTTGGTCCAGCGCAAACATGAAACCGATTAAACTTGGTCTGGCGTAACCTATCATGCCGGCACAAAAATACTTCCAACTTGAAATCCATTTTAAATCCAAACTCAAATCTAAGCTATCCTAGATCACATAAAGTCAAATACTCATCACAAACATGGATGGACCTCCACATGGTCCTTTAATCTCCCCCTTGATGAGTATATTAACAAACCACACAAAATGAATAAATTTGAGTTTGAATAAAAGAAGAAGAAAGCAATTTGATTGCAAAACCACACATGGTCGAGAGAGAATAGACTGAGGACATGACCAAGTTGGTAAGACATATTTTAGAGCTAAATCAAGGAGAGAGCAAGTTTTCTACAAAAAGCTCTAAAATCCAATCATAGTGCCAAATGTGATTATGTGATTATGATCCATAAGAATTAGCAAAATTTTAAGATCATAAGAACCAAATAAGCTTTCATACTTTTAATGATGCCTTTTCTACGTTTTCTCCCCCTTTTGTCAATATAGGCATCAAAATGGAATTTTCTCCCCCCTTTTTTATGTATGAATGAAATGCAACCTAAGAGAGCTTTGAAGATTATCCAAATGATCATTTCCCTTGGTCTGACGCAAATGGAAAACTCTCTGTTTCTCATTTCCCTTGGTCCGGCGCAAACGTGAAGTCTATTCTAACTCGGTCCGACGCAAAAGTAAATCATTTCTACCCCGGTCCGGCGCAAATGCAACTCATGCAACATTTGGTCCGAAGCAAACATGAAACCGATTAAACTTGGTCTGGCGTAACCTATCATGCCGGCACAAAAATACTTCCAACTTGAAATCCATTTTAAATCCAAACTCAAATCTAAGCTATCCTATGTCACATAAAGTCAAATACTCATCACAAACATGGATGGGCCTCCACATGGTCCTTTAATCTCCCCCTTGATGAGTATATTAACAAACCACACAAAATGCATAAATTTGAGTTTGAATAAAAGAAGAAGAAAGCAATTTGATTGCAAAACAACACATGGTCCAGGGAGAATGGACTGAGGACATGACCAAGTTGGTAAGACACATTTTAGAGCTAAATCAAGGAGAGAGCAAGTTTTCCACAAAAAGCTCTAAAATCCAATTGTAAGTGCCAAATGTGATTATGTGATTATGATCCATAAGAATTAGCAAAATTTTAAGATCATAAGAACCAAATAAGCTATCATATTTTTAATGATGCCTTTTCAACGTTTTCTCCCCCTTTTGTCAATATAGGCATCAAAATGGAATTTTCTCCCCCCTTTTTTATGTATGCATGAAATGCAACCTAAGGGAGCTTTGAAGATTATCCAAATGATCATTTCCCTTGGTCCGGCGCAAATGGGAAACTCTCTGTTTCTCATTTCCCTTGGTCCGGCGCAAACGTGAAGTCTATTCTAACTCGGTCCGGCGCAAAAGCAAATCATTTCTACCCCGGTCCGGCGCAAATGCAACTCATGCAACATTTGGTCCAACGCAAACATGAAACCGATTAAACTTGGTCTGGCGTAACCTATCATGCCAGCTCAAAAATACTTCCAACTTGGAATCCATTTTAAATCCAAACTCAAATCTAAGCTATCCTAGATCACATAAAGTCAAATACTCATCACAAACATGGATGGATCTCCACATGGTCCTTCATGTTCTTTTTAGATATTTCTGCAACGACATTTACAAGACACAACGAGTTATATATTTTGCAATTGAATATCAAAACATCCTAGATGCATTGAGGCAACAGCTTGTCTGATGAGGAGGGTCTTAAAATATGAACATTTATAACACTTTCATCACCTTTCTTATTCTAATGTTGATGGATTCCAAGGCAAAATCCAATTCCATCAACAGTTCGTCCTGAAATTTGTCATGCTCTGATTTATCTTCTACTTCATCCTCATCCCCGAATGAGAATACCATATGCGGCCTATTTTCACTCTGGTCTTGTATATGAATAGGATCACAATGAAAATAGGCTACCTATGGTATTCTCATTCGGGATGAGGACGAAGTGGAAGATAAATCAGAGCATGCCAAGTTTCAGGATGAACTATTGATGGAATTGGATTTTGCCTTGGAATACATCAACATTAGAATAAGAAAGGTGATGAAAGTGCTACAAATGTTCATATTTTAAGACCTCCTCATCAGATAAGCTGTTGCCTCCATGCATCTAGGATGTTTTGCTATTTAATTGCAAAATCTATAACTGGTTGTGCCTTGTAAATGTCGGTGTAGAAATATCTAAGAAAAATAAAATTTCGAACAACATATACTAATCATGGAAGTTCTGCCAAGAGAGTTAGGGGAAAAAACATATCACAAACGATTCTATTTAAAAACCGTCTGTGATAATATCAATCACATATGGTTCTAATTAAAAACCGTCTGTGATATCTAATATCATAGATGGTTCTAGTTGAAAACCGTATGTGATATGTCTTTTCGCAGTTGGTTTTGAAACCGTCTGTGATATGTGTCATGTTATCACTGACACATAATTACAGACGACTCAAAAAACCATCTGTTATGATGTTTTCTAACTGTCTGTAATAGTTTTTTGTGTAGTAGTGTACCTGTCTAACTTGCTCTTACAAAATTCCGTTTGCAAATTACTACTTGATTTACAAGTTCAGTTTTGCTTTACACAAGGTAATCGTAGAAGCCTCCTTTGACATAGCCTGTATTTACTGCACCTTTGCGATACACCTTAAGTCTTTACCTTGCTTAATTTGTTGGTTTAGATGGAGAAGAAAGCGAGGCCTAGAAGATACATATTTCGCCACAAGATATAGGAAATTTGATGATGCGACTTTCTAGGGATTATACCTTGTCAGTTGCCTGAGGGTTGGATGGGCACAATACAAAACTTTTGTTTCTTTATGCTGCAATGCACTCTGCTTTGTAAGACCTTATTATGTAAATTACAATTATCATATGTAATACTGAGTATGGATGTGTTATCAATTGTTGTAAATGTGCATACTAGCCACTGATCGTAGGACTAGTACTGTATGCACATAGATCATCCTTCTTAATACTCTGTACCAAAAAGGATGATCGTTACAGATCAACATAGTCAAAAGGGGTGCTTGCCTTACTCGTTGAATTCTTAGTTTGAGTCGAAGTCCATGGTCGAAGTTACTGGAACGTTAGTGTTTATACACAATTCAGCACAAAACAACAATAAGAGGCAAAATAAGTCAATAACAACAAATTTAAAATATATTTTTATAAGAATTTATATAAAGTGGGTTCACAATTTTTAGGGTTTATTTATATAAGTTATGATTATTCAAATTTTAAATTAGGACGAGGATCATTCTAGTTAAGCAATATATGCAACTAGTATTCAATTTCAAATATTTTTACAGAGACCGGGGCTCTAGTTTTAAGTAAATTTTTGGAGCTAGTTTCACAAAGTTTTGAACTCATTTGCAAAAGTTATTCATATTTGAACAATGTATGTATTGAATAATAACTATGTGTGGTGTTCAATTCAATCTATGTCTAAATTCAAATATTTTTACAGAAATGGAGTGCTTATGATCTTAGAAGAATTTAAAATTTTGTTTCATCAAATTTGGAGTTAGTTTTGTAAAAATTCCTAATATTGCATATTCTAGGTTTCATTCAAATTATAGAACAAAGGTCAGAAATTTAATATTTTTGCGTATCTGCAAATTCATCATAGACTAAAACAATGTTTTCCAGTGTTTCCATGAAAATATATCACATACGCCCAAAAGCCCCCATTTATTCTTAATCCGGAAAATATCAACTTAACTCCAAAAATTGAAAAATCATAGATTTCAAATAAAGAATTTGAAATTCAAATAACCTCTAAATAATCACGACAAATACTTCTAAAATTCATAAAATTAGAAAATTCTATTAAAAATCCATAATGATACAATAAAATTCTCAAAATTCTAAATGGCGTTCTAAATTAATTTTAGAAAAAATTAAAAAATTAATGTTGCAAGAGAAGTGGAGTAGGGAGAGAGTTTTTTAAACAATTTTGTGCCAATAGCAAATTAGACATTTACATACCCCCCCTCGGTTGGTGCGATAATATTATTTTAATGGCACGGGGTGTTTTGGGAAATGACCAAAAATTTATAGTGTCTTCTAGTCCAACCATGATTTTAGAGTATCCCAAACTCACGGGATAATAAAGTTAACATTTTACAATGTTTTATAGTTAATGTTGCCATTTAAATACGATCGGATCAGTTGAGAAATTATGCACCCCAGCATACTAGCTACTAGCTAGTAGTCCTCTCTCCACTCCAGTGCGCTGTTCGTGCATCCATCTATCATGCGCCCATGTGTCCATATGGATATTGTCATATTGGTCATGCGCTACGTGGGTGAGTGAATACATTGCCGATCCATGTGCGTGCTCGGCCACGTAAAAGGCCTTTACTTGCTTTTTCACCTCACTCGTGGCACTAATGTTGTCATGTCACAAAAGTAATGTAGTCCACCAACCCCACTAGCTGATCATCAGTTCAAGTGGCATGCATGATCGATAGATAGTGCTCCTCAGCTGCAGCTTAATTAGCTGGTTAGATAAATTAGTCCATATATCTACCATTCTGTACATATTGGATCGATCGATGGATCGACCAAATTATTTAATATCTTGATCAGAGTCAGTGACCGGATGGCATATATGCACTTGATGCCACACTCGGCCGGCCTAGTCTTCAATGCATGCAATGATGCAATCCACATGCATGGTGTCCTTTTTGATTGCCTGTGTCTCATCCCTTGTAGTGCAAGCTAAGCATAACTAGCAACGCAAGCAAGGGATAGCAACAACTGAATCAACATACTTGACCAGATATATATAGATCAATCTTATGTATTGCTTTTTGCTTAATTTAAAGCTACCTTAATATCAATTGATTTAAGCCTTCGATACAAACATAGTAGTTATGCCATGATTGAGACTGCATTTTGAAAATTTTATATGATGGTAGATTTCTTTCTGAACTATATTCTCGAAGTTCTTCTTTCCCAGACTCAGGTTGATATGACGCTCAAATCACACAGTATGATTTGCATCCTTATAACTCTGTAGAATATATGAATGACTCTTTAAGACGGCTTAAGTTGAATGAGTGTCCATTAGATGGATGGCATGACCCGATCTATCGACTCTGACAGCCAATTGTAGTAGTAGTAGTAATAGTACACCTACATATATTCGTCCACATACAACGTACTACTCCCATAGTGCACATGAATATTGCGAATTCAGTGCTTGCAGGTTGGTACGATCGGGTGTACCGGCGGATGAAATAACATATAAAACACTTGGAATCCACTATATTGCTAGATGTAGTGTATATGTCATGAAGTTATTGCAGCGGACATCCAATACGATAAGTGCGCGGTCGGTTTGTACACATGGATGCATGTAGCTAGGCCACAAAAGAAGATAATGCTTCAAGTCTTCCCTAAGTAGTGGATCCATCGAGCAAGTATATACGTACCACATATATGGAGCCCCATTTAATTATTTATTGTCACTGTCATCAGACGATCGCCCATATACAGGCAGCTACCTCGTTGCATACCGTCTCAGGAGGTTAGCTATAGCTGCCTTGCTTCCAGCGCTTATATAATGGCTGCAGCTGCCGCCGCAGGCCTTCTCCTAATTAAGCCTCAAGTACACCAAGATCAGGATGATCAATCTTGTGCAGCTGCCGCTCGTCCTCCTTATGATATTGACTTGGCCTGCAGCTGATTGGGCCGCCGCGAGCCCCCCACCGGACCCCGTGCAGTGCTCGTCCGGTGGTGGCACAGCTGACTGCACCGTGTCGAGCGCGTACGGCGTGTTCCCGGACCGCTCGACGTGCCGCGCGGCCGCCGTAGTCTACCCTTCGTCCGAAGTGGAGCTGGTGCGCGCGGTGGCCAACGCCACGGCCTCCAAGACAAAGATGAAGGTGGCCACCAGGTACTCCCACAGCATCCCGCAGCTGGCCTGCCCTGGTGGCGGCGACGGCCAGGGCCTCGTCATCAGCACCAGGTGGCTCAACCGCGTCGTGGCCGTCGATGCCGCCAGGATGGAGATGACGGTGGAGAGCGGCATCACTCTACGGGAGCTCATCGCAGAGGCGGCCAAGGCCGGGCTTGCGCTGCCCTACGCGCCCTATTGGTGGGGGCTCACCGTGGGCGGTATGCTCGGCACGGGCGCGCATGGCAGCTCGCTCTGGGGTAAAGGTAGCGCCGTTCACGAGTACGTCGTCGGGATGCGCCTCGTCACGCCCGCTCCCGCCACCGAGGGGTACGCCAAGGTGCGGTTGCTCACGGCTGCCGACCCGGAGATGGACGCCGCGAAGGTCTCCCTTGGCGTCCTAGGCGTCATCTCTCAGGTAAGGTATATTAGTCGACACTACGTACATCTACATCAGCTAGCTGCATTTAATTCATTATTGATTAATCCTACATGTCTAACTAGCCACGCATATGTGAATAAATCGAGGCATTGTTTTAGTCTTTCCGACATGCACTACGTCTTTTTTTATATAGTGCAGCTAGCCAACCTTTTAAAATTTTCACCACTAATATATGTAAAAGAATTCGAATTTATCATGTGGCAGTGTTATTACTATTTGTGTCATCAAAAAAACTTTCATCTCATTATATTCTTAATGATTTTTGCTAACAAGTAATTAGAAAAAAAGGTCAAATATGTGGGTCGAAGACCACGATTGATGTTCAAATCAACAAGTAAAATAGAATCGAGTACGTGCTCTATCCTTCGGTACTACAAAATATTTTTTATGAGTCTATTAATGTGGTAAAATCTAAGTATTTCTCCTCACAATAAAAAATCTAAGTATTTCTAACTTACGTTCTTCCCTGTGAGCATACCCTAAAGCAATACCTACTGTGGTAAAATCTAAGTATTTGTCCTCACAATAAAATATCTTAGTATTTCTGACTTATATATGCTTCCCCTGTGAGCATACCCTAGAGCAATTACTTTTTGATAAGGGCGTATCTAGAGCATCCCAACTTATAGTGCATCCCCTTTCATACTCTTTGAAACACAGTGAGATCGCGCGCGCAAATGGTCATGAAAAATTGCATAAAAAATATTTTGGTAAGTCATGTTGCAATCAAGCAACCGGTAAAAATTCAACTGAAAGGGCGCCGTATATTAGGAGAAACAAATAAGTAAAATCTTGTGGAATAGTTGCTTTATCTTTTTTTCTCTTTTTTTCGGGTTTCATTTTCAGGAGGACTTTTCCCCGTTTTTTCATTTCTCCGTCGTAGATGAAATTTAATTTGATAACTGCTACTCAGTACGTATCATCGTATGAATGAAATGAGCACACAAATATACTACACTGTGGCAGGGGTACATAGTTAAACTAGGGGCTAATTAAATGGTGGATTTTCTAAAAATATTTAGTTCAAAAAAATTATTGTGAGTAGATTTTTCGAGAAGTTTCTACTTTATCTTTTTTGTGTTTTGCAAAAGATCAAGAAAATCTAGTAAGCCAATCATTTTTTGAGTTCAGAGAAAACATTTTTGTCGTACAAGTTTTATTCATTCTAATGAAATAAGATTTGTTGACGGTTAGAGACCAATGCAAATCCATCGTTTTTTTAAAAAAAAGACTCCCTTCCTGTCTGAACTTGATATCCCAACGACTTCACACCAGTTGCACTAACTACAAGCGGAAAATCCAATGTACACCTTAAAAAGTCATCCAGCCCTATTCAACAATAAATTCATTGCCTTAGGGATGTTTGTTTTAGCTTTTGATTTAACAAAACCAAACAGTCCGATTCTATAATCGGATTTTCACAATTCAGTCTACCCATATACAGTAGAATACACAATCCACTTCATATGTGCTTTCGGATTCTAGCTTTTAAAAAATCAACTTCTCTACAACCATGATCCAGAATCAGTTTTTAGAGAATCCAAAACTAAAACAAAAATGCCCTTACTTAGTAGCATGAGGACGAGTGTTCCATGCACTTTATTGTCTACTAGTTCTCCTTAAAAGAACCGGCGAATTAGTTGCATGTCGATACTATATGTATGTGATGTGCGTTTGTACTAAGTTTTGACAAAGATCTGATTTACACTTGACAACCGTATTTAGTAGCAAATTAGTGTTATCCGATAGCATATAATGATGTTTAACAATGTATCAGTGGAATACGAAGGAAGCATCTAGTGCATGCTATCCCATTGCAACGGGATAGCTCCGTCAGCCTTCGATGCCACCGTTTCCCTCTTCTCCGTTTTAACCTTCCCCTCCATCTCTCTTCTCTTCGCACCTGTCGTTCTTCTTACCTTTTTCTACGGTGCTAACTACAGCTCTATGCTCCTCATCTGCCTCCTCATACCCTTCCTCCCCTATCGACTACTGGTAGCTACCTTACTATCTCACCGCACCACCGTCTCTCGCTCTCCCAACCTAATATTCACCACACCGTTGCTTAATTTGTTGTGCCGTCCTCCGCAGCCGCTGTCCACCACCTACCACACTCTATTGCCGCCCATTACTAAATCACCGTCTTCCAACCGCTCTCTCTACATCCCAGGGTCAAGGGGAATCTGTTGGGAGTAGCCATGGCCGTGGCGGCACTTGGACAGTACGACCGTTCGCCGCCGTCACAGCACCTTCTTATTCGTCATCGCCATTCTATCGTGGCGGAATGTTTTTGTTCCTAGCTTGTGCAGAGTAATCGCAAAAACAAATACAAGGACTCTCGTCTCGTGCTGTGGGCCCCACTGTCAGTCGATGTCGATGCGAGGCCGATGGGTTATATGTATTTATGGTCGCGCGCTACGGTGCGCTATGCGAAATTTGGGCACGCGACGTTGCGCCCTGTGAAATTTAGTCCGATCGATATTTCTAAAAAAAATTGCGGAATTTCGGTTTTCTCGCTGCGTGAAATTTGGTCTGACGAATATTTATAGAAAAAATTGCGTAACTTCGGTTTTCTTTTTTTTAAAAAAAAATAGGATGTTATGAGCCGTCGGTAAATTTATAGACTGCCAGGAGGCATCGGCGATTCTGTGGTTTTTTTTGTTTTTGAGAAAACCGCGGAGGGACCTAAACGAATTTTTTTGACATGATTTTTTTGTTTTATTTAAAAAAATGAGCTGCTAGGAGCCGTCGACGAATCTATGGATCGCTATAAGCCGTTAGCGAATCTGTGGGGTTTTTTTGAGAAAACCACGGAGGGACCTAAATGCAATCGATTTTTTTGCGTAAATTCGATAAAATGGGTTGCTTTAATTTCATTTTTAAAAAAAAACAATAGACTGCTAGGAGCCGACGATGAATATGTGGATCGCTATAAACCGTCTGTGAATCTATAGTTTTTTTTAGAAAATCATGGAAGTACCTAAACGGGACCGATTTTTTTTTTGCGTAATTTCGGTAAATGGGTTGCTATGAGCATTCATCAAATCTGTAGATCGCTATAAGCCGTCGGCGAATCTGTTAGATTTTGTTTTTAGAAAACCGTGGAGGGAGCTAAATGCACCTAAACGCAATTGATTTTTTGATGTAATTTTGGTTTTCTTTTTTTTCTAAAAAAAACGTATTGCTAGGAGCCGTCGGTGAATTTGTGGATTGCTATAAACCGTCGGTAAATTCATGGGATTTGTTTTTGAGAAAACTGTGGAGGGACCTAAACGCAATTTCATTTTTCTCCGGGGCTAGTCTGCTAAAAGCCGATTTCTTAGGGCCTAAACGTAATTTTCGTTTTTTGGATCCATTTCATTAAAAACCGTCATGAGGATCTGTACCTAAACCATGAAGGGACTTAAACGTAATTTCAGAATTTTTTGGGTTTATTTTGCAAAAAACAGACCAGAGGACCTAAACATAATTTCGTATTTTTCGAAAGACCTCGCCGCGAAGGAGGTGACATGGCACCTCTGGTTGGGCTTCATATCCATGCGGCATATGATATACTAGGTAGAGTCTCACGCGATGCCACGCCGAGCGAAATTTCGTTTAGGGTTCTTTTTGGAAAAACAAGGTAGGAGGATCTAAACGCAATTTCTAATTTTCGGGGTTTTTCAAAAAATATGTTGGGTAAGAGTAGTAGGCGAATTTACGTAACCACATGTCCTTAGGATCCACTCGCAATATGCAAAACCACATGTCCTTTCTACACAAAAAAATCGGTGGAATCTAAATGTAATATCAATTTTCTTGAGGGGTTTTTAAAAAAATTGGCTGGTTAGGAGCCGTCGGCGAATTTGCGTAACCACGAGTCATTTTAAAAAAAAACAGCGCAATTTTGGTTTTCTCAAGGGTTTTTTTTTAAATATGCTGGGTAGGAGTCGTAGGCGAATTTGCGTAAACACAGGTCCTAAGGATCCGTTCGCAAATATGCGGAACCACTTAATTTCAATTTTCTTGAGGGGTTTTTGTAAAAAAAATGGATGGCTAGGAGTCGTTGGCGAATCTGCATAACCACATGTCATTTTTTGCAAAACAAAACAACGCAATTTTAGTTCTCGAGAGTACTTTTAAAAAATATGCTGGGTACGAGTCATAGGCGAATATGAGTAAACACAGTCCTTGGGATCTTTTTTGCAAAAAAAAATGGGAGCCTGAACGTAATTTTGACTTTCTTGAGGGGTTTTTTTAACAAATTGGCTGGCAACCATGAGTATATATCTTTAAATACCCGTAGAAAATTATATGTGACATATCAAACTACGCAAAAAGAATTCAGTTTAACTAGTTTAAACTAGTTTCATATTCTCTTCGTTTCTGAATACGTATCATTATAGCTTTCAAAATTTATTTATATATATATATATATATGTTATTCTACAATTTCGAGATAACTTTTAACTGTTTTTTCCTTTGCATACACATACCATTCATTATTTCTCCAATGTTGTTTATTATTGTGGAATAGACTAACATACACTATTCAAAAGTAATAAATGAGCTAATAAAGAAGGACGATTTAGTCATTTCTATACGTGTCTTGGTTAAAGTGCAAACTCCTAAGATGCCATCTATTCAGGAACAAAGGTAGTAGTATATAATCACTTTAGTCACATTAACTTCAAAAGTAGTTTCAATTGAATTCAAAACTCACCTACTGTAAATATGTCAATGGTACGAAATTCATACCAACCCCTGAAATTCACATCAATTATACACATGTACCAGACGGTTTCTTGAGTTAGGTGCCTAAGATTTTCTACTACTTACTAAATCTTTCATTTATATCATCTAGAGTAAGCTAAAAGTCAGATTGTACAATAACTATCTTTAAATATTGTTTTTAGATGTTGTGCAATAATTATCTCTTCTCTCTTGTACATAAATAATCTACCTATGTTTCCCGTATAAAGCTGACTACTAAATAAGAATCCGCTCTCTTCTCTCATCTTTTATCACTCTTCCATATAAGACAAAATTGACGTGTATAAACTAATAGTAAGCTGAGATGGTCTTATTGTACTTGCTCTGGTTCCGTGTTTGATGTAATTTACCCTTAGGGATATTAAAACCTATTGTTAATAGTAAGCTGAGATGGTCTTATTGTATTTGCTCTGATTCCGTGTCTGATGTAATTTACCCTTAGGGATATTAAAACCTATTGTTAATTGTTAATTCATGTTTTTCGTGACCCTAGCTAACGACTTTTTTTTTCTTGATTCGCCTCTGCTCTCTACCTAGCGACTGAACATACAAATTATTGTGCAATCGACTAATGACCAATTAAGTTTTTTGTTTCAACAACAAAATATGCACGATGTACAACTTTTCATTAGTGCGTACGTACTCGAACGATCCACCAGGCGGGGGCTCATAAAAAGCAACAACTAATGATACTTGGAGTAGAAAACATCATACGTGAAGTACAAAACAAGCACCTGGAGTGGAGCTATCACAATCTTGCCACTTTAATTCCTTTGGAACTATTTATTTAAATAAAACCTTTTGAATTATTTAGACTACTAATAACTTGTTTTTCTCCCGTTCGTCACATACTGTCATGATGTATCATGTACCTTAATTTAATTAATGTTGCCACCCTATCGTTAAAAACAAAGAAAAGGGCAAAAGAACTAGTTTTGATGAAAAAGCATAAGCTAGCCTGGTGGCCAAAAGCAGAGCGATAAAAGAAAGAGACACATCTGTCATGCTGGAACTAGACGTGGTTGTCGTGCGAGCCAGATCTGCATAGGCTCGTCAGGTCTATGCCTAAACCGTGCTATGTCGCTATGGTCCGGTCGGTCCACTATACCGTGCCGTGCCGTTCCAATCTAGCTCTTGCCTTCAGCGAGCCCAGAAATAACCTATTTGCGATTCGTGCCGGTTTTGTGCCATAATGGCCCAGGCTTAGCCCATTTGCACTATTGCAATGAGAGAAAAGGGGTCAGAGACACACGGGGCTAAGACAATAGACACAAATATTAGGAGAAAGAACTAAATTTTATTCATTCTTGAATATATACAGAGTTGCTGCCTCGTTATGAATATGAGTATAGACATTAGAAAAACTTTGTAATGCTTGCGTGAGTACATAATGCTCCTTAGTACAAAGACGTGTACCTTCCAAGAAGCTGCTCTCTCTCTCGTCTCTCTCATTCATTCTCTCTCATCTCTCCTCCTCTTTCTCGTTCGTCTATCGCAATCTCTCTCAGCTCCCTCACCCATTGCTCTACTCACAGCGCCAAAGAAGCACGGTCCTTTAGTAATTGCAGTTTAAGTTCCTCTCTCGATCTCTCTCAGCTCTCTCTTACCCATCGCTCTCACTCTCAATCTCTCTTAGCTCTCACTCTCTCGCTGGCCTCTCTCAATCTCTCTTAGCTCTCTCTCTCACCTTCCGCGCGCGCTCTCTCTCTCTCTCGTTCTCTAAACCATGAGCGTCGAGAACACATAAATCCATCTTGGGCAACTCCTTGACTACATACGAATAGAAATCGGATTCGTCGTTGGAAATTTGGCTATGCCCCCCTTTTCTCTTTTATTTTTGTCTTCTCTTCTCTTTTCTTCTTTTTTTTTCTTTTCTTTTCTTTTTCTTTCCCTTTTTCCATTATCTTTCCCTTCTTTCTTTCTTTCTTCCTTTTCTTTCTTTTCCTTCCTTTTTTTCTTCTTTCCTTTTTCCCTTTCTTTTCCGATTTTCTTCTTAGCCGATCCTGCCCGAGAACATTATTACCCAGCACGGGTCTGCTTAGTATTAATTAAACCAAAAAATGTGAATTTTGAGGGTGTTACATTTCCACAAGAACATTATTATCCAACGATTACTAGCGATGAGTTTTAGTATTGGACAAGATGGTTATTTTTAGCATTACCATTTTCCCATTTCCATCATTTCTTAACTTTTTAAGACTTTGATTGGTACTTTTGCTTACATGTCAGGCATTGAAGCAAGATTAGTGACAATCCTATTGATAGTTTCCCCTTTTTTCTAGTGTTTACAACTTTACAAGAATACAGTGGCTAAAATATTGACAATCAGCCTGTAACTGTACTTTTTAGTTGATACTACGGGGAAGAATTATGTGACCATTAACTCAAAAAATTTATGTGAGCAAAAGAAGAATGAATATTTATGCTCTCGAAATGTGCTTAGTTAGTTTGCCTAATCTTCTGGGTGTTTGTTAGGATTCAGCAACATAATTAGTACACAGAATAAATACCGATGTCAATTATGGTCTCCCTTAGGGGCGGTACTAGGGGATAGGGGTACAATATCACTTCTTCGATAGGTCAAATTTGTTGATCGAATTGGTTTTGATTTTAGTGGTTTGCGATTTTTAAAATCATAGAACTATTTATATTGTGTTTTTAGCAAATTTCAAATATATGTGTTGGATTTACGATATTACAAAATAATTATAAAAGACTAAGAGTTGTACGTGTGAAGTATACACCCCCAGCAAAAAAATTTTAGTTCCACCACTGCTACTACATATGCACATAAATACATAGGTGTGCCTCTTACACATGCTTAGAACTACAGAGGTAGCGAATAAAACCATAACCTCAAAAGTTCCTACTATGCCGCATTTACATGTGCGAAAAGGTAGGCATCATGATAAAAATATCCTGGTGGGTGCACGACTCCCCACCAACAAGAGGTGGTTCCTGCTTGGATTCTACGTGTACAGTGCACGAGGAAATCAAGAAAAATTGATTTCAACGTCACCTTTCTCATGTTCCTTATATTTCACACCACGAAGAAGCCATTACTTGTAGCAAGATGATGAGCTAATTCTGGTGTTGATACAAAGTGTAAGACTCAAGCTAGCAGGACATCGAGACAAGACTAAGATGTCAATTGGGCATAATGGATATGATAATGCTCGCCTATAATCATACCCGCAAACCCAAACTTCCCCTATGGTTGTGCCCGCAAATGCCAATGGGTGAAGAACCTTGTCCATCCACGTTATCCGTGGGTACCTGATGCTTGTGGGTATGTCCGTGTACCCACCCCAACTCAATTAGCATGTCACCTTATCACAAAACCAACGAACATAACAGAAAAGGAAAATCATTCAAATTCAACAATTCAACACAATATTCAACAACTACAACATAGAAATATAGTTCATCACAATAAAAGCAGATTTGGTTTTTACAAGAGTGGAACAAAAGAAAATAGTTTAAATGTGGCTGGTTTTCTAATCCAAAGTCTTCTAACCCATATACAGCGTCAAAATCAAACAATAGTACTCCAGAAAGCGCAGATCTGAGAAAAAATGTTAGAGAAATCAATCTTTTGTGGATTGATTTGCAAAGAGAAAAACCATATAGTGGGAAGAGATCAGGGAACAAATGTTGCCTTTGGAGTTGGATCCTAACAGAAGAACAAATCTTGCTCGTTGTTCTTCCGTCAGATCTGGCTGTAGTGGCAGTGGGGCTGCGAGCCGGCAACTGGATCTCCTTCGGTGTCTGGTGAGACAGATGGGCGGTGGTGGTGCTGCCGACTAGGAAGATGGAGATGGGACCAAGGGAGTAGGCGAGCATGGGACTTGGGGGCTTGATCAGCAAGTAAGCGAGTGGTAGTTCAGTCTCCGACAAGTGAGGCCGAATTAGCTTGTTAGGAGCCCATTCAAGATCATTGTAAACCCAACGAATTAGTAGTTCTCAATCGGGGACTTTCCGAATGACCATACCGAGGAATTCTATCGTACTCTATACAACTATGGTTGTTGATCCTGCGGAGCCTACCCAAAGGTTCAAGCCGGAACCACTTGATTCGATGGCTTCAGCTGTTGGCGCCAACTGCCCATCCTACCTCCTGTACTTTTGGGTGTTCTTCTGTCGTGCGACCTGATGGCTGATGGTAGTGGGATTGAGCCTGCTAGTCACCAGCAACAGGGGACGATGGCGGCGCTGCTACTTGTGAGCGAGACTACGAGACGGGCGAGAGAGGGAAGGAACTCAAGTGGGGATGGGAAAGAGGGAAGAGGAGTGGCTTGTGGCACCCTGTATTGAATGGGGGTTTGGATAAGTTGGGCAGCGAGGAGTGGATGACTGGATACCTAGGGTTTTCCACGAGAGGGCCCACTTGTTAGTTGAGGTTGGTGGATAACTATGGATAACATGCATAGGTAGAGCTCCTTCATCCTCGTGCCCGTTTTGCTCGTTAGGGTAGAGTTTTGCCTCTATGAACATACTCATGAACAGTAAAGGAGGAATATATCCATCTCTATTAGAGTTTTGTAACTACAGGTACATAACTAATCGGTTAAGACTGCCATCCACACAGTGATTGAACGGCTTCCGTAAAACTAATCGGTTAAGATTGTCATCCACATAGTGATTGAACGGCTTCACATTACGGCGATAGCGGCATAACGCTAGCGACCACATCTTCCCCTTCTAGAACGCTATTGCCATTGCGTGCCCGCAAACATATCGATTTGTTCACTGTTTGCCCTTATTTATAACCTCATGTTTCTTCTCGCAAGATACTCTCCTGTATTTCTAAGATATTTATAGCAGCATAGTAAGGTCATTTCGCTTATCTTTCTCTTGGTTTTTCATTCTCTTAATTCCTGCGCCAAAATATGCCTTATAAAAATAAATGCCATATATGGTTGCGGTAATATCATATTACTATAGATGCAATGCTTCATGAATTGTAGAAACAAAATTAAGAATTGCTATGCGTGCAATGCCCTTTTCTAACCTTTAGATATGCTGGAAGATAGGTGTGCCGCCACGTCCTTATCTCAGTCTCCACCGACGTCAAACATGTGAAAGCCCTCTAGTGAACCTGAGTGCGCATGGGTGCCGGAGCATCCGTTGAAGTTGAGTGCTTGCGAGCTTTGGGGAAAAGCAGCACGGGAGCAGAGAGGGAGTAGAAGCAGTGGCAGTACCAGCGGAGTGTGAGCCTGGAGGTCGATGCCAGAGACGGAGTAGAAGCAAAGGAGGTGGATTCGGCCGGCGGTGATCTGGAATCAACAGCAGGGGAGGTGGAATGGAAATCTCTAAGATGGATTCAACAGTATCGTGCTCCTGCGGCCTGCCGACTGCTTCTGCGCCCACTCAAGGCAGGAAAGGCAGCGTCGAGGTTGATCTAGCCGGGGACGACGGCAGCGAGGTAGATTCAAGCGGGGCTCATCCGTTTTGTCAGCGCTGGTGGAATGAACCATAGGCCACTTGCTGGGTAGTCCGCACTAACATACGACTTGCGGCTCAGCCTGCTTTCTTCGTCTGCTCTTCTCCCGCCTCTGTTTCTCAACAACCACCGCAGCCTCTTCTTCACAGCCGGCACTGGCGCCGTCACGTCGCCAGCACCACCATCCCATCCTCCCTCTACACCTCCACCTTGCCTTCTTCCTCTTCCTTCCTCCCCAACTCTGTGCTGCAACTCCCATCAACTGCACCCCACCCCCGCACCCAGTAGCACCTCGACGCACCGACTTTAACAGCCTAGGCGGCCTCCCAGCCTAGAGAGTGGATTTCAATGAAATCGCGGCAGCCGGCCAACGCCGAGCGCCTTTCTTTTTCTCCAATTTTTAGAACACTGGCAATAAGAAGATGTAGGGAAAGACGAGGAGGAGGCATAAAAAGGACGACTAGCGGCCATGGGCGGTGCATACAGGTGGATGCAGTAAAAATCACAGATAAATGGATCCAAAAAACTGACAATACACGCGTATTTCAATGTTTCAAAATTACTTACTCGGGTCATAAAAAAATGCCTTTTGGGACACATACACTTAAACTTTTGAAACATTTTCTATCGGTTTGTTTTGAAATATTTCGATTGGATGTATGAAAATCATATGTCTAGATTTATCTCGAAAAGTATTTTCATAATATTATAATTTTATTGGGTGCTATAAGTATATTATAATAGAGATTAGTGGTGAAAGTTGTATTTCGCATTCTGTATCTATGTTCAAAACAACATGTTTTTATGGCTAGAGGGAGTACATTGAATATAACTTCTATTGTACATTTGTAAAAAATATTGCAAAACCTAGTAAAATTATAAAATTCTGGAAGTTTTTTCCAAGATAAATCTAGTGGAGTTTTTTTTTCTTGTGGTCAATCTAAATATTTATAAAGATACTATTAGACTCAGTAAAAATAGTTTGATTGCGCTTATTTCAGATTTACCCTTATTTTTGCGCGGGGTATAGACAATACATCATGTGTAGTTAAAATAACAACGATATGCACCCTGCGGTTGCAGGTCACTCTGGCGCTTCAACCTCTGTTCAAGCGTTCGGTGACGTTCACCGAGCGGGACGACGACGACCTTGGGGAGCAAGTGGCCAAGTTCGGTTACCAGCACGAGTTTGCCGACGTCGCCTGGTACCCGGGTCTCGGGCGAGCGGTGTACCGCATGGATGACCGTCTGCCGATGAACGCTTCTGGTGACGGCGTCCTCGATTTCATCGGCTTCCGCGCCACCCCGACCCTGCTGATCCGGGCGAACCGGCTGGCGGAGGAGCTGTTCGAGCGGGCGGGCAACGGCAGCGGCAAGTGCCTGACGTCGAGGGTGACCCATGCGGCGCTCTCGGCGTCCGGGTACGGGCTGATGCGAAGGAGCGGCGGGCTGTTCACGGGGTACCCGGTCGTGGGGCCGCAGCACCGGATGCAGGCGTCGGGCGGTTGCGTGACGGCGCCTCAGGACGCGCTCCTGACGGCGTGCCCGTGGGACCCACGCGTGAGGGGCTCCAGCTTCTTCCACCAGACTACCTTCAGCCTGCCGGTGAGCCGCGCCAGGGCGTTCGTCGAGGAGGTCCGGCAGCTCCGGGACCTCAACCCCAAGGCGCTCTGCGGCGTGGAGCTCTACGACGGCATCCTCATGCGCTACGTGAAGTCGTCCTCAGCGCACTTGGGCAAGCCGGCGATCCGTGGGGAATCGGCCGACATGGTGGACTTCGACATGACCTACTACCGCAGCCGCGACCCAGGGAGGGCGCGGCTGTTCGAGGACGTGCTGGAGGAGATCGAGCAGATGGGGGTGTTCAAGTACGGCGGGTTGCCGCACTGGGGCAAGAACCGCAACCTCGCCTTCATCGGCGCCGCGCGCAAGTACCCGGGCTTGCGCCAGTTCCTGCGTGTCAAGGAAGCCTACGACCCGGATGGCCTCTTCTCCAGCGACTGGAGTGACATGATGCTCGGCATTGGTGGCGGCGCGCCGACGCGGGACGCGCCCGGGTGCGCGCTGGAAGGGATGTGCGTGTGCTCGCACGACAAGCACTGCGCGCCGGAGCAGGGCTACGTCTGCAGGCCGGGCAAGGTCTACATGAATGCCAGGCTCTGCACCAGGGTGTAGTCCACTGATCCATCGTAGAGTTCTAGCATAATTGGTTGGACTCACATTGGAACACACGGAAACTTCAGAGAGCACGAATCGAATATTTGAGTTTCTCCGTTTCGAAACGAGCCTTAACTGGTGAATAATTAATTAACTAAATAGATCTGTGCAGTCCGATGCTTCCTTATAATTAATCTGGAGTATTACTACTATATATTATTGTTTACATTACTCTGACCATGAGTTTATGAACTGACCGATTCGTGCAATTAATAGATAAACTGATAGATATGCTCATGTATACTAGTATTCCTTATAGTGGAGACGAATGACGCGCCACATCAGCGACTTCGCGAAAATATCCTCCGAAATTTTGAAATTACGTTTAAGTCCTCTAAAGTTCGTTACGGTCTGTTCGTTTGCTTATGGGGGTGCCGTTCCCGTCCGTCGGGTTGCGTCGATTGGGATTACGACGATTGATAACGCTTCGTTATTTGCCATTCGTCCCGTTCCGTGTGCGCTTGCTCTTTGTTCTTTTCCCCTGCCTTACTAACGGCGTCGTGTTTATTGCTGCTTCGCACCGTGCCGAGAGCTCCTCCGTCGTTAGCCCGCCTCGTGTGTTCTGTTCGCGGCTCTTATCCTGAGGCGTCTCGTTCTTCTTCACGTCGTCGGTGCCTTTCTTGTGCGCGTCGCCTGGCCACTGGTAGGGAGAGGGCTTCCGCGCCGTGTTTCGTTGCGAGGTTTCTTTTTGTTTCCCATCGTTTTCCCCTCCGATTCTGGTCGCCAGCTCTCCTGGTTTCAGCCGGCGGTCAGTTTTCCTGATTTCAGGCTGTCCTGGTTTCAGTCGTTGGCCGCTCTTCTTGGTTTCGGTTGCTGGCTAGGCCTCCTAGTTTCAGCCGATTGTGGCTGGTTGCGTTGCCTCGGCTGCTATTATTCTTACCGTTCTGATCGGCAATTGTTTCGTTATGCTTTTTGCGATTGGGTTGGTCCCCATTCTGGGTTCTCTTTCTCCCGTTTCGTGGTCGTTTTATTTGTGTTGCCGATTTCTTGTGCGTAGAGATGGTCCCGCTTGGTGGTCTCGTTGTCCGTTTGTGGAGCGGCCTTCCCGCTGTGCTTCGTTTGCCCTCGTTGGCCAGTCGTTGCCCTTGTGCCGCGCTGCCCTTGGTTGCATCGGTGGCGAAGCTTTTGAGCTTGCTCTGCTCTCTTGCTGTTTAATCGTTGGCTTTGCTGGCTCGATTGGTGTTGTTCTTGCCATTGTGGTCCTGTTTTGATGTTCGGCGATTGCTTCGTTGTGCTTTTCGCGATTTGATTATTCCCCATTTCGGGTTCCTGATCATGGCTTGCTGTTTGTTTTTGATGTTTTCCTGTGGTTCATCGTCCTACCGCGTATGCCGGTCCTGCATCGCCCTCCGCAGAGCCCTCGAGGACCCACTCCCCTTTTCCCTGTCGTCACCCTGGAGGCTTCATGAGGGACCTGCTCTCCTTTTCCCCGGCGTCGTCCTGGGAGCTTCATGAGGGGGTGCTCTGTCGACATGGGGGTATTCCACCGGCTGCACCCATGCTCCGCCCGTGCATCGCACTTGCCGGCGTTCCCCTTCCCCCAGCCTCATCCGTGTTTGCCGCTACCTATCAGGTACGTTGGTCGATGATTCCCCCTTGTCGATTATTAATCGATCCATCGCTTCCCATCTCTATTTGTCTTCCGCTCTCCCCCTCACTCGTCGCTTCCACCCCCAAGAGAAACCATCCCACTGAGCCATTTTTGCTGCTCAGAGGTGCTCCATAAGGTTCAGCGGCTGTTGGTGGGCTGCGGGATTCGGGGAGCAAGAGCGTCATGCCGACACGTAATCGTAGCGCGATGGTGATTGGGTGGGCAGAGATGAGGTGGCGGAGATGCGATACACTGATGAGCTTGAGCACACGTAAGTGCAAAATTTTCTCCAAGCGATGTTTCGTGTGTTGTTGTATTTGCTGAATGCGAGTGTTGTGCAGAAGCTGGATGAGGTTGGTGACCTAGACGAACTGGACAAGGAGTTCGTGAGGATCAGCTAGAACCCATGGCGTTGTTCTACCCCTCACCGTGACTCTGATGGCTACCGGCCATGTCTACACACTCTAGCCGGTCGACCTCGACTTCCGTTCTACCAGCCACGCCCAGCGAGGTTGTCAACGCCTCCTGCTTCCGGCGACCTCTCCGGCTTCTCCATTGCCGCGTAGGTCTACTGGCTGGATGCTGTCATCTTCTTTGAGATTATTTAGCTAAGAAACAAATTGGAGACCTCTAGACTCTAATATATATTTTGATGTGTAGGTCACTCGATCACTTGCCGATTGTTCGACAAAATGGCTGAGCTAGGCAACTTAGTAAGGAGCTTCGAATAAAGTAAACATCCTTGGTATTTAATACAATGTGGTTATGTTGTTACCACCGGTTTGAGGTGTTCATTGTTATGCATGGACTAGATGTATTGGTCTTACGCTAATCAACTTAGATTGTGAATGTCCAAGGAGTGCTCTTGCCCTTGACACCCAGTCATGGTGCTCAAGCAGTGCCGGCCCCAATGGTGTGGCTCGATCTCTGGTGAGCAAACCAAAAGGCAGAACAAATTATGAGAGTTTTGGTTTTTTTGGTATTTGGTACTTATTGTTGTTTGTTTATCATTTCAGTACTGACGAATACTTATAATAGGGGTACCCCAATGGCCCAAGGTGACGGTACGGGACTCAAGCACACTCAAGCCCAACGGGCCGCTTCGACCCACTCACCGACCGAAGCACCTGCAAGGCCACACGGGACTTCCCTTCCCGACCGACCGAGGGGAATGTCTCCGACCGAGCTAAGCTCCCGACCTCCTCAGCGAGACGGTCCCCCCCGGCTCCGACCAAGCAGGGCTCCCGACCCTCGCAGCAGGTCGGAATCCCCTGACTCCGATCGTGCCAAGACCACCCCTACCAAGGGCCGCGTGTCGAAGCCTCTACTAGACAACCGCCACGTACCCCACGAACGGGGTCAATCAAAGTGACTATACAAGGGCAGGTGGCTCCTTCCCTAGAGGGTTTAAATGACTGACCGAAGTCATGCTCCCAGTCCCATCAGCCGGTCGCATACAGTACGAAGACACGCCCTCTCCCGAGGCAACACCCACGCCAGGCGCAGCAACATCAACACCCGTAAGGTTCGCAGAGGGCAGGTACGCCGTTTCCCGGGGAAATACCTAACCGCCCTGACCGACTAAGCTACCGACCCAGCATGGGCAAGACTGAGCGATGATCAGTTAGCAGAACGAAGGACCGAAGCTCTTAGTGTAGGTCGTCTCGTCCTCTCCCAATTCTCGATGTAACCTGCCCCTTCCTTTCGTATAAAAGGAGGCAGGAACTTCCGTAGAAAGCAGAGAAGAGAGCGCCATCAAACCTATCTCGCTTGTGAACTTTGTGCAGTCATCTGTACTGAAGAGAATACAACGCCACCACACGAACTGGAGTAGGGATCTTCGGCCCGAACCAGGTGTTGGCGTCAAAAACTTGATGTAGGGTTTCTGACAGCAGCACACCAGACAAACACCGGGTTCAGAGCGTGCCAGTCGATTTGACCTGTAATCGACAAGGTAAAAAACAATAAAATTCAAACAAAGCCGATCGTTAAGATCAATCGGCTTAAACTCGATCAGCTTAAAGCCGATCAAGATCAAGGGATAAATCTAACTAGCCGATTAAGGCTAATCAGAGGATAAAGGCAGATCAATTCTGAAGAAGGCGATGCGCAACAAAATCAAAATAAACCAAACCTGGGGTGTAACTGAGGATGATCAACAATCGGCGATGCGCAACTTTATTGATCAAAATCGATTACAAAGACTAAATTACAAGAACTACTCCTAGTCGACAGGAAAAGTAGATGAAAAGTAAAAGCTAGTTGATTGTGTTGTGTTGATGTCTTTTGCAGCTTGCTTTGGCTCTTCTTTTATACCCTTAGGCTGATCGTGTCCTACTACAACACGTTTTGAGTCCGTATCTGTATCGGCCTTATCTTAGACGATTTTTTCCTTAAGAATCTTGCAGTTACCAAATATCTCGGATTCTTTCTAATCCTTTGTTAGTTCCCGTATCTTTGATTTTATTGCCTGATTTGGATAAACTTGCCGAATTTTAGTGCAAACATATGCCCCCCATTTTTGAGAGATGACTTTGTCATCTGTCAAAAATCACGATTATCGGCTTATTCAATCGGCTAACGTTTGATCTTCACCCATTAACTGCTGCTTTATTTGCGCCGCAAATTTACGACATCTTTGGTAGTGCGTTTTAATCGCCACGCCTTTTGAAATTCACCTCCGCCTCTTCAAATTTTCACCGTGCTATAAAATGCGGACCCCATCTCTGTCATTCTTCACTCGCACAAGCTCTCGCTATACTCATAATCGGCTTTTGTTCCTTTTGCCCTCTGTTAGCACAACTATCCTGCTTCAATCGGCTTGTGACTCAAGATTGGCTGAATGGATCCCTCACAGGTACTTATTCCTATTCCGCACAGCGTCGATCAGTTTTTCCTCGGACCATTAGAGAATTTAAATGCAGCCACAATTGTTGATCAAGAAGTAACTCGTCTCCCCTTATCGGCTAGAGGGTATAATATTGAGGGTTGGAGTAAGAGTTTTAGAGCTTGGCCGACTACACTCAAAGGATGGAAGAGTTGGTATAGACGAGTAGCAGTCCAAAAAAGGGAGTTTTGGGAGAGGATGGGAATAGCGGAATGCATCCCCTTAAGTTTAGCCGATCCAGAGGCCAATGAGCCCTTAGTGGCCACGGCTTGTTATTTTGGTGGATTCTTTTAACGCCTTCATGTTTCAGTATTGGCATGGTTGGTCCGACTTTGTTAGATGTTGCTCAGATTTGCGGTTTGAGGCGGATGGGAACAAGTATCGGCCTTGATGCCAAACCCAAGTACAAATTGATTCAAAGCTAAGGGTGAGTGATGGTCTAAATATATAGCCAATAATAACAAGATAAATGGTCTAGTATCGGATGAAGAGCATGTCGCTTTTCTTAATCTTTGGCTAGACCGATTTCTATTCTCATGGTGCTTCACTAGGGCCAACCCAAGTATATCAAACAATCAAGGATCGTGGAAGGTCCGTCGGTGGTTTTAGGAAAACTTTTCTAGGAGCGGTGTATCAAATGATGCATGTCATCGAGTCGATTATACATCTGGCCGCCGATTTTTCATGGGGAATGTAGGCGGGCCGTTGTGGTTTATACAAGTCGGCTATATTGCTTTTTAGCCGACCATTTGATTTGGAGCCTCACCAAGACACAGCCTTCCCAAGAGAGGACAACGAAGAAAATGCCATTCCTCGATATCAAGCAGCCGATCGTTTGGCGAACGATTCATCATGTGCTCGGTAATGAAACCAAAATCACAAGAATTGATTCAAGGAAATACTTGTCCTTTTTCTAAATTTGAGTGATCTGATCCGAGACAAAGAGACTTTTTAGCTACAAAGAAGTGTGGTGATTTCCATGGCCTTCATTTCTTCAACTAGAATCAGACAGTTCTGCTATGTCCTCGGAGACTCTTGACCTATATAAAATCTTTATTTCCCCTTGTGTTCTTCATGTTGGTCTTCATACAAGGAATCGGACTTTCCAGCCATCTTACGAGTTTTATCATCCATCAATTTATGCGAGGCAACTTGGTTTTGGTCAAATAATTCCAAGTCTCCAACTCCTTGATCGGCTTGAGCCGAGAGCTAGAGTTCGCAGTATTACTTCAGTCGAAATTGTTCTTGAGGTAGCCGATGACCTCTGATTCAAACTCGCGCACTTCTTTCTAAATACCAGACGAGCGGGAGGTTATACACAGTGGTGGTCTGTTATTGCAAATGCTTTATATCGGTCAAAGTCTCCGTCTAATATCATTGCTGAGTTTTTCCCGAATCTCCCGGAGCCGACGCTAGTATCTAATGTCAACTCTAGCAGTGATACCTCATCATCAGGCTATACTAACACGAATATAGGTGTTCCTAGTGAGGTATCGGCTTAGAATCCAAATTTTCCATAACTTCAATTCTGACTTCTGTCCGGATTTTAATTTCGTATCTAACTTGGTTTTTACCTTTTGTAGAAGACAAGCACTTTGGCTCCATCGGGTGATAAGCAACCCAAAAGACAATCACAAGCTGCTGCTGTTACCGGTTATGCGTCAGGATCCTTGGGCATACAAAGCCCATCTTTGTCGGATTTGGAGAAGCAAAAACAACCCAGTAAGTTTCTTTATTGTCGGCTTTTTATATAGAATTATCCTTAGTTAACCAAGTCATTTGCACGACAAATTTTCAAAGAAGAAACGAAGTATACTAAGGTCACGCCAAAAGGCCCTAAACCTCTTGAGCGAGTGGGAGAGTTATCCGACAACATCGGCTACGGAGCAGGTAGGTGACTGCACTTTTCGTAATGAACAGAAATCTTTGAAAGTTTTAAACGTGTTGGCTCACTCCATATTTTTCTTTTTAGCCAACGCAGTCCGCCCAAGTTGCGAAGATCCTAGCCGATCTTCCAAACTTATCAACTGCGTCGACCCCTGCATTACAACCGACCCCAATTGCTCCAACTGCAGATCTACCGGAGTCATCAGATCCAACAAATTTGCTAGGATTTTCTTTAGCCGATCTCGATGACCCAGAGATCATGGCTACTGATGACTACGATGCCGAGATCAGGAAGATTCTGCAAGTTTCGAAAGAAGCATCGACTGTGGTGACTTCTGAGCCTGGTATGAAAGAAAAACTCAACAAGCTTTTTGATCTGGTTACAAGGCCACAATCAGAGATCCTGACCAATAGCCAACCCATCCGTGATGCCATGGCGGCTGTCGAAGCCGACCTACCTCCGGAAGCGATGGCTGCTCTCTTAACTGTGTGCCATTTGGACGAAAGGAAGTCCGATGTGGAGGCAGCTCAAGCAAGGATTCAGCGTCGTCAAGCCCAAGAAGCCGATCAGAAACTTCTGAATGAATTGGTTGCTGATGCTAGAGCCAAAAAGCGTAAGTTCGATACAGTGCTCTCACAGAACTTAAGTCGACGAAAGAGTCCCTCCCCATGTTAGAAAAAACGAAGAAACTTCTCCTTGAAGAACTGGCCAAATTGGAAAAACAAATCGGAGAAGGTCAACAAAGCTTGGAAATAACTGCGTCAGAGCTGAAGGAGCAAAAACTGAGCATTGCAGAAGCCGTCGACAATGTGACGAAGCAATCTGCCAAAGTCAAGCCAGTGCCCGGAAATGCAAAAGATGATGATCGCCTGCTTGATGAAATCCAAGAAATTATTGCAAAGGCAGCAGGTGCTTTGTCGGCTTTAGGCGCAACTCTTCCTGATTCCGGCATCCGATATTATGTCTCGAAATGTAATTTTTACTGGTTGTTTTGAAAACATTTGCTCTGAATGCTTTGTAATTTGTTATGTTTGTAATCGGCTGTTTAACCGATTCATATTTTATGTTTAGAGTTTGCAATCCTTTCAACCGATTAACAGCATCGTGTTAATCTCGGCTTTGAACAAAACCTTTAATCGGCTAGGCTCCGACCCAGACACTAGGGTAGTATTTCTTCAAGTACTTGCCATTAATAGCTTTTGGTAGCACAGACCCCTCGAGTGTTTCCAGCAAGTACGAATTTCCACCGACTAGCCGATTAGTTTTATATGGCCCTTCCCACGTAGGCGACCATTTTCCAAATCGGTTATCTTTCGAGCCAATGGGCAGTATTGTTTTCCATACCAAATCCCGATTCATATTTTATGTTTAGAGTTTGCAATCCTTTCAACCGATTAACAGCATCGTGTTAATCTCGGCTTTGAACAAAACCTTTAATCGGCTAGGCTCAGACCCGGACACTAGGGTAGTATTTCTTCAAATACTTGCCATTAATAGCTTTTGTAGCATGCACCCTCGAGTGTTTCCGGAAGTGCAATTTCCACCGACTAGCCGATTAATTTTATATGGCCCTTCCCACGTAGGCGACCATTTTCCAAATCAGTTATCTTTCGAGCCAATGGGCAGTATTGTTTTCCATACCAAATCGGCTAGATCAAAAGATTTAGGCACGACTTTTTTATTATATGCTCTTGCAACTCTGATCTTATTATTCTTAAGCCGATCAAGCGTTGCCAAACGTAACTCCACTAACTCATCCAAGCTGTCGACCATTAAATCATTGTAATCTTGAGCCGACAAACCATTTTGTCTGGCTATTCGTATCGACTCAATATTGATCTCCACAGGTAGAACGGCTTCTTGTCCATACACCAATTGGTAAGGTGAAAGCTTTGTCGCTCCGTGATAAGATAGCCGATAAGCCCAAAGTGACTCCGATAGAGTCGAATGCCAATTCCTCGGCTTCTCATCAATTTTTCTTTTGATTAATTTGATTAACGTTTTATTAGATGACTCGGCCTGTCCGTTAGCCTGAGCGTAATATGGCGAAGAGTTTAACAATTTGATACCTAGACTCATTGCGTAACCTTGAAATTCGTTAGACATAAATACCGTACCTTGATCGGTCGTGATTGTTTGCGGTATTCCAAACCGATGGACGATATGTTCATTCACAAAACTAATCGCCTCAACGCTAGTCACCTTCTTGAGCGGTATAGCTTCGACCCATTTTGAGAAATAATCGGTTGCGGCCAAAATAAATTTATGGCCTTTACTCGAAGCAGGAAATATTTGGCCGATTATATCTATTCCCCAACCTCTGAACGGCCAAGGTTTGATAATTGGATGCAAAGCCGATGCTGGTGCTAGTTGTATGTTGCCAAACTTTTGACATGTCTGACATCCTTTGTAATATTTGAAGCAATCCTCTAGCATCGTCGGCCAAAAATAACCTTGTCGCCTAAGCATCCATTTCATTTTATGTGCCGATTGATGAGAACCACAAATGCCTTCATGCACTTCACCCATCGCCACTCGGGCTTCTTCAGCCTCAAGACATCTTAGCAACAAGCCTTCCATAGTCCGATAATACAGTATATCGTCCATGATAACGTACTTCAATGCTTGTTGCCGTATCCTTCGTTAAAATCGGCTTAGATGGGTCGACTAGATAGTCTTTTATTTGCGTCCTCCAATCAGCAATATCCTTGCACATTATTGCTTTATCTACCAGTTTAGTTTCCTGACTTCGGCCAACATCTTTATACCCTGATGCTTGTTGGGCCAAAGCATTGGCTCTATCGTTCAATTCTCGAGGAACATGACCGATAGAAAATGATGCAAAAGAGTCGATGATTTCTGTGCATTGCCCTAAATATTTTAATAGCACTTCATCTCGACATTGGTATTCTCCTTTTATTTGTTGTACTACTAATAGTGAATCACCATATGCCTCAACAAAGACTTACTCCAATATTTTCCAACAAGCGTAAGCCTTTGAGTAATGCTTCAGACTCGGCCCGGTTGTTTGAACATCGGCTATTTAGCGGAATGCAAATTCGAAGCTATGTCCTCTAGGTGAAGTGAGTACAATACCGATACCATATCCTTCCTCGCATACCGATCCATCAAAGAACAAGCGCCATGGTGCCACCAAGACTAAGTTTGCATTTGTGTCATGTCTGTTATGAAATCGGCTAGGACTTGTCCTTTGACCGCTTTAGCGATTCGTATGATAAGTCGAACTCGACCAAGGCGTAAGCCCATTTGCCAAGTCGACCTCGCAAAATTGAGGTGACAATATATATTTTATGACATCGGTTTTGCGATAACTTTACAAGCCGATGCTAGTATGTAGTGCCTTAGCTTTGTGCATGAGAAGTACAATGATAAACATAGTTTTTCGATAAAGGGTACCGACTTCGCATCTAGCAACCGCCGCCTTAAATAAAAGATAACCTTCTCTTTACCATGTACCTCTTGCGCTAAAACAGCTCCAATAGTATCTTCTTGGTGAGACATACAATCAAGAGAATACCTTTTCCGTGCAACTAGGATTGGAGGGTTGGATAAATACCTTTTTACTTCGTCAAAAGTCACGATCGGCTCCCCATATAAATTCCTCGTTTTCTTTTAACTTCAGCAATGGGGTAAAAGCACGGATCCTACCAGAGAGGTTCGAGATGAACCGACGGAGGTAGTTAATTTTGCCGATCAATTTTTGTAATTCGTTTTTACATGTTGGTGGCTTAGTATTGGCTATGGCTTTGACCCTTGTTTGGCTGACTTCGATTCCCCTTTCATGTACCATAAAGCCTAAAAACTGTCCTGCCGACACACCGAACGCACACTTGTAAGGATTCATCTTCAAACCGTGCGCTCTTATATTTTTGAACACCCTCTCCAAGTCGGCCAGATGTTGGAAATCTTCTGCAGATTTTACCACTACATCATCTATATAAATTTCAACGATGTGGCCGATTAAATCGTGGAAGATCAGATTCATTGCTCGCTGGTAGGTTGCTCCAGCGTTTTTCAAGCCGAAAGTCATTACAGTCCACTCGAATAACCCTATTGCACCGGGACATCTGAAGGCTGTCTTTGGTATATCGACCGCCATGAGTATCCGGTTATACCGGCATTACCATCCGTAAAGCTTATGATCTTGTTTCCTGATGCAGCATCGATAAGCATATCGGCTATTGGCGTAGGGTATTCGTCTTTTGGCGTCGCCTTGTTCAAGTCTCTAAAGTCGACACATACTCGAAGTTTTCCATTTTCTTCATTCTTTGGAGCGATGTTGGAAACCCATTCAACAGATCGGCAAGGCACGATAAACTTTGCTTGCAACAATCGTTCTATCTCTTCTTTTATGACTTGGTACAATCTTTGGATTAAAACGCTCGGGATCTTTGTTTAAACGGCCGATAGCCCGATTTTATAGGTAGCCGATGTTCCACCAGTTGACGGCTTAATCCGGGCATTTCATGATACTCCCAAGCGAAACAATCTTTATAATTTCTAAGTATTTTTATTAGCTCTTCTTTGTATTTCACATCTAAATTTGTACTGACAAAAGTTGGTCTTTTCCCATCACCGTTACCTATATCGACTTCTTCAAGCAAATCGGTAGACGTGAACCCTTGCCCCAACTTTTCTATTTCTTCAAAGTCTTCTATGGCTTCGTAGCTATCCGTTGTTTGCCGATAGCTTTGCATTTTGTCCTGTAGCGCCTTCAATGTTTTTCTTGTCCCCATCGGCGCAACACTTCGTTTGCCCGATCAAAGGTGTCAGGCTTGACACTGATCGGCATAAGTCCAGATTTGCTTACGCATATGAAATCGCAGTCGTCCAGCGCCTTACCCGATATACAGCCAGCTTCTTCGTGTTGCCAATTCGCATCGGAGCTAGCCATGGCGATGTGCGCTGATGTATCGGCTGTAACGACCTCGACTTCTTCTCCGTTTCATTGAACGAGCGCTTGATGCATGGTCGATGGGATACAGCATTTTGCATGAATCCAATCCCGTCCGAGCAGCACACTGTAATTTCCTTTGGCATCAATTACAAAGAACGCTGTCGGCAAGGTCTTGCTACCGACAGTCAGCTCTGTGACCATGACACCTTTTGCTTCTGTAGGGTCGCCTGTGAAGTCATTCAGAACCATGTTAGTTTTGATTAAGTCTTCGTCAGACTTACCCAGTTTTTTACATGTTGTGTATGGCATTAGATTCACTGTGGCGCCTCCGTCTACCAGCATCCTTGATATCGGCTTGCCATTTATATATCCTTTCAGGTACAGAGGTTTCAGATGCCGGTGATCGTCTTTGGGTTTCTCAAAGATGGCGCTCTGCACTCCGGAGCATAACTGAGCAACTGCCTCTTTGGCCGATTCAGTTCTGACTTTGAACTCGGCCGGCAATGTGAACACCATGTTGACATCCATGGGAGGTGTGTCATCCCGAATCATGGGAGAATCCAAGTCGTCGGTGATTGAAATCTTCTTGACTTGCTCTTTTCTTCTCCACTCTTTCTTGGCGCATCTCATTGGACGAAGTTCATTAAACACTTCTCTCTCTTTCGGCATCGGCTTCACGAATTTCTTGTGTCCTTAGCCTCTGAAGCTATCGTCGTTGTGATTTGCTCAGCTGATGGGCACCACAGGTTTAGGTTCCACCGGCCGTATCTGCCACCAAGTCTCCTTGATCGAGGCGGTCTTGTGTGTCTTGGCTTGACTTTGTTCTTGATTCGGTTTAGATAATCTTTCATGGACCGCCTTACGTGACTTTTGTCTTGCTCTCTAATCGGCCCAGATAACCTATGTCCGGCCGATTCGTTAATAATCGTCTCGAGGATAATGTTCCATCAGGCGGTATACGGTGATGGCAGCGTTACTCTCCTCTCCCACAAAATTGCCAAAAGGACACTTTCTATGTGCCTCTCCACGTTCTCGTGTGGTACAAATTATCCGACCGTGGGTATGATGCGATGGTCTACTGTTCATCCTTTCATACTTCTCCATTAATTGTGAGAACGTTGGACCAAACCTTTCGCGGGCCGTCTAGATGGAGATTTCTCCGCTTTGTACCATTTACCCACCGGGATTCCCTTGGGTTTGATGGTCCTTGAATTTTCCTTCTCGATCGGCTTCTATTTGTAAGGAACCGATGGTAATTTTCGATGTCCGCGCCGTCCGAGCTTAATTGTATGTCGACTTGTCGATCTTTTTTCCGCTCGTCTTGCATCGGCTCTTTTCCTTTAGCCGAGCAATGTACCATATTGATAGGAAACGGATCAACATCTACCTGCATGGTCGGCTCATCGGCAAATTTCAACCGACCATCTTCAATAGCAGACTGGATCTGTTGACGGAAAATATTGCAGTCATTAGTGTTATGTGAATAAGAATGATGCCACTTGCAATACCTGCGTTTTTTGATCTCATCGGGTGACGGTATCACATGTCCCTCCGGCAATCGTATTATCTTTTCTTGCAGAAGTAAATCAAAAATACGATCGCACTTGGAAACATCGAAAGAGTATTTGACCTCCGATTTGTTCCTAGTCGGCTTAAGCCAAGAACATACTAAGGATTTCTTGGATCCTTTTACCCATTCGGCTATGTTTATTTCTGCTTCCTCGTCTTCCGACGAATCACTAGGACAATATTCAACCATATTGACCTTAGCCTTATCCTTTTCTTTGTTGTTACTATTTTTAAATCTACCATTAAACATCTTATTGTCAGTGAATCGGCTTTCTTGAGCCGATACGCGATGCAATAAGTGGCTAAAATCGGTGAATTCCTCACCGAATTTCTCCTAAGAGGAGGATCAAACCTTGAAATGCTTAATCGGCGAGTTGATTGTCGTAGCATGTAACGCTAAAACACCGATTCCTGATTTCTCTAAACCTTTTGATGTAATCTGTTACCGATTCTCCAAACTTTTGGCGGACAGAACTCAGATCTGAAATTCTTAACTCTAAACTGTCCGAAAAAAAGTATTCATGGAATCGGTTTTCCAAATCGTTCCATAAATGGACCGAATTCGGAGGCAAACAAGTAAACCAAGTAAATGCTGCCCCAGATAAAGATAACGGAAATAACCTAATTTTTAACCCGTCGGACTAAGCCGCTTCACCGCATTGTGCGATAAAGCGTCCAACATGCTCCAGGGTAGTGATAGAATCATCCCCAGAGAATTTGGCAAAGTCCGGGACTCTGAAATTATGAGGGTAAGGCATGCGATCTATGTAATCGGGGTACGGCTTTCTATAGCCGATCACTTTTCCTTTTGGTTGTATGCCGAACTGATCCCTCAAAACGGTACAGATCTGATCGGTCCAATTGGCATTATCGGCCACTGGCACAGCAGGCCCTTGATAATGTCGATCATAATCTGCATCCTGCCCCCCGAGTGCAAGCTCGGGTTGCCAATTATACCGTGCCGTCGACATTCGATTATACTGATCGTGCCGATTATGCCTAATTTGTGGTTCCGGCACCGGGATAAATGGTTCTGAGTACGTTACTACCCTGTGTGGACCCGGGTTTCTAAGCAGGGTAGGCTCTTGGGGATATCTCTCGGAGCCAATCGGCTGTGAAACCGATTGGGGAAAAGCGTAAAAAGGAGCCGACGGTGGTAGTTTGATGGATGGATCATACTTAGCAGCGTCAGTATAGGCGTGGTAATGGCTCACCCCACTTGACCGAGGATCCCTAGGCAATATGACCGTAGGTTGTGTGGGCATCATCGTGGGAGGTGAGGTGATAGCCGATGGTTTAGGATCGGCTGGTGTGCTCTGCGTGTTTTGTGATACTGAAAAAACAGGATAATTTGGCAGAGCTTGTAGTGGGTCATGCAGGCTTCCTGACGAGGCCAACTCCTGGGCTATAGACTTAACGCTATTTGCTATCATCGGCTTAAGAGTCGTTACCAGAGCCGATGATTGGTTTATTAAAGCATGGTGCACAGATTGGTTAATCATAGCCGATAATTCGGCCTGAGCGGGTAGATATCGACTTACGCTTCTGCCGCACTGTGTCTCCCAGGGTATTGACCGTCGGCAGGGCGGATTTCTATGTAACGCCACGTCTAGTCTTTTGGTAGCAATTTAGCATCATCTCTTCTAACGCGGCTTTCCGATTTTCAATCTCTTGACGTTGTTCTGCGGTTAAATCGTCCATTGTTGGGACGATTATAGCTTCTGTGTTGAGATCAGACGGCGGAATCGACTTCCCTGACGTAGACATTGTCCCACCGGGCGTGCCAAGAGTGTGTTGGCGTCAAAAACTTGATGTAGGGTTTCGAAAGAAGACACCGCATTTAACACCGGTTCAGCGTGCGGTCGATTTGAACTCAGAATCGACAAAGTAAAAAGCAATAAAATTCAAACAAAGCCGATCGTTAAGATCAATCGGCTTAAACTCGATCAGCTTAAAGCCGATCAAGATTAAGGGATAAATCTAACTAGCCGATTAAGGCTAATCAGAGGATAAAGGCAGATCAATTCTGAAGAAGGCGATGCGCAACAAAATCAGAATAAACCAAACCTGGGGTGTAACTGAGGATGGTCAACAATCGGCGATGCGCAACTTTATTGATCAAAATCGATTACAAAGACTAAATTACAAGAACTACTCCTAGTCGACAGGAAAAGTAGATGAAAAGTAAAAGCTAGTTGATTGTGTTGTGTTGATGTCTTTTGCAGCTTGCTTTGGCTCTTCTTTTATACCCTTAGGCCGATCGTGTCCTACTACAACACGTTTTGAGTCCGTATCTGTATCGGCCTTATCTTGGACGATTTTTTCCTTAAGAATCTTGCAGTTACCAAATATCTCGGATTCTTTCTAATCCTTTGTTAGTTCCCGTATCTTTGATTTTATTGCCTGATTTGGATAAACTTGCCGAATTTTAGTGCAAACACCAGTATACATCTTGGACTTCTGAGTCTAACCATTCAGGGAGTGGAACGCGCGACCCCTTAGACTTACAAATTTACTTGCCGGTGCTCGAAACGCCGACAGTTGGCGCGCCAGGTAGGGGCCTTCGTGCGTCTTCATCACCATCTCCGATTCCGCTTGCCTCCTCGATGGCATCTTCCACTGCGACAAGCATGGTCGCTACTGGGAAGCCGATCCGCGGCTCCCTCAACTTTGCCGTCACCTCGGCGGGAGGCTTACGCCATCCCCGCCGCCACCGAGTTCCAGCGCCATCGAAATCCTGGCGCCATCTCCGACGACTTCGCCAAGCTCGGCACTGGGCGCCTGCGAGTCCCGCAGTGGAGCCCGAGGAGCGCCCGCCACGTCGGTGAAAGCTCCGCGGCCCGGACAGTGACCGTGTCACCCCCGCAGCTCGCGACTTGTGGCTATGGTGGCTACATGTGGCCTCTATCCACGAGTGTTGGAAGACTCTTCCACCACGACTCGGCTCCGTCTGAGTACCCGCCATGGGCGGCACTCGCGAGTGCAACATGGCGAACGGCCGATAATCATAACCCCGTGGTTACGGGGCCCCATCCGGCAGACCGAGGCGCGGGAGGGAACACCCGCGCGATCATGTGAACGGCGCCAAGCCTTGCTGGCCGAACTCCAGCCGACAACGCAAAGAGAGTGGATAGGCAAAGGGTCGAGCTCGACCAACTCTGTGCCAACCCGAGCAGATGAGCCAGCGACTCAAGAGTGCCCGCGACGCGTCGGGCACACCACAAGTCGGGCGGAAGAATCAGACGGCCCTCGTTCTTCCCATGCAAGCGTAACGTGGCGCGCCGCGATGTCGCCGAGGCCTTCCGAGCGGCCGACCCGAGGCCAAGGCCACGTATCGTAACCTCCGGGCCGGTAGAGCGCGCGCCGTGCAAGACATGCAGCCTCCGGCCCTATCGCCCGGCGCCACCTCGCCACCGGGCCCGCACCGCCGGCCGATCGGGTCCGGTGGCGCGCCACACCACGAAGCCGCCCAGAGCCTCGCGACTTAATGCGCGACGCCTCGGGGACGCTTACGACGTTCGCGCCACCCTCGAGGCGCCAAGAAAGGCGGAGGAGGCCGCCCACTCACGATAGTGGACGACGGGCGCCACCGCCGCAGCCAAGCCCCGATGGTCCCGGACCACGGGCTTTACGCTGGGATCCGACAGCGGATTTCCACGCGATTCCGGCGCCCACTAACATCGCTAAGTACATCGGGCCACGAACCTGTGTGTCTACCTTGAAGACTACCGGCCAGATAATGGGCGGGGAGTGACGGATGATCTCTTCATCATCCAAGACTTCCCATCTACCTTGCGGACTCTACCGAGCTTGGCTTGAGTACTTGCCCGCCAAAACCATCGAGAATCGGGCCGACTTGAAGACCTCTTCGTCGGCAATTTCGTGGCACTTACAAGCGCCCGCAACTCCCCGAATCAAGGGCAAGCGGCGGCCAGTGAAACCTTCCGGATTATATCCGCGGTTTTCCCGCCCGATCTGTAACGAGCTCCCGACATCTCCGACGCGATGTCGTGGGAGCATTCATCTACTGATATTCTCCGCAAGGCCCGGTGCACAAACCGGGCATCTCAAGCCCAGACCACCAAGGAACTCCTCGACATCGCCATTTCAACCACGCCTCGGCGAGGAGGTGGGGGCTATCTTCGAAGGAGGAAAGGCCAAAGAAGAGCCCGGCGTCCGAATCGGATCCCTTCCGACCGCTCCTACAAGCGAAAGCGGCATGGAAAACAGTCCATGAGCTGTGGTCGCCATCGCCGACCGCCCTACCATTAGTGAGGCGCGACCGACCGTCGCGCTACCGACCACTTCGAAATTGATGGATGGCCCGTTCAACCACGGGTTCCCGTCAAAAATAAGTACCGGATCTGCGAAGTCACGAGGCACTTCTTCCTCGCGCTTCACGACGCCACGGGCAAAGGAAAGAAGCGACCACGGCCTCACGGCCGTGGAGAAGAAGGCGACGACGAAGTTCCCGAACCCGACGGCGCCTCATGATCTTTGGCGGGGCGTGGTACGCCAACAAGCGTCGACTCAAACTCGCCTACCGTGAGGTCCACACCGCTTCACTAGCCGTCCCTCAATACCTCCGGTGGTCAGAATTCCCGGTCACCTTTGATCGGGCTGATCACCCCGACCACGTCCCCCAGCCGGGAAGATACCCGCTGGTGGTCGACCCCATCGTGGGGAAGAAGCGCCTCACCAAGGCGCTCATGGATGGCGGCAGCGGCCTCAACATCCTCTACGTGGAGACGCTCGACGCCATGGGGATTCCTCGTTCGAGTCTCCGACCGAGCAAGGCTCCTTTCCACGGCGTCATCCCTGGCCAACAGGCCCATCCGCTCGGGCAGATCGACCTGCCCGTCACCTTTGGGGAACCAGGGAATTTCCGCACCGAGACCCTCACTTTCGAGGTTGTGGATTTCTCCGGCTCCTATCACGCCATCTTGGGGCGGCCATGCTACGCCAAGTTCATGGCAGTCCCCAGCTACGCCTACCTCAAACTGAAGATGCCCGGGCCACGAGGAGTCATCACCGTGGCATCATCTTTCCAGCTTGCCTACAACTATGAGCGCGGCGATTTGAGCTTCGAGCTCGGCGGCATCATCGCGTCACGATCTTGACAACCTCGTGAGGAAGCCTCGAGTCCGCCCCGAGTCCGGCAAGTCGGGGCGGATCCTTCAAGTCCGCCGAGGACACGAAGAAGGTCGCGGTCGATCCTCGCGATCCGACTAAGACCGTCCGGTCGAGCCACGCCCCGCCAAATAGGAAAGCGCGCGTCGGCTTCCTCGCGCCAACAATGACGCGTCTTCGCATGGAGGTCCTCCGACATGCCAGAATCCCAAGGGATGTCGTCGAGCACTCCTTGAGCATCCGACCAGGCTCAAAGCCGGTCGCCCAACGCTTGCGCCGCTTCGACGAGGAGAGGCGCAGGATCATAGGGGAGGAGATCGCCAAGCTTTTGGCTGCAGGGTTTATAAAGAGGTCCGCCACCCGAGTGGTGGCCAACCTCATACTTGTAAAAAGAAAATGGGCAATGGAGAATGTGTGTTGACTACACAAGTCTCAACAAAGCGTGTCCCAAGGACCCGTTCCCCTTGCCCCGCATCGACCAAGTCGTCGACTCCACCGCGAGGTGCGAGTCTCTTTCCTTTTTGGATGCCTACTCAAGCTACCACCAGATAGCACTGAAGGAGTCCGACCAGCTCGCGACTTCCTTCATCACGCCGTTCGGCTCGTTCTGCTACGTTACAATGCCGTTCGGGCTAAAGAACGTGGGTGCTACGTACCAGCGATGTATGCAAACATGCTTCAACAACCAGATCGGCCGTAACATTGAGGCCTATGTTGACGACATCGTCGTGAAGACCAGAAATGCACACGACCTTATTGCCGACCTGGAAGAAACTTTTGCGAATTTCCGACGGTTCCGTATAAAGCTCAACCCCGAGAAATGCATCTTCGGGGTCCCCAAGGAAGTCGCCGGCTTCATCGTCTCGAGCGAGGAATCGAGGCCAATCAGAGAAGATCTCGCGATCGCAAGAATGGGCCCGATTCCTAATCTCAAAGGGGTCCAGAGGCTAGCAGGTGCCTTACCGCCTTGAGCTGCTTTCGTGTCTCGCCTCGGCGGCGCGAATGCCGCTTCTACAGGTGCTCAAGAAATCCGACCGCTTCACTGACTCAGGAGGCTCAGAAGCCCTCACCCCCTCAAGGCCTTCCTATCCTCACCTCCAATCTCAGTCGCCCCGCACCGAGCGAACCGCTTCCTCTACATCGCCGCCACCGCTCAAGTCGTCGGCGCGCCCTTGTGGTGGAACAGCGGAGGAAGGCCGTGAACTCAAGGTTCAACGGCCAATCTACTTCATCGGCGAGGTTCTTTCCGAGTCCAAGGCTCTGCACCACAGTGCAGAGCTGCTCCACGCGGTGCTCACCGCCAAGAGAAAGCTTCGTCCATTACTTCGACCAAAGACGCCATCTTTGTGGTGACCGTGATCCCTTCGGCAAGATTGTCCGCAATCGCCTCGGGAGGATAGCCAAGTGGGCGCTCGAGCTCGGCGATTCTGGCATAACGTCGTCCCTCGGACAGCGATCAAGTCGCAGCCCTTGCGCACTTCATCGCCGAGTGGACCAAGCCCAGCGCCACCGTGTCGAGGACCCCGAGTCTTGGACAATGTACTTTGATGGATCCTACACCAAGAACGGCGCGAGCGCAGGGTAAATCATCATTTCCCGCTCGGAACAAACTTTATCGCCATCGAGGTTGCTCTTCGACGCGACCAACAACATCGCCGAGTCACGAGGCTCGTCAACGATCTCCGGATCGTTGCCGACCTCGGACGCCGCCGACTACTAACGTCCGCGGACTCCAAGCTTGTCGTCGACCAGTGTCATGAAGGCTTCGAGCGCGAGACGCCGTGATGGCTGCATACTATCGGGAAGTGCGCAAGCTCGAGGAGCGGTTCAAGGGTTTCGAGCTCCACCACGGCTACAGAGCGCCACAACGGTGAGGCCGATTGCCTAGCCAATCTTGCCTCCGGCAAAGGTCACCCCGCTGGGATCTTCGTCTGCGACCTCCTGCAACCTTCCATCCGCTGGACTCGGTGGCGGCGGTCTCGATTCACCTAGCACGGTCACCCGACCGCGCCATCGGCGTAGACTTGGTCGGATCAAACCGCAGCGTGCGGTCGGGGCAATTGAATCCGATCGAGGAAGCTCTTCATCAATCGCTTGACGGATGGGTTGCTCCTCGACCCGACCGAGGTCCGGCGCCCGCCTCGGCGGCAAAATCTTTCGCCCCGATCGCCCGGACCTTTACAAAGGAGTCCTCCGGTCCTCCAGATGCGCTCGCCGACAAAGGAAGCACCGCCGCCGATATCCATGGCGGTCTCGCGGCCACCATGTTGCCCGATCCTCGCTGGAAAGGCCTTCGACAAGGTTTTTATTGGCCGATCACCGTGTCCGACGCCGAAAGCGGATCGCGCGCGACCGCGAAGCGGTGCCAATTCTTTGCCGCAGACACATCCGCGGCTCAAGCCTTGCAGACGATCCGCATCACTTGGCCGCTTGCGCTTGGGACTTGATCTGGTCCTGCCCTTCAAGAAAGCGCCCGGGCTTTACTCATCTCCTAGTCGCGTGGATAAATTCACTAAGTGGATAGAGGCTGCTTGGCCGTGAACGCCACGCGTCGGTATAAGCGACCATCTTCCTCCACGACATCATTTTTGATTCCGAGTCCCCAACTCTATCATCACCGGCAACTAACGCAGTTCCACAGAAAGGAGTTCCTCGAGTTCTCGCGACGACTTCAACATCCGTGTCGATTGGGCGACCATGGCCCATCCGCGACTAACGGCCGGTCGAACGTGCAAACGGCATGATCCTTCAACGACTCGCCACGGATCTTGATCGGCTCAAGCACCAGCGGGCGGTGGGTGGCGAGCGCCCTCCGTCCTCTGGAGCTCGCGGACCACGCCCACCCGAGCGACCGGGTTTACACCGCTTCATGGTGTTCGCGGCGGCCGCCTTGCCACAGACACGGAGTATGGCGCCCCAAGACTACAAGCCTCGATGAGGCTCGGGGCTCGCCGCAACAAGACGCCATCGACCCACCGACGAGGCACATGACGTGGCCATCCCGCGATCGACCAAATATCAACAAGCTCGCGACGCTACCACGTACCGCCCGAGTTCGAGGGCGATCCTTTACGCCGCAACCTTGGTCTGCGTCTGATCCAAACCAAGAAAGACAAGCACAAGCTATCGCCGCTCGAAGGCCCTTCACCGTCGTGAGGTTCTCCGAGCACTGCACCTTTCGACTCAAGGACGCCGACGGTCGCATCCTTCCGAACGCTTGGAACATAGAAAAGTTAAGGCGATTCTATCCTAAACTCTTTTTCCTGGCGTAGTCTTTATCTTTCCGAGCACTGGTCGCCTGCGACGGCGGCCCTTTGGCGCCTGTTCGGGCCGCCTAGTCGACGTTTATGTGGGTGGTGACCGACCAACCATAAGGTCAATCCCGGCCAGAACCTCTCGACCAAGCGACACGACCATACCCGCGGCTATGGTTGCTAAGTAGCGCTTTGCGGAAGAAGGAAGTGCCCGAGTGGAGTGACCTTTAGTCGGTCGAACACTCTCCTCGCGCAAACTCCCGGCTAGCTCGGCAGCGCCATGCGGTCGGTGACGACTAACCATAAGGTCAATCCCGAGCGGTAACCCTCTCAACCTGCGTTACGGACCTACGCCCGGCGGCTATGGTTGCTAAGTAGCGCCGCGGAAGAAGGAAGTGCCCGAGTGGAGTGACCTTTTAGTCGATCAGAACACTCCTCCCCCACGCAGACTCGGCTAGCTCACGCGCTTGTGCGGGTCGGTGACCCGACTGGTCACGAGGTCCTCCCCAAGCGGTAATCCTCTCGACCCAAGTGCTATGGCCTACGCCCCAGCGGCTATGGTTCTGACACTTTGCGGAAGAAGGAAATGCCCAAGTGGAGCGATCTTTTGTCGGTCAAGAACACTCCTATCCCTCACAAGTGCGCATAACTGCTGAGTAACCAAGATTCCTATCCTCTTAGCCCCTCTCGATGCAACCCGACCTATGCATAAGTGACCTTTGCTGTCCTTAGAGCTATGGCCGGTCAAACGTTCGCCAAAAACACAAAAGGGGCAAGGGGCGTACTGGAACTTGTTAACCTTAAAAATTGCTTGCGAGCATGATAGTCTTTACAAATTAAAAAGGTTAAATCTAACTGTTTCGTCCTTCCTCGAGGCGACAAGGCGAGACGTGGTGGCAACCTCCCGAGCGTACGGCTCTACCAGGAGCTCGAACCTGTCGATCTCTCCGCTCGGCTCGTTCCCGGCGACGCCATCGCCACCACCGCGAGGTCAATACCATCGTAGTGCGAGATGGTGTTGACCAGCGGAGGAAGCTCCGAAGCGCTACGCCGCGATCACCGCTTTCTCAACGCGCCTCCGAACTTCGGCTAGCAGGGCGCCAGAGCGCCAGCTCGCTGCGGCTCCAAGGACCAGGCGCAGACGCGTCTGGCCGCCTCGCGAAGGGCCTCCAGCCTGTGGCTACTCGGCTTCCATCGACTGCGGCAACCTCCGGGCCACAGAGCCACGTCCCGCGCCGTGACCGCTTCGTCACGGGCCTGCTGGGCGTCCTTCCGCTCCTCAACCGCAAGGCCCAAGTTCTTCTGCGCCTCTGCAGATGGCAACGACGCCAGATGATCACGACTTACGAAAAGTGCCCACAGAATTAAATAAGAAGTTGAGACCCTTACCGGCCGCGGAGTTCGCCAGGTTGCCGACCTCTTGCCTGACCGCCTCGTAGGAGGTCTTCAAGGAGGACAGATCCTTCCGAGCGGCCTCCCGCTCGGAGCGGACTCGATCGGCGTCCTTCCGAGCCTGGTCTCGCTCGGTCCGCAGACGGTTTGCCTGCGCTTGCGCGGCCCCCTGGGCGGTGGTGGCGGCATCCCTAGTAACGGTGGCCTCTGCCAAGGAGGACTCGAGCCCGCCACCTTCATCCTCGTGGATCGCCCTCAGCGCCATCGAAGAGAGCCTTAGCGCCCCTCAAGCTCCTAGCGGACCTTCGCGCCTCCGACCGCCACGCGGCGCCTCTTAAGCTAGGCGCAACTCAATGCGCACCGGCCGCGTTTTTCCATGACAACCGCCGGTGGCTGTTCGAGCAAGCCCGCAGATGTCGCAAGGTGATGACTAACCATTAGTCTCACGCACAGACGTCAATTTTATAAGTTGGGTTCTTTCGCCAACTTACAGATCGACGGCTTTGACTCTCCGACCATCGCTGGGCCCAACGCTGGTTACCGAAGATTCCAAACAAAGAGTCGCCCTTTCGACCAGCTCCATCTCCGCCGCGGCCCGTAACGCCATCAAGAGCGACCCACTCGCTTCTTTTGTTCCGCCCATCGACTCAGGGGCCTCTCCCGGCGGGCCTCGGTCGTCTGCTTCGGGCGGGCGCTACCGCCTGCGAGCACCATCGCAACGATGGTAGGATTGGTCCCCGAGGTCCCTCGGCGACCTCGCTGCGGGACCTCTGGATCGGCACCTCCCCTGTGGGCGAGGGTCGGGCACCTGTGCACCAGCGCTGCCTCGACCGGGCACGATCACGGCGGCACCGCCATCTCTTCCTCCGCAGGATGACCACATCGGACGGCGGTGTCCCCAATCGAGGCGTCGAAGCTCCTCGCCACCTCGACTCATGGGTAGGCGTGCCCTCTGGCCGCCAAGATTCACGATCGGCGCCGCCCGATCGGCGCCCTGAACTTCCTCGCGGCGTTGTCCCTGCGGAACCGCCACGAGACGTGCACAGTCACACCAAGATAGGCGCCGTGACGTGGCAAAACTCTAAAAGCGGTCGAACGGCTTTTCGCAAAAATGTTTGAACAAAAGAAAAGAAGTACTTATCGAAAGCCGGGTGCGCGGCGGCAGCGCTCTCTTCACCGGCCCCTACGAGGGGCGATCTCACGGACGCTTCTAAAGTCGCCTCCATCAAGGCGCGACGATGGCGCGATCGCACCTCCGCCGAGGCCCTCACCGGCGGTGCTCGTGGTGTTCTCTCCGGCAGTCCACGACGGATCACCGCACGGCCGGGCGGGTGGAAGAAACCCACAATACGCGCGGATCGGGGTGCTTCCATTGCGTCGGTGGAGGTTGCACCCACAAGCAGTTGGCCTCAGACATGTCCTCGCCGCGCTTCTTCTTCCTCCTCCTCCTCTCCTCCTTCCGCTTCTTGGGGAGGAGTCGAGCCCGCATGTTTCGCCGGCCGCCGCCCACCTCCTTGTCTCCGGGAGCGGTGCCCGAGAGGACATGCCCAAGAGTCCCTAGAAGATAAAAATCACTGGTCAGACCAAGCGTTAAACGCAAAGAAAAGAGGGGCGGGAAGAAGTTCGGCCGACCTACCAGATTTGGAGGGTGGGGCCGAGAATGGCTCGGGTGGCGCTGTCGCCTCCGTGGCGCTTCCTCCCATGACGGGCGCCACCGGGCCGACCTCCGCCGTGGCGGCTCGGGCCCGCTTATCCTCATCCGGCCGACGCCCCTCGCACGGAACAGGCGGGTCTGCGCGAGAGGTTGCACGCGTGATCCCCATGAAGGCACGCACGACCACGCCCCGGTGAGCCCTGCCTCCTTAGGGCCCCGACCGCTCCACGATCGTGGCCACCTTGTTCTTCTTCTCGCTGGCGCTTCTGTTCCACTCCTCCCGCCACAGAAGATTGCCGGTGAAGGCGGGTATTGTCGCGACGCTCGAGCATAGAACCACTCGAGCGCCACCCCTTGTTGGACGACGGTAGCTTGACCTCGAGGTACTCGGTGCTCGGCGGGACCGGCCGAGGGCCAGGCCACCAATGGCGCGCGCGGCGCTCCGTCGGCTTGTCCTTCCGCAGCCTCGCTGAAGAAATGCCTCCACAACGCCAATGCAGCTCGATTCCCGTGAAAGCCTCGCAAAGGGTGATGAATATGGCGATGTGGAGGACCCGTTGGGTTAAGATGGTGCGCCTCCGCCTTGTAATGGAAGAGCAGCCCTGACGAGCGGATGCAACGGCAAGCGGCCCGCTCGAAGAAAGAGGCAGCACCACGACCTCGCTGTCCCCGACGAGGCGGCGCGCCCGCTGGCACCTCCAACGAGAGATCTTGCGCGATGGAGGAAGCCCCTTCTTCACTCCAAGCGCACGATCGGTGCGGCGAGCACTCCGCCACGACATCTTTGCGAAAGAGGCGACTAAAAGGTGGCGAGGAAAGCAAGCAAGCGTAACTACTCAGCGCCCGGCGATATATATAGAAGACGAGCAGCGCCGACCGAACAGCGCCGAGCGGCGAAGCGCCGTGCCCACTCACGCCACCGTAACTCCGGTTTCCAATCCCACTCCGCATTTAATCCTGACAAAACGGCAGAGCCATAAAGCCGCCGTCCCCGGGCAGTGCGTCCTAACCTCTCGGTCTCCGCCTTGAGGCTAGGACGGTTGCTTCGGGGCACGCGCGAGGCCCATCGGACATGCGGCCCGAACCAAAAAGCTCCGTGGCTTGCGCCTGGGCCCACTAAAAGTCGCGGGTTCAAAAGGCCTACCCCACCGGATGGGCGTAAGGTCGCCCAATAAACTTGAGCGAGGGGCAAGTAGGAGAGCCCCACGGTGGGCCCTGCTAGGTCTACCGACAACCCAATCACCTCTACTCGGCCCGAGACCATACTTCACACTCTCCGGAGCTCATCGATGAGCGACAGCCTGTGCCTGGTCGGCGAACGACCTGTGGCCCATCTGGATTGAGTAGAGAAAGGTTTTTATGGGTCGCCCCACATCGCGGCGGGACACCTACTGGGACCGTCGCTCGGAAGGTCCCCTGGGCTGAGACTCCCACGACCCACTCTGACTACCTAATATAATCTCCACAAGCACGGCGTTCAAACCAACGCGTAAACGCTGCCGCCACTTCTCCGTGTCCCACACTTGCGGATGGGGTATACGTGTGGGATAGACGGTGGCCACTCCTCTCGCAGCTCCCCTCGCCAGACGAGGACTCGGGATGGATGCCCTACGTCCAGCTACGACGTAAAACGAGCCTACGTCCAGCTACGACGTAAAACGAGCCTACGGTCTAGCTACGACGTTAAACGAGCACTCGGACACCCGAACCTCGCGCAGAGGCATCGCGGTCATCCCTGCCGACCAAGGCACGGTCTAGCTACGACGTTAAACGAGCACTCGGACACCCGAACCTCGCGCAGAGGCATCGCGGTCGTCCCTGCCGACCAAGGCACGGTCTAGCCACGACGTTAAGCGAGCACTCTGACACGAACCTCGCGCAGAGGCATCGCGGCCGTCCCCCGCCGACCAAGGCACGGACTAGCTACGACGTTAAACGAGCGCTCGGACACCCGAACCTCGCGCAGAGGCATCGCGGCCGTCCCTGCCGACCAAGGCACGGCCTAGCTACGACGTTAAACGAGCACTCGGACACCGAACCTCGCGCAGAGGCATCGCGGCCGCCCCCGCCGACCAAGGCACGGCCTAGCTACGACGTTAAACGAGCACTCCGGACACCGAACCTCGCGCAGAGGCATCGCGGCCGCCTGCCGACCACCAAGGCACGGTCTAGCTACGACGTTAAACGAGCACTCGGACACCGAACCTCGCGCAGAGGCATCGCGGCCGCCTCGCCGACCAAGGCACGGCCTAGCTACGACGTTAAACGAGCACTTTCGGACACCCGATCTCGCGCAGAGGCATCGCGGTCGCTCCTGCCGACAAAGGCATGGTCTAGCTACGATGTTAAACGAGCACTCGGACACGAACCTCGCGTAGAGGCATCGCGGCCGCCTCGCCGACCAAGGCACGGCCTAGCTACGACGTTAAACGAGCACTCTGACACCGAACCTCGCGCAGAGGCATCGCGTCGCCCCCGTCGACCAAGGCACGGCCTAGCTATGACGTTAAACGAGCACTCGGACACCGAACCTCGCAGAGGCATCGCGCCGCCCCCGCCGACCAATGCACGGTCTAGCTACGACTTTAAACGAGCACTCGGACACGAACCTCGCGCAGAGGCATCGCGGCCGCCCCCGCCACCAAGGCACGGTCCGGATACGACGTTAAACGAGCACTCTGACACCAACCTCGCGCTTAGGCATCGCGGTCGCCCCTGCCGACCAAGGCACGGTCTAGCTACGACGTTAACGAGCACTCCTGGACGCCCAACCTCGAGAGGCATCGCGGTCGCCTCGGCCGACCAAGGCACGGTCTAGCTACGACGTTAAACGAGCACTCTGACGCCTGCACTCGAGAGGCATCGCGGCCGTCCCTGCCGACCAAGGCACAAGGCAAACTCATTACGAAGACATCCATAAAGGAAAAGAGATTTCATTATAGGCCAACAGCTCAAACTTCACACAACTTTGCAATATAGTACTGCGAGATACAAGAATAGTTACGCTACACTACGGTAGGACCTCCTCCGCGCCAAAGCCTTTTAACATCCGTACGGCATCGGCGGCACCGACGGTATGTTGGTAGGCCCTTGCCTGGTCGACGGGACGGCCGTCGCAGCTGCGGAATGGTACGCCTCGTCGCTCACCGACATCGACGCAACCGCACTAACTACAGCCGGGCCCTCGCGCCATCGCCTAGGAGGGCTCCTTGCTACCTCGAGTCTCGGACGACCTCGAGCAACAGATCGACGGCAGCAAAGATCACGGCCGCAGCCTTCTTCCTCCCGGTTTGGCCATCGCCGGTCGAACTCGCCCAAAGCTCACCAAAGGGTCTTCTTCTTCTACCCGACATCATCACCAAAACCGAAGACTAAAGGGTGCCCAAGCCATATCAAGAAAACAAAAAGGATTCTCGCCTAAAGATTTATCCTCAAACAAGCCATAGGCCCTTATATACCCTGACGGAGGGAGGTTGAACGCCCGTAATGAATGCAAGCATCAAAAACGGCGCTCCACCGTAACCCTAAGCCCCAAGACGAGCGGGCGAGGCGCGCCACCAGACGCTGCATGCCCAACGAGGTAATTCAAAGCCCGGCTTCAATGCGCCAGTGCAGACCTGTGGTAGCCGTCGGATGCGCTAGGGCACACTGCACAAATCGCTTGACCTAATCGGACGGGCCAACCACTCGCCTGGGCCACCATTCTCATCCAAGAATCAACCCCGACAGACCGCAAATCACTCTGGTTTCGGGGCTATCGATGAATACTTATAACAGGTACCCCAACGCCAGGTGACCACCGGCGGTCTCAAGCACACTCAAGCCCAACAGCCGCCTCACCCACTCACCGAGAAGCACTGCAAGGCCACACGACTTCCCTTCCGACCGATCGAGGGAATGTCTCCGACCGAGCTAAGCTCCCGACCTCCTCCGAGACGGCCCCCGGCCCGGACAGCAGGCTCCCGACCGCAGCAGGTCTAATCCTCGACCGATCGTGCTAAGACCACCGCCAAGGGCGCGGTCGGAAGCCTCTACGGACAACCGCCACGCACTCTACGAACGGGTCAATCAAAGTGACTATACAAGGGCGGTGGCTCCTTCCCGAGGGTTTAAATGATCGACCAAGTCATGCTCCCATCCCATCACTCGGTCGTGATACAAGATTTAAGACACGCCTCTCCCGAGGCAACACCCACGCCAGCGCAGCGAATGTCAACACCCGTAAGGTTCGCAGAGGGCGTGTACGCCGCTTCGGAAATACCTAACCGCCTCGACCGACTAAGCTACCGACTCAAAGATGGGCAAGACCGAGCGATGATCACAGAACGAAGGACCGGCTCCTAGTGTAGGTCGTCTCGCCCTCTCCCAATTCTCGATGTAACTCGTCCCTTCCTTTCAGATAAATGAGGCAGAACTCCCAGAGAGCAGAGGCGAGAGCGCCATCAAACCCATCTCGCTAAGTCATTGGCACTCTCGCTTGTAAACTTTGTGCATCATCATCAGATCAAGAGAATACAACGCCACCACACGAATCGAGTAGGGATCTTCGCCGAACCAAGATACATCTTGGACTTCGAGTCTAACCATTCAGTGGAGGAACGCACAATTCTTAGACTTACAAATTTACTTGCCGGTGCTCGAAACGCCGACAAGTACTGATATATTTTGGTGCGTTGTAGGCCCAATCTGCTTTTCTGCAAGACAAAAATAGACCTAGGAAGTTGCGTTGGCTTGGAAAAAATTCCAGTATGAGATATTTGTAGCATTTATATCATTTAACATGACAACATCTGGTATTTTATTTGCGGTTGAATATGAGTGTTTATGACTCAAATTGTAATGTTTGTAGGTAGCCATCCGGTGGCTACAAGTATAGGGACATGGAAGCACTGGGTTTCTTTTTTTAGCATTTTCTCTCTATATATTTATTTTGTATTGAAATGAACCTAGCTTCTGGTGCCGCTCCTAAGATTTTTGTTTACAAATTATGATGTTATATCCTAATTTATGTCAGAATAGTTAGCACATTTTCATGCAGCTTATGTATGATATTGAATTTGTCATTAATCTTAGCAGTTATTTGCATATCTGAACCAGAATTAGACAAGCATGGAAGCACAGCTAACATCCAAAAGTTGATGAGGTGCCATTTTTCTTGTTTTTTTTTAAAATTTACATGCAAAACTTTACGAGCATTCCCCTTAAATATCTCTAAATTAATGTTTTATGTAGCGATCGTCATTCCAGGAACCGTTCTACTTAGAAAAAATCAATTATTTGATACCCTAAAGATTGCCCTATAGGATTTGCCACCCAATTCATGAAAATAGTTAGGATTTGCCACTCCTTTCGTAAACACATGCACAAAATGGCACCCAAAGATTGCCACACTGTGTTGTTTGTTGTTCGCGTCCCCCTTAACGATTTTTGTCAGTTCAATCAATCAACGTGCTCAATGTTTGTTGTGTTCCATAATCAAGACATATATGAAATAGTGAGGGCACAAAAGGTCTCCTTTTCCTTTTATATTTGCTAATTTATTTTTACTTGTTCGTTCATATAAATTTGACAAAATGTTGTTCTCATTTAGGGTATCACACCGCCTAATTTTAAATTCCACAGTTGCAAAAAATGAAAGTAACAACATCTGTAACATGATACGGTTTGATGTCTATTGGAATATAAGAACATACTTGCCTATTTTAAAAATTCAGTTTTTCAATCAACAAAGAAAATATGAATACAAAAGGAAAGACAATGAGAACAGCACCTACTAAGCTCAACTTGTCTTGATGAAACCTAACATAGTTATTCAAGAAGACAGAAACTGCTTTTGGTTTCTCCAAATACTTCAACCTCTTTGTCTATGTTTCCATATTAGGATATTAAGAGGGCACTTGAGTGCCCAAGATGAAGGGCTAAGATAGTAGAGCCAAATCCACCACTTTGAGATTTGATGTAATGTATATTGAAATGAATGTTATTGCTTTCCTCATTTCAGGTTGTGGACCAACACTTGCTTGAGCAATATATGATTTTTCTCTAGAAAATTGTGAAATGAATTTTTTTTGCACCATATTAATTAAAGAAAAATTTATCATCTCAATCCTATCAATGGATAAGACAGATGAGCTTATAGAAGGATGTTTGTCACTGAAACTATGTTGCCCTTATGTTGAAGTGCTTCCCGATTTAACATTCAGTGATGCCTTACACTTACAAATGGACATTGTATTTTTAGGCCCTGTTTGTTTCGGCTTTTTCACTGGCTTAAAAGCAGAAAAGCCAAAACCGAAACAAACGACTGACTTTTAAACCAGGCTTAAAAAAAGCCAAAAGCCTCTATATAATTATAATTCAAAAGCTAGATGAGACGTGCTTTTTTGGGATAAAATAACCCTTTGCCACTGAAAGTCTCCAAAATTACCCACCAAATGCCATCATATATAAACTCAAGAATCCTTCTCCTATCTCCTTATTTCTCCTCGTCTTCTCTTGCTCCCCTGTGCGACATGCCTTCTCCCTCCGCTGCTCTGACCTCTATCGTCTCCAACCTCCTCCCTCCTCCGCCGTCCCCAGCCTCCTTCCTCCTCCACCGACCCGGATCCGGCGCGGCGTGGGTTGAGGCGGCCGAACCTGAGTTTGGAGCAGCGGGAGGCTAGAGGGTCCGAGCGTGGCGCAGGTGGAGCTGAACTGATTCGGCCGTAGCACGGTGGGAGGCGGGTGGAGGCGGACGGACCCAAGGGTGGAACGACGGGAGGCGGGTGGATGCGGCTGGATCTGGCGCAGCAAGAGGCGACCGGATCCGGCGTGATGTGGGTAGAGGCGGGTGGAGGCGGCCAGATCTAGCGCAGCAAGAGGCGACCGGATCCGCCTCATTGAGACCCTCAGTATATGTTTTTATTTAGTTTGACTAGAGTTCAGAATTATAATGCTATTTTCAGTCTGAGAATAGTTCAAGATTTCCATGTAGTAAGAGTTTCAAGTTGATAAATAATTATGCTCAGAATGAAGTTTGATCTCAAGATTAATCTATGTTTTTCAATACGACATTCGGTTAAAAAAGTATGAAATATTTTTATTAGATAAATCAGTACATAAGAAAAGTCCTTACAACCTTAAAGGGTATTTCAAACTTTCTAGTAATAAGCTACACCATCCAACCTATCAAAAAGCCAGGATACCAAATAGTATGTCTTGGCTTAAAAGTATACGGCTTAAAAGCTCGTTAAACCAAAAAGCTAGCTTTAAATCAAAAGCCAAAAATATAAGCCGAAACAAACAAGGCCTTAGCATATTAGTGCTTGCTAAAGCATTTCCAAAGCTGAAAATATTTCATGATCACCCTACTATTTATTTGGTAGATTAAAAAAATGTACAGCTCTTTCCTAAAAGAGCAAGCCCATGAATGGAAAGAGGGATGTCAATCCCTGACCCGCAGATTCCAGATTTTTATGTCCTAGACTCCTAACATCATTTGACCTTTGTACTGTTAAATCCAGGTAATCCTGTTTTGTGCTTACGAAGAAACGTGTTTACCGTAAAGCATCAATATAAATCATGTAGCACTTACTATTTTATAGAAGTAATAAACAATTAATTGTCTAATAAGAAAAATAATTTAATTTACATTGTTGCATGGAAGAATTTTTTGGAGAGTTGGGATGTGTAGTTTAAAATTACTAGATCACAAATAATGCTCCGTCAAAATACATCATATTTCTTTATGTTACAATATTTTCTTTTTATCTCAGATATGTATAGCATTCTAGAAAAAAAAATACGGCGCAACGTAGCGCACGATCCTACCTAGTTTTCTTGATGATGTGTAGAGCCAACAGTTCAATCAGAATCATCACTGAGATGAAGTATATATACAATTTATAATTAAATTTCATGAAGCTACAACTTTAATGATCAAACACTTCTTTTGATGTAATATTTATTTTGGGTTTTATAGAATTACACCTTTATTGAGCAAAATTATAGACGACATACTAGCAGTACATAATAATTAATTAACCACAGCACTACCACTAATTAATCGCGTAATTAACAGTTAATTATCTAGCTGTTGTACTGTACAACATGTAAATGCACGTGCCATGGAGATAAATCCACACGGAATCAAGGACAAAATACATGCATGAAAGACCAAGAACACTACAGTGTTGTATATACAATATACATTAGTCTTCTCCTCAAATTGAATTGAGATAAGAGAGATAGCAGGGGAGCGGCCATAGTCGGCCTCGGCCGAGCTTGGCGCCGGCGCAGAGGACCACGGCAGGCGGCCAGCGAGTGCCAAAATGGGACGCGATGATCCCGGTGAAAATATATGTAGCAATAGCGCAGGCAGAGGTGGCCCACGGCGGTGGCGTGAGCACGCAGAGCGGCGGCGGCGATCTGAACTATGGAGGCGGAGTGGCTGCATGGTCACCGGAGCGGTAGAAGAGGTATCGAGGGCGGTGGGGTCAGCAGCAGACCTGAGGGAGACGGGGCTGTTTCGTGGTAGTCGGTGGCGAGGAAAGAACCGGAGGCGCTGGACGCTTTTGTGGCCGCGGTGATTAAGCGAGGAAGCAGAAAACAATTGCAATAGAAACGCAGAGAACGTTAACAGGAACTTGCAGATAAAAGGGCTCGTTATATTATCCAACGGATAAACAGATCAGGCTCGACGGAGTTCTCGCCGGATTTGGAGAAGAAGAGGCTGCCAGCGGTATTCCTGTGGATTTCAGACAAAACCGAGAGAACACGTTGTAGAGGTTGGCTTGGCCGACGCTACAGAAAAAATTGTAGGGCCATTGATTAACAGGAGACCTCGTCGAAACTATAGCTGGAGTTGCGGACGAGGAGCTGGCCCAGTCAGCTGTAGTCCTGGGCACATGGGCCGTGCCCCGTTGGGCCGGCCCGGAGCACGCAGGGCACGGCACGGCCAAAGCTCGGCCCAGCACGTTATGGCCGTGCCGCGCCGCCTGTTATCAGACATCGGACGCGCTGGCCCAAAACCGAGCACGACGGCGACGGCCCAAGACGTCTGCTTGGGCCGCGCCCGCGCCGGCCCGCCCGAGCAGCACGCAGCACGCCGCCTGCGGGCACACCTCGCGGCCGGGCGTGGCACGCGGCCTGACCGCCTCGCGCCGCGTGGCGCCGACGCGCTGGGGCCGCAGGCCAGCGCCGCTGGCCACAAGACGCGCCGCGCGCCGCCGCACCGTGAGGGAGGGAGGGGAGAGGGAAGGGCGGCGCCGCGGGAGGTCGGGGGCGAGCGAGGGGAGAGGAGAGGGAGGCCTGAGGGGAGAGGAGCAACGCGCGCGCTGGGAGGCCGGAGGGGAGAGGGAAGGGCGGCGGCGCGCGGGAGGCCGGAGGGAAGGGGCGGCGGCGCGGGAGGCCGCGGGAGGCCGGAGGGAAGGGCGGCGGCGCTGGGAGACCGGAGGGAAAGGCGCGGCGCGGCGAGGAGGGAAGGGCGGCGCACGCTGGGAGGCCGGAGGCCGGGCGGGAGAACCGGCGCCGAGCGGAGAACTGAGGGAGGCGAGGCGCGCCGCACGGAGAAAAGGGGAGAGAGAGAAGGGAGAGAGAGAGGGGGCGGAGAGAGAAAAGGGGAGAGAGAGTGGCGTGCCCAGCGTGGGAGAGAAAAAGGAGGAGAGAGAGGAGCGTGAGAGAGAGAAAAGGGGGGGTGTTTTTTTGACCGCGGGAGTGAACGAGGTGAATTTGATTGAGCGATGTCATTCAAAAAGTAAAGATTCGATACTCTGTCACTCTGGGTGTGCATGCATGCAACTGCATGATTTTGAACGAGTGAATCACGGAAGAAAATCACGCTACCGATGTATTTGAGTTTTGAACGCGAGAGAGCAATGATGTGATTGATCGATCCCATCCCGCCTGCCATATTCGCCCCGCTTTTCAATTTTCGTAATGAGCGAGAGCGCAATTTCCATCCCGCCTCTCTAAAGCAATTTCGAACTGACACACTCACACTCGAGGGAATCACGCAAAACAGAACAACTGGCCATTTCACCGACACACCATAAATACAGGGATGGCTTGCATTTTCTCCGCACAACTCTCAACTCTCTTGCGCCTCTCTTGCCCATTTTTTCTCAGCGCCAAGACATTCTCACAAGATCTCACTCTATTTGCTTCCATTTTTTGCTCTCTGCTAGAAATAAAATGTTTCGCAAAGCAAAAGGTGGAGAGCACGCCCGCGCCTCCTAGTCCCCTCGTCAGATCAAGAGATCGATCCACGCCAACTCTCCCCAAAGATGGGAGACTACTGTATGGATGACCGCTATCCGACGGCACGCGACGCATCGAGGATGCCTCATACACTCCGGATGCACCGAGCTCTGATGCCGCTACTCTCGGTGCATGCGGACGGCGCCAGATCCACACCAACACGCAGCCCGACATATCCATGCACCAAAGACGGGCGCCCATAGACGGCAATGACGACGCTGTGGTGCTAGCAACATATGGACGTAACTGGCCAAAACCGCTGACGGACATGAGGTAGTGTATGCCGCTTGCAACATCACAATCTAAACTATCCTGCACGCATGTGGTGGTACAGTCATCTAAAGAGACACGCGAGAATTGCTTGAGGAAGATATCTACGGACGGAGGTCGGGCGAGGGCGCAAGTGCATACGCTCAACTTCAACACCGACGGTTCGGTAAGCACATGGGTATACAACGCCGACGTAGCTAGAGAAGAAATTGCACGCTATATAGTTACAGAGGATCTTCCGCTTAGAACGGGTGAGAGCTCTAATTTTGAGAGAATGGTGCAACGTGGTTTTGCCCGCAATACCAACATGTTAGTAGAAGAACAACAACACGTGATGTTGGTAAAATGTTTACAACTAAACTAGAAATGTTAAAATGCACCTTTATGACGCTTTAGTTTTTCATTCGTGATTAACATCCGATATATGGACTTCCTCTCACCAAAGAGCAAAGATATATTAGTATTGTTGCGACTATCTAGATGACGAGCACGCACTAAATAAAAGAGTTATAGGGTTTAGGCCAATCTCTGAGTCACATAATCGGATATGCTATCGCCAACCCGTATACTCGAGGTTGTTAATGAATTTAAAATAGAAAGTAGAATTGTTTCCATTACTCTTGACAATGCATCACTAACACAACTACCGTGGAGCATCTCTCACCGCGCTTCTAGAGTCTTATATTGAGGTTTTGTACTCCACCGAGATGCGATGCCATATTATTAATCTCATTGTACAGCAGTATGCATGTAATGAAACCTACTTTGGAGGGCATACGTAATGCTATCGATTTTATTACTAATTCACCCGTGAAGTTTGCCCGCCGTGAGTATCGCAAGGCCAATAATATGGTACCAAGAAGATTCAACCTAGATATGAAGGTTAGATGGAACTCAACTTATACTATGTCGCAACGGTGCATGAAGGCTACGAGCACATTATCACCGCTCTTCACAATCGCAATAATGGTGAGGTATTGGTTATCGACGCTGATTGATAATTGCTAGTCATTTTGTAATTTTTAAAAAAATTTACGATTTAACTAAAAATTATCCTGTTTATTACCCAACTTCTTGCTTAGTTATCGAGTGGCTTTGGCTTATTGCTAATGCTTTTAAAGAAAATAGAGATAATTATGTTTTACGCTCCATTATAGAACCAATGGAGCAAAAATTTTAAAATATTTTCAAGCTATTCCACATTTGTACTGCTTTTGTTGCCATTTTGATCTCTGAGAAAATTTTCTCGACTTGTGGCGCCTACGCGGAATAGGTGAGACATTCGATCTTGATTTCTCCGAGGCCTATACTCATGTTTATAACGAGTTTTTCGTAGTTTTCGACAAATACTACGAGAAGTTTGGCACCGTATGAAGCACGAGATCTACCTCAACAACGCAACAAGCACGAGGCGGTTCGATGGCTTCAAACATGTGGAAGAAGCCGAAGGCAATCGTCTGTTCATCTTCCAAATGCCGAAAGGCATCACAATGGAATCCACGTAGAGATCAACCACTACCTCGACACGCCTTTCATGGAGTCCGAGCTTGACATGAACGAGGAAAATGAACTTAACTTGCTTTTGTGGTGGAAGAATAACTAACGATTTACCCGCGGCTATCCCATTTCGCACGGATGTACTTACGGTTTCGTGTCCACCGTCTCGCCTAATCCACTTTCGCTCGGTGGGAAGGATACTTGAGCCAAGGAGGTCGCCTCTCACACTTGAGATGGTTGAGGCAATTACATGCCTCAAAGACTCGAGAGCGTGCATGAGAGGACACAACATCACCAGAGGATCAGAGATCACTGACGCAGAGCGACTTTGACAATCTCAATTCGGGTAGTCTATGTATATAAATGTAGTTATCAGATTTTTCTCATCGGGGTACCCACACCGGGTGTAAGGTTTTAACGAGGCAAAGAACTTTGTACATGTTCAAGATTTAATAAAATTTACTTCTTTTCCCCAATATTTGTGTCCATTGCTAACAATACCGATATCTACACAGATGTTTCTTTCGTGATGCTTTCATTTAGTCATTGCTTTGCGTGTACATTTCTTCTTGTCATTTATTTACTTACTTTGCTAATTTCTCCGCATATACACAAGAGAACGAATGCGTGTTCGCTAATAACAATCTAATTAATCGCAATCATCAGAGCAAATCGAGCAATTATCAGAGCAATCGTGAGTAATTTATCGCAGCAAAAATGCGAAATTTATCAGAGCAAATCGCAAAGAATTTATCAGTAGCAACAATATTGTACCTATTTACCGTAGCAAGACCGCTTTATTAATCCGACCGCCGATTCGCCCGATCCGACGCTGGATGCCCATCAATCGCAAACTTGATACCATCGTGGATCGCAAGGATCTCTGGCCCATGCGTGTTACTCGATTGTAGATTTACATATTTATTTAATCAAGGTGGCTATACATTCGCTGCACCGTAGCATCGCAGACGCACGCTACTACAAGCAAATTTGGGTCATTTCTCTTGTCGCAATAGTGTAAATGGATCGGCCCGCCGCGACGGCACGGCGTAGGCACGGCGTAAATGGTTGTGCTTTGGCTCGCTGGCGAGCCGGCCAAGACGGCGGCACGACGGCCGACGCGCCCGCACGGTTCCGCCCAGCACGATGGGCCTGCGGTCGGGCCCGTTTAAGACGCGACGACGCCACCTCTAGTCAGCTGCACCGTGGTGGTGCGGTGGAGGCGGCTCCACGTGGCTCGCTGCTTACGCCACTGACCTAGAGGTGGCATACGGGCGTGGTCTCTGGCGGCACCGAGGCACGGCGCCACGCGTGACGGCCAAGCCCGACACGCGATATTAGAGGCCGTGCCGAGCCGCCAGTCGCGCTGGCTCAAACGGGCACGACCGGCGCACGCCCGACACGATCATCTGGGCCATGCCCGCGGCCGCCCGCAAGACGTAAGAAGGTATGTCGGCACAGATGCCGCGACGCTGGTCTGCGGCATGCCTCGGGCACGGCAGGCATTAGCGCCGCTGCACGCTCTTTTCTCGGCGTTAGTCTTGGCCTCTGCCGCTCGCCCGCGCCACGCCGAGCCCGCGCCCGTCTTGGCCTTTGCCGCTCGCGGCTTCGCCTCGGCCTACGCCGCACCTCGCCCCCGCACACTCATGCGCCATGACCGGGCTGGAGGAGGGAGGTGGCGCCCGGCGAGTGAGGGGATGGGAGGAGGGAGTGGTGGCGGCGAGCTGGAGGGGAGAGGGAGGGGCAACGGCATGCGGGGAGGCCGGAGCTGGAGGGTAGAGGGAGGGGTGGCGCGTGCGGGGAGGCCGAAACCGGAGGGGAGAGGGAGGGGTGGCGGCGCGCGTCGACGACGAAGCGGCCGCGGAGGTCTCGAGGGAGAGAGGGGCACAGCCACACGTGTCGGTGGGAGAGAGAGAAAAGGGAGAGAGAGGGGAGCGGGGTAGAGAGGGGCTTGGGCGTGACGCGGGTCTCGACGAGATAGCGCGACCGACGCCGACCGAGAGAAAAGGGGAGAGAGAGGGGCGTGGGAGAGAGAGAAAATGTGGTGCGCCGTGCGGTCCGGGCGTGAGAAAAGAGAGGGGGCGGGAGGGGGAGAGAGAGAAAAGAGAGGGGTGTTTGACAGTTTGGGTGACCGCACGGGAAAAAGAGAGAAAATGGTGCAGATGCTTTTGATTTTTTGGAAGGTAGCTTGAGCTCTGTGTGTGCATGCATGCAACCGCGCGATTTTGAATGGACGCTCACACTCGAGGGAATCACAGGAAGAAAATCATGCGCCAGATGAATTTTAAGTTTTGAACGCAAGGGAGACAGCGATGTGATTGAGCGATTATATCTCGCTCTCTCTAACGCGATTTTGAATGGACACACTCACACTCGAGGGAATCACTGGAAAGAGAGGCTGTGATAGAAAAACGTAAAGCTGCTTTGTCAACTTCAAATGCGACGGTTCGGTAAGGACTTGGGTATACAACGCCGACGTAGCTTGAGACGAAATTGCACGTTACATAGTTACGAAGGATCTTCCGCTTAGAACGGGTGAGAGCTCTAGCTTTAAGAGAATGATGCAACATGGTTTTTGCCCACAATACCAACATTTTAGTAGAAGAACAACTACACGTGATATTTATAAAATATTTACAAATAAACTAGAAATGTTAAAATAGACTTTCATGACACTTAGTTTTTCCTTTGCATTAACATCAGATATATGGACTTCCTCTCATCAAAGAGCAGCCTATATTAGTGTTGTTGCGCATTATCTAGACGACGAGTCCGTACTAAACAAAAGGGTCAAAGGGTTTAGGCTAATCTCGAAGTCACACACCGGAGATGCTATCGCTACCGGTATACTTGAGGTTGTTAATGACTTCAAAATAGAAAGTAGAATTATTTCTATTACTCTTGATAATGCATCAGCTAACATGACGGGCTATGGAGCATCTCTCACAGCATTTGGAGACTTATGTTGTAGGTTTTGTACTCCACAGAGGTGCGTATGCTATATTATTAATCTCATTGTGCAGACAGGTTTGCATGTAACGAAACCTAGTTTGGAGGGCATACGCAGTGCTATCGATTTTGTTACTAATTCACCCGTAAGGTTTGCCCAGTTCTCAGAGTACTGCAGGGCCAACAATAAGGTACCAAGAAGATCCAATCTTGGTATGAAGGTTAGATGGAATTCAACGTATACTATTCTAGAGCGGTGCAAAAGCTACGAGCAAATTATCACTGTCTTCGTCAACTGCAATAATGGTAAACCCTTGGTTTCTTAAGTGAATTGGGAAATTGCTAGTTATTTTCGTAATTTTTTATAAATATTTTACAACGCAACTAAACAATTATCCAGTGTATACTACCCAATTTCTTGCTTAATCATCGAGTGGCTTTGGCTTATTGCTAATGCTTTTAAAGAAAATAGAGATAATTGTATTTTAGATCACATTATAGAACCAATGGAGCAAAAAAATTTAAAATATTTCAAGCTATTAAACATCTATACTGTTTTGCTACTATTTTGGATCATTGTAGAAAATTTTCTGACTTGCAGGGCACCTTTGAGGGAATAAGTGAGGCATTTGATCTTGATTTCTCCAAGGCCTATAACGAGTTTTTCAGAGTTTTCGATAAATATTACAAGAAGTTTGGCACCAGAAGTGAAGCACGAAGATCTACCTCAACAACGCAACAAGCACGAGGCAGTTTGACCGCTTCAAACATGTGGAAGAAGCTGAAAGGCAAGTCATTTATTTCGTCTACCGAAACGCCGAGCAGGTCACAATGGAATCCATGGGTAGAGATCAACTACTACCTCGACACGTCTTTCGTGGAGACCGAGCTTGACATGGACGAGGAAAATCAACTCAGCTTGCTCTTGTGGTGGAAGAATAACCAATATATTTACCCCGTGCTATCTCATTTCACACGGAACGTACTTATGATTCCAGTGTGCACTGTCTCATCGAAATCCACTTTCAGTTTGGTGAGAAGGATACTTGAGCCGAGGAGGTCGTCTCTCAGACCTAACATTGTTGAGGCAATTAAATGCCTCAAAGGCTGGGAGCGTGCAGATGAGAGGATACAACATCAGCCAGACATTTCTTCTCGTCATTTATTTACTTACTTTGCTAATTTGTTGAGAGATACACAAGAGAACGAATGCGTGTTCGCTAATAATGATTTAATTAATTGGCATAATGCATGGCCCCACTTTATTTTGGATGATCTAAGCGAATGCATGTTGCTCGATTGTAGATTTACATATTTCTTTGATCAAGGTGGCTATACATTCGCTGCACCGTGGCATCGTGTATGCATGCTACTACAAGCAACTTCGGGTCATTTGCTCTAGTCGCAATAGTGTAAATGGGCCGGGCCAGAGCCGGCACTGCACGAAGTAGGCACAAAGCGTAAATAGGTCGTGCCTGGGCTCGCCGAAGGCGAGCCGGGCCGGGCCGACATGGCATGGCAGGCACGACGGGCCGTCGCGGCCCGGCAATATTCCGGCCCGAAGCACGATGAGCCCTTGCCGGGCCGGCCTGGCCATACATGACGCCCACCTCTAGTCACGGTTGGCACCCATGACAGTCGGTCTTCACCTTGTGCACATGACTTGTGGGCCTCTTGTGTAAGTAAGGACAGCTCGTGATGGAATTGTCGTTCGGTGAAAATTTTACTCAGAAGGTGCGTAGTTCAATGAAATCCAAAATAAATACTACAACAAATTGATAGTTTGAACACCAAAGGTATCATGAAATTTACTCCATTAATAATAGAAAATAAGTTTGTTAGTGGGGCTTATTGAGTCGATTTAAAATTACTTTAATTACACTAGTTAATTGGTTAAACATTGAAATGAATTGATTTCAAATGAACTTGATTTTGCTCGGTTCTAAAAATAGTTTCAAACTGTGTAAACTTTAGGAAAAGCTCGGTGAGATCATGTCTTAGCTCGATATTCACCCCTAGTTTTCATGTAGGTGTGATTATGTGAGTAACCTTTTATAAGTTACTTTTCATCTACTTTTTTGTCAACTAGGAGTAGTTCTTGTAATTTAGAAGCTCTGTAATCCGATTTTGATCAATAAAGTTGTGTATCGCCAATTGTTGATCTTCATCGATTACGCCCTCAGGTTTGATTTACTCTGATTTTGTTGCGCATCTTCATTGCCAATCTGTTGGCACGCTCTGAACTCGGCGTTCGTCTGGTGAGTTGTGACTAATAAACCCTACGTCAAGTTTTTGGCACCAACACACTCTTGGCACGCCCGGTGGGACAAAGAATATGTCTTCTTCTGGCAAGTCGATTCTACCGTCCGACGTCAACACCGAAGCAATTATCGTCCCCATGATGGACGATTTGGCTCCAGAACAGCGCAAGGAAATTGAACCGAAAAGCGGCTCTGGAGGAGATGATGCTGGGTTGTTATCAAAAAACCCGACGCGGCATCACCCAGAAGACTGCATTGCTGACGGTCAATGCCCTCGGCGATGAGGGAATTACAAACAGCCTGGTAAGTCAATATGTGCCTGCACAAGCAGAATTATCGGCTATGATTGAACAGTTCGTATACCACGCTTTAATCAATCAATCATCGGCTTTAGTCACCACTCTCAAGCCGATGATTGCTAATAGTGTCAAGACTATTGCACAAGAGTTGGCCATATTTGGGAGCCTGCTCGAAACACTGCAAGCGCTACCAAGCTACCCTATTTATTCAGTGGCTCAAGGCACTCAAAACACGGTGGTTGGTGCAAAACCGTCGGCTCCAATTCCATCGCTGATGCCGACCCAACCCACTGTTATATTGCCGCAGGATCCTTGTCTTAGCGGAGTCACACATTACCAAGCGTACACTGATGCTGCCAAGTTCAACGTGTTGGCTAATTTGCCAACATGAGCCTCGTTTTACGCCTTCCCACAATCGGTTTCACAGCCGATTGAACCTGATAGATACCCGCATTACCTTGAGCCGATTCAACCCAGGAATCCGGCCAGCACAAAGTAGTAACCTACGTAGAACCCTTTGTCCCGTTGCCGGAGCCGCCGGTTAGAAGGAACGTTGGATATGATCAATTCCCTCAATATCCGTCGGCTCAATCTAATCGGTAGCCTGAGTTTGCACTCGGGGGGCAGAATGCTAATTATGATCATAATTGGCACAACCCTAATATCTCATCGGCCAATAACGTTAATTGGGCCGACCAAATTCCCGCAGTATTGAGGGATCAATTCGGCATATAGCCGAAGGGCAAAGTCATCGGCTATATAAAGTCGTATCCTGATTATATAGATCACATGCCATATCCGAACAATTTCAGAATCCCTGATTTTGCCAAGTTTTCGGGGGATGATTCAGTTACAACGTTAGAGCACGTCAAATGTTTTATCGCTCAATATGGCGAGGCTGCCTAGTCCGACGGACTAAAAATTAGATTGTTCCCACTATCATTATCAGGACCTACTTTTACTTGGTTTACTAGTTTACCTCCAAATTCGATTCATTTTTGAAACGATTTGGAAAGTCGATTCCATGAGTACTTTTTTTTGCCAGTTTAGAGCTTAGGATTTCTGATCTAAGCTCTGTCTGCCAGAAATTTGGAGAATCGATAACAGACTATATTAAAAGATTTTGGGAAGTGAGGAATCGGTGCTTTAGCGTCATGTTACCCGACAATCAACTAGCCGATTTAGCTTTCCAGGGGTTAATTCTCCCACTCAGGGAAAAGTTTGGTGGGCAAGAGTTCACTAGCTTAAGTCATCTGCTTTATCACGTGTCAGCTCAAGAAAGCCGATTTCCCGACAATAGGGGGTTCCGGGATAAATTCAAAGTAAATGACAATAATAAGGAAAAGGACAAGGCCAAGGTTAATACGGTCGATTACTGTTCAAATGAGTCCTTTGAAGACGATGAAGCAGAGGTAAATATAGCTGAATGGGTCAAATGATCTAAAAAATGCCTAGTCTATTCATGGCTTAAACCGACTAAAAACAAGTCAGAGGTGAAGTATGCGTTTGAGGTGTCCAAATGTGATCGTATTTTCGATTTACTCTTGCAAGAAAAAATAATACGATTACCCAAGGGACACGTCATACCATTGGTTGATGAGATCAAGAAACGAAGGTATTGCAAGTGGCACCATTCTTTTTCTCATAATAGTAACGATTGCAATATTTTCCGTTAGAAAATCCAGTTGGCTATTGAAGATGGTCGGCTAAAATTTGCAGATGAGCCGACTATATAGGTGGGCGTAGATCTGTTCCCTATAAATATGGTCCAATGTTCACATAAGGGAAAAGAGCTGGTGCACAATGAGGAACCAAAGTGGGCTCGCGTGTCGATGTTCAACCGAACCCGAGTGGTGACAAGAACTTGAAGATCACAATCGATTCGCTACAAATAGAAGCCGATCGTGATGGCAAGAATTTGACGACTGTCAAGCCTAAGGGAGATCCGCAAGTTGGCAAATGGTACAAAGCGGAGAAATCATCAGCACGGAAGCCGGTAAACAGGCCCAAGCCAACTTTTTCCCAGTTACTAGAAAAATACAAAAGAATGGATAGTTGGCTGCGATACCCTTCGCGTCGGCCTAAAAATCTGTATTGGCTTGAAAACTTTGAAAGGGCTCATCAAAGGTGCCTCTTTTGGCTATTTTCTGGGAGGAGGGAGTAGCACTACCATCGCCGTATTCATGTCCGATGGAGCACTATCCCCAAAATGATCGGCCTAGGCAATCGGCCAAAGATAGTTATCTGGGCCAATACGAGGTCGTCCTAGCAAAAATTACCGAAAGCCGATTCAGGAGAGGATTTCCTTACCGAATCAGGCTAAGGTACAAGCGGAGTCAAGCTCTGGGTAAAGGAAGATCTGGCTGGAAAGATCCGTAAGCCGATCGAGTCCAAACCTAGATGGTGCCCACCGAGCCTTAGCCGATCGCAACGCAGACGACTTTAGAGATTGAGGACCCAGGAGATCAGGGAGGCCAAACAAGAGAAGCAAAGGGACAAGGCGTTCAATGAGCTTCGGCCGATGAAAACCGTGAAGGAGTGGAGGAGGAAAGACAAAGTTGAGGAGGAGACAGATTCAGCCAATGACTTGGGCTCGCCCATGATTCGAGATGACACTCCTCCGATGGACATCAATATGGTGTTCACATTGCCAGCCGAGTTCAAAATAAAGACTGAATCAGCTAAGGAAACCTTTGCTCGCTATGTTTGGGTGCTCAAGACACAGTCTTCGAGAAGCCCCATGATGCCCATCGACATCTTAAGCCGCTATATCTGAAAGGGCATATACATGGCAAGCCGATTTCAAGGGTGCTTGTGGATAGAGGAGCGACTGTTAAAATGATGCCATATACCACTTGCAAAAAGCTGGGTAAGTGCGATGAGAACTTAATCAAAACTAACATGGTTTTGAATGACTAAATAGGTGATCCCACCAAAGCTAAAAGCATTGTGGTAATAGAATTGACTCTCGGTAGCAAGACATTGCCGACTGCATTCTTTGTAATTGACACCAATGGTAACTATAGTGTATTGCTTGGACGTGACTGGATACATGCGAATTGTTGCATCTCGTCGACTATGCACCAGCTGCTTGTCCAATGGAACGGAGACTAAGTCGAGGTTGTTCCAGCCGATACATCGGTTCAAATTGCGATGGCTAGTTCGGATGCGAAATGGTGACATGAAGAAGCCGAGTGCATATCGGGCAAGCTCCTGGACAATTGTGATTTTATTTGTATTGGTAAGACCCGATCAGCGTTAGGCTAGGCACGTTTGATTGGACAAATGAAATTTTGCGCCGATGGGGTCCAAGCAAGCAATAAAGACCCTACAAGACAAAATGCAAAGCTATCAGCACATAATAGGTAGCTACCAGGCCATCGAAGATTTCCAGGAAATCGAGAAGTTAGGCCAAGGGTTCACATCGACAGATCTGCTTGAAGAAGTTGACATAATGGATGGTGATAGAAAAAGACCTACTTTTATTAGCTCAAAATTAAACACAGCATATAAGGAGAAGTTGGTCAAAATCCTTAAGAATTATTAAGATTGTTTTGCCTGGGAATACCATGAGATGCCTGGTTTAAGCCAACAACTTGTCGAACATCGGCTACCTGTAAAGCTAGGGTATCGGCCGTTTAAACAGTACCCTCGAAGATTTAATCTGCTTTGTACAATATCATAAAAGAAGAAATAGAGAGATTGTTGGAGGCCAAATTTATCAGGCCTTGCCGATATGCTGAATCGGTCTCCAATATTGTTCCTGTTATGAAGAAAAATGGTAAACTCAGGGTATGTGTTGACTTCAAAGATTTGAATAAGGCTACGCCAAAAGATGAGTATCCGATGCCGATAGCCGATATGCTTATCGATGCTGCATTAGGAAATAAGATTATCAGCTTTCTCGATGGAAATGGCAGAAACTGACATACCAAATACCGTCTTAGGGTGCCCTAGTGCTCTACAGTTGTTTGAGTGGACGGTTATGACGTTCGGTTTAAAGAATGTGGGTGCAACTTACCAGCGGGCTATGACTTTAATCTTTCTTGATTTGATTGGCCATATTGTTGAAATTTACATTGATGATGTTATCGTAAAGTCCAAAGACGATTTGCACCATTTAGCCGAATTAGAGACAGTCTTTAAGAATACAAGGGCACACAGCTTAAAGATGAATCCTGTCAAGTGTTCATTTGGCGTGTCGGCTGGACAATTTTTAGGTTTTATGATCCATAAAAGGGGAATTGAAGTTAATCAAGAGAGAGTTAAGGCCATAGCCAAAACAAAGCCGCCGACGTGCAAAAATGAGTTGCAAAAGTTGATCGGCAAAATCAATTATTTACGGCGGTTCATTTCAAATCTTTCTAGACATATCCGTGCGTTTACTCCCTTGTTAAATTTAAAGGGTAATCAGGAGTCTGTTTGGGGAGCCGATCAACAGAAAGCTTTTGATGATATTAAAGGATACTTGACCAATCCTCTAGTTTTGGCCGCCCCAAAAAAGGGGATTCCATTCAAGCTATACATATAGGCTGAGGAGGAAACTATCGGAGCATTTTTGGCATAGGAGGTCGATGGAAAAGAAAGGATCATCTTCTATTTAAGCCGACGACTGTTGGACGCTGAAATCAGGTACCCCTTTGTAGAGAAACTATGCTTATCTTTATATTTTGCCTGTACGAAGTTAAGGAACTATATTCTATCGTCGGCTTGCAAGGTAGTATGCGAAACCGATGTTATAAAGTATAGGCTGTCAGCTTTGATTTTGTGAGGTCGACTTGGTAAATGGGCTTATGCATTGATAGAGTTCGACCTGTCATATGAATCGGCCAAGGCGGTTAAAGGACAGGTTATAGCCAATTTTATAATAGGATGTGAAACTACTACCGATCTAGTTTCCGCCACCCCTTGGCAGTTGTATTTTGATGGATCGATGTGTCGAGAAGGTGATGGCATTGGTATAGTGCTCATTTCACCTAGGGGACACAACTTTGAGTTTGTATTTCGGCTAAGTAGCTGATGCTCTAATAATCGGTCAGAGTATGAGGCATTGCTCAAAGGCCTACAACTGTTAGAAACTATCGGAGTAGATGCTGTCGAGGCTCATGGAGATTCCTTGTTAGTTGTGCAGCAAATCAAGGGAGAGTACCAATGTCATGATGAAACGCTGCGTAAATATTTAGAACAATGTCTTTATACAATCGGCTCGTTCACTCCATTTTCCATTAACCATATTCCTCAGGAAGTGAATGATAGAGCAAATTTGTTGGCTCAATAGGCGTTAGGCTATAAGGATTTTAGCCAATATCAAATACTTGAGCCGGTTGACAAAACAATAATGTGTTCTGATGTTGTCGATTGGAGGACAAGGATAAAAGAGTACTTAATTGATCCATCCAAGCCGACAGAGCGCAAAGTTAGGCATCAAGCATTAAAGTATGTTGTCTTGGATGAAGTATTGTACTATCAGATTTTAGAAGGATTGCTACTGAGATGCCTTGGAGTCGATGAAGCCAGAGTGGCAATGGGTGAGGTGCATGAAGGTATCTGTGGTTCGCATCAGTCGGCTTATAAAATGAAATGGATGCTTAGACGCACAATGTATTTTTGGCCGATGATGTTAGAGGATTGCTTTCGATATTATAAAAGGTGCCAGACTTGTCAGAAGTTTGACAATGTTCAACTAGCACATGCATCGGCTTTGCATCCGATTATAAAGCCTTGGCCATTTAGAGGATGGGGAATAGATGTAATCGGTCAAATATTTCCTGCCTCAAGCAAAGGTCACAAATTTATTCTGGCTGCAACCGTTTATTTTTCTAAATGGGTTGAGGCTATACCCCTCAAAAAGGTTACAAGTGTCGAGGCTATCGGGTTTGTCAATGAACACATTATTCATCGATTTGGCATCCCGCAGATCATCACGACCAATCAAGGCACTGTGTTCGTGTCCAACGAGTTTCAGAATTATGCAAAGAGCCCGGGAATCAAGCTGCTAAATTCATTGCCTTATTATGATCAGGCTAATGGACAAGCCGAGTCGTCCAATAAGACATTGATTAAGCTGATTAAGAGGAAAATCGATGAAAGACCAAGGAATTAGCACTCAACATTATCAGAGTCATTGTGGGCCTATCGGCTAGCATACCGTGGGTCAACAAAACTTTCACTCTATCAGCTAGTTTATGGTCAAGGAGCCATCTTGCCTGTGGAGATAAACATTGATTCTATATGAGTGGCTAGACAAAATGATTTGTCGGCTCAAGATTATAAAGATTTAATGATTGACAACTTTGATGATTTGGCATAATTATGTTTGTGTACATTGGATCGGCTTAAGAAGAATAAGATGATAGTTGCTAAAGCTTACAATAAAAAAGTAATGCATAAGTCTTTATAAAGCCGATTTAGTTTGGAAAACTATACTTCCTATCGGCTCTAGATATAACCGATTTGGAAAATGGCCTTGTCGATGATCGGGATCGCCTGACCGCAAGAGGAAGGGGGGTATGATGTAAGAGTGGAACCCGAGATTGTGCTCACCAGAGGGAGGAATTCTGATCGTTGCTAAGGATGAGAATAAGAGAGCGGTTGACGCGAAGAATTATACTAGTTCGAGCCCCTAGCACGGGTAACAGCTCTACTCCAGTCTTGCCCGGAGGCGAAAGGTAGATGATGATGTACTGCTGTTCAATATAAGGGGTGCTCGAGCTGAGGTCAAGCACTGGTTCTATGTGCTGTGTTTCTGTGTCTTTTGAGTCTTCTCTCTTTCCCACGCAGGGGAATGTTTTATACCTTTAATACAGACCGTTACAAAAAACGGCTTCGACCGGAGAATTCGGGGGTGTGGAGCCAAACACGGATCTGGGCGCAGTAAAGTTGGGTGGTAACTGCCCTGAGAATGTAGCCTCCACGCTGGGCTTGACTCCGTCTTTAAAGCCCTTTACTTGTCTTGGTAACCACCGGCTTCTTTAAACCTGGCCCAGCCCGATCTTGCTAGCTCGAGCTGGGCCTCCATTTTCCTGCTCGAGTTCGAGCTGCTGGTCAAGAGCTCGAGCTCGAGAAGAGCATGCTCGAGCTCGCTTGGCCCTGGGCTCGAGCTCGAGGATGCGTGCTTGTAGTCGTGGGATACGACCTCGAGGTCGAGGGTTTACATTTGCACCGAAGCCATCGATCCTCGATACCTAGCCCCGAGGCTCAAGAAATGATCCTGAAGCTCGGGATATTCTTTAGTCTAATGACCTTGAGGGGTCAGCTTCCTGGTCGAGCTCAGAAACTCTTGAGCTCAGGTCCGGAATCGCCCGATGGTCTTTGATGTAGATGTGCCCGGGAACGCTCGGGCTTCGATGCCTCGTCTTCGAGTGGGGAAGTCGTGGGGGTGGTTCTTGATGCTTCGTGTTCTCCCCTAGAAGTCTTGGCACACCTTTTGAGGTGTAACCGACGCCCAGTGTTGATAATTGAACTCTTTTAAATCCCGAACCATTGCATTCCTCTTAACTTCCCCAATTTCCTTATTGCGTTGAACCCTAGCACCTTTTACCCCCTTGTCTTCCTGATCTCCATCCACCATCCTTTCTTCTTCGAGCAAAACCCCTCCCAAGGGCCATGGCCAAGTTCGGGAAGAGTACCTTGACCTCGGAGAGGATGAGGGAGCTCGAGGTGCTGGGGATGCTGGACCCGATGACCTGGCGGTTGCCGGGTGGAGAGATCGAGCCGCAGCCCCAGCAGGACGAGCAGTCGGCACCGAGCGCTATATGCTCTTCGGGCTGCGGACGTCGGAGAGCGATTTCCTGGCGGCAGTTCTCGCGCAATGCGAGATCGAGCTATCAACCTGGTACCCAATTCCATCCTTCTTCTTTCCATTTTCTCTCATCTGTGCGAGGGGTTCTTGGGGATTCTTCCCACCCCTTCGCTTTTCTTCCATTTCTACTCCCTGTTCTGTACCGCGAAGGACACCGTGGTCAGGTGTCTCCACTTCCAGATGTGGACAGGGCTTCCTTGATCCTTCCCCCAAATCCAAACTCAGGACTCCCTCTGTATGTGGATGGAGAGGTGATTCTATCTGAAGAAAGGAGTGGGGGCGCGCTCGCGTACAACGGCATCCTCATCGATAGCAAGCGCCAGAGCCCGAGGCCGAGGATTCGGCGGCCGACCAGGAGGCCCTCGCTACCATCCATATCTGTGCGACGCGCGGCCTCACCGGCTAGGTCATCATCCACGACTATCTGCGGAACCAGGTGTTCCCTCTGCGAAAGAGAATGCACCCATTCTTCAAGATCCGAGGGGACGATGGACTCACACGGGAAAGTCCTAGTGGTAAGCCTTCTACAAACTTGATCTTCCTCGAGTTCGTCTTAACTTCTTTTTTAATGGTCTCCTCCTTTCCCGTAGCCCCGTTGGAGTCTTGGGCAGCAGCGAGAATGCATGAGACGTTCAGGAAGATGGCCTTCTCCTACACCACAGTCGACCCTGCTCCCAAGAACGTCTTGAGGCGGAGCAGCGAGGTAACACATCTCTTACCAACACTGAGCTCGTGCCAACTCGAGCTCGTACTGACTTTGCTCAATCACGCAGGAGAGCTGGGAGCTTTGGGAGACAGCGAGACGCATTCTGCCACTACCCAAGGTGGACCAGAGCAAGAAGGCGGGTAAGAGGCCTGCCCCAGATGCTCCGAGCAACATCAGTGCCCCCAAGAAGCCACACTTTGAGTGGGCTAACAGCGTGGTGGTAAGTCGATCCTTGCCGAGCCTGGGAACACTCGAGCTCGAGCTTAATTTCTTTCGTTATTTTTTGATCTTCTTCTCATCTTCTTATAGCAACAAAGTGCAGCGGCCGCTGTGCAGCTCCCGAGCTCAACACCGGGGCAGCAGCCCTCGATGGAGTGCGTCGGGGCGGTCAGCGCAGCGAGCCTGGATCCCGCGCGTGCTCTGAGGTCCAAGCCGAGGAGCGTCCAGGGGGATGCATCCCCCGACGCAGCGGGGACGAGACGTCACGACACCCCTCCTAGGAGTCGGAGGCTCATCACATAGGTATGTGCGAACCTTGGTTGTAGCGTAGACTTTTCCCTTTCTTTCGCTCATTGATTTCCCCCACCGCAGACCTCGAGCGCCCGGCGGGTAGTGACCATGATTGTTGTTCAGGGCGAGTCCGAGGACGAGAACGTGGATAACTTCCTCCTGGTCCACCGGGCGCGCTCGCAGCAAGCCTAGGCCATCGCGGTGCCTTTGGGGGGCAGCTTGGTCGGTGACTCCGACTAGAGGCCCACTGGACCAAGCGTAGACCTGGAAGGGGCCACCGCCGGAGTCGAAGCCGTGGAAGTCCCGATCGTCAAAGCTGGGACCATCGAGGCCAGCGGAGTCGGGCTCGAGGTCAAGCCTACCTCAAGCGGCGAGGTCGAGGTTCCTACGGACACACCAGGTACGTCGAAACTCTCAAGCCTCCACTTGTTGTTTCTTGCTCTCATAACTTAGCTGCTTTCTTCAGGAGTCTCGGTTCCATCCGAGCTGCCACCTACCTTGGCCGGGACAGACCAGGTCGAGGCTTCGGTCGGTGGGACCAACCCAACGCCGAAGGGGGCCAACGTGGCCGCCACGTCCCTGGCCTGGGATTGTCTCGAGCCCGAGGTGGTGCTCGAACCGGGCGTACGGCTCATCGGACCTCATCGCCAGAGGTTCGAGGAGCGGCTTGATCTGGTAAGTCATGCTTGAACTCGCCGTCCTTCTTATCTGTTATCATGATCCCTTTTGATTTCCACAGGGACTGGGTCTGATTGCCTAGGGGCTCCAAAGCCTGCGCAGTCACTCCACCGAGCTCCAAGTGGTCTTCGACCGGGTGGAGGAGCGCGACACGTACGTCCTCCAGCTTTAGGAGGACCTGATGATTGAGCGGGAGGAGGTGGGGCAACTAACCGCGGTCCACTCCTCTGAGCTCTCACAGGCCATCAACGCTGAGCGTGAGAGGTCGAATGAGGCCCTTAAAGCCCTTCGTGTGAAGGCGGTGAACTATCGAGTTCGAGCGCGCGGTGCTGGCGGGAGCCCTCGAAACTGTGCGCGCGGAGGCAGAGACGCTTCACAAGCAGATTGCAGAGCTCTCTAATGCTCCGGCGAAGGCTTCCACCGAGCTCAAGGCCAAGGTGGACGAGCTCGAGGAGAAGCTGGGGCGAGCAACCCGGACGGGGAAGAGCGCCCTGGCCTAGCTCCAAGATGAGCGCAACCGCGCCGCCAGTTCCACAGCCGAGGCACTTCGACTGCAAGGCGAGCAGTCGGTGTTGAGGGCGAGGGTCACCGAGCTCGAGCAGGAGAACCTCGCCCACGACCTGGCTGACCTATAGGAGGAAGGGCAGATAGGAAGAGGTACAAGAGCGACTTGTACCCATTTGTAAGTGTAAATTTTTGAAAAGAAATAAAGTCCCATTTTGATGTTCGGATGTTCGAAATTGGATGAACAGACTTAGCTTGTTAGTATCCCCTTGCTCAACCCCCGCTGTGGTCGAGTCCGAGCAACGCCTGCCTCGTGTACAGGATATATACCTTGAGATCTTTAGTCATTGAGAATACCTTCGTCCTGAATAAAGAACTTAAGACGTAGTCATTTTAATAGTCATGTCTTCGAGCGAGGACAAGCTTAACTCTAACACGAGGTTGAGCTAGTAGTAGGCTCTCTTAGAGCTCGGGAAACTCGTTGAGGGCGATCTCTCCTACTATAGGGGAGTGGTCGTGATGCGATGAGAGTCGGCTTACTGTCAATGTGACCCCTGGAGGTGAACTCTGAGACCGCAACACTCAGGTCGAGGTTTAGGAGACGCAAAATAAAAAGGACTTAAGCATCTCGAGGTCAGGAACCCTTGGACATGGTCTCTGGTCCAAGCCCTGCTACAGGGGGGAAGCCGTGATGCGATAAGAATTAGCTTACTATTGACATGACCCCCTGGAGATGAATCTTGAGATCACGACATGAGGTCTAGGCACTCGAGATGCAAAGAAACATGTAAAGAATCATAAGCATAAACAACAAAGAAGAGCTTTTTATTGCAAATCAAGGTGAGAGTGTTACACATAAAATTTTCAGAGTTGGTCTATCTTCCACGAGTTCGTGAGCTCTCTGCCACCGGGCATCACCAGCCGGTAAGCCCCTGTGTGATCTGCTAAAACGACGTTGTAGGGGCCCTCCCACTTCGGGATAACTTGTTGGTGTTGGTCTGCTCCTGAATTCGTCTTAGGACCAGATCCCCAACGCGGAGCTCCCTAGGTCGTACCGATCGAGACGCATGCCTACAAAGTGCTTGCAAGTAATGCGCCGATCGTAGCAACGCACGACACCTTACTTCTTCCGCCAGGGCAAGGTTGAGAGACCGTTTTGCTCGAAGTTGACTTGGTCGACAAAGCTGACCCTAGCGGAGCCCAGCATGACCTTAGAAGGCAGGACAACTTTGACACTGAAGACGAGTTGGAAAGGGGTTGCCCCTGTTGCTCGGCTGGTCGTGGTGCGTACGGACCAAAGGACGGTGGGAAGCTCATCCACCTAGGTCCGGCCACGTTGTTCGAGCTCATCGAAGACTCGTCTCTTGACGCTCTAGACGATTTGTCCGTTGGCACGTTCGACCGCTCCATTGCTCAGGGGGTGACTTACTGATGTGTAGCAGACCTTGGTGCCCATGTCCTTGCAATACTCCTAAAATAGCTCGCTGGTGAACTGCGACCCATTGTCATAATTCTGCATGGAACCCCATACCTCGTGACCACAAGCGAGTGAAAAAACTTCACAGCTGTTCGGGCGGTGATGGTCGAAACCGGATCGGCCTCGATCTACTTGGTAAAGGTGTCGATGGCGACGAATAAGAATTTCTCCCCCCCGATTGCCTGTGGGAAAGGGCCGAGGATATCGAGGCCCCAAGTCAAAAATGGCCAAGCGAGGGGGATGGTCTGGAGGGCATAAGCCGGTTAGTGCGTCTTATGAGCATGGAACTAGCAAGCTCGACAGGTGCGGACAATATCTCGAGCATCTTGAAGTGCCGTCGCCCAATAAAATCCCATCAGGAACGCCTTCCCGACCATTGTCCTGAAAGAAGAATGAGCATCGCAGAGGCCCGAGTGGATATCATTGAGCAGGTGTTTACCTTTCTCCGGGTGACGCATTTCGTCAAAACGCCCAGAGTGCCTCGACGATAGAGTTGTCCGTCGATGAGCTTGTACGAGCTTGCTCGGCGCCTGACTCTGCTGATCTCGGTTGGGTCAGTTGGGAGCTCGCCATGGTCGAGGAACTTGACAATCGGGTCCATCCACGAGGGAACTCTCTCGAGGAAGGCGGCCGAGACTTCTTGGTCGGCAATTGAGGGCGTAGACAGAGTTTCGAGGATGACATCCGTCAAAACCTTATCTCGAGATGACCCGAGCTTGGACAAGAGGTCGGCACTGGAATTGTCCTTCCTAGGCACGTGCCTGATTTCCAGGTTCCGGAACCATCCTTCCATCTTGCGTACCTCGACGAGATACTTGGCCATCGAGGGCTCCGAGCACTATAATCTTTGTTATACTGGTTGATGACAAGCTGGGAGTCACCCCTCATGGCCAGCCGACGTACCCCCAGTGACTTACAAGCTCGGAGGCCGGCCAAGAGGGCCTCATACTCTGCCACGTTGTTAGTTGCGAGAAAGCCGAAACGAATCACATACCTCAGTCTGTCTCCCTAAGGGCTGATGATGAGAATACCAGCCGCCGAGCGTTGTAACATCCCAAAAATTCTAAATAATAAAAATAAAAATATAAAAATTGGAAAATGAAATTGAACAGAATTTTTAATTAGAATATCAAGAATGAATTAAAATATTATCTTCTATTTCAATATCTTGAAATCTAACCATAATAAAAGGAGAGTTGCAAAATAAAACTTCAAATAAAACAAAATATGAAAATAAGTTGGAAATAAAAATTTACATTGAAATTCCAACTAATCTAAAAGTTTATTGAATTTTGTTTCTTAAGAGAATCTTTAATTATACTAATTTCACTTTCTCTACAATACAAAACTTAAAGTACAACAAGAAAATAAAGTTCAACATTAAATTATATTTATTGATGATTTTTATGAATGTTTCTCAATATATTTTGATTTTCTTGAATTTCCTTGATTTTTGTTCCAATGGAAAAATCTTTTCATATAATCATAATAATAGATAAAGAAAAGAGTAAAAAGTTTATAACAAAAAGATAAACCAAAATTTATTTAAACATATAAAATTATTAAAAAATTAATTTTGGAAGTTAAAGGTCATATCAAGATATTTAGGGGAGTTACAAGTCACATCAAAGCAATTAAGAGTGCAATTAATGAACTCTTGACTAGCAACAGTGAACTTGTCAGATTTAAATAAAAATAATACAGCATTAATTAGACCTGAATTGTTTATATTATCTTTATTCTGGATCATCCTATGAACAGAAAAAATATTATAAAATAATAATTAAATTTTTTAATTTTAAAAATTCGAAAACTCAAAGGTTGAAAATCTGGAAATATCAATGACAGAATGTTAGTAAATAAAATATACAGAATTTGAAGATGAAAATTTTACAGGAAACTAATATGGTCATAAGGAACATCCACAAAAATTTTCACAAACATTTCATAAGTTATGAACTCCCAGATAAATTAAATACCAAAAACTGAAATCTGTGTGCAGTGCACTGTTAGAATTTTTATAAATTCTACATACATGAGATAATTCTAAAAATGTAACAGTACCTTCAACCCTATCTTTTGTACATGCCATAAATTCTTCATTAAATTACCACCATGATTGCTAACTGAACCATTGAATGCAAGTCAGCTTTGCTAGCGATAAGGAATTGATGAGGTTTGTTTTGTGTCACTTCAATGAACAATGGCAAGGCCCACCCATCATCTAGCTTCTCCACAGCCTTGCTTGGCTATAAAAGCCAGTGATCTCTCCCCAAATGGCCTTTTACCCCAAGCGTGCAAACCGAGTCTCAAATGTCGCTGTCTTCCCTCCATTCTGCGACTCCAATCTCGCGCCTTGCAACCAAGAAACCTGCCCTTCCTTTTTCCCTACCTCGGCAAGACGCCAGGCTCATCTCCCTGCAAACCTCGCTGCCACGGCCATCAATTCCCAGGATATCCGCTGCCACACCGTGTTTGAGCACTCACAAGTCGAACCACACCACAACTCGGTTTTCCCCGTCATCGGCAACACATAAACCTCCGCAGACCCCTCTAGCCACCTCTGTCCAGACCATCACCTAGAAGCTTCTCTCTGCCATCCATTGCTCAAGACATCGCCAAAATTTCCACCGAACTTTGCCAAACCGAAACCACCTATGGCATCGTTGTGATCTCGGGGTTCCGTTTTGGTCTTCACTTCTTCCTTCCCTGGCTTGTCCAGGGGCCAGCCAAAACCACCAGAGGAGCCCTCCATGGCGCCATACCCTTGTTCTGTGAGACTGCTCTCTGTTTTCTTCATTTCCTGTATTCATCTTCACTAATGACTCACTAGTGTCTCTTAATTCCATGTCATAAGTGACCAGCCCCGGACAAGCCTTCGGCCATGATTGCCATGGCGCCTGTCTATGCTTCCTCTGTTCATCCTGTCCAATGGCCCCCATCCAAGGTAACTGGAGTTAGTAATTTTAATTAGTCATCTTGGTTATATGGCAGAACTTGATTAAGGTAGGCAGTAAAAATCTAATATGCTAGTAAGGTTATCGATGTCTATATGTTGGCAGATAGCAACTCAAGGTTCCAGCAACTAACAATTATAAGTTCTGTAAACTATGCATGTATAGAGTAAACTAGAAGTAGTGGTATACATGTATGCATATGTAGGAGGGACCATAGAACTAATTTACCTTACAACAATAGAATGTTTAAGAAGTGATCTTTATTTGGAATAAGCCTTATAAATGGAGTATAATCCAAATGAGAAAGATGTATGTAAAATACATATATGTGCATATATAATAACTAACAGTAGCATAGATGTGCATGACCATGAGATTGATTTAGTTCTGCTGAAACATTTTGAAGACAGTAACAAAATATTACATGTGCATAAACTCGATCATAAGCCTTATCCACATGAGAAAAACATATATGTGTGTATATCATAAAAAGTGAAATCATGTTCATGAAAAACCAGATCTTATACAATCAGAGTATGTGGTGCAATAAGGTCACTAAGATGAGTTATAGCTTATGCTTGAGTCCCTTTGCTCAAACATGTGTTCATATAGTATATGCATGTTTGAAAATTTGAAATGGATAGACCTCACAAAATGAAGTACCAGTCTAGGTAGTGCTAATATCAGCATATACTTTTAGATAAGCTCATGATAATTGGCAAAAAAAACTAGTCTAGATTGCTTGCATAATAGACTTCATCCTTCATGTGTATATAAAACATTTCGGCTAAAAGCAAAATGTTGGGACCCGAATTTGCAAATCCGGACCCTCTGTGTATACCGCACTAGTCCAGGATCACGCTAGCGCACACAGGCTCAACATAGATGCTATCATAGTCATACATAGCGGAATATAATATAACTTTAATAATTAACAGTAACTGTTGTCTTACATGATTATTGCCACACCGGGGTTATAAAAGAAATAACAAATAAGTAGCATCGGAAAATAAATAAGCGTAGCAGCTCCCCAGTTCACCGTAGGTAACTGACAAGCCTCGGACCCTAAGCATTCGCATCCATATAATCCTCCTCCACGAAAGGCGTAGATTCTCCTTCTTCTGAAGTTGTTGTTGGGGTGAGTACATAAAGCACTCAACAAGTTGTGCACAGTAATGCAAGTCTAATATTCTATATGCTTGGCTTAATCCAAAGGAATGGCTAATATGGCTATTTTGCAATAAAGCGGCATTTTAACAAGAATACAATAAATAGATTGAAAAGCAGTAAAACAAATACAATAATTGATATATTCAGCATTTCTGAAGTAAACCAGGTTTTCAATCCTAAATCAATTTCCACTTTCCATGGCACCTTGCCATCCCAACAGGTTTTTGTTTAACAAAAGTCTAACCCTTAACTGTAATTCCCGAGCATTGCTCAATACCGCGAGCACGGCTATTCGAACAGATTTTACACTCTGCAGAGGTTATGCACATTACCCACACGATACAACCAAACACCACCAAGGTGAGTGATCATAACAAAGCCTTTACAATGCTACACCTAGACCCAAGATCGCCGCTAAGGTTTCAACATCAAGGGTTAAACCACCACAACAGGGCCCCCCTCTTGCGCCATGTGAGTTTAACCGTAAACCCGGGACCCACTATTCACCACGACAGTACCGAAATCTAGGCTTCACAAATTATTCAGGTAGGCTGTCCCATTTTCAGACATGTGGTTGCAAGAAAGACTCAGGTCAAAGGCTTGCAAGGTTAAGTCCTTAAAGTGATTAAGGCAAGACTTCCACATACCCCTGCCAATCCTGGCCCACCTTGGCACACTACCCCTTGCCACTTGCCCCAATCTAAATCATGACCACCCCATTTGATTACCAAGCACCACGTGCCAACAACATTTCAATCTAGTTGTGTGACCTCCTCGCCACGACAACTTGATATCACTGTGTGACAACACATGACACTAATTCTTAAACATTGTTCCATATTCCATTAGTCAAGATTAAGTATCAACATTCTGACACATGTGATGACGTGGCATGGCTAAACAATCTATGACGGTCTAACTAGCCCATGTTGATTATCAATATTAACCAACTATTAATTAACCATCTTAGGGTGACAATTAGATCATGGCATATAATTGACAAGGTATGATTTAATTCAAATAGGCATATTATCTAGTTCCCAGATTTATTGAAACCATTTATACACATAAAGTATCATGCAACAAGTTTAAGAGACAAAATAGCAATTTTGTGAAATCAGGTGCAACATGGTCAAAGCACAACTTGCCTTGGAGTAGGTGCTGGTCTTGCTCTTAGCTTGGGTCTTGAAGCAACGAATCTTCCTCCGGATCACCAAGCAGTTCAACGTCAACACAAAACGATGCTAAAATAGTAAATAAACACCAAAATAGAGAGCAACAAAATTTCAAAAATAAAATAAAATTCATCACTAAATATATCTTGATTTTACAAATTTTTAGAAATTTGAATTAGTCAAATCCGAGTTAAAATGCAAAATATATAGCCTTTTCAAGTTTGAATAAATACCGAAAATACAGAAAATAGAATTTCCGATTTTTCCGAATTATTTTTCTATTGAAAAAGATTTTTTTTGCGCAACTCGACGTCGATACCGCCCGGCACCAATCAGCGCCGACACATCACCTTGGCACACGCATCCGGCCCACTGAATCGCCTCGTCCATGGGACGCGCTCACGGCGCCTCGTGTCACGCGCCCGACACGCGGCGCGCATCGACTGGCTGCGATGCCGCCCGTGCCGATGCTCGACACGCGACGCACATCCGAGACGATCTGACGGCAACCACCCTACGCACACGCGGCTCAATCTAGAACATCCGATTAAATCTAACGACCAGAGTTTTACCCGAGCGAAACACTGCTGATGAGGCGACGTGGCTCAATCTGAACAGTTCGGCGAAGATCCAACGGCTCCGCGAAGCTCCGAGATGCGGTGATGTCGCGGCGGCGCTGAGTTCCCGGAGACGGGGACGACGACGACCCAGACGGCATTTCAGCGCAACTCCGGCGTGAAAAAGTGGAAGCCTCGACGCGTCGTGGAACGGCGACTCCAGATCTGGAACCGATTCTGCGGAAGGAGGCTTGACGGCGGCAGAACAGCACAAAAACTCGCGGCGGTGCTACAAAGAACTACGGCGAGCTCCTGGGCGACGACGGCGGCGAAACTGGCGAAGAAGCTAGGCTAGCAGATGCGCACTGGGATGGCGATCCTCGGGGTGCGGTCCGCGATTTAAATAGCCTCGGCATGCGCACAAATATGGCAACCCTAAATCACGAGGCGGTGGCGGATTCGGAAACCGAATCGAAGACGACGACTGCGAGCCGTCCAATTTGCAACGAGCGGTCACGATTAGATCTCGGTCGATACGATCTGATCCGCCCTTTCCAGAATCAACGGATGCGATCAGATCTTTCCAAAATAACGCCGCACGCTCTTAACCGCACGATCTCGATCTAACGGCTGAGAGCGCTAGGGTTTCGCGATGAAGAAAGCCGCCTGATTGAAATCCAACTACCGAGCGCGGCGCGCGCGGCGGGCCGAACGGCTCGCACGCGCTGGCTCACGCAAGACACAAGTCCGGGCTCGCCCAAGATCGCTCACGCCGAATTTCTAACGCTTTTCGATTTAAAATAATTTCCAAAATTAGATTAATTCATTTAAGGCAATTAAAATATCAGGAAAAATCCAAGAAAATTCTTATAAATACTTTGAGACATTTTGAGTTCAAATAAAATATTTTTGGCAAAACTTTATTTTGACTTTGCAGATATTTAATTGGTTTTCTCAAGGAGGCTAATTACTTAAATTTTAAAATAAAATCCAAAAAATCCAAAAAAATCCCAATAAATCTCAAATTGCATAAATGACAATAAAATAACACTTAAAGCAAAAATTGGGGTGTTACAAACCTCCTCTTATGTAATCTCGATTTTTAGATTCGTGGCTAACTAAGGAATAGGTTTGGAAATTCTAACTTCAGGTCCTCTTCACGCTCCCAGGTTGCCTCATTCTCAGAATGGTTGCTCCACTGAACTCTGCAAAAACGAACTGATTTGTTCCTGGTTCTGCGGTCCATGACATCCAAAATTTTCATCGGCTGCTCCTTGTAGGTTAAATCCTTTTGCAACTCAATCTCTTCCAAAGGCGTCTGCTCCGCTGGCACCCGAAGACACTTCTTGAGCTGTGACACATGGAACACATCATGCACGCCTGCCTGTGACTACGGCAATTCTAACTGGTAAGCATCCTCCCCTCGACAGCTCAAAATTTTGAACGGTCCAATATATCTTGGGGAAAGCTTTCCTTTAGCGTGGAACCTTTTAACTCCTTTCAGAGGGGTAACTCTAAGGTACACAAAATCGTCTGGCTCGAAACTAAAATCACGGCGTCGATTATCAGCGTAACTCTTTTGTCTTGACTGCGTGATTTTTAACCTCTCTCTTATTATGGCAACTTGCTCTTCAGCTTCCTTGAGAACATTAGGGCCAAATATCATACGCTCTCCTGTATCATTCCAATTCAGCGGGGTACGACGGGCATGACCATATAAAGCTTCAAATGGTGACATATGCAAACTAGCTTGGTAACTGTTGTTATAGCTGAACTCTGCATATGGTAAACATTTGTCCCATGAAGTAGTGTAGGCTAAAGCACAAGCCCTCAACATATCTTCCAAAATCTGATTTACTCTTTCTGTCTAACCATCGGACTGTGGGTGATATGCTGTACTGAAGTTCAATCGCGTTCCCATAGCTTCATGCAATTTATCCCAGAATCTCGAGGTGAAACGAGTACCTCTGTCTGACACTATTTTCTTAGGCACACCATGCAAACACACAATTCTGGCCATGTATAATTCTGCTAACCGGTCTTCTAAGTAAGTTGTCTTAACCGGAATGAAGTGAGCAACTTTGGTCAATCGATCCACAATGACCCATATAGAATCATACCCACTTTGAGTTCCTGGCAACCCAGTGATGAAATCCATACCAATTTCTTCCCATTTCCATTCTGGAACCCTTAACGGCTGTAGTAATTATGCTGGTCTTTGGTGTATTGCCTTAACTCTCTGGCATATATCACACAAGGCAACATGCTCAGCGACTTCACGCTTCATATTCGACCACCAAAACCTCTCCTTTAAGTCCTGGTACATCTTGGCGCTTCTTGGATGGATTGAATACTTGGAATCGTGAGCCTCTTCCAAAATCAACTGCTTAAGCTTTGGTCTGTGTGGCACACAGATTCGACCCTTGAACCACATGGTACCCTGGTCATCCATAGTAAAATCTGCCGCTAATCCTTCATCCTTTTTAGCTTTGATTCGGTCGATTTTCTCATCATCCTTCTGCCCTTCCTGAATCTGATCCTCAAGCGTCGGTTTTACTTCCAATGTAGCTATGAATCCTTCTGGAATCATTTCCAATTTTAACTTCTGAAACTCCTTACACAGCTCCGATTGATCTTCTTGTACCATCATATTTGCAACGTGGCTTTTACGACTCAAAGCATCAGCCACTACATTAGCCTTTCGTAGATGGTAGTGGATTCCCATATTATAATCCTTGATCAGTTCCAACCACCTCCTTTGTCTCATGTTAAGATCTGACTGAGTAAAAATATATCTCAAACTTTTGTGGTCCGTATATATCTCACATCTATTTCCAATGAGATAATGACGCCATAATTTCAAGGCATGCACCACGGCAGCCAATTCCAAATCATGCGTAGGATAATTTTGCTTCATGCGGTCTTAACTGCCTCGACGCATATGCGACCACTTTACCTTCTTGCATCAATACGCATCCAAGACCTTGTCTTGACGCATCACAGTATATATCAAAACCATTCTGAACATCAGGCAATACCAACACTGGGGCTATCATCAGACGCTTCTTTAACTCCTCAAAGCTCTTCTCACACTCTGGCGTCCATACAAACTTTTTTTCCTTTTTCAGCAATTGCGTGAGAGGTCTCACAATTGTTGAGAATCCCTCTATAAACCGTCGGTAGTAACCTGCCATTCCCAGAAAACTACGCACCGAGTAATGAGACTTGCCGCTCCCAGCGCAGACTGTCTCCACCTTGCTCTGCCCATCGCCACTCCTTTCGCAGTCATCACATGACCAAGAAATTCAACCCTCTCCTTCCAAAAATCACACTTGCTAAACTTAGCGTACAATTGTTGTTCTCGCAACCTTTTTAAAACCAACCTCAAATGTTCAGCATGCTCTTCTTCTATCTTCGAGTAAACCAGGATATCATCTATAAAGACAACAACAAACTTATCCAGATACTCCATGAAAACCTTATTCATCATATTCATGAAATATGCCGGCGCATTGGTCAATCCGAACGACATAACTGTAAACTCGTAATGTCTGTATCTCATCGAGAATGCGATCTTCGGAACATTTTCTGCTCGAATCTTCAGTTGATGATATCTTGAATGAAGGTCTATCTTGGAAAAGACTCCTGCTCCCCTCAACTGATCAAATAAGTCATCGATTCTTGGCAACGGGTACTTGTTCTTAATTGTTACTTCATTAAGTGCTCGATAATCGATACACATCCTTAGACTTCCATCCTTTTTCCTTACAAACAAAACTGGCGCTCCCCATGGCGATGAGCTTGGTCTTACGAAGCCTTTCTCCAACAGCTCTTCAATCTGCTTCTTCATTTCTACTAGTTCATCAGTAGGCATCCTATAGGGTCTTTTTGCTATCGGTGCTGTTCCAGGTGCTAACTCAATGACAAACTCGATGTCACGGTCTGGCGGCATCCCCGATGCATCCTCCGAAATACATCCGGTATTCCCGACCACCGCACTTCTTCTATGCTGACGGCTTTTACGCTATTAACCATTAGTTGACCATCACGAACTGCTGTTGCTTGGAATTCCACTTTGTTTCCTCCAGGGCTCTCAATGGATACAACCCTTCGACCGCAATCCAATATTGTCTTATGCTTGGTCAACCAGTCCATACCGAGGATAACATCTAAAACTTGGGTATCTAACATGATCAAGTTCGCTAGGAACTCTACCCCATTAATTAGCAGCTTAACTCCCAAGCACCCAAGGCTAGATCTTAACTCAAATCCCGGGGCTTGGACTAACATCACGCATTTAAGATTTTTCATAATCAAACCATTTTTAGATGCAAAAGCCCGAGAGACAAATGAATACGAAGCTCCCGAATCAAATAAGACTGTTGCAGGTACTGAGTTTACCAAAAACTTACCCAGCACGACGTCTGACGCTTCCTGAGCTCCATCTGCGGTGAAGTGGTTGAATCTGCCCCGAATAGTAGCTTGAGGCGTTGCTCCTGCCTGTCCAGTTCCTCGGTTCGCTCCCGTCATCGGTGCCTTAGCAGCGCTGCTCCAAGGTTGAAACGCATCTTGGCGTGATACCTCCTTTCGAGGACATCTATTAGTATAATGCCCGCCATTACAATCGTAGCACCTTCGCGGCCGATCACGCACTCCTCCTTGAGCATTGTTACCTTGGGCCGGCGTCTGATAACTCTGTCCTGGTGGTCGCGGTGCAGGTGTTGCTGGTTTATTAACAGCTTGCGGTTGGAACCTAGCAAACTGTTGCGGTGTCATCCTCATTCGCAGGTGATTAGGGTGTCCACCTGGGTTGGTCATCAAGCGTTTGCGATTTTCCCCAAGCTCCTTGCACTTATCATCCAGAATCAAAGCCTTGTTTACGAATTCTTGAAAATCCAGAAAAGTGTGGGTAATTAGCCCAACCTGCAGCCCTGAGTTTAGTCCTTTCATGAAGCGGGACTACCTGGCCTTGTCCGTCGCTACGTCTTCAGGAGCATAGCGAGCTAACTGTGTGAATTTATTCAAGTAATTGGCCATCGGTTGGCCTCCTTGCTTAAGCGCCCTGACTTCCTCCTTTTTCAGGTCCATCATCCCTTTCGGTACATGATACTGGTGGAAGGCCGTTGCAAACTCTTCCCATGTGATTTCCATGGGTTCCTCAAGAGCAGCATAGTAGTTCTCCCACCATTCTGCAGATGTTCCCTCTAGCTGATGGGATGCGTAAAGAACCCTCTCATGGCCTTCACATTGAGTGATGTACAACTTCCTCTCAATGGTTCTCAGCCAATCATCTGCTTCCAAGGGGTTGACATTGCCTGAGAATGTTGGCGGTTGGGTCCTCATGAAGTCTGACAACTTGGAGTAAGGACGAGGCCCGCCATTGTTGTTCTGGGCAGCGGGGTCGTTGACTGTAGCCATATTGGTTATCTGCTGCATCAACTGAGTTTGTGCAGCGAGAAAAGCTCCCAAGTTCTGCATATCCACTGGCGGTGTTTGCTGCGGTGGTGCTCCTTCCTTGGGATTGTTGCCTAGGCGCAGACCACTTCTTGAAGCTCTGTTGTTGCTGCGGGTGTTCACCATCTGCTTGATTGCTTCTTGGGTTAGGATAGATAAGATGCAAGAATTTCTAAGGCAGGGGAAACAGGTTAAACCCAACTTAAATAATCTTTATTAATACTTGGTATGGTTGCTTACAATGCCTAAGGGCTTTGCAACGCATACTGCACACTCAGCAGACGATTAAGAACCAAACTAAACATGCAACCTTAACGTCTACTAAAAGGCAAGGACTAACTTAAGGACGCGACTCAACACTCGAGTCTCAACACAACTCTAAGACCGACTTTCACTCATCCAGCCACCCTGGCTGAGACTGATCCGATGCATACACCAGTGGGTGGGCTGGCATGGGTGCGAACCTATCCTGGTGACCCTCTGTTGGCTCCTCAGGCTCCCACTCACGCTCCTCTGGGTCTTCTTCTTTTTCTTCTTCTTCTTCTTCTTCTTCTTCTTCGGCAACCCCATCTGGCTCCTGAACGACCTGGTCCGCCACCTCCTCGGCTACCTGCAAGGCCTCCTCCACTCGGCCGATGACTCGGGCCGCTGCGCCACGGGTCTTCAAGCTCTCGCCGGCCACCCTCGCCTCGTACATTGTCTCCGGCTCCGAGCAAGGTCCTCGTGATCCTCTGGCAAGGGCGAACTCGGCGAGGAGTACTGCAGAGCACACCCCGCTCCACGATCCGTCGACGCTAGCACGCCAGACCGTCGGGTGAAGCCGAACACGGTGTCGCAAAGCTCGAGGCGTAGTCGTGGCGATCCGTCGAGAGCAAGTCCGAAGCCTCCCGAATTCCAGCCTCAGACGTGAACCTCCGGTGGTGATGTGGATCGGTCGGTGGTCTCGCCGCACTCTCGAGCGAAGATGGTCGGTTTGCGTAAGAACCCCGCCGCACACCGCTGACGCCCAGCTTGCTTCCTCAGAGCGGACGATCAAGCCTCCAATCACTTGAAGAACTCTCCACAGCTCCATGGCATAGCCACCCTGCCTCGACTCGAAGGATTGGAAGATTGGCATCTATTCAAAAAAAATTTTTGAATAAGATCTCCACTCGAAATGGCAACGAAAAGAAGGTATACCGCACTAGTCCAAGATCACGCTATCACACACAAGCTCAACATAGATGCTATCATAGTCATACACAGCGGAATATAATATAACTTTAATAATTAACAGTAACTGTTGTCTTACATGATTATTGCCACACCGGGCTTATAAAAGAAATAGCAAATAAACAAAGAATGAAAATAAATAAGCGTAGAGCTCCCACCACCGCAGTAACCGACAAGGCTCGCACTCTAAGCATTCGTGATCCATATAATCCTCCTCCACGAAGGCGAGATTCTCCTTCTTCCGAAGTTGTTGTTGGGGTGATTACATAAAGCACTCAACAAGTTGTGCACAGTAATGCAAGTCTAATATTCTATATGCTTGGCTTAATCCAAAGGAATGGCTAATATGGCTATTTTGCAATAAAGCGCATTTTAACAAGAATACAATAAATAGATTGAAAAGCAAGAAACAAATACAAGAATTGATAGATTCAAAGATTTCAAGTAAACCAGTTTTCAATCCTAAATCAATTTCAGCCCATGGCACCTTGCCATCCCAATGTGTTTTTGTTTAACAAAAGTCTAACCCTTAATCAGAATTCGAGCATTGCTCAATACCATGAGCACGGCTATTCAATAGATTTTACACTCGCAGAGGTTATGCACTTTACCCACACGATACAACCAAACACCACCAAGGCGAGTGATCATAACAAAGCCTTTACAATGCTACACCTAGACCCAAGATCGCCGCTAAGGTTTCAACATCAAGGGTTAAACTACCACAACAGGGCCCCTCTTGCGCCATGTGAGTTTAACCGTAAACCCGGGACTCACTATTCACCATGACAGTACCGAAATATAGGCTTCACAAATTATTCAGCTAGGCTGTCCCATTTCAGACATGTGGTTGCAAGAAAGACTCAGGTCAAAGGCTTGCAAGGTTAAGTCCTTAAAGTGATTATGGCAAGACTTCCACATACCCCTGCCAATCCTAGCCCACCTTGGCACACTACCCCTTGCCACTTGCCCCAATCTAAATCATTACCACCTCAGTTGATAACAAGCACCACGTGCCAACAACATTTCAATCTAGTTGTGCGACCTCCTCGCCACGACAACTTGATATCACTGTGTGACAACACATGACACACTAATTCTTAAACATTGTTCCATATTCCATTAGTCAAGATTAAGTATCAACATTCGGACACATGTGATGATGTGGCATGGCTAAGCAATCTATGACGGTCTAACTAGCCCATGTTGATTATCAATATTAACCAACTATTAATTAACCATCATAAGGTGACAATTAGATCATGACATATAATTGACAAGGTATGATTTAATTCAAATAGGCATATTATCTAGTTCCCAGATTAATTGAAATCATTTATACATATAAAGTATCATGCATAAAGTTTAAGAGACAAAATAGCAATTTTGTGAAATCAGGTGCAACATGGTCAAAGCATAACTTGCCTTGGAGTAGGTGCTGGTCTTGCTCTGAGCTTGGGTCTTGAAGCGACGAATCTTCCTCCGGATCACCAAGCAGTTCAACGTCTACGCGAAACGATGCCAAAATAGCAAATAAACACCAAAACAGAGAGGAACCAAATTTCAAAAATAAAATAAAATTCACAATAAATAGATCTTGATTTTACAAATTTTTATAAATTTGAATCACTCTTATACGAGTTAAAATGCAAAAGATATAGCCTTTTGAAGTTTGAATAAATACTGAAAATACAGAAAATAGAATTTCCGATTTTTCCAAATTATTTTTCTATTGAAAAAGATTTTTATTGCGCAACGCTAATGTCAGCCCTGGCCCAAACCAATCAGGTGCTGACACGTCACCTCGGCGCACAGACCCGGTCCACGGAACCGCCTCTGGTCCACCGTGGACGCGGCTCACGGCTCCTCGCGTCACGCGCCCGACACGTGGCTCGCATCGACAGGCTGCGACGCCGCCTGTGCCGATGCTCGACACGCGGCGCGCATCCAAGACGATCTGACAGCTACCACCCTACGCACACGTGGCTCAATCCAGAACGTCCGATTAAATCTAACGGCCAGGGCTTTACCCGAGCGAAACACTGCTGATGAAGCGACGAGGCTCGATCTGAACGGTTCGGTGCAGATCCAACGGCTGCGCGAAGCTCCGAGATGCGGTGATGTCACGACGGCGTTGAGTTCCCGGAGACGGGGACGACGACGACCCAGACGGCGTTTCAGCGCAACTCCAGCGTGAAGAAGTGGCAGCCTCGACGCGTCGTGGAACGGCGACTTCGGATCTGGAACCAATTCGGCGGAAGGAGGCTTGACGGCGGCAGAACGGCGCAAAAAATTGCAGCGGTGCTACAAAGAACTACGGCGAGCTCCTGGGCGACGAAGGCGGCAAAACTGGCGAAGAGGCTAGGCTAGCAGATGTGCACTGGGATGGCGATCCTCGGGGTGCGGTCCGCGCTTTAAATATCCTCGGCATGCGCAGAAATATGGCAACCCTAAATCACGCGGCGGCGGCGGCAGGTCAGCGGCGGATTAGGAAACCGAATCGGAGACGACGACCGCGAGCCGTCCGATTTGCAATGAGTGGTCACGATTAGATCTCGGCCGATACGATCTGATCCGCCCTTTCCAAAATCAACAGATGCGATCAGATCTTTCCAAAATAACGTCGCACGCTCTTAACCGCACGATCTCGATCTAACGGCTGATAGCGCTAGGGTTTCACGATGAAGAAAGTCGCCCGATTGAAATCCAATGGCCCAACAAGAAAGGCGCGCGGCGCGGCCGAAGGGTTACATCGCCAAGACAAATCTTCGGGCTCGCCCAAGATCGCTCACACCGAATTTCTAACGCTTTTCGATTTAAAATAATTCCCGAAATTAGATTAATTCATTTAAGGCAATTCTAATAAATACTTTGAGACATTTTGAGTTCAAATAAATTTTTTTTGGCAAAACTTTATTTTGACTATGCAGATATTTAATTGGTTTTCTCAAGGAGGCTAATTACTTAATTTTTAAAATAAAATCCAATAAATCCAGAAAAATCCCAATAAATACCAAATTGCATAAATGACAATAAAATAACACTTAAAGCAAAAATTGGGGTGTTACACAAAATAATGTGAAAATGATTTTTAAACACTTTTAGGATCGTACCCTGCTAATACCAAAAAAATGAGTAAATAATGATGTATAGTGTAGTCGCAACTTAAATTGAAATCCGACTCGCTATAACGTTAACTTTGTGATTATTTATGCTATTTCTGCAGCACATAAAATATCTTTTCTAAACTCTAAAATTTATAAAATTAGCTTAGAAATACTCTCCAAAGTGCATAGCACCATATTCTAAAGAAATAATTTCACTTCATCATACTTTGCGTATAAATCTTGATAGCAAAATAACCTTAAGTATTATGTTTTCAGAAACACTTAAGCCTTTTTGGCAACTCATAAAACAACTTGTCTAAATGCAAATTTTATGAAGAACAGCTCAGAAATGATCCTTGAAATATGGACTACCATAATCTGGAAAAATATTCTTTTTACATCTTTTTTTGCATCTGAATCCTGTTAGATCAAAACCCTTAAGTGTTATGGTCATTAGATACCTTAATGCCATTTAAGCTATTTCAGCAATAAATAAATCATCTCGTCTAAATCCTAAAATTTAATAAATTAGCTTAGGAATGCTCCCCAAAGTATAGACCACCTTATTATGTAGAAATAATCTTTTTTCATTATGTTCTGCATATAAATCCTATCATCCAAATAACCCTAAGTATTATGATCTTCATAATCCGTAGTATGAATAAACGAGCTATAATAATAAATAAGAAATCAATGGTTAAGATATTTGTTTTAACCATGACCTTGCAAACCAGAATATGTAACCAATAGCCCAACCTAGCAAATCTGGTGTGTATATATATATATTCAAAATGAATACTTATGCAAAGTCAGTACTACTCATATATAATATGATAACTAATATTTTAATCCTATTAATCCAAATAATTTTAGCATCTATAATTCAAAGTTATAAATACAAGAATATATAATTTTGGCCTCTTGAATTTGTAAAACAAGAATAAATAATCTATAAAAGAATGTGCATCAGTTTCTTATAGCATGTTTTATTTGATTTTCTGTCTGTCTTCTTTTTGCCCTTATTGAAATTGTTGTTTCGCTATATTTCCATTGAACGACGTGTAGACCCAACGTCATTAATTCCATCGTCGACAACACAGGCTTCGACTGCGACTTCGTCGTAAACAACGATTAAGCAAGGCAAGCACCCACTTTGATCATATTGATCCCAGTATTTAAATTTTTATTGTGTTTATCAAAATGTTTCATGCATGCGTTTATTTTCTATAAATACGCTATTTCGTGGTAATGGTAGATATACCTGTTGTCTCATAAACTTCCTTGATTAGTATGGACATGTGAACCTTGATAACCATATAAATGGGTTAGGCAATACATAATGTCAACTTGAGTATATGCAAATATTAACCATGTTTAGCCGTGCTTTAGAACCAACCAGTCACTCGATCTCTGGGACAAGGAGGAGTTCGAGGGTACACCCGTTCCAGAAGCAACCCCTGACGAATTCTCCACGCCAACCGAGGCCACTCCTTCAGATCCCTCTGCTGAGGTCACTGCTGACACAGCACCGGCCTCGACCGCGGTGGGGGAGGCACCGATGATGGAAGACAGCCTGATGGTTGACTTAATCGCAGGCAAGGCATGGACCATCCTCCCCGAGGTTGATAGTGAATGGCCTAGCGCAGCCATGCCACTATCGCGTAGTCCGTCACGCTCATCAAGAAGTGCCTTAAGGTCCGATCTTTGTGAGGTGGTTCTCTTCCCCCGCAGCGGTGGCGGAGGCGCCGATGATGGTGGACTGCCGCACGGTGGACTCGATCGTGGGCAAGGCATGGACCATTCTCCCCGAGGCCGAAAGCGCTTGGCGCAACCACGTTGCCACCGTCGCGCAGTCCATCAAGCTCAACAAGAAGCACCTCAAGGTCCAATCTTTGTGCGAAACTTGATACTATGTGCCTTCCGTACGCTAATTCGGTCAATTGTCAAGTGTTGTTTGTTTGTTAGGTTGGGATGTGCATCTCAGGTACTAGTTTCTCAGGCATATCAATAGACACCTAATGTGCATTTGCAGTTGCGCATGTATGTCTGTGTGCACCTGTGAGGATAGCTGTTCAAGCGCATGTTTGCACAGCTGCGCGTAGTTTGTCGCAGGATCAGGTGTTGACATGTGTTTGTGTGCACTTACCTGTAAGCTTTGTTCCGTTTGAACTAGGCGTTGTTTTGATATGCACAGTGGGGATGGATTCTGGAGAGATCAAAGCAATTGGCTGTTGTGTTGGAGAGGCCAAACCTATGGGATGATCCTTTTTCACTGGGAGGGTTAGCCATGAGCATGGTGAGTTCATGAGCAAGATTAAGCCGGTGAACCAATTCGAGCAGCAATTGATTGAGTACATTGACATGTTGAGGCTTGCACATGAAGAGAATGATAACGAAGAGACGGTGAATTTATTGCCCCCTTTACATAATTACATGATATAAAGCTCTAGACACGATTATATAGGGATTTTTGTTGGAACCCTTCGTTGTGCAAACCAATTGCTTGTTTTATCCAACTTTAAATGTCCTGTGCAGGAAACCATGAGAGCATTAGCCGATATGAGAAGAGGTGCAAAGGATAAAGAACTCAATGCATTACTTTCTGGAGATAATGTGTCTTGCTCTTGTTTCATCTACGTATATTTATTGTATTATCTTAAGAGTTTTCAATGCATTTCTCAATCTAGATCTCTTGTAAAGTTGTACTTCACTGAAACAGTAATGTTCCTTCTGTGCTTTTCTAATGATGTTATTAGTGTGTGATTTCTAATGATGATGTTATAACCAGGTTCAGGCAGGGGTCGGAGGCACTGAGAGCATGGATTGGGCTGCCATGGTTATGAACATGTATAGATCATGGACTCAACGACAGGGATTTTCAATGACTATGGTAGAAGAAATGACTGGTGAAGTAGCAGGAATCAAGGTTTACATGTTTTCTCATCAACCCCCATAAACTGAATTCATCACTGCATACAGAAGTAGCGCCATATAAATATGTTTCTAGAGATGATGATTACCACCGTAAAATTGTGACATGTGGAGATGAAGTTCCCGTGTTGCTTTTTAGTTAGAGGACTATTTTTAGCAAAACTATTGGTATACTAAATGCCTGCTGTAATTTATGACTTTAGGATTGCATTATCTATGGTTTCAGTCAGTTACAAGAAATATATACATGTCTTGTGCTATTCGCTCTTTCCTTTCCATTGCGCCACAAATAAGTGGTTTATTTATCACATTTAAGTGATCCAGTATGTTTGTAGTATTTGTGTTCCACTTAAATTAGTTCAGCCATTTATTATTGATCAGTCATGTGTATTCTTGCTGAGAATGCAATTTGTGGTAACAAATTAGGATTTAATTTGGTTATGTTTCCTCCTTAGTTTGGATTTTACTAAACTTCTCTACGAATTGTTTGGTGCTTTCTTCTTTGGACTGGAAGATTGGCATGTGCTACAAGAATAGTATTTCACATGCTAAAATGGTTACGTTCCCATTTGTGTTCATTTTTAGCTGAATTATTCACAGAGGTGCCCTCGGGTTTCCTTTTTGTCAATTGTTTCTTTTTTGATGTAGAAGCTTCTTCAGTTAGTATGCCAGAATAGTAGAATAAAAAAATCCGCTGATCATATAAATCAGGTAAGACCGAAATTATTAGTATGTGCTTACTTAGTGTATCTTTGACTTTTTGTAGGCATCACGGTCTTCGAAGAATTCATGCTCTTCAGTCTTCAACTCGTATTGTCAGCCATTGTACATGTTTTTGGTATTTAACAGATCAAATAGTGAGTATGTTGCTATTGTTGTTAGCAAGTATTTGCTACCCTTGTTATATCTTTCGATTATGCTTTTTACAAGCCAACTACTGTGTTTTATTCTTTGATTCAGTTTCACTATTTAGATTTACCAAATCCCATTAACTGTAACAAAGATATAGCATTCTAGCTTTATGTATTATTTGTTCTTTTCCTACAGAAGGACAAACTATTTGTTTGTTATTCCTCTGTCTGATATCTATTAGTCTGCCTGTCTGATGTTGGATGGATCACCGAATAAATGTTTTCATATTGTACAATTGTTTATCTGTTTTGCTTTTTGAATGCTTTGGTGCATCAAAACTGGTCGCACGCAGCGTAGTGCGTGAAACCTACCTAGTGATCATACAATTCATGTACAATGAGCAAATTCTGCTAATAAAATAGCACTATAGACAAGAGAATTTGTAACCATTAGCCAATGAAATCAGCTGGTTGCCTCTCACGGCCTCACATGACTAACTGTAATTCTGGGAATGATAATGTCACTCATATTTGTTTGTAACGCTAATTTGGCAAGATAATAAGGTCTCTGATCGAGCGGCACTTCTATCATTGGAATATAAAGTGAACATTGCATTCCTTTTCTTCATGCTGCTCTATGTTTGCAGCAGTATCATTCCTTCAAACAAGAACTGAAAGGGACCAAACTAGACATACCAACATATTATACAGGGCCAATGTGGATCTGAATCTAGGACATCTTCTGAATTCTGTATTTGCTCAGATCTTCACTGACATCCTTCCTAACCATCTCAAGATAAATTCGTTTTCAATTTGTAACATAAGATGTACTTCGCAATGAATAGTTTTTCACAGGTCTGATGGACACCTAAACTCGACAAAAATATATCAGTTAAAAATCAGAATGAGTGCCTTTTCCTGAGTTTGCACTCTGCAGACCTTCTAGCTTCCTGAAGAAATAAAGAATATTCACACCCTGCTGCATTGCTGCAAACCTACAATCTAACCTCCAGCCAATGAGCAATGGTAAGTGTCAGGGTCTCTGGCATACCATTCTAACATGAAAATGACGAATCGACTCCTATGTTTCCATGTGAACAATCAGCACCCAGTCCAATCTTTAATGCATTGATGAAATAAGAGTACAGCATCAGGACACTCCTCTTCCGCATATCATTGCTAGACCAAACAGTTTTAGGTCATGATTGCTTGAATAACCGATTTGAGGATTCTAGACATACGATATCTAGCTTTGCAACAGACAGATAGCTGCTACTGTTCCCACAAAATTGGGTCAAGACTCAAGGCCAAGGCAGCACTGAAGTGGCATCCAAAGAGAGGAGAGCCAAAGACTTGCACCAATCACGTGACCAAGTGAAAAGTAAGAATTATTATTGAAGAAATAGAAAGTGATGTCTCCTATATAAGGGCATCTCCAATCGTCCACCTCAGCCATCGCATGAGCCTTGCCATGTCCGAGCATGTCACAGCCCCAAAACCACAGATACATCCATAATCATCATGAGCATACATGAAGCATCATTTAGAGCTGTTTTGAACCCTCAATGAAGTAGAAGAAAAGAGGGAGAAGAAATGGGCTAAAAATTTGAACTGATGACCTCTGTGCTTGGTCCCACCTGTCATCCCCACCTCCTCTCTGTCCCAGCTCATGCGAAGCGCGCGCTGCTGCCTCAACAGCGCCGCCACGCACCGACTCGGCAGGTCGTTGTCGCTTTCTCGCGCGCCGCCGCCCAACCGCTGCCTCGGCCATGCGTTGTCGCGGCAGGCGCTGTCGCCACGCGGACGCCATCGCTAGCCTCATGAGCTCCTCTCCCGCCAACTCTTCCTACCTTGCTTGCCGCGCCTATAAGCCGAAGAAGCGCCTCGCAGCCTCCTCTTGCTCGCCATGTGATTGCTTCTCTTGCCGTGAGCTTGCGAGCCAAAGCAACACAGCGAGCCGCATGCGATAATACTCGCCGGTGAGCTCTTCTCGCCAACCCATCTTGTCTGTGAGACTTGTTCGCTCCTCGACATTGCTCCTCCGCTTAGCTGCAGCTCAAACCCACCGAGTCCTCAAGGCCCTCTCAAGCAAGACTCCAAAGAACTAGCCGAGCCCTCTCTGCGCCGCCGCTTAGCGCCCCCACGCTAAGGAGCCTCACGGTGAAGCTTGCTGCCTTTTCTTTTCAGCCCGGTGGCTATACATTTTCCTCGCTCTGCGCCATGTCCCAAATGAAGAAGAAGCACAAGACGGCTAGATAATTGTGTTAGTGTTAGTACATAAACATTTCAAAATTTGTAAAATCCATAGAATATTCATATGACCTTCAAATAATGTGAGACCAATTTTGTTAGCTTCATATTTCAAAGGTTTTAATGAAAAAATATCTATGCTCATGGAACATGTACCTGTTTTCCTAGATCTATAGGGTTTGTGTAGCTAGACTCAAGTATTTTTGTGCATCTCCTTGTTACAAGTAACACGCTAGCTCGATGGTTCTTGCGCTCTGAGTTCAGCCGAGAGGTCTCGGTTTCGAGTCCACCTCCAGCGAATATTTATTTTTATTTTTGCCTTTTGCATTCAAACTTTCATATCTTTTGCTAGGATTGTCCAAATGAAGTCAAATTAGTTTCTAAATTTAAGTTCTGAAATGAGGAATTAGAATATGAAATAAAAAGTTATGTGTTTCTTGTAGGAAAATATTTTTATTAGAGTTTGAGTGCTAGGCCCTAAATAGGTGTTATGAAGAAAGTATGTTTTACCTTGATCCATAAATCATGAAATAAATACCATAAGCCACTGCAACCCTATTCACTCCATTTCTGTAAAAACATTTAAATTTGAAGGTATTTTGAATCAAATATTGTTGGTTTAGGACCTTAATAACATTCAAACTTCAAGTGGTTAGACTAATATTCATATGAGCTCAAAAACTTATGAAACCAGTTTAGATGTGTTTCTGGGATTGCATAGATTATGAATAGTCAAAAATATTTAGACTTTGCTTTAGTTTAGTCTATTTGCTAGTTGTCCGAACATGCAATCGGCAAAATGTTTAAATGGTCGTAACTTTCGCAAACGAACCTCAAACTCAACGAAACCAAATCTCATGACCTTAGAATGCTGTGCAAAAATGGTACCATTTCGAATAGTTTTGGGTTAGACCATATTAAACCCTAATGATCATTTATATGAAAAATATTGTTTCCCTTTTTTTTCATGTGGTTGCTCTTTTGATTTGTGGTTTGAGTTGCACGCTTCTTAAAGTGTAATTTTCAGCAAATTAATAATTGTGTATAACTCAATTGAATGACGTCCTTCCAAATAAATGAACTCGATAAACTTCTTTATTGCTGAACTTTGTATGTTACTTCTTGAAGTTCCTCTCGTTCATTCTCATGCTCATACATGCGCATTTACATCAATGGCATCATTCTAATTTTGCATCATTGCATTCGTTTAGAGTCCGACGTACCGGAGAGCAACGAGGTTGACCCGGCGACCGTGAGTGAGGAGAAATTTGAGGAGGAACCAGCTGCTACACAAGGCAAGCATCGAGCATATTTCTCCTATATTTTGAATCAATGTGACTTATATTATGATATTATGCATGTGGGTTTTTATGTTATATATCTATGTCGCGAATAGCTCCTAATTGTTGCATTTTCCCTTCCTTGATATTGTTTACCACACACCTTGATAACTCTTAGCATGGGTAATTTTTCTTATGCTAATAGTCGCGTTAGATGCTTAGCCATGCTCTAGGTCTTGGTGTGGAATCCGGGAATTGTGATGGTCTTTTCTTTGTAGCAATTGGTAGTTGTCGCGGGATGGTAGGGGTTTGAAACATGGTAATTGGAAAGAATGTTGTTTCATTCATGATAATTTGAAGGACTTGTTTAAAAGGGTGAAAGTGCGAGACTTGGGCGAGTAGTTGGGTTTATTCGAGAATGGAGTCTCGGATGCCATAGGCTCGCTTGAGTCGATTAAGGACCGATCGTTGGTGTCGTTGTCTTAAGCACTTTCCGTACTAACCACATATCCATATATGGGATGGATGAGCTAAGTACCATAAGTTACCCGAATCATTTGACTTGTGGGTTTGGTGTGTGGGCGAGGTGCCTAGGGGTGTCCCCGGTGGACCTAGTCATCTCCGCACATTAGACACGAGCACAAATGTTTGGGGTGAGTATGTGAAAGGTTGTCATGTGAATCATCGCTTGCTATTGACGGGTGGTATGGTCGGTGGTCTTGTGTCGTGTGGGTAAAGATGTACCCCGCAGGTGTAAGAACTGCTCAATAGCCGCGCTCTCTGCTATGGCAAAGCTTAATGTTCATTGGACATCATCGTGGTGTCACGTGTTGTTTTATGATGAGCTTGGAAGGTGAAACATGAGGGTCTCATGAGGGATGTTGGGTATGTGCTAGCTATCCAAAGAAGTCAAATAGGACTAAGGTTGCTTACACATTACTCTCTAGTTGTTAAGTTATGCTTTTTCGCAAATACTACTTAACTTGTGGCCGTTCATGTCCTTGCTACAACCATATGCATTATCCTTGTACTCTATGGTCTGTAAAACTTGCAGTACCTTCGTACTCATGTGTTTGTTGTTGGAGTTTTGCGGTGAGAATGAGGCCATGTATGGCTATTTTTACTCACCGATGTCGCGAAGGGGATGAGTAGTCGGTGGTTGGCCAAGATAGCGGTAGTGGTGTCTTATGGGCAATGGCGCCACTATTATTTTGCTTTTATGATGATTATATCCGCTGCGCACTTATGTCTAATTCGCTAGTTAAACCATGGATAGTTTCTAGCTAGTGACCTTTGGTTGAGAGCATATAGACTTGTCTTTGTATGCTTCTCAAGTTTAATTTCAGATTTGGTACACTCGATGTATGAGACTTGTAATATGTTGAAGACTTGTAATTCACATTAAAACTTGCACTCTCTATGTATTGTGTGATGATAGAGATGTTGTGCAACGGTATGTGTGTTGATCTTGGGCATCGTCTTGAGACACATACCGGGGACTACCGGAGTTGCTTTTGTTTTAATTGAGATTGTGGCTGCGTTGTTTGTCATATAGATGTGAATTAACATGTGCCTAACTCTTGTGCGAGCGTATGTTAGCTCTCATCTAAATGGGCAATCGGCCGCTCGATTAAACTAAGTGCAATTTGAGCGGTTCTCACATAGCATAGCTGAGTTGGAGGAGGGAGAGTGCCCCGATGGCATGTTGAAGCACGAGCCGTCCGTTGCACACGAACCAACAGTCGAAGAGACGGCTTCAACACAATTGGAATGGAGTCAACCCATCGCGACACGCTTTGTGGAGCCCACGGTGATCGGCAACCAAATGTGGCAACGGAGACCAATCTCCGTGGATGGCGGCAAACGGAACTGCTGAGACCATGATCTCGACCTCACCAGCAAAGAAGAGGGTGATGAGTCCACGACAGTGTCGAAGGCGAAGAAGTGGCTGGATCTGGACATTGGCCGCTCAAATCTGGTTGACAACGTTGTCATCAGAGAAGCAGCGGTGAGGAAGGGAGGCAAGGCGGCGTTGAGACTTGGAGAGGGAGGGCGCGCTGGCCGTGAGAGGGAGTGTGCCAGTCGCTCAAATTTGGTCGGTTGCATTGTCGTTGGAGCGACGGGTGGTGAGGTGACAGAGTGTGCATTGGGGTTGGTGAGGGCAAAGGCACCTCTAACATTAACGAACGTAGACAAGCTAAGAGACGAACATGCCCTAAGTAGTAGCTTTCTTAATCTGTCATGTTAGAACATAGTAGCATAGCATTCTAACTAGACTCAACATTTGACGCATATATTTCGCTTGCCCTAGATAAAAAAAGTGGCTCACATACATTAGATTTTCAAACTGATCACAAGATTAATTAGCTTGGAGATTGTTATGCTCCCGTGTAATCCATTGGCTGCATCAATGAACTACAAGGAAGACTGAAAAGCATGGACCATCTACAGCTCAAAAAATCCATTCCCAGCGAAGGGGGATGAAATCTACACTATGATGCTAGAAACACAGATAGACATCAAGCTCAAGCTTCTGAAATAATATTTTTAACAGCTGCCAAACTTTGTGCTGGAGAAACATTTACGTCAAGAATAATCTAGCTAAAGATTTCATAAAACTTCTCAACGACGAGCAAACCCGAGTCAATTGATTCAAGTGGGTCCTTCCGTAGCCGATGCCTCAAGCAGTTGGGAATAACAGTGGCAATGTCCTCGACTGTGACGTTGTCCCTTCCTTTCAGTGAAGCCAACGCCTTGGCAGCCCTATTAGTCACAATGTCCCCTCTCAATCCATCCACGTTCAACTCGGCACACACTTTCGATATCTTGACACGAAGATCATGGTCGATCTGCACAGCACCAAGGTTACTCCGAGCCGATGAAATCTGCTGCTGGAGCTTCTCTTGCTCCTCCAAGTAGGACTCCCGGAACATCTTTGAGTCCCTGTCGAACCGAGCCCTCTCCTCTACAATCTTCACCCTCAGCTCGGCATCCCTGACTGTGCCAACCTGTGCGTGCATCCCGAACCGGTCCAGCAACTGTGGCCGGAGCTCCCCTTCCTCTGGGTTTCCGGACCCAATAAGGATGAACCGCGCAGGATGGGAGATCGAGATACCCTCCCTCTCCACAGTGTTCCACCCAGACGCGGCAGCATCCAGCAGAACATCCACCAGATGGTCATCGAGCAAATTGACCTCGTCCACATACAGTATGCCCCTATTGGCCTTGGCAAGCAACCCCGGCTCAAACGCCTTGACACCCTCCGTGAGCGCCTTCTCAATGTCAATCGTGCCGCACACCCTGTCCTCGGTGGCACCGAGGGGCAGGTCGACCATGGTAATTTTGGCGGTGGCCACGGGAAGGTCGTCTCCCTTCAGCACGCGGTCGCGAACCTCGGGACCCATGACCTCGGGGTCGTCGGGGTCGGAGTTGAAAGGGTCGCCGACAACGATGCGGATGTCCGGGAGCAGGTCGACGAGGGAGCGGACGGTGGTGGACTTACCGGTGCCACGGTCGCCCATGATCATGACACCGCCGATCTTGGGGTCGATGACGTTGAGCAGCAGGCAGAGCTTCATCTCGTCCTGCCCCACGATCGCCGCGAACGGGTACACCGGCCGCTGGCTCTCCTTCGCGCCCGCCGCCTTCGCCTCCTACACACAGCAAGAACCGCACATGACAACACAACCTCGTCTCGTATTGTAAGTTTGACGGATTTGAGAGTTTTGGAGTGATTGGATTACCTGCTCGGCGGCGGAGGGGGCCGCTACATTGCAGACGGTGAAGCGGCCGCGGCGGAAACCCCTCTTGGACGGAATGCGGGCTGCGTAGGGCGTACCGATTATTGCTACGGAGAGTGAATTGAGAATTCTAGGAGATTCGACGTTCGTTCTTCCGAAAACACAGGAAGGGGTGAAGGTGTTACCTGAGACGGCGGCGGTGGCGGTGGTGAGGAACAGAGGACGCCAAGTGGAGGAGGAGAAGAGGGCCGGCGAGGGGGGCGCGGAGGCGGGGGAAGCCATGGGGGCCAGGGGAGGAAAGGGAAGGGGAATGGATGGTGAGTGGTTTCAAGGTGAAAAGAGGTGATAAGAGGGGATTGGGCGAGACGTGTTGGGATAGGCTAGGCCGAGAGAGATGCTGCCATTGGAGGCTGGTTTGGACTGGAGACCACACGCAATCCTGAAGCCCAGAGTACTTTTCAGTTTCCAGCCTAAAATTGGTCGTCCAAAAGCCCACCTGGCATTTTGCATGTAAAAAAAACAACAACAAAAATCAATTACTGGGCCCTCAAAGATTGGCTCTTCACAGAACAACACTTAAAATATTGTCTTTCATGATGTCATCCAATTCACTGAATCAACATTTGTCACTACTATCGTACTATGGTACTCCTCCCGTCATAAATAGTTGTTGTTTTAAATATCAACATAATCTTTAAAATATAGTTTTAACCATTAATTATAATATTACAAAAATATTTTTCAAGACAAATATATACATATAATTTTCATACATCTAATTTAAATATTTAAAAAGATATTAACAGTTAAAATTTAAAAAATTTAACTATACCTGTAGCTAGAACGACATGGTGGAAAGAGTATCTTACAAATTTATGGGCAACAACAGCAGTAGCAGGGTTCAAAATTTCGTTTTGGAGACATTTTTCGCTACCCCGGCGGTTTAAAAATTCACGAGAAACCGCTCGAAAACCATGAAAAACCGAATGGTTTGGAAATTCAAACCGGTTTGAAATCTGGTCAAACCCCGGAGCGAAAACCGCTAGAAACCGAGCCAGGTTGGAAAAATGGAAAAAAAAATCCAAAAAAAATGGGAAAATTTGAAAAAAAATGTTGTAAAATTTGTAAAAATACAGTGAAGTGAAGGATAAAATTTAGTAAAAATGTAATAAATATATAAAGAAGGTATGTAAAAACACGAAAAAAATTCCAGTATGATCTCTCCTAAATATGAAAATATTTTGACATGACCTTTGCTATATTTTAGACAATTGAAAGTTGTAAATTAGTCATTTAGCAATAATATGTCAATAAATAATCTTTCATTGCAATAGTACAATCACACAAGTGCAAAAATAGGCATTTACATAACCATATAGCAATATCATTCGCAATTTCACTACCATTCACATGTCAACACCATTTACATTATAATACCTTTCAATTGAAGTTATGGAGTAGGCATAGACATAGCTTCGTCATTCTTCCATTGTCGCAGAAATGCCATGTTCGACCTAAATAAACGGAATGTCAGTAAAAAATTACACTTGCAATGGAATCAAACGTACAATTGAAACAAAATTTTAGCATGACATTTACTACATTCTAGACAATCGAAGTTGTAAAGTAGGCATTTAGGCTTTAGCAAAAATATGTGAACAAATAACCTTTCATTTCAATAACATTCACATATCGATCCATTAAGTGCAAAAATTAGGCATTTAAATATCAATACCATTCACATTTAGATACCTTTCATTTGAAGTTGTAAGATAGGCATATTTTTGTCGTCCTTCCCACACAAATGCCATGTTGGACCTGCATTGATGCTATGTTAGTATAATATCAAGTTGCAATGAAAAGAAACATTACCTTCGGGGCTACGGGTAGTATTGTTGCGTGTACACTTGGTTGTGAAGGGAAACGCGGTATGCTACGCTAGCACAAAAAAACTACCGCAAGAACCGTAAAGCTACCGCAAGAAGGGGATCATAGATAAGATTACCACTAGACGCCGCAGATTGCGGAATCCTTCGCGCCGATGTAGTGGTTCGTCCTCGCCGCATCGTTGCGCCGATGTAGTGGATCGTCCTCGCCCGCCGTGGATCGCCCTCCCACGCCGCAGCCGCAGCAGCGCCACCGCAGCAGCCCACACATCCGAGATGGAACGCGCAGGCGCCGATGTGCAAGCACCTAGTCGCTCGGCAGGGCGGCGAGAGGAGGAGGCTAGGGTTTCAAGTGAATCAAACCTAAACCGTGGAAAGCACACTCGCGCCTCCCTCCTCCCTCCTTATATAGCCACGAGATGAAACCCTAAACCAGGGCCCACCAAAGATGCTAAGCCCACGAGGTTCATTAATTACGGATCCAATCCAAATTAATGCGTCCCCACCATTAAGTGTGTGACCTGCAGTTCACATACGCTTGGACATGGATTCGAAAACTCCTTTTCAATCCAATAGTTGGTAGCGGCTTCTTGCAAAGTATGCCAACTCCCAAACATACTGTGATCAAATCGAATGAACCTATCAAAAGAACTCATGTAATAATCCCTTTGCCAAGTATATGAAGATTGATCTCAAGGCAGAAGCATGTCATCCTTTGATGATTCAATCCATCTCTCGTATCCGTGATATATTAATAAGTTGTGATTGACTCTCAATCACGGCATGGCCATGCACTTTCTTAATCATATCACACGAGTGGCCTTGTCATATATCTCCATTTCATTGGAGTGGCAAATTCCATCTTGATCGCCACTTCCTCTCGCACGTTTCATAGTAAACATGAAAGCTACCTTTATAACTATCCGGTTAGGAAGTAGTGTTTGATAGCCCCAAGGAAAACTATTACACATGTAGGTGAAAGGACAGGGGATGTCGCCTAGAGGGGGGGTGAATAGGCGGATTAAAAACTTTATAGCTAAATGCAGCGGAATAAAATATGCAGCTAAATAAAATCTCCCGAGTTTCGAACAATTCGGAGTGTCCGTTATTCAATCCGGATACTCGGATAGTCCGATCGTCCGGTTATGCAATCCGGATATCGGATAGTCCGATCCCGAGGGTCCTAACCCGAGTGTCCGGTATTCAATCCGGATACTCGGATTATCCGGACCGTCCGGTTCGTGGATTCTGATATCTCGGATTGAGGACTTGAATGGAGATTTTAAATCTTTGCAATTTTTCAACAATCTACTTGAATACAAAAGATCTAAATACCATCGTGTACATGGGGATACTGAGATCTAGAGCCAAACACAACAAAAGAGTAGATCGGGCAATTTCAAGATTCAAAATCAAATGCTAAAGCAAGAGAAAGAAGCAAACTTGAGACGATGATTTTTCACCAAGTTCGGATCCTTGAGGGGATCCTACGTCTCCGCTGAGGCGGCTCGGTCACACTTGAGCCGGGTCTCTTTCAACCCTCTTCCTCCCGGTGTTGCACAAATGCACTCGCCGGTCTTCACTCCTTTGATTCCTTCCCTTACGGAGGCGGAACTGCCTTCACAAACTTCCCACGGCCAACCACACAAAGCTCCGGTGGCTCGAGGCGACCTCCTAGCCGTCTAGGAGTCCTCAACCTCCAAGAGTAACAAATGCTCACGAAGAACAAACTTAGAGATGAAATCAAGTGCTCAATCAACTCAAATCTCACTCTCCAAACTCTTCCCAACCCTTCTCACAAGGGGATCACTTAGATCTAAGGGTAAAAGCTCCCTCAAAGCCCCCCACACAGCCCCTCAAAAATCCACACCAAAAGCCTCACTAAAAGCTCTCTCAAAAAGAGGGAGGAAGGGCTATATATAGACCTCCCCAAAAACTAGCCGTTGGGGGCAGGCTGCGCACAATCCGGAGACTCCGGATTTCAACCGGATACTCGGATTGATCGAGAAAGGGCTAACAGAGAGACTCAACCCGAGAGTCCGGATGAATATCCGGATACTCCGGATGATTCGGATAGTCCGGACTAACTCCGATAGTCCGAATCAGACCGAGCAGCTCGATTTAAAACGAGCATAACTTTTGACTCGGACTCCGATTTCAGAGATTTTGGACTCTCCCAAAGCTAAGAACGAGGGCTACACAAATAACAAGGTCTCACTACCCAAAACTCAAAGGATAACCACAGATTTCACAAAGAAATCAAGAGAGACCTACAACCCTCACTTTCCAAGCACTACCAACACCACTCTCTTTCTAAGATTCACAAGGATGGATCACTTGAGCACTTGACACATCTAAAAGTCATTCGACATCGCATCCCTCTTAATAGTACGGCAATCCTTAGACTCAAATTAAATCAAAGATAATATAAGTCTAGAACTAGTCACTTGCCGTCTTCTTTCTTGATGTCGATGCATGAAGACCTTCACCATATAATTGATGACATCTTCGCCTTGTCCAACTCGACTGATTCACCTCATGAGACTCTCGTCCTATCAACCTTGACTTGATCATCCTCTCTCGACGATCTCCACGCCAAGTTGCTCTTGACTTAGTCCTTAGCTCTTGGTGACACCCGCCTTGTTGACCTCGGCTTAATGATCATCCTCCAAGATACCTTGGTCATCATACACATACGGGACCTAATTCTTTCCAAACTACTCATGAAAGACATTAGTCCCAAAAGCTCAATAGATATGAATAGAGTTGATATTTGTGAGCGTTGATTACAACAAGTGTTTCATATAAAGAAGCACAACACAAAATAGAAACACTTGACATAAGAAATGTTCTCTACTAAGTACATCATGATGAATATGTAATTGATCTATATGCACTAGAGAGATAATTGCCAATGTGATGAATCAATTAAATCATGGCAAGGATCACAAACTTTACTTAAATAAAGCACATGATAGAATAT